>VDFB02168118.1:176121561-176149889 GCA_007258455.2 Sequoia sempervirens
TACAACTTACAAGCTATATTAGTGGGCACGATGTTCCCAATTTTTACTTGTCTAGGGTGTAAGACAAGTCTATTGAGTAGCCTGGTGTAAGGAAATTTGTAAATCTTCTATTGGGTAGACAAAGGAAAACTATAGGGTCTTTATCCTTTGTAAGACTGGATTGATTCCTCCAGTAACTTGGTGAAACTTCCCAATGGTATATTTAGGTATTAGAGATTGCAATTTGGTGTGGAAGCCCATGAGTGTCTATGGTGGCTAAGGTATTAAGTAACATGGATTGGTGTGTGTTTCAATGCAATCCTTACTAGCTAAAAAAAGCATATAGTGTAGTAAATTCTACTTAAGTTAGTGGTTCTTTATCCCTTCTTTCTACCATCAATAACTCTCTTTGTTTAGTGTGACAATAGAATGGTGAAATGAGGTGTCAAAAAATATATTTACATCTCTCCAAAATAAAACTTTATTTAATATATTGTTACAATATCTCAATTTTTTTTTTGTAGGAGGCCCTTAAATAAATATAAGATTTAACACTTTATCATTAATATATGTTTATGAAATATAACTATATAAAACCCTAAAAAAAAAGACTTTGTAATTATTGCAAATACAAGTCTCTTTAGAACTGTTTATAGAAGTCCTAAAACTTATGTCTCAAAGCACACACAAATAACACTATATACATAAAAAAAACTTTTCCATATGAAAAAAAGACAACTAACTTACCAATGCCTATAAAGACAAGAATTTCTTGTAGGAGAATATACTAAGTTGGTGACCGACATATAGCATGTATGAAAGTTCTTTTTAGAAAAAGAACCAAATCATGAGTAGTGCCTATAACATATTCCATTCCATATGCCTATGCAAATTATTGAAGTGGAGGACATCTATATATATGTAGTGTAGAAAAATGTATCCCTTTACATTTTCACACTTGTTTGGGCCCTCCTTGCTAAAACTGGGCTTGTTTATGCCTTATTTGGTCCTATTTTGCATCCACAATCCTTATTTAAATAATCTTTCTGAGGATGATCCTGACACATATCTAATGACCAATCATAATTTAATTATTTTGGTTTGTATGGCCTAGATTTAGTTATCTAGGACTCATACACCACCTTGGGCATATGGGTCCCACCTAATTTTTGTGGCCTAAACTTGAATTTGGCATAGAACTTAACAATTTTTGAAATTTGTGTCCCAAGCTTAGCCTACGGGAACTCATACACCCCAACTGGTGTATGAGTCCCGCTTAGCTTTGACCTAATTTTGAATTCAATTCTTGGCAAGATTTCATTCTCCTAGATCTAATGTCGGCTTGTAGTGTTACAATTTCAGAAAATTTGGCATAAAAAAGTATAAATACAAGGTTATTTCATATTTTTTCTCCTAACACTTTTGAGATCAAGCATTATAACAAATATGTGATCAAGAGATCATCGCAATACTTCACAAGGGTATTCAAGAGCATTCAATAGTTGATTATCAAGTGTTTTGGAGCTACTTTCAAGATTCAAGCATCATGTCAAAGTCATCATGCATCATGTTTGTTTTTGAGCTAACATTTGTGATGTAGGTTCTTATGATTCAAGCAAGCATTCAAGTCAAGATCTACAACATACAATAAAGAATAAAGATCCACATTCATGCTAGCCATTACATACAAGATTGCAAAATTTTGTTCAAGGGTTTGGTGAGTTGCAACATTGCACATTTGTTCATTCATCATCCCTCCTTTCTATTTCATTTCATCTCAAGGTTTGATTACCAAAATGGGGTTTGACCAAGGAAAACCCCTATCTACTAACAAAAAAACATTTTTCCCTCTCTTTGATGTGTGATTTGTAGATCTAGGTTGAAGATTCATCGAAGAAAAAGATTGGAGAAAGTTACAAGATTGTTAAAGTTGTCATCTACATTCTACGATCATAGAAATTCATCTACAAGCCCTAATTTAGTGTTTTATACTTGGAGATCGGAAGGGAGAGAAGTTACAAAAAATCACTAGAGGATTCCATAATTTTAGATCAACCCTAATTCTGGGACTCCATCACCACTTGTGGCCTATGAGTCCCAGTATACTATATTTCAAGCATTTTTTGCAGATCCTGGTTTAGCAGTTCTAGATTTCAAATTTAGCTTGAAACCCTAAACTGGGACTAAATCACCCCTACTGGCATATGAGTCCTAGTGCGCATTAAAAGATAGATTTTTAGGAGTGTAGACCTTGTTTCAATCTTCTTCAGTTTTCTAGGTGCCCCTTTGTCCTTTCTCAATTCATTATTCTAATTTTCAGTTTCATATCTTAGGTTTCATAGTTAGATTTTCACATTGCATTCATCTTCTTTTTTCCAAGCCTTTGCTTGGTGGTGAACCCCTATTTATCCTTAATCACACCCCAAGGACACACTATTGCATATCTTTTTCCCTAAATTCCATCCTTAGATTGAGATATCTAGGGTTTCCTTTAATGAAACTTGAAGGAAATTAGTGGAGGAACCTAATCCTCCTTTAGTCCCATCTCCCAAAAGATAGAACAATATATTTTTTGTTTCATTTTGGTGAAGCTAGCCTTTAGAATAACTAATTTTCTAATTTGGAGTGCATCATGGTACCGGATCTAGCTTACATTAACTTTGCAATAGGTTTTGCATTAGTTAGTTGGCATCTAGGGTTTCTAAATCTTGCATTAGTGAAAGTGCAAATAGGTTGCATTTTGCCTCTCACATCATTGAATTTCAGTTGAAATCTGTAATTGCACATAGTCTAGACAACATTCAAACATTCAAACCTAAAATTTACTCAAAATTTGTTGAAATTAATGCAAAAGCCCTAATCTAGGACTTATATGCCCCTTTGGGTGATTTACTCCCAGTATAGGTGGTTTTACCTAATTTTTGGGTATTATTTGTTGACCATTTTTTAGCAGTTGAACCCTTGAAAACCCCTAATTGGGACTCATACACCCCTCTAAGTGATTTAGTCTTGTGTCAAATCTGAAAATGCATTTTACAACATTAAAAACCTTGTTTTTGTGTTTCAATTTGTTGTTGTTAGATCTCTATTTTAGTTTCTTGGGTTTCTGTTTCATTCATTTCATTAGACCTAGCTTTACTTGATTAATTTTGTGCATTACATAATTTCAAGATTGCATTTATACCTTTCATTCTAGGTTATTTTATTGCATATAATCATGGATATGTGCTTCAATGGTAAGTTGTGGATGTCCTTGAAATAATTAGAAGATGTGTCAAGTTGTGCTTTTGGAAATGAACCTAATGAAATTGAACTCATCACGATTAATCAACTCCTAATGCATGTCCTCATGATGTTGACATCATTGGAGAAGATGATGATAACATGAAAAAATTTATAAGCGTTTTCCTTAACAAACTTGGGACTAATGCATCCTTTTATCCTTCCATGAAGCAACCAACACCCCCTACCATCCCACCACTTGCTATGTTTGGCACTTTACATCCTGAAAATGAATCGCATGTTGAACCTAAATTCCCTACAATAGGTGACCCTAACACCTCTAATCAATCAACAATCTTATGTTAACAAAGTGATCGAAACTCCTATTAACCTCAAAAAAACATATGGAAAAGGATTTAAGATCTTAAGCAAACAAGGATGTGATACAACAAGTGAACATGAAATTCATCAACACTTAGAGTAAATACCAAATGAAGACACCAAAGGGATAGGATATCAAGATCCTCCTCTCAACATAAGTGTCCTCCTTCCCAAAGAACAACCAATGCCTTGTAACGATGATAGGGATGATAGGATTGTCTTAGGTCCTCCTCAACATCTAACTCAAGAAATAGGTGAATCTAACACGCAACGAAGGCCTTAGAAACTAAAGAAACTACAACTCCCTTGTCCACCATTTGCAACTGAAATAAATTTACATATACTTCTAAGACAAGGACTTATTACATTACCACACATGCGAGAAAATCGATTTCCAAATCCTAAGAACACAAACACATCACATTGTCAATATCATAGAATTTTTGGATATAGTACTGATGAGTGTTATGCTTTAAAAAAATATTTAAAAAGTGTCCTTCCACTCCTTGCCATGTAATAGATGTAGGATCTTACTATTCTCACTATTACATGCTTTACAATCATTGTGTAGACACGCAAAATTGACATCATGCATAATCATATTCGCTCATCAATTAAATGAACCAAGTTTAATTGATTAATCTCCTAAAGTCATCAATTTAAATTAAATAAATCAACTTTATTTAATTTGATCCTAACACCATTCTCCTTGATTAAATAAATCAAACCTTCATTTAATTAAATCTGAAATCACCTTTCATCTCCCTTTGATTTAATTTAAATCCAAATATTTAAGTCAAATGGGTCAAAAGCCCCTAATCATCATCTAAGTTAATTTAATCCTAATTAACCTAATCTAATCACCCATCACATCCTCTAGCTTTTCCCACTTGCACAAATAAATCAATTTATTGATTTATTAATTCACTTTCATCATGGCATCTTTATAAATATTCCCCCAAATTTCGAATTCTTAAAACAAGTTTATTAAATAACCCACAAGGTATTTAATATTCTACATGTCTCTGCAAAGGTCAAACTTAGTATTTTAATCCTCAACTAACACCTGAATCTCCCTCTGCACATTGGACTAAAATAAAGCCTATTCCTCAACCTCTCACATGTTGATTGGGTACTTTTCTCGGCTGGTGAGTTCCCGGTCCATGACCCTCCCATGTCACACTTTTTCTATCATTCTATTCTATAAATAGAGATCATCTCCGTTGAGTTAATCCTCCACAATCTTTAGATCTTTCTCCATATCATTATCATTTGAATCCATATCATATCTTCATAGCATTTCATATCATCAATATCATGGAGCTTAGCAAAGGATTGGGAAAGGGTTTCTTTCCATAGAAGCACCAATCCACTATGACATAAATTTTGATCATGTTTTTTATATGCTTTATTTAGTTAGTTTGAATCTTTTTCATCTTATGTGCATATTTTAATATGATTGAGTATTTCATAGGAACACTACTTTATTTGCTTGTTTTAGACTAACATTATGCTAATGTGTGATGAGGTTTAAATAGTTACAGATTTATGGTGTTTACAGAATGGCGCTAGAAGGAGGGTAGAATCATTTGTCATTCAATATGTTTATTTAAAAATTGAAATGCAGTCTATTGTGTATCAAATCAATAGATTCATTCATTTAAGTATTCAATGCTTTTAAATCAATTCTAGGCCTATTTTAGTTGCTTGAAAGTATTTAAAATCCCCTACAAAAATCCATTTTGCAGGTACCTTGCAATCACGACACTCCCTACGATCACATTTTCTCTTAAAGAATTTTGTCAAACTGTTCATGTGACTTGTCTGTGCTTCCACTTGTTGCATACGTATGATCTCATTTGATTGCTCTTAGTTTCTGAGAACTATGTACATTCAAGTGAATTGGGTATTCGGTACCTATAACTTTGATGATGTGTTTGTTAGTTTGTTGTTATCATGTCATAAAAAAAATTTCCCACGTTTTTCTGAAAGTATTGACTATATCAAATGTTCTATTTTAAAATTTTGAAGATTTTAATGGTCAATATTATTGTTCAAAATATATGGATTTTATTTGAGTTTGATTGCTTTCTTTTTTGGATTATTGTTGTGTGATTGTCTTCATGGCAAGTCGCTTCCCATTATCCATTGCTTAATGTTGTGGGATTTAGCATTACACCTATTGGTTGCATTCACTTGGAAGATTAATATTATCAATAGTACAGCCATGGGAAATGCTCCACGGAGCCTCTGCAGACCGTAGCTTGGAGAAATAACGTGGATTCTGGTAAGAAATGTATAGAGGCAGTGATGAAAGTTGTGAAGACTGTGTAGAGCTATGTCCTTGGTGTGCATAAAATTCAGAAGCATTTGGTGTGCGTAAAAGTTAGAAGCATTTAGTAATATGTTAAGAGGCCATCTGTCAAATAAATCAAACATTTCTTGTGCCACTCTAGAGGAAGTAAAGGGAGTATTTCCCAACTTTAAGATTGCACGTTTACCTCACATGTTTTCAGATTGTGTACTTTAGAAACCAATGAATAGATATATATATATATATATATATCTATATTTTTTCAAGCTAATGGAAGTGGCAGGTTTAAGATCAAATTCCTTAGCCCTTGGATGACAATGGAAGCATAGGGAGGGTGCACGAACCGTCTTCAACAAATAAACATTGAAAATCTCTGAGATACAAATCACTTCTCATTTATTGTTTGTAGGAGGATTTCAAAGTGTTGAGTGGAGTCTAATAAAAGGTCATAAATGGAAATCTCTACATTCAGCATAATAATGAAAGAGGCAAATAAAAGGATGATATAAGATGTCGATGTGCTAATATTTTTTCATTAGCTGAATGTTGCTCACCAAATTGGAGAAGTAAAAGGTCGTGAAGCATTTTGCAAAGATATCGATTGTGTTTAGTAACTTGGAAATGCGCAAAAGAGATCTTGGTTTGTTGTCTTTTGCATGTGATTGAGATCCCTACCCCAAGGCATTGCACAAAGTAAAGTTGCAGCCTTTTTATAAGTGATTTGTCATCTACAAAAGGCTCTTCTATAAAGAAAAGCACTTGGTGCGCAGATCCTGCGTTGGAAGGTGAGGAGAAGAATATCTAGGGCATTTTCCCTGATTGGACTTTGGGCTTCCTGCGAATCCATCTCTCTGACTGCCAGGACAAGGAACACGTCACAAGGCTAGAAGAAGAAAAATGTACATGTATAAGTTGATTATTTCAGCAAAGGAAGTGACTGGGGTCAACAGAGATTTGCGCCTTTTCATCCAATCCATGTTGTGCATATACTGCAATTATTGCAGTCCATAGAACCACGTATGTTTGAAGCAATTTGTCGGATAGTTTAAAACTGTACATTCTTTTTCCTGACACTGTTAAATGCGATTTCTATCACTATTTTAATGATCTGACTCTTTTTCTAACAGGGGCATTGAGGAATTAAAGAATATGTTGGAGGATGTCAAATCTCAACTCTGAGCACACATTCATTTATCACACACAATCAACATATTTTTAAGCTCAATATAGGCCATTGGATCCATAGCTCCCTATTCCACGTTTATGCAGGTGCCATTCAAAGCATTTAATTTCCTTGTTGCGTTCTCACCAAATTGGAGAGATGAAAGGTGTTACTTCTAGTAGGATGTTTTTACTTCTAGCTAGATGTTTACAAAAAAAAACCTTTTCAGTAAATCTATTTCATGCATTTAGACAATCTTCTTGAGATTGTAGCTAAAGTAATTTTCTGATAGTGTAATAATTACATCTAGGAGGTAAGAAGCAATTAATGTAGGTGTGAGGTAAGAATCATTTTTGCATTACATTGTTTACAACTTATATCTTTAAATATGAATGACAACTTTAAATATCAGTATGGGCTGCTAAATTACATTTTGATTAAATTACATTTTGGTAGTGTTTGTATGTTTTGTTGTGGAATAAATATTATTTCATACCTATTTTTCTCATAATATTTACAACTTACATATTGCTGTCAAGCGTATTATTCGGGATTCTCTAGAGCGATGGCCAAAACAAGGCAAGCAATGAACCCATCGCTCTAATTTGAAGGTGCTTACTAGGTGGCATATGGCTAAAACTTCAAAATCACATAAAGAATCAGTGGAAGCCTCTTTCACATTGTGATCAATAAGAAGACGAAGAAGCAAAGCAAAGAAATCCAAACAAAACAACAAGTAGAATTGGAGTCAACGAAAATTAGGCATTTAAACTTAAAATTCACAAAGCATTTTTAAATGCTTAGGGCTTTCATTGTTGCTTTTTCTTTCCATTCTAGGACAACTCACTTCAATTTTCGGTTTAAAATCAACTATTGATTTGATTTTCTTTTCAAAGTTGGCTAAAATTGAACCTTAGAAACTGACTAGACTTCACTTTTGGGCTAAAATTGAAAAATTAACTTCACATTTGATTTTTGGTGCTTAAAATGAACTCATCATTTCTTTAAGGCTAAAATGAACATGTGTCCTTTATGCTTTGTAATTGTTTTTGCAAAATAATCTCATCTAAAAAGGCATATGCACTTTTCTCACGCTTCATGACGATCTTGAGAATCAATTTTTTTTTTATGACATTAAGTTGCATAAAAGATTTCCCACATACTTCATTTTGGGAACTAAAATTGAACAAAACACTTTGCGAGTGTGAGTAAAATTATTGCATGTGTTCTCCCTTTGTTTCTAAATGAAGGTTGATCAAACTATGAATATGTTTACTCACTTTTGTATATCTTAGAGGGCCTGCCTTGGGGAAAAAGTACTCACCCAAAGGAACGACTCAATCGGTAACACTCTAAAGCCAAGAGTATTTCCAACCAGGATATAAATGTGGGTATTGGAGTAAATGCCAGTATCATGCGGTTGGCTCTGACGAGATGGATCTGAAAAGGGACTCTCGCTGTATGGGTCAATCTCCATGAACAAAAAGTACAAACTAAAACCCTTGTTTGTAGTAACCAACTAGTCCATCCAACGAGTTTATCAAAGTGGTTCATTGGAACTTAGATTCCAAGAAGTTACTTTCCATGTCCGATCTTGGTTAAAATATAGAGGTTAAGATTTCATTCTTAACATACCTTTATATTTTTTCCTTGGTTGCATGTAAAATCATCTCTTCTACTATGAAGGGCATGAGGCAAGCCCACCAAGAAAAATGTACCAATTGAGCTAGGATGTTATATTGCTTGTGAGTCAGTTTGAAAACACAGTGCTTGTAGCCAAAACATCGAAACCAACATTCAATGAATCATCAAAATTTCAAACCCTTTGGGAGGAACAAATACCTTTGAAAAGTCCACATGTTACTGCTTGTTCCTAGGGGTTCTTATCCCTAGAAGGCTTCTAAACACTATGACCTATATCTCGATTTGTTCATTTCAAAGTCAACAATAGGAAACTATGCTCTTGAAACCTTGATTTTCACATAATGGACCTTGTGGAATGAAAAGGAATTGAGACATAGACATTCAGTTTGAAAACTAAGCAAGAAGTGTGTTTATGGTAAAAGCAAGTCATTAACCACGATTAACTCAAATTGAACCCAACACATGTGCTTGTTTATCTTTTTATCATCTTTCGAACAGACATTGGTCTTTTGGTTTGAACTACTCTTAGAGAAAAACATGTTCTTCACTATCTTGGTCTAGTAAACAAGTCCTTCCTAGATTCATTTAGGATCAAAATCAAACACTTCATTCATTCAAACATTTATCATCCCATCCCACCAAAAAATTTTAGAGCTTTGGAAACATCATTCTAGACTTGGGTAAATCATCAAAATCAAAATCACCTTGTTTAGTTAGGAGTATGGGAATGCATCCTTTCTCATACATTTAATTGAATTAGCAATCCTTTGAACAAGTTCATCCTAAGATCACATCCAACATCTTAGGGTTTGCAAGTTCATTATCCAATCAAACCAATCAAAATCAAACCCTAAGTCTAGCATCGATCTAAAGTTCATAAACGTTCAACACTCACATCATTCACCCCTTTTCATCCTTCATCTCATCATTGGTCCTAAACACCTTAGAGGTCACTTTTACAACAAGGTCAAAACACAAGATGAAGATGGAATATAAAATTGATCCATACATCATGAGTAATCCAAGTCAACTAAACTTTCAAAGCCTTACAATGCCAATTGATTATCAACACTCACATCTATAAAATTCGTACATGGGATCATTATCTCCTACAAACCTCGATGGTACAACAAACATGAGTATACCTAGTCAAAAGTTTGGAACACCTTTCCCAATGATAGATTTAAATTCAAGTCCAAACTTACAAATCTATCAATTGAACAATCAAGGCATGAGTCTTCCACAAAACAACATAATCCCACCAAATCCATACATCCCAAATATGAACATGCAAAGTACAAGTTTTCCAAACATGAACATTTCAAATCCACACTTGAAAAACTTTGGGGTAGATATGTTCGCAAATCATACAAATATTGTTCAATGTCCAAACAATAGGTTAACGACTCCATTTATTGATCCAAGTCAAGGAAATACCATGCAAAATCAAGGAAATGTGATTCCCATCACCAACAATGTTCAATTTCAACCTATCATGCCAAATCTGAACATCATCCCAAATCAGAACATTGTCCAAAATCAATTTGTCCATGATCCCATTCAAAAACCACAAGTATTCATCCCAAATTTGCTTGAACAAAAACCAAATCAACTATATCAAGGGAGTCAAGATCAAAATCAAGATCAAATTTGGCGAGATCAAATTGCTACAGTTACCAAAATAGTTGAGTCATGGCACCAAGAGACATCTCCACCACCATTACCCATATCAACATCATTCCTTGGTTTAGGGATTCCCCCTTTACCTAGCACCAATCACTCCATCCAAATCAATCCACCTAACACCAATCAAGCCATCACATTAAATCCTTTGAATATACCATCGACATCACACCAACAAATGGTATCTAATCAAATGACAACATCAATCCTGATAAATCAAAATATGGTCTCCCAAGGATCTATCACCTCGGTCATTCTGACCATTCCTATCACCTCGATCACTCCAACCACCCCTATCACACCCATCATATCTTAAACCCTCACGATCACTCCAAACGTATCTCAACAACTTGTCACTACATCCAACATAGTTCCAAAACAACCATTTCCATTATCACCCACACCATTCCTTGGCTTAGGGCTTCCCCCTTGACCAAGTATAAATCAAATCAACATCCTGAACATCAATCAAAACATCATGCCAAACATTCAAAACTTGTCGTCAACATCACAACAACAGACGACAAATGTACAGGAAATCACAATATCATCAATCACCCCCATAATATCTCAAAACATGGTCTCTCAAGGACCAATCACATCAATTACACCATCCACCACTCAAATACCAATCATCAATATGATGAAATCTCTTATCACCACAACAAGCACTATTCCAAAACCACCTCCGCCACCACCACCACCCAAACCAAACACATCAAACCAATACAACATTGTGTTGCAAGCCGCTTATTAGAAGGCACTCCAACAAAACCAAAACTGACAAGATGCACAATTAGCTACTCAGCAAGTTGAACAAGCTGCTCAAGTTACCCAAGCCACACTACAAGCCCAACAAACACAAGCCCAGGCTCAAGTGCAAGCTCAACCTCAAGCCCAATACCAAGCCCAACAAGCAAATGTTGTTCAAAATCCCAACAAAATGTTAATGACTCCATGTATTGATCCAAGTCAACAATCACATAATCAAGACCTATCCATCAACGAACACATTGAAGATATTTCTACCTCATCCAAAGATCAAATCAACATACATCAAGAGTCACTTTTTGATCATGATAAGAATCCTTCAACAATACCCAACAATGATCCAATTCAAGAAATTCCAACATCACTTGACCCTACGGTTGAAGACATTGACAATCTCTCCACCATAATTGTTGAAAACAATGTTCAAGACCTATCCATCAATGAACACATGGAAGATTTTTTCACCTCATCCAATGACCAACTCACCATACATCAAGAGCTAGTTTTTAGTGATCTATTTCAAGGAGTGTTAGAATTATTTTATTCTATTGACATAATGCACGATCCATTGACCAATGATCATATTGAAAATGTCTCTACATTTCCTTATGATTTAGAGGACATATCTCAAGAATTTATTCCAAAGCATGATCAAAATCTTTCACCAAGGTCTAGCAATGGTCCTTTCCAAGACATGTTAACCCCCTTTGACCTCGTAGTTACAGATACTGAAGGAATCCTCAACTCAACACTTCATCCAAGTCCACTCAAAGATCAAGAGGATATTGAACCACTTACCATGCCTAATGATGATGTCCAAGAACCCTTGTAAGCAATCCATCCTTTGAAACTAACCCATATCAGGAACTTGATCCAAAGCATGTCGGAAGCAATCCCAAAATTAACAAAGATCAAGAATTCATATCCCCAAGATACTACAATGATCTAATGGATACTCTCCTATCCATACATGATGATCATATCCACATAGAACATGCTTCTCCATCTACCCATGAGAGGCTTTATATGGATGGACACGTAGATGATCTTCATTCAAAACATGATTCATTTACTCTTGACATTATGACACAAAAGGAGTAGATTATTGATTCCTATGGTCAAACTGAGTTGTCAACATCAGGATCATATATATCCCAAATTTAGACTGAGGACATCATGTATGAAGATATCCAACATTATCCACTCAAGAAAACATGTCAGATAGAACAAGATATTTCAGAGTCAACAAAGTAGCAAATTCCAATAACATCATCTGTGGTGGTCATTTATCAAAGAATGCATTCTAAACAAGAGCTCTCAGAACAAGTGGAATCAAAGCATGAATGCACTACTACCACCATATTGGGGGCAACTGTCTCTTGAGAAAACATCAACATAGGGAGCATGAAGAATCCTTATGATGAAACCAATCCAATACTACAATCACGTCATGAATCTTCATCCACCCATCACCCCATCCATGAATTGGGACCAATGTCAAAAGAAAGATTTGAATCAAAGCATAAGGAATGTTATCTAAATAGAAGAAGAAAGGAAGCATAATGGACAAATCAAATACAAATGGATACCAAAGAATACAAATAAAGATTATCCCTACCAAACTCCATTAGTCAAAGAAACTATGGGGAAAAATAAAAAAGGGAAAATTATCCATCAAAGATGTCCACAAAAGCTAAAGCAGGCTTTTCAAGCAACGTACAAAGTGTATCAAGCAGTTGGTCCTAACTCCAAGCAAACTTCCATATCCACCCATCATTTCTCATCTTCCCAAGTTTGTAGAGTAAAAGATTCCAAGTTGTTAACCAATCCATCTCTTATCCCTAAACACACTCCATTCATGCCTCTATGCATGATATCCAATTCTCACATTGACCATGTATTGGCAATGACTCTTCATCATAAGGATTTTGAAGGCACTCTATATGTGCGCACAAAGACAAAGTTAACTCCGGTATCGACAAAGCAAATCAAGAATCCCAAAAGTTGCATTCAAGTGCACGTATCTTAGCAAAGCAACTACTTTAGGTAGGATATTGATGGCGCATTATGAAAGAAGCACCTACATTGATGGCACCAGGAGGTTCAACATTGAGCTTAAAATCTTTTAGAAAAACCAAAAAAATCAAAAAATATGAAAATCCAAAAAAAAAATCAGAAAAAGGATTGAAAACAGTAAAGAGAAAAAATTGTCCTCTAGTGAAAACCACTATGGTGGTGCTTTGGGTAGGTAACATGATGAAAACCTGGAAAAAAGGCATCATGTGTAGAATTGAGCATCTACGTGCGCCACTTCAGGTGAAATAATCTTATGCTATCCATAATAAATCCAACATTTCATCCATCATATCCATAATAAATCCATTCATCCATGAACCATTTATCCAATCCATTTTTCATCCATCTGCATCCATCGTTCAACTTATCTTGATCTTGACAAATTTTGGTGCACAATTTACACTTGCTTACGGTAAACATCTTGACATGGGCCATTTTCATTGATCCTATCCTATACAACATTATCTGAGCCATAAAGCATTATCCAAATGAGCATTCTTTATCTAAACACCATATTTAATCACAAGATAATCCTTTGCATCCTTTGCATGCTTGCCATATCCATCAATCCATACACCTATCTGAGCATCCACACATCGCATTCCATAAATTGCTAGACACTGGGGGCAGATATTTACATTTCGCTCCAAGAATAAATCTTGATTTATACCCTCCAACTTATGTGGTGATCTGAACATTAGAAAACATGAAATCAAATTGGTCAAAGAACTTGTAAGAAAACAATCCAAATCACTAGCCTACTCCCATGGTATATTTTGGACAAAAGATACTCCTCATCAAGCTTCATCTTTCATCGAACATCAATCCAAACAATCATTATTAGTCACATCTAATTTGCACGTCAAACATCACATCAAATCATTCAAACAGACTTTGTTCCAAATCAAGCTTCATCAATCCTGATCAAATCAAATCCAATCAATCCATCATCATCTCAGGATATCGATCCTAATTCTTGTGTTGCTTAAACACCATCCTTGCATTATTGTGCATCCTCAACAATGTTATCATCATCAATCCTAATCAATCAATCTTTGCATTGTTGTGCATCCTCAACAATTTTATTGTCATCAATCCTGATCAATCAATCCTTCCATTGTTGTGCATCCTCAACAATGTTATCATCATTATCAATCCATTGATTTGATTAATCAACCTTTGCTTGGTTTTCAACAAAATCCCAAAATAGATCATTGATATAGTCACACATATCCATATCGAAATCATCAAAATCATGCGAAAATCCAAAAAACATTCATAAAAGTCAGAAAATGTCAAAAACATGGAAATCCGAACTATGTCATCTCTAAGCTTAAACGTAGGCAAGGCTAATCTTTGATCAGCCCCTGAGACATCAAAATCAAAAAAAATTCAAAAAAACACAAAATCCAAAAACATTCAAAAACACAAAATCCAAAACATTCATAAAATCTCACAAAATCCAAAAGCATTTGAAATTTTGGAAAATCAAAACATTTGAAAAATCCAAAAAACCCAAAAATAGCCTCAAAACATTTCAAAAACATCAAAAACATCCAAATATTTGAAAAAAATCCATTCGTCTCATTTCACTTTCACTCACAATAATCAATCATCCATAATAAACTGATCATCACCTTCATCCTTTGGCAACACAAATAGAAACAATCACAACAAACAACAAAATAAAACTCCAAACACAAAATCAAAATTGAAACAACAAACCGTTAAATGCAAAATCAAACTCTTGATCATTTTCAAACATGTTAGTCAACCTTATATCAACAGTCTATCAATCAACTTATCAAACCATCATCATCCTATACAATGCATGTCCTAGGATATATCGTTCTGACAATGGACATCATTTTGGATATCACTTTGGATTTTTATCCTATCAAAACAAATCCCTTTAGCTAGAGATATGAAGAACATTGGCTTGTTTGCGTACTTGATCTTTTCTTTTGATTTATCTTATTGCATTCATTCCAAGGACCTCTCGATGATGTCCAAACAAATGGATTTAGAGAGATAGGAATGGGGCAACGATCATTATCTTTTATATGTTGTGCTTGTTGGACATTCTTGTAATATAGCTTGGCGAATACTTGCTTTGTTAGATATGTATAGAGGGTGTTTTGGACCAGTTGTTGACTATTGCATTGATGGGTTATACCTTTTCGTGTTTTGGTCCGAGATGTTTGAAACTTCTAAAGTGCATCCTAGCAAGGTTTCCGTATGTTAGGTGTGAACAAGAATACTCCTATCTATTTGTCGAGTCAAAGTCCATCACACTAAGTGTAACACCATCCTAGTTCTTTATACCTTGATGCATCATGCTTAGGTGTGTTATCAAACATAAGGTAAGCGACCCTTTTAAAATCCCAATCCTTGATAAGCAAATCATCCATTTCTCATCATCATTTCTCATCATCATCTCCAATAAAGTTGGCTTGTTGGATCCTCTTGTCATCATCTTGATTTCTTCTTCTTTGCACTAACATCACGTCAGGAATAGTTAATCATCATCATTAGTGCATCCATCCTGCATCCACAAACCATCAACATTCCGCACATCATCTCACCATGCATGTTCATCATCATAATATAGATCTGTTAGTCTAAGTATCTCATAAATCATACATTTGCATAAAACATTCATTGCATAATCATATAGGCTTTATCTCATCATCCATCATCACATCATATCGTCATTTAAGTTAATATAGATTGGTTATTCTAAGCATCTTAAAACCATCTCATTTGCATCATCATCATAACCATCCATTTTGAACCTCTTTATCATGAGATTGACCCTCAAATTGAATCTTTCGCCTGATCTCTCGAGGGGGAAATATACTAGTGTACTTCTTTCCGCTGGGGCATCCCAAAAAATTAGAAAAATTTTAAAATTTGATCACGAAAAGTTTATTCTTTGAACCTTGAACGCAACAAGTACATTGCTTCAAAGAGGGGAAAAATGTAGACACACAAAATTGACATCATGCATAATCATATTCGCTCGTCAATTAAATGAACCAAGTTTAATTGATTAATCTCCTAAAGTCATCAATTTAAATTAAATAAATCAACTTTATTTAGTTTGATCCTAGCATCACTCTCCTTGATTAAATAAATCAAACCTTTATTTAATTAAATCTGAAATCACCTTTCATCTCCCTTTGATTTAATTTAAATCCAAATATTTAAGTCAAATGGGTCAAAATCCCCTAATCATCATCTAAGTTAATCTAATCCTAATTAACCTAATCTAATCACCCATCACATCCTCTAGCTTTTCCCACTTGCACAAATAAATCAATTTATTGATTTATTAATTCATCATTTTCCATCAACATGGAATCTTTAAGGAATATTCCCTCAAATTTGAATTTAAAAACAAGTTGACATGTACATCCAACAAGGCATTTAATAGGTCTTACATGTCTCTTGCAAAGGTCAAACTTAGCATTTAACTCTCAAATTCAAATTTGTATCTCCCCCTCTTTGGCATATTGACCAAAATGTGCTCATTCGTCAACCTCTCACATGTTGACAAGTGGCCTCTTCTCATTGGTGGATCTTTAGTCCCACATCCTCCATGTTTGGCATTCTTCTATCATTCTATTCTATAAATATAGATCATCTCCATTGAGTTAATCCTCCACAATCTTTAGATATTTCTCCATATCATTGTCATTTGAATCCATATCATATCTTCATAGCATTTCATATCATCAATATCATGGAGCTTAGCAAAGGATTGGGAAAGGGTTTCTTTCCATAGAAGCACCAATCCACTATGACATAAATTTTGATCATGTTTTTTATATGTTTTATTTAGTTATTTTGAATCTTTTTCATCTTATGTGCATATTTTAATATGATTGAGTATTTCATAGGAACACTACTTTATTTGCTTGTTTTAGACTAACATTATGCTAATGTGTGATGAGGTTTAAATAGTTACAGATTTATGGTGTTTACACATTGCAAATCATTTCAAAATGCAAGGATCTCCTCCTTCTTATCACCTATCTCGACTCATTCTTGTCTTGCACTTAGTGGGGGAAAGAGTTAGATAGCCTTGTCCTAGTATTGCCCTTGTCGTTGTCCCTTTGACTAGTTTTTCGCCTTTCGTATATGATGAACAAGATTAGGATGCAGACGACCTGCTATAGGTCAACTCACATGTGACTTGTCTTTAGCATTATTTTATTTTTCTATTATGTGTGTGATTACATGTGCGTAATGTGATCTCATACTGTTTTGTTTGATGTATCTCTCTCTCTCTCTCTCTCTTTGTGACATTCCTCTATTTGTATCTACATTCTCCTCTATGTTGTAAGTTTTTATCTTTCATTTGTCTTGTGTTTTCCTTTTGGGGATGACACAAGGCGTCGAGACATTTAGGTCTCTTTCATGTTGACCCAAAATCTTTTCCTTTATCTTTGTATTTGTCTTGTGTTTTCCTTTTGGGGATGACACAAGGCATCAAGACATTTAGGTCTCTTCCATGTTGACCTGAAAGATTTTCTTTGTTTTCACTCTCTTTGTGTCATTCTTCTTGTTCCATGAGTATTTGGGGAATGATGATGTTTATGAGCTCTCTAAAAAATTTGTAGCAAAGACATATTGACCTTGAATCCATGAACCCCTAATGTGATTTTGGGATTTCATTTCGAGAGAAACCCTTTTTTTCATGATGTAGCTTCATTTGGAAATATATGACTTGGCATAGGGGTTTCCAAATAAGCTCTCATGTCCTCTTTAATGTTAGCTTTTATCATTTTCTACTTTGAAGTAATTGCTCACAACATGGTGTTTAGTAATTTCTTTAAAGTGGGGGCATACATTGGCATTATTCTTTTACAACTTATGTGATGCAAAGAAAGGACTCACACTTTACAACCTAGATACTCTCCACACAAGGTTTCAAGAAAAATGATGTAAATGTGCACCCTTGTTCATTCTTGGAAAATTTCTTCTAAGCCTATTGGCACTCAATAAGAGAAAACCAAAATGAAACATGGAAATTTTCTTTATTTAGACCTTTTTCAACACCTTCTAGGGGCTTCCAAACATACATGACCCAACCAAGTGATTAGCACAATGATTCTTGCAAATAAAGACTTGCTACCACTAGGTGCATCCTATGCAATGACTTCAAACAAGAAGGAAATAACACTTGTCATATGAATCCAAGTCTTGTGCAGACTCATTACAACATACTCCACTAACTTACCATCCAATCAATAACACACAAAACATATATTTGTTTGACCATCAATCAGACAAAGGTTTTATGACAGTTTGAAAGCCAATTTGAAGATACTATCACTAAGAACTTCATAAAACTTGAGAATCACGCACCCTTCTTTTTCCAACATGTGGAAAGCATCAGGACAAATTTTCCCACCAATTTTCATGGGCTTTCATAAGTGGAAAATTTTCCCATTGTTTTTTAATTACTCCCTGGAAACCCTAGGTAGGGTTTATACTTGTTCACACACAAATGACTATATCTTTTGCAAAATTCAATGAAATTTATTCATACCAAAAAAATTGAAAATTTAAGACACTTCTTCAACTTCCCCAACTTCCTCAATCACCAAAAGGTCAGTACTAGATCATACCAGGCCATACAATGTGTTTCTCAAACTGTTTTACACAAAAAATTATAAATAGAACATGGAAAAATGAAGATCTTTTCATTCCAACTTTCTCCAACCTTTGTGATCAAGATTACATTGCATATTTATCATATTACAACCATTCCAAACTAAAAAAATGACCACTAACTCCTTGGTGAATCATAATGATAACTTTTACAAGTTTTTTGACAATAATGGCAACAATTTGCAACATTTACAACTTTTGACAACATTGCACCAAAACATCATAAAATAGACTCTACTGACCCAAAATAGGCTTACATGACTTTATTGATAAAAAAAAAAAACCAAAAAAAAAAAAGTTTAGCAACATGACAACAAAGTGCAGTAATGGTGCATCAAAGGATGCCCCTACATCATACTTGCTAGAGAGAAAAAAATCAAGTTCCACCTGAATGGAGGTCTACAATAGTACAACCATGCTTGAGAATGTCTGCTTTAGTCATCCACATTAATATTTAATGGGAATAACCTTCCACTTGAACAAATATTGTAGATATGCCTTGTTCCTTGTCTTCTTGAGTTCCTTGGCATCAATGATACAATCCAACTCCATAGGTCTTCTAGGTGGAAGATCTTGGACCCATTCAACATCTGAGAATGATTGTGAACCTGCTCTATCATCTGAAACAACATCCTCTTTGAAAGGGTACAAATTAGAAACATTGAATATAGGTGAAATGCCAACTCCCTTGGGTAACTCAATTTCTTATGCATTGTTTGCAAATTTATGCACAATCTTGCAAGGACCTATCTTTTTCATTTGCAACTTGGAGTATTAACCCTTTGGAAATCTCTTTTTCTTGAGATGGGATAAAACCAAATCCCCAACTTTGAAGTCAACTTCTCTTCTCTTCATATTTTCTCTTTGATTGTACTTGTCAACACTATGCTGAAGCTGCTCCTGAACTTGTTGATGGATCTCTTGCATTGCAACAACAAATTTGCCTCCTTCAGAACTTAGCCTTTCTATTCCACTGATATCCCTCAACTCAAATACCCCTCTAGGTTGCAAACCATACAGTACTTGAAAATGACTCTTCCCAATACTCCTATTCATGGAATCATAGTAGGAAAACTCTTCTTGAGGCAAGACAAGATCCCACTAAGTAGAATTCTCCTTGGATAGAAATCTAAAACATTTCCCAAGCTTCTATTAACCACCTTAGTCTGCCCATCAATTTAGGGATGATAGACAAAACTAAAATTGAGGTTGGTGCCAAGTTTCCTCCACAAAGTCCTCCAAAAATGTCCAATAAATTTACTATCTCTATCTAAAACTATACTTAGAGGAAAACCATGAATTCTCACTTCTTTGAAGAATGCACCTGAAATATATGATGCATTATTGGTGTTTTTACAAGGGATGAAATGAGCCATTTTTGAGAATTGGTCAGCCATAACATAGACTGAGTCAAAACCCCTTTGTGTTCTTGGTAGCCCCATGAAAAAATCCATGCTAATAGACTCCCAAGACCTATGTGGAATAGGAAGAGGTTGATACAACCCTGTATTTGTGCTACTTCCCTTTGCTCTTTAATAAATGGGGCATTTCTCAACAAACTTCCTTACACCAGATTGCATTTTAGGCCATAAGTAGTGTCTTCTTAAATGCTCCAAAGTATTATCAAGACCAAAATGACCTGCTAGACTACTGCAATGCTTTTCCTTTATTACATTATATCTCATTGAACATTTAGGTACAAAAATTTGTTCCCCTTTGAATAAAAAATTATCTTGAATCAAAAAGCCAAGCCATTTATCAATGGTACTACTATGAGGCTGTATACAAAACTCATATATCTCCTTGAAATCTATATCATTAGCATACATACCTTTTAATGTTTCAACTCCCACACTTTTCAATTGAATATCCTATACCATTAGTGCTCTCCTACATAAACCATCAACTACTTTATTGGACTGTCCCTTCTTATGCTTAATAGTGAAAGTGAAACCTTGCAAGTATTCTACCTAATTTACATGCCTATGATTGAGTTTCTCTTGAGTGCTTAGGAATTGAAGAGCATGGTTATTAGTTTAGACTATAAAATCCTATGGAAGAAGATAATGCCTCCATTTTTTCAAATACTAAACCATAGCATACATTTCTAGATCATAAGAGGAGTATTTATTTTTAGCCTCATTTAGTTTCTCACTAAAGAAAGAAATGGGCCTATTATCTTGGCTCAACACTAGACCTTTCACATAGCCACTAACATCACACTCAATTGAAAATACTTTATTAAAATCTAGTAAAGCCAATATAGGCTACTTTGCTACCATTTTCTTCAAATAATGAAATCTCTTTTTAGCCTCCTCATTCCAAAAAAAAATTATTTTCCTATCTCCCTTTATGGTGTGTATTATGGGTGCACACACATGACTAAAATTCTTAATGAATTTCCTATAAAATCTTGCTAATCCATGAAAAATCCTTACTTCAATAGCTAACTTAGGTGGAGGCCAATTCAACATTGCTTCAACTTTGCTAGGATCCATTTTCAATATTCCCTTTGTGATCACAAACCTAGGATATAACATATCTATGTTTAGAAACTCACAATTTTTTAGATTAATCATTAGTTTCTTTGCTCATTCAATCTTCTAAATACCAAATCCAAATTATGTAAGTTCTCTTCTTTACTAGAATTGAAAACTAAAATGGCATCAAGATAAACCACTACAAACTTACATATAAAAGGATTGAGCACTTCATTCATGAGTCTCATGAAAGTGTTGGGTGCATTGGAGAGACCAAAAGACATTACAGTACATTGATAGAACCCTTCATTTGTTTTAAATGTTGTCTTTCATTCATCACCTTTCCTGATTGTAATTTGGTGATACTTGTATATGTCTAAAAATGGTCATGGTTAATCAAGCTTGTTAATTAATTAAATATAATTTATTTAATTAATCTTCTAAAGTCATCTACATATAAATAAATTTAATTATTTATTTATATTGTTCACTCTTATAATTCTTCTACATTAATTAAATAAATAAACTTTATTTAATTATTGCCATCTCCCATATTCCTCTTAAAGTCATCTACATATAAATAAATTTAATTATTTATTTATATTGTTCACTCTTATAATTCTTCTACCTTAATTAAATAAATAAACTTTATTTAATTATTGCCATCTTCCATATTCCTCTTAATTAAATTAAATAAATTTTATAATTTAATTATCATGTTATTCTAAATTTGAATATTTGAATTCAAATAATGTAATATTCCTCCAAACACCCTCTTCATCTCATAGTTAAATTAAATATTATAAATATTTAATTTAATACCTTTTCTCACTCCACACATGATTAAATATTTTAAATATTTAATTACTTTCTAAATTCATCTCTCACACATAATTAAATATTACTTATTTAATTATGTGAACTTCTAAATTCATCTCCCACACATAATTAAATATTACTTATTTACTTATGTAAATTTCTAAATTCATCTTTACATATAATTAAATAAGTTTATTTATTTAATTATGAAATTCATTCTCAACTCATTCCTCAAATGGCAACCTTCCTTTAATTAGATGAATAAAAAAAATTGAAGAAGAGGAAACCTTCTATCTATCTCTCGACTTTCAAAAATATCTCACCGTTCATCCCGACAAGCTTGATCTGAACCGTTGATCACAACAGCCAATCAGATTCTTTCAAAAACTCTCTAAATTCATGTGCAAATCCAAGCATTGGTTACAAACACACACAGACAAACAAGCATATGCAATTACGCTTATACTTTTGCATCTTTAGCATTTCAGCAATATTCATATCTTGGCAATAATAATCTTATCATAGCATAGCATAATCTTGCATTTTAGCATAGTATGCATTTTAGTTTAAATCTCATTCTCTAGTAGTCCATTTCGTTGAGCTTGGCGTATTAAATCTGAGAGCAACTTGAACCAATGAAACGCTGGAGATAGAGAGCAATAGAACGACTTCAAAGAAGCTACCATAAAGAGTTTGTTTAATCTTCTTTCAATTTCTTTGATATAATGTTTTATTGAATGTGTTTTGAATCCTTTATAACAGGCACATTTTCATACACACAATACCCACTCTTAAGGTCTATCTTGGAAAATAAGCTTGCTCCACTTAGACAATCCATTAAATCTTCAATCCTTGGAATTGGGAACCTATACCTAATTGTGATTTTGTTTATGACTCTAGAATTAGTGAACATCCTCCATTCTACTCCCTTTTTAGGTGCTAAGACAGTGGGGACCACACAAGGACTAAGGCTTTCTCTTATTATCCCTTTATCAAGCAATCCCTGCACTTGCTTCTTGATCTCCTCATTCTTCTGTGGTGTCATTTTGTATGATGCTTTATTAGGAAAAATAGCCCTTGGTATGAAGTCAATATGGTGACTTATATCCCTAATTGGGGGCAAGGAGTTTGTGATCTCATGTACCACTATATTAGCATATTTCTTGAGCAAATCTTGGATCTCCAAAGGCAACTCATCCATCTTAACTGTTGTCACAATAGTCCTAGGTCTGGTTATGATTGCAAAGCCCATTTCCTCTTTCATGGTTTTAATGAACTCTTTCTCTCCTACCAACATCACACTAGATCCCACTTGTTGTTCTTGGATTTCCTCTTTCAAAGGTGTTAAATTGTAAGAGATCCCATCCTTATCTATGACATAAGTGTTTTTCCTACCATCATGGACTACCTTTCTGTCATATTTCCCTGGTCTACCTAGAAACATATGGCAAACATCCATGGGAATGATGTTACATAAAACTTTGTCCTTATATCTCCCTATTTGGAATTCTACCCAAATTTTCTCATTTACTAACACTTTTTTCCATTTATTTAGTCATAATACTTTATATGTAGTGGCATGGGGTAATCTTTTCAACTTTAACTTTTCTACCATTTCCATAGAAACTAAGTTATTAGTACTACCAGAATCAATGAATACTTGACAACATTTACCTTTGCATTTGCATGTGGTTTTGAAGAGTGATTTTCTTTGGGGTGGTTCCTTCTCCATGGTCACTTTTATCAAGGTTATCCTCATCAATAAAAACTCTCCAACTTTTGGTTCTTCAATTTGTGGTGAAGAATTTACACTTTCAACATCTCCACCTTGTACTACTTGATTTCTCATTTCACTCCTAATAGAAGTAGATGACTGTTCTTCAGGGAATTTACATGCTTCATGGACTACAAATTTATTACATCTATAACATTTTCTAGTGAAGCCACTTGATCCTCCTTTGTTCCCAAATCTGCCCCTAAAATTTGATCTTCTTCCCCTAAAATTGCCCCTTGAATCTGAGGTTTGATCTTGAGAATTACTTGTCTCTCCTTGAGACCTTTGGGACTGTCCTCTCCCAAAAAATGACCCTCTTCCTCTAAAATTACTTCCCCTACCTCTACTTTGTTTCTCTCGTCTTCTTTTCAACTTTTCTTTAGCCTTCATGGCTATTTGGTAGCATTCTTCTACCGTTCTAGGGCTTGTGAGACTTTGTTCATCTTGTAGGCTATAGTTTAGCCCATTCAAGTACCTTGCAACCTTATCAACACCCTATTTAATATGGCTTGATCTAATACCCATATTGTAGAATTCTTTTGTATATGTCTTCACATCCACGTCTTTTTGTTTCAAATTTTATAATTTCCAATACAATTGAGTGACATAATTACTAGGTAGAAATTTACCTTTCAACTTTGCAACGATTTTGTCCCAAGAGGTGATCTTTTCTTTACCTTTCTTCCTTCTCTCTTCTTACACATAGTCCCACCAAATGGATGCATGGCCCTTCAATTTTTTTTTGGACAACTTCACTTGTTTGTCTAATTCTCCTACCCAATCAAGAAGTTCCTCACTATTTTGGCTACCTGAACACACTGGGAGTTCCATCTTCAATTTGGAACCTTCACCTCTGGATTCTTTCAACAATCTCTCCATACTTAACTCTTCAACATCTCTTTCTTCATGGGGTTCTTCTTGTGGTGGATTGTTTTCATCCATCTCTTCTTCTTGATCACTCAAATCTATTGTGATCACACCTCTTCTTTTATTTGTCTCAACTATTCTAAGCCTTGCATCAAGACTTACTCTCATTTCTCTCATCTCTTGGGAAAGTTTTTCTCCCATCTCTTTGGCTAACATTTCTATTGCTTTGTCAACAACATTTACCCTTGGAGGAATATTTTCTTATCTTCAATTCACTGGATTAACTTTTTATCTTTATTGGCTCTGATACTAATATGATGCAGATGAAGGACTCACACTTTACAACCTAGAGACTCTCCACACAAGGTTTCAAGAAAAATGATGCAAATGTGCACCCTTGTTCATTCAAAAATTTTCTCTTAAGTCTATTGGCACTCAATAAGAGACGACCAACATGAAACATGGAAATTTGGTTTATTCAGACCTTTTTCAACACCTTCTAGGGGTTTCCAAACATACATGACCCAACCAAGTTATTAGCACAATGACTCTTGCAAATAAAGACTTGCTGCCACTAGGTGCATCCTATGCAATGAAATCAAACAAGATGGAAAGAACACTTTTCATATGAATCTCGGGCTTGTGTAGACTCCTTGCAACATACTCCACTAACTTACCATCCATCCAAGAACACACAACACATATATTTGTTTGACCATCTATCAGACAAGGGTTTTATGACAGTTTGCAAGCCAATTTGAAGATAATGTCACTAAGAACTTCATCAAACTTGAGAATCATGCACCCTCCTTTTTCCAACATGTGGGAAGCATCGAGATATATTTTCCCACCAATTTTCATGGGTTTTCTTTAGTGGAAACTATGCCCATTATTTTTTTATTACTCCCTGGAAACCCTAGGTAGGGTTTATACCTGTTCACACATACATGAATATATCTTTTGCAAAATTCAATGAAATTTTTTAAGACCGAAAGAATTGGGAATTTAAGACTCTTCTTCAACTTCCTCAATCACCAACAAGACTATACTAGATTGTACTGATCCGTACAACATGTTTCTCAAACTGTTTTACATAGAAAATTACAAATAGAACGTGGAAAAATGAAGATGTTTTCATCCCAACTTTCTCCAACCTTTGCGATCAAGATCACATTGCATATTTATCATGTTACAACCATTCCCAATTGAAAAAATGACCACTAACTCCTTTGTTAACCATAATGACAACTTTTACAAGTTTTTTAATAATAATGACAACAATTTGCAACATTTACATCTTTTGACAACATTGCACCAAAACATCATAAAATGGACTTAAATGACCCCAAATGGTCTTACATGACCTTATTGAACCAAAAATTAAATTTAATCAACATGAAAACAAAGTGCAATAATGGTGCATCAGAGGATGCACCCCTACATTATTATGTTTCATTGTGTATTATTCTTACTTCATGCAATGTGTCTTTTGCTTTGTGGTGACATTGGGTGTGATTTCCCTCAAGAGTGTGATATCTCTTAGCATATTATATTCCTCTTAGTGCAACACACTACATTCCATAAGTTGTGAAAATTCCATTCTTTGATTGGTCCTCTCTTGGAGACATTAGGCACGATGTTCCATAAGTTAAGACCTTACATGAACTAAGAAAAAATCCTTTGAATGCACCTTACACTAATTTTTCATTTACAATATCTATTATATGGCCACCTTACATAACACACTTTGCTTTCCTGTGGAGCCATCCTGTTTATTCATAAGTGTCAAGCATACAAATTTTTGGTTTCCTTGTGAATCCTGTTGTCGTGTTGTGTTGTGAAGTTATTAGGAGGTATAGCTTTGGTATGGTTGTACATATGGGAGCCAAACTTAGGCATGATTTCTTATAGCCACTTGCTTGTATGTGTGAGCGCATACCGACTGCATGTGTATGTGTCTCATTGGGGGCTCACCTAGTGGACGACCTAAGGTTCCACTAGCTCGTGTGAGGGTGTGTTTGGTTTGCATAGTGGACATTGTGTTCCAATTGTAAAGTTTTTTGGACAAACAACTTAGATTTGACCCACAACATGCAAGACAAACAGACAAAGCTTGATCCACCCCTTTTGTTTTTTTTTTTCTTTCTAAGGCATCACAAATGGGAACCTTGGTGAAAAGAGAGACCACATCAAAGCTCACCAAGACATCATTACTGTATAAGCTTTGGTCCTTGATGAATTGGATAAAATGGTTAGAATTTTTATAAAAGAGTCAGATTTAAAAACAAGAGGGGCTAACAACTTAGAAAGAAAGGAAGACAAATAGTAAGTTGGGGACCCCATAGTGTCGACAATAGGTCTCAAGGGAATGCCAAATTTATGAATTTTAGGAACACCATAGATACGAGCCCGGGGTGACCTCCTTATGTGGAATGAGACATTTTTTGGTAGGTTCATTGAAGGAGGAAAAATACACAAGATGCTTGACCTTTTTAAGAATTTTAGAGCAATGATTAAGAGGGAGGATTTTGTAGCTATTGGTGTCGGAGAGGAAAGCTAACATTTTTGAGATAGAGTCATGCTTGTTCATAATGATGATAAAATTACCTTTTTTAGCTTTAGAAATGATGAGGTCATTATTACTTAATAAAGAATTAAGGGCTAAACATTCAAGCTTAGGGATATTGCATTTGGGAGGTTTAGCATGCCTCGGGGGGGGGTGCTACAATGCAATCTTGTCTAACTTCCTCGGCTATGTATGGAGAAAGAGAATGTATTGCATTTTCTATTTCAACAAGGAAATCAACATGAGGGATGGCCCAGGGTGAAAAGGAAAAATTAGTCCGACGAGACAAAACCTTGCAAGCAAGGGGGTCAAGGGCAACATTAGAAAGGTTGAATACCAATTTGCATTCCCAATCACAAATTTGGGAAGTGTAGGTAGGAAAGCTAGGTTGGACAAGACCAGAGGAATTTCCACGAAGGACAAGACTAGTGGGAGAATGAGAGGAACACCAAGGAGAAGAGGTCATGGGATCCAAAGGAAGGGGCAACAACGAAGCAGAAGAGAAGGACAATGAGCCCTTAGAAGGAAGATTGCAAGAGATTGGGTTGGCAACCAATGGGACAAAATGAGAGGAGGGTGGATAGGACAGGCCGGGCTTAAGTATCACACACTAAGCTCTAACCTTTTAGATGAGTCAAAATTTTTATTTTCTTGTTTCCATTTGTCGTTTTCTCATGTCACTGTCATTGTCAGGCTTTGTACTATTCACAACTTGTTCATTGCTTTTTTGTCCACATTAATGCTAAACACATAATATTTGATATAACCATTGAATAAAACACACAAAAAGTAGAATTTCCCTTCTATGCCCAGTCTTAGCTACAAGAATAATAGAAATATTTTTCAGTCTCTGTACTGTAGTCTTCTATCTCTCAGTACTTTTTTCGTTTATTTCTGCCATAAATATGTAA
>VDFB02168118.1:176149989-176185721 GCA_007258455.2 Sequoia sempervirens
TCTTGGCACTAATAATCTTATCATAGCATAGCATAATCTTGCATTTTAGCATAGTATGCATTTTAGTTTAAATCTCATTCTCTAGTAGTCCATTTCGTTGAACTTGGCATATTAAATCTGAGAGCAACTTGAACCAACAAAACACTGGAGATAGAGACCAATAGAACGACTTCGAAGAAGCTGCCATAAAGAGTTTGTTTAATTTTCTTTCAATTTCTTTGATATAATGTTTTATTGAATGTGTTTTGAATCCTTTATATGAGCACATTTTCATACACACAATACCCACTCTTAAGGTCTATCTTGGAAAATAAGCTTGCTCCACTTAGACAATCCATTAAATCTTCAATCCTTGGAATTTGGAACCTATACCTAATTGTGATTTTGTTTATGGCTCTAGAATTAGTGAACATCCTCCATTCTACTCCCTTTTTAGGTGCTAAGACAGTGGGGACCACACAAGGACTAAGGCTTTCTCTTATTATCCCTTTATCAAGCAATTCCCGCACTTGCTTCTTGATCTCCTCATTCTTCTGTGGTGTCATTTTGTATGATGCTTTATTAGGAAAAATAGCCCTTGGTATGAAGTCAATATGGTGACTTATATCCCTAATTGGAGGTAAGGAGTTTGTGATATCATGTACCACTATATTAGCATATTTCTTGAGCAAATCTTGGATCTCCAAAGGTAACTCATCCATCTTAACTGCTGTCACAATTGTCCTAGGTCTAGTTATGATTGCAAAACCTGTTTCCTCCTCTTTCATGGTTTTAATGAAATCTTTCTCTCCTACCAACATCACACTAGATCCCACTTGTTGTTCTTGGATTTCCTCTTTCAAAGGTGTTATATTGTAAGAGATCCCATCCTTATCTATGACATAGGTGTTTTTCCTACCATCATGGACTACCTTTCTGTCATATGATGTTACATAAAACTTTGTCCTTATATCTCCCTATTTGGAATTCTACCCAAATTTTCTCATTTACTAACACTTTTTTCCATTTATTTAGTCATGAGACTTTATATGGAGTGACATGGGGTAATCTTTTCAACTTTAAATTTTCTACCATTTCCATAGAAACTAAGTTATTAGTACAACCGGAATCAATGAATACTTGACAACATTTACCTTTGCATTTGCATGTGGTTCTGAAGAGTGATTTTCTTTGGGGTGGTTCCCTCTCCATGGTCACTTTTATCAAGGTTCTCATCAATAAAAACTCTCCAACTTTTGGTTCTTCAATTTGTGGTGAAAAATTTACACTTTCAACATCTCCACCTTGTACTACTTGATTTCTCATTTCACTCTTAATAGAAGTAGATGACTGTTCTTCAGGGCATTTCCATGATTCATGGACTACAAATTTATTACATCTATAACATTTTCTAGTGAAGCCACTTGATCCTCCTTTGTTCCCAAATATGCCCCTAAAATTTGATCTTCTTCCCCTAAAATTGCCCCTTGAATATGAGGTTTGTTCTTGAGAATTACTTGTCTCTCCTTGAGACCTTTGGGACTATCCTCTCCCAACAAATGATCCTCTTCCTCTAAAATTACTTCCCCTACCTCTGCTTTGTTTCTCTTGTCTTCTTTTCAACTTTTCTTTAGCCTTCATGGCTATTTGGTAGCATTCTTCTACTGTTCTAGGGCTTGTGAGACTTTGTTCATCTTGTAGGCTATATTTTAGCCCATTCAAGTACCTTGCAACCTTATCAACATCCTCTTTAATATGGCTTTATCTAATACCCAGATTGTAGAATTATTTTGTATATGTCTTCACATCCACGTCTTTTTGTTTCAAATTTTATAGTTTCCAATACAATTGAGTGACATAATTACTAGGTAGAAATTTACCTTTCAACTTTGCAACGATTCTATCCCAAGAGGTGATCTTTTATTTTCCTTTCTTCCTTCTCTCTTCTTACACATAGTCCCACCAAATGGATGCATGGTCCTTCAATTTTTTTTGTTGGAAAACTTCACTTGTTTGTCTAATTCTCCTACCCAATCAAAAAGTTCCTCACTATTCTGGCTACCTAAACACACCGGGAGTTCCATCTTCAATTTGGAACCTTCACCTCTGGATGCTTTCAACAATCTCTCCATACTTAACTCTTCAACATCTCTTTCTTCATGGGGTTCTTCTTGTGGTGGATTGTTTTCATCCATCTCTTCTTCTTGATCACTCAAATCTATTGTGATCACACCTCTTCTTTTATTTGTCTTAACTATTCTAAGCCTTGCATCAAGACTTACTCTCATTTCTCTCATCTCTTGGGAAAGTTTTTCTCCCATCTCTTTGGCTAACCTTTCTATTGCTCTGTCAACAACATTTACCCTTGGAGGAATCTTTTCTTAACTTCAATTCACTGGATTAACTTTATCTTTATTGGCTCTAATACCAATATGATGAAGAGGAAGGACTCAAACTTTACAACCTAGATACTCTCCACACAAGGTTTCAAGAAAAATGATGCAAATGTGCATCCTTGTTCATTCAACAATTTTCTCTTAAGTCTATTGGCACTCAACAAGAGGCAACCAACATGAAACATCGAAATTTGGTTTATTCAGACCTTTTTCAACACCTTCTAGGGGTTTCCAAACATACATGACCCAACCAAGTTATTAGCACAATGACTCTTGCAAACAAAGACTTGCTGCCACTAGGTGCATCCTATGCAATGAAATCAAACAAGATGGAAAGAACACTTTTCATATGAATCTCGGGCTTGTGTAGAATCCTTGCAACGTACTCCACTAACTTACCATCCATCCAAGAACACACAACACATATATTTGTTTGACCATCTATCATACAAGAGTTTTATGATAGTTTGCAAGCCAATTTGAAGATACTATCACTAAGAACTTCATCAAACTTGAGAATCATGCACCCTCCTTTTTCCAACATGTGGGAAGCATCAAGATAGATTTTCCCACCAATTTTCATGGGTTTTGTTCAGTTGTAACTATGCCCATTATTTTTTTATTACTCCTTGGAAACCCTAGGTAGGGTTTATACTTGTTCACACATACATGACTATATCTTTTGCAAAATTCAATGAAATTTTTTAAAACCAAAAGAATTGGAAATTTAAGACTCTTCTTCAACTTCCTCAATCACCAGCAATATTGTACTAGATTGTACCAATCCGTACATGTTTCTCAAACTGTTTTACATAGAAAATTACAAATAGAACGTGGAAAAATGAAGATGTTTTCATTCCAACCTTCTCCAACCTTTGCGATCAAGATTACATTGCATATTTATCATGTTACAACCATTCCCAATTGAAAAAATGACCACTAACTCCTTTGTTAACCATAATGACAACTTTTACAAGTTTTTTAACAATAATGACAACAATTTGCAACATTTACATCTTTTGACAACATTGCACCAAAACATCATAAAATGGACTTAAATGACCCCAAATGGTCTTACATGACCTTATTGACCCAAAAATTAAATTTTAGCAACATTAAAACAAAGTGCAATAGTGGTGCATCAGAGGATGCACCCCTACATTATTATGTTTCATTGTGTATTATTCTTACTTCATGCAATGTGTCTTTCGCTTTGTGGTGACATTGGGTGTGATTTCCCTCAAGAGCGTGATATCTCTTAGCATATTAAATTCCTATTAGTGGCTTGATGCAACACACTACATTCCATAAGTTGTGAAAATTCCATTCTTTGATTGGTCCTCTCTTGGAGACATTAGGCACGAAGTTCCATAAGTTAAGACCTTACATGAACTAAGAAAAACTCCTTTGAATGCACCATACACTAATTTTGCATTTAAAATATATGTTATATGGCCACCTTACATAACACACTTTGCTTGCCTGTGGAGCCATCCTGTTTATTCATAAGTGTCAAGCATACAAATTTTTAATTTCCTTGTGAATCCTATTGTCATGTTGTGTGGTGCCTTATCAAAGTTATTAGGAGGTATAGCTTTGGCATGGTTGTACATATGGGAGCCAAACTTAGGCATGATTTCTTATAGCCACTTGCTTGTATGTGTGAGCACATACTGACTGCATGCATATGTGTCTCACTGGGGGCTCACCTAGTGGACGACCTAAGGTTCCACTAGCTCGTGTGAGCATGTGTTTGGTTTGCATAGTGGACATTGTGTTCCAATTGTAAAGTTTTTTGGAAAAACAATTTAGATTTGATCCACAACATGCAAGACAAACAGATGAAGCTTGATCCACCCCTTTTGTTTTTGTTTTTGTTTCTAAGGCATCACAAATGGGAACCTTCATGAAAAGAGATACCACATCAAGGCTCACCAAGACATCATTACTGTCTAAGCTTTGGTCCTTGATGAATTGGATAAAATGGTTAGAATTTTTGATAAAAGAGTCAGATTTTCCAACAAGAGGGGCTAACAACTTAGAAAGAAAGGAAGACAAATAGTAAGTTGGGGACCCCATAGTGTCGACAATAGGTCTCAAGGGAATGCCAAATTTATGAATTTTAGGAACACCATAGATACGAGCCCGGGGTGACCTCCTTATGTGGAATGAGACATTTTTTGGTAGGTTCATTGAAGGAGGAAAAATACACAAGATGCTTGACCTTTTTAAGAATTTTAGAGCAATGATTAAGAGGGAGGATTTTGTAGCTATTGGTGTCGGAGAGGAAAGCTAACATTTTTGAGATAGAGTCATGCTTGTTCATAATGATGATAAAATTACCTTTTTTAGCTTTAGAAATGATGAGGTCATTATTACTTAATAAAGAATTAAGGGCTAAACATTCAAGCTTAGGGATATTGCATTTGGGAGGTTTAGCATGCCTCGGGGGGGGGTGCTACAATGCAATCTTGTCTAACTTCCTCGGCTATGTATGGAGAAAGAGAATGTATTGCATTTTCTATTTCAACAAGGAAATCAACATGAGGGATGGCCCAGGGTGAAAAGGAAAAATTAGTCCGACGAGACAAAACCTTGCAAGCAAGGGGGTCAAGGGCAACATTAGAAAGGTTGAATACCAATTTGCATTCCCAATCACAAATTTGGGAAGTGTAGGTAGGAAAGCTAGGTTGGACAAGACCAGAGGAATTTCCACGAAGGACAAGACTAGTGGGAGAATGAGAGGAACACCAAGGAGAAGAGGTCATGGGATCCAAAGGAAGGGGCAACAACGAAGCAGAAGAGAAGGACAATGAGCCCTTAGAAGGAAGATTGCAAGAGATTGGGTTGGCAACCAATGGGACAAAATGAGAGGAGGGTGGATAGGACAGGCCGGGCTTAAGTATCACACACTAAGCTCTAACCTTTTAGATGAGTCAAAATTTTTATTTTCTTGTTTCCATTTGTCGTTTTCTCATGTCACTGTCATTGTCAGGCTTTGTACTATTCACAACTTGTTCATTGCTTTTTTGTCCACATTAATGCTAAACACATAATATTTGATATAACCATTGAATAAAACACACAAAAAGTAGAATTTCCCTTCTATGCCCAGTCTTAGCTACAAGAATAATAGAAATATTTTTCAGTCTCTGTACTGTAGTCTTCTATCTCTCAGTACTTTTTTCGTTTATTTCTGCCATAAATATGTAAAATATATTTACTTATATTGCAATTGAATCGGAATATCTGATATACTCATTAAATAAAAAGAAATAAATATGTATGTTCAATGTGAATTTCATATTTAAAATAAACATATAATTAAATAGTAAATACATATAAATACTAAATACTATACATTTAATATAATATACAAATTTAAATCAATCTATAAGAAATCAAAAGATCTCATTAGAAAAGATGTTAGTCTTTTAATATAAAAATAATAATAATTTTATAGTGTGAATTTTATATTTAAAGTAAATATATAATCAAATATTAAATATTTTATATTAATATAATATAAAAAATTTATATTTCAATATTAAATTATTGTTTGAAGACAATATACATTATTATCCCCAAATTTGTTTTAATATGTAAGAAATCAAAAGATCTAATCAAAGAAAATGTTGGTTTTATACCAATAATTTTAATATAATATATATTTTAAAATATAATATTATTTAAATTAATTAATAACAAATCAAATATCTATTTGAATAAGGAGTTCAACATATAACAATAATACATATTTTCAAATGTATTTTATTTAAATAATCTATACAAAAAATATTTAAATTAACCTATAAGAAATTAAAAGATCTATTAGTGAAGGAGTTGGTTTTATGACAATAAATATAATTATAGTGTGAATTTTTATATTTAAAATAGATATATAATTCAAAAATAAATATATTTAAACATTAGATATAATACAACTACTATAATATATAAATTTATATTTTAATATTTTTTGTTGAGTTGATCATAATATAATATAATTATATTTTAAATATAATATTAATATGTAATATTTATCTTCATTTGTTTTACTTATATGTTTATTTTAAGACATCTAGAAGGATCGATAATAGGTGCATGAACCAACAAGGTAAACCTACTATCATCTAACATTCAATATTCCTCTTTACTTTAAAACCCAAAATTGTAAATGGGATGATATGTGATTTCTAAGAAATATATAGAGGAGACCAATCAATTTCCCACTCTAGGCACCCATCCCCAAAAGACATATGACCATATAGAAATTCATCAAAGAAATTGAAATCCTTAAAGAAGCCACCACCTATAGCCTACAAAATATTAGATGAGTCCAAAGCTCCAAAAGAAATGCACATCATGAACTAGGGTAGAAGGGGATGTGAGAGAAGGGAAATAAACACCTCACAATAGAAAATTTAAATATAATTAAGGAATTATTGGGTGTTTCTAGTCAAAATATATGTTTGATGGTAGTATCGACTTTCAGCTAGATATTAGCTATTTCAAAATCTAGGTGGTTTTAAGTCCAACTTTACAAATTTATTGGTAATAAGTATAACTATCAATTTAACAATATGTTATAACTTGTAAACTAAATATTAATTAGATATAATAAAATAATTATTAAATAATCTAAAAGTAAAATAAGATAACTCTTAAATAAATAAATAAACTTCTAATAAAAAGGGTAAAAACTTTATTGATCACCAAAAACAAATATTACAACAAAGTCAAGGGCAAAAGCCTAGAGGAGTTGAACAAAACAAGCAACACAGGAAACCAAATCAACCCGCACTCATATCATCCTTAGCAAAACCCTCACCAGGTTCAGACCGAGCTCCTGGGGGATCTGATCCCAATCAACAATCCTCCAACCCTCCACATGCTCTGAAGCCCACTTAGCTAGACAATTAGCTGTCCTATTCCATTCCCTCAGAATATGGACAAAAGACACCATCTCCATCAAAGAACCAATTTTCCAAATCTGTTGCACCACCACTACCAATTGCTAGCTAACATCAGACACCTTTTTTTGATCAAGCAGGTTAACTAACACCTGCGAATCAGATTCACAAATAACTCTACACCATCCTATATCATAGGCCCGTTCCAAAGCATAAAGGATCACCAAACCTTCCATGAGGTTTATAGTCTGCACACCCTTACAAATAGAGAAGAGAAATATCGCTGAGCCGGAAGAGTCCTTGCCAATCCCACCCACTCCAGCAGGTCTAGGATTTCCCCAGGAAGAACCATTAGTATTAACCTTCAAAGTGCCTACTAGAGGAGGCCTCTAGTTTCCCAATCTTTGAACATGCTGCCTAACCTGCCTACCTCCCTTACAACCAAAAATAGTTAGGGCTAACCTGTGAATGCCCAACCTAGCCACCATCTCATCATCCCTCTTCTCCATTGACAACACCACATCTCCCTTAGCTTCAATCGTCTCTTGAATCATCTTAAGGATTTTGAACCAAGCCTATTGAATTTGCAAGTGCTCTCCTCTGAAAATCCTTCTATTCCTTTCCAGGAAAACCTTCCATAACAAGAAATAAGTCCAACCTGCCAAGAATCCTGCAAAAATGGTGCAAACAAGGGAGGTCAACCCAAACTAGTCCAAAACTCCACCAAGGAGGAAGCATGAATGCAAGGACTGTTACAAACCCCCCACCAAGAATGCCAGAGCTGCACCGTAAAAGGACATCAAAAAAATAGATGAGGGGAATCTTCCCCACCTTGCCCACAAAGAGCACACCTGGAGGGGCCCTGGAAACCACACTTCTGAATATTATCCCATGTCAGACACCTGTTCCAAGCCAAAGTCCAAATGAAGCAGTCGCTGGTAACTAGAAGCAACCATATAATGACCTTTCAGATTGGGAGACCACGCAAGAACATACTTATCCATAAGAGAACTACATTGCCTACTAGAAAGGATATTATGAAGCACAATACACTCCCCTTCCATGCCCACCACTGGCCACTCAACTAGATTCTTCCACCTGGCCCTCACAAGCTGACCATGAAAATCAAACACCTTAAAGTCGCTCACCCTTGACCAACCCGCCTCACTAAATCTCAGACTCAGAGCCGCCAAGTTGGGGAACTGAGAGATAATGGGTGGGTAACCATCCACCGAGTCCTGTCAAAAATGAACCTTTGTCCCACGCTTACAAATCCAAAATAAGCCTTCCTTGACCAGAGCTGCACCTTTCTTGAGAGTAGCCCAAATTGTTGATCCCTTCCCCACGAAAGGGTATTGAGGGATATCCCTAAAATACTTGTGGGAAAGGATCTTGGCCCAAATCCTATCCTGCTTAGTGCACCACCTCCAGTAAAGTTTTTCCACTAGCGCCGTACTTGCAAGCGAGTAATGCCTCAACCCCAAACCCCCATATTGCTTAGGACAACAGACAATATCCCATCTAACAAGGATCCACTTTGAAGATGACAAACTGCCAGCCCATAAAAATTGTCTTGCTAAAGAGTCCATCTCCTTAACAAAGCCCATCAGGGCCACCTAAAGCATACACCAATAAGGAGGAAGAGCTTGAACAACTGTCTTAAGAAGCTAAACACATCCCGCAAAAGATAACCAGCGATTGGTCCAATGGGTCATTTTTGCCTGAAATTTATCCAAAATCGGTAGCCATGACTCCCTAGCTAACTTGCCAACTACAATAGGAACACCAAGATAAGACAAAGGAAGGGTCCCACTTTGAAACTGAAGAATTCAAACAATTCTCCTCTAAATAGAATCAGGAGTGTTGAAGAAAAAGATGGAAGACTTGTCCTCATTAATCAACTGTACAAAAGCCCCAAGATAAACATTCAAAACCTTGCGAAGATTCATGACTTCCCGAATAGTAGCCACCCCCATCAAGGCAGTATCATCCACAAACTGCAAATGAGATTGAGGGGGTAAGTCACCTCCCCAACTCCAACCCTGGATAAGGCCCAACTCCACATGTCTTCTTAAAAGGTGACCCAAACCTTCAACCAAAAAGAGAGAGGTAAGGAGAGAGAGGGTCACCTTGCCGCAATCCCTGAGAAGCACCAAAGAGCTCAGAATGCTCCCCATTAATCAAAATAGAAAAGAAAACCGACGTGAGGCAACTCATAACCCAGCTGATCCACTCCTCGTCAAAACCAAAAGCACTCAAAACCTTCTGAAGGAAAGACCAACGGACACGATCATAAGCCTTAGCCATATCAAGCTTGATAAACATCACCTTTTCCCTGGAGTTGGCCATGGAATGGATGGTCTCAATGGCTATAACAATACCATCCAAAATCTGCCTACCCTCCACAAAACCACTCTACTCAGAAATGAGTACTGGCAGCCACTTTTTCAGCCTATTAGCAATTAACTTAGAGATAATCTTATACACCACATTGCAAAGTGAAATGGGATGAAACCAACTTAATCTATCTGCCCCATCCTCCTTGGGAATGAGCACAAGGAAAGTGGAATTCAGAGCCTTTATCATTTGCTTTTTCCTTTGAGATTCTTGGACCAACTCCAGCAAATCCAATTTGATAATCTCCCAAAATTCTTGAAAGAATTCAATTGGGAAACCATCAGGGCCTGGGGCTTTTTCCTTCTTCATCTGAAACACCATCCCTTCCAACTCCTTCAGAGTGATCTCTCCCATGAGTTGATCCTTCATGTCCTGAGACACTAGGGAGGGGATACAAGAGAGAACTTGTGCTTCCTCCTCCAAGCTACCTTGCATATCCTCACTAAAAAGAGAAGTGAAATAATGGAATGCTTTTGTCGACATATCTTGAAATGAGGATAGAATATCACCCCTATCATTGACTAGGGTAGGAATAGAATTCCCATGACGCTTGGCCTTAACAGAATTGAAGAAAAAAGTTGAATTTATATCTCCCTCTTGGAGCCATTCAATACGGGCCTTCTACTTCCAAAAGATCTCCTCCCGTAACTCCCATTCCTCCAAAGCTTTCAAGGCTCTTGACTCCTCCCGCAACAAATTCTCCATAACCCCATTTTCCCTGATCATCCTGGTAATACCATTCAGCTCCACCTGTGCCGCTGACTTAGCACTAAAAATATTACCAAAAAATTGTTGGTTCCAACGTTTAAGTTGATATTTAACATACTAAAGAAGCTTAGCAAAGACATACATAGCAATACCAAAGGGAGTTCTACCATCTTGCCACCATTGAGCAACACAACCACGGAGATCAGGGTCACGCAACCACATTAGTTGGAACTTGAAGGAAGGTGTCTGGGGAAAGTGAGTACAGAGGATAGAAAGCTTTATGGGCCAGTGGTCAGAACCCCTCTAGTCCAAAATCTCTGAGCTAGAATTCCACAACCCCCCAACCCAAAAGTAGGATACCATAAACCGATCTAGGCATTCAATAATGCAATTATCACCAGCCCTCCTTTTATTCCAAGTAAATAGTCCATTGCCTGGCTTGATATCCACAAGATTCAAAGCAGATATATTGTCCTAGAGCAGCAACACAAAAGCCTCCAGCCTAGCAGTACTACCCTGCTTCTCTGCAAGCTCTGTGATAGCATTAAAATCACCTCCAATAATCCAAAGATGGTAAGGAAACAAGCTACAGACCAACCAAACATTGGACCACAAGAGTTGCTTGCCCTACAACTCCACAGGTGCATACACATTGGAGAAGAGAGAAATTTCGCCTGACTTAAAACAAGAAGCCACCATGGAAAGGAAGGACTTAGAAGGCACCCACCACTGAGGGAAAATCTTCCATGGATTCCATAAGCAAGCCACCCCTCCAGAAGACCCCTGAGCACCAGTGCACTGGCATTCACCATTCTGCCACAACTTAGGCACTAAGTCTCCTACAGAAAAATAACATCAAGAGAGTGACTCTTAATCAAATCCTGAACAAATTTTTGTCTAGGGCCACCGTTCAAGCCCTGTACATTCCAAGAGAGAACTATCATTTCAAGGAGCTCAGAAAATGTGAATCCAGGGTCTTGACTGACCCTGATTCCACCAAAATCTCCCCTATCATCTTAATATTTTCCACATCTTTCTTCCTTCCTAGCTTAGAATTTTTCTCCAACCCTCCCTTCTCAAGATCGTTTTGCAAAATACCCAATTGAGAAGACGACTTATTATTCTTACCTGCCTCTAAACCCGCTTTCCATGAGAGGCGAACCTTATACTCACTGTCTTTCACTGCCTCAACACTACCACCCAACTCAGCCTGAACCTCCATCTGCCTATATGTTTCCAGGTTCAAATTCCCATCAACTTGCGAAGCCAAAATCACCTCTGAGCTGAGCCCTACCTGCCCAGGACCATTCCCAACCTGCTCTAAGCATGGCAATCCCATACCCCCTTCCTGTTGGAAAGCATGCACTGCCTCAACTAGAGTGCCATGTTTTTCAGTGTCCAAAGTCCCTTGATCCAGATCTAACAATCTCGGGTTCACCTCCTATTGACTAAGATCATCCAACACCTCAAATCTATTGAAAGTGTCCTCCTCCTGCCTTTCCTTCAAAGGCATTTTTTGTCCTCTATTTCTATTTCAAGCTCTGATAGGAGTAAAACCATCTTCCCTAGGTCACCACAACCCTGAATGGGATCCTTGCCCTTATCCACCCTAGGTGGATTACTTGAAGGCTGAGAAGATTGAGCCTCCAAAGGCTTGGCCTTTGGGCATTTACGCTGGAGGTGGCCATACTCATGACAAAAATGACATCAAAAAGGTAGGGTCTCATAATCTAGCTGTTGCACCCACGAATATTCTCCTGCACACACCTCTAAAGAGTCTGGCAATGGCTTTCTTAAGTCAATTTCCACACAAAATTGGGCATAAGTCATTACCTTCTTGAATTGTGTTTGTTGCGACGAACCCACATGTTTCCCCAACCTCAAGGCTAATAAGTACAACACATCCTTGCACCAACATTCAACTGGAAGCCTTGGAAGACAAATCCAAACTAGAACCTGACTCAGGAGCTCCTTCGCCGGGTTGAAGCTAGCATGCTATGGCTTAATGAACAAGCCCACCTGGTTGTAAAAATAAGGCCCCCCTTCAAAAACCCTATTTTGGTCAGCCATGCAATCAAATGTAACCATAAAGTAGTTATTCGCCAAGAGGCGGATCTCCATCTCCCCCTCTGGCATCCATGTCCTTTGAGCCTAGGCATCCAAAAATTGCAACGATATTTTCAATCCCAAGAATTTGTAGTAAAGAGAATGCCTTGAATAATAATCAATATCTTCCGCTAGCATCTCCATCGGAATAACTACATTCAACCTCTCTTTACACCTTTCGAGGCACCCATTAATCTTCAAAATTTGTGGCCCTCCTGACGAGCCCATCTCAAATTTCTCAAGTTCCACCAAAAAAAATTATTATCAAAAAACTTTGAGCCCTGTAAAGAGGGTTTCAAACCAACCACAAAACGAAAATCCATTTTGGGGCTAACACCTGAAGATTCCCCGTGCAACATTGAAGAAAAGATGCCCTAGACAGACATACAAACCCTCGGTAAACCTAGGATTGAAAGGATCAACCAAGGGTTACGACACCATGCAACCCCACACCCCCACAGATGAGGGCACACAAAAAACCACTTGATGAATCACTACATGCCTCAACCCCAAACACTCAACCCACCCTTTCTTCGCCACACTTCACCCCACACCTATCCACCCACACTACCTATCACAATACACAAACAAGCACAAGCCACCGAACACACACCACAGAGAAACCCAACACCCACACAATCCACACAACAACTAACCCCAACACCTAGCCGCAACCAACAAGCACCAAAAAAAGGGACAAAGGATACATAACTAACGACAAAAGCACAACCACTGATCGCCCTTCAATGCCAACCACCGATCACCAAGGCCACCGAGCTCCCCTCAACGCAGTCAAACCCCCTCCCCCCACAATTGCACCACCAAGAAAGTCACTGGAATGAACTAGGGCGCGAATGCCCTAGCTCGGCTTGCAGAGCCAAAGACGCCATCCAATAAATAAATAAACTTAAGAATGATAGCTTTTGATATTTTTTTAGATAGATGTACCATTAAAAATATCTTAACTAGCTATATAAATTAAATATATTTTTAATTATTATCAAATTTTAAATTTATATAATATTTATTAAAATATAAAATATTATAACAATGATGTTATATTTTATTACATTGACAATTCTTAAGATAATAAAATACAAGAAAACATCTCTTTAAATAAGATAAATACAATTTAAATAAGATAAATAAAATATACTTTTCTAATAGCTCTAAAATAATCATAAGAAATGACCCTTCATAAATAAAGTAACTTAAAAATAATGTACTTAGAATATCTAAAAAATAAATGTAAGTAAATTTAATATTTAATTTTGAAATAATATATTTATTATTTGTCTCATTTTTATTGAAATATCTATTTTTAATTAAATAAGAGATATTTTATTTATGCCATTTTTTTATATAATTTTATTTATTTATAATATATTTAAAACACCTTTTAGAATAACTATCTAATTAAATTCCATCCTATTGTTATTAATTTTGAAAAAAATAAAAATATAAGAAAAAAATTAAATAAATAAATTTTAAATTTATAGACCATTATCAAAATTAAATTTAATATAAAATAAAATAACTCAAATTCATAATCCATTAAAAAATAAAAATAAAATGAAAAGCATAGAAATTTGATTTAAAAATAAAAAGATAATTAAAAAAACATTGAATTTTTATAACTTATATTTGTAAGATAATTATAAAAAACCTAGAAATAATTAGAAATTATCAATCACCTACTTCTAATGGATCCTAATTTGATTAAAAAAATAGGCACTTCAAGGACATATAATATGTATAATCTTTTATTTATGATTTATAATATTATAGTATACTATGCATATAATGCACATAATTTTAATAATTTTAAGAATGACTATCATTAATAAGACACAAATCACAAACTCTTCCTAATTCTAATTTTAGTCATAACCCTAACCCTAATTGTAACTTTAGTTATATTCTTATCTTAAAATATTTAACCCAAAATTTAAATATAACCATAATTCTAACCTTAAACCTAATCCTACCCACAATTCTAACTTTAAGGATAATTGTAACCTTATTTTTAATTCTAAGTATAATTGTAACCAAATTATGACCCTACTCTTGACCTTAATTTGAACTTTCATTCCAATCCTAATTCTAATTGTAAGTTTTACCCTATTCATTTGATGAGTGAAGCATCTCCATTATCATTTCTTTCTTCATTAATTAATCAATAAAAAAATTAGGTATATTTTTAGTTTATTTTTTATAAATAAATTTACTTTTAAAACATAACCCTAATCCTAATTATAACTGAAATTTTAATAAAAAATCATATTCAATTTAGGATAATACGTTCAACAAATCTATATAAAATATCATACAATAATATATAAATAAATTTACATGCATAGTATACACTTTTATCCCTTGTACCTATAGAAATAAATACTATTAAGCCATTACTAGCTTGAGTATGATACTCCTAACTAAATTTTACTCCTTTTATCTACCCAAATAAAAACTATTAAGCCATTACTAGCTTGAGTACAATAACTTTAACAAAATTTCCAAGAGGACTATTGGAAGGATTTTGAGCCATTTATCGAATGTCTTTTAGCTACATTTTGTTTCTAATAGTTCCTTTCATATTGTAATCATTTTACAACATAAGAATCAACCAAAATTTATTATTAATCAAACTAGCACTCAACATTTAGAGAACATCATACTTGAATGATCCAAGCCTAGTAAAAAGTCTTAGAAGCATTTATTTTCAATTAAGAAAAATAATTTTAAAAAAATTATTTCTCTTTTGAAACATTCAAGAGCCATTACTAGCTTGAGTATAGTACTCAACAAAATTTCCAAAAATATTATAGGAAGGATTTTGAGCCATATAACGAATGAATTTTAGCTACATTTATTTTGTAATAGTTCCTTTCATATTGTAATTAGTTTACAACATAAGAATCAACCTTAATATATTATTAATCAAACTAGCACTCAAGAAGATTCAAAGAACATCATGCATGGATTATTGAGCCAGTAAAAAGTATTAGAAACATTTGTTGTCAGTTAAGAAAGATAATTTAAAAAAAATATTTCTCTTTTGAAACATTCAAGGTTGGGAGGATTGAGATGATAAAAAAATATTTTGATATTTTTAGTGTCAATCTCTAAAATGCATCAACATCGACTCTAAACCCCACATTAACTGACTTCAACCTTGACTCTATAAAAAAATATTTTGATATTTTTAGTGTCAATCTCTCAAATGCATCAACATCGACTCTAAAACCCACATCAACTGACTTCAACCCCAACTCCAAAGGAATGACTAACCCAATAAACATAGAAATAGCTAAACCGTGTTGGGACCAAGTGGTTAGGGGAGGATGATTATATGTTAGAAAGCTGATGTTCATTGTTTATTGTTTTTGGTTAAGGATACGAAGGTTGGCCCGTCTACCTAATTAGTTGTTGAGGGTTATACATGTTCACAATGCAATGGTGCTAACCCAAGGACTCATAATGAATGAAACTAATTGACTCATAACGATTGAACAATTTAGGGTGGGTCAATCTAGTCTAGATATGAAAAAAGTTTAACTTTGAGTTTCTTTAAATTAATACATCTCTAAAACATTAAAATCTACTTAGGTGAACTTTATTGTTTATTAGTGAAAGCAATTCCTACATAAGTATATTATTTAATATTTACATGTATAAAATGTATTTTATATGTAGAATCCATACTATAAATATATTTATTCTTATAGAATTGTTCAGTGTCTCTAACTAAGTCTTCTCATTTCATTTCTTATAAATTAATTTTAATAATATTATATTACATTTATAATATAATATAAAAAATATAATCACAATATAAATTTTCTATAACATAAACATATAAGTAAACAACAATTGAAGATATATATTACATATTAATAATATATTTAAAATATAATATAAAATATTTTTTATAATAAGAAATATAATTATATTATGATCAATTCAACAATAAATATTAAAATATAAATTTATATATTACACTAATTGTATTATATCTAATATCTACATATATTTATTTTTGAATTATATATCTATTTTAAATATAAAAAATTCACACTAGAATTATATTTATTATCATAAGATCAATCCCTTCACTAATTAGATCTTTTAATTTCTTATAGGTTAATTTATATAAAATATATTTGAAAAATTATATTCTTGTTATATGTTGAACTTCTCATTTAATTAGATATTTGATTTATTATTAATCAATTTAAATAATATTATATTTTAAAATGTATATTATATTAAAATTACCGTTATAAAACCAACCTTTTTTTATTAGATTTTTGATTTCTTATATATTAAATTATTGTTTAAAGATAATAATGTATATTGTTTTCAAACAATAATTTAATATTGAAATATAAATTTTTATATTATATTAATATAAAATATTTAATATTTGATTATATATTTACTAAATATAAAATTGACACTATAAAATTATATATATATTTTTATATTAAGACTAATATCTTTTTTAATTAGATCTTCTGATTTTTTATAGATTGATTTGAATTTGTATATTATATTAAATGTATAATATTTAATATTTATATGCATTTATTATTTAATTATATATTTATTTTAAATATAAAGTTCACATTATAATTGTATTTGTTTTCACTGTTATGAGACCATCTCCTTGTCTAATTAGATTTTTAAATCTAATTATTATTTGAAGATAATATAATTTATTTATAAATAGAAAACCATAGAATAAGTTCAAGAATCTTTAATATAAGCTAATACATCGTTAACCCTCAATATTCAGTTCATTGTTTTAGCTCAATTAATTTGACATTGATACTCATTTAGAAAAACACAGAAAATAGGAATTAAACCAATCAACCTCCAAGTGCACTCTACTTGTTTGATGAAGGTACAGGCTTTCCAAGGAATAGCGCATGCCTGCAAACCTAGCCCGACATAGTTTCTGGAAGCATCCAAAATTCATTAATGTAATGATCTGTTGTTTAGCACTAATGTGGACAGGCAAACAGTGAACAAGCTGTGAACAGGCCTGACAGTGAAGTGACATGAGAAAACGGAGAAACCGAAACGGAAAATAAAAAATTTGACTCCACTAAAAGGTCAGAGCTTAGTGTTATACTTAAGCCCAGCCGATAGGACAAGGAGGAGGACACATGGCGGACACGGGATGAGGAGCAGGGAGAAGAGATAGAGGGAAGGGAAGGGACGGGCTGGCAAGAACGACTAGATTGGGCTCGAGAAGGGGTTAGGGAGACATCACAATTAATGAGAGAATCACAAAGAATAGAGCAATTAATGAAAGAATCGGAAAGCAACTGAGGCAAGAAAACTGGGGAGGACGAACCTGGAGCCGAGGTCTGCATGCCGTTAGAAACTGACCGTTGGTCACCTGATTGTTCAAATGTTTCTCTGCACAGAATGGTTTAAACATCAGATTTGTGCAATTATATAGATTTCAAACAAATATGAAAAGTTACAATTATGCTAAAGCACTTTGATCTAAAGACGGGACTAGAAATCTGGGACCCAAAGAGAAGTAATGCCACTTGCAAATCGAAAGAAGAGTAGAGGTTACAAACAAAAATCTGTGAACGTCTTCACCTTTACTCTAGGCCCTAATCCTAAATCTCAAAAGTAGGATACTTTGGCCCTGTTTCCTCTGTAAATTCTTTAATCTTACTTTTTCTTTTCGTAACACCATATTTGTTTAAAAATGAAATAAAAGCCATTAGTGGGTCTGCTCTTACTTTACACAAACAACAACAAGACTTAAATTAAGAATAATCTTGAAGGACTCTGAATTTTGATTCATCAATCATCAAACAGCTTTAAAAGCAACAAGAAAATGTCTGAGTTGGCCTGAATTTTGCTTCATCAAACAGCTTTGAGAGCAACGAGAAAATGTCTGAGTTCAATCATTACAACACTGAATCAAATCGGTTTACCAGTGGTGGAGAATCCAGCACACCTCCTTCCTCTAGATGTAACAGAGCAAGGCAGTTGCATGGCGACACCTGGATGCCCCAGAGAAGACTCTTCAGCTACAATCAAGATGATTGTCAGCAATTCAACCATATGCAGAAAGACGCCATGCAAAACGATGTCAGTCAGATTGGAACAGAGCAGTCGAAGTCTCAACATAATCACTTTGAGAACAGGTATTTTCCTGAACCATATTTTGTTCCCTACAAATTAAAACGCATTAATGGCTCCCAACTTACCCATCCCTATGTTAGGGACGGCACCCAATATAAAAGTGGGCAGTTCGGTAATTTTCAACAACCCGGGGCGCCCTACAATTGGTATGGCACAGAACAAACAATTGTGAGTAATAGCAATGGAGGAAATTGGGTGTCTAAAACCGTGAAAATTGAAGGTTTGGATGAAGAAGCATGTGAGATTGATGATGATGTTAATGCCGATTTTGATACAATAGCATATAAACCTAGTACAATTTCTGATGAGCAGTGGAGGGTACTGGAAACCATCTCTCAGGGGAAGTCTGTGTTTGTGACCGGATGTGCGGGCACTGGTAAGAGTTACTTGCTTAAGTTTGCAGTACGTGTACTTGTTGAATTGTATGATCCTTCAGCTGTTTTTGTGACTGCATCAAGTGGGATTGCTGCTTGTGAACTTAAGGGTAGAACATTGCATTCTTTTGCTGGGGTCAAGTTAGGGCTGGAACCTGCAGAAATTTTGGTATGGAGTGTTAGGAACAACGAAGAGGCCTTGAACAGGTGGAGGTCTGCAAAGGCCTTAATAATTGATGAGATAAGTATGATAGATGGCGAGCTTTTGGACAAAATAGAATATGTGGCCAGGAAAATAAGAGGAACCAATCAAGTATTTGGTGGGTTGCAGCTGGTTGTCAGTGGGGACTTCTTTCAACTTCCACCGGTGAAGCCCAGGGACCTTAGCAGACAGTTTGCTTTTGAGGCACACTGCTGGAATAAGTGCTTTGATAAGCAAGTAGAGTTGAAAGAAGTCTTTAGGCAAGCGGATTGTGAGTTTGTAGGCATGCTGAAAGAAGTTCGCAAGGCTAATTGCAACCCTAGGACCATTTCAAGGCTAAATAGTTGCAGAAGACCGCCTATTTGGGCTGAAAACAATGGTATAGCCCCAACAAGGCTCTTTCCTAGAAAAAAAGAGGTACGGGGATACAATGATAGAGAGTTGATGGCCTTGAACAATGAAATCATTCCTTTTAGAGCAAGGGATGAAGGGCTTGGGAAGTTGCTAAATGGTGGATTGGCCCCTGAAGAGTTGTATCTTTGTGATGGGGCCCAAGTAATGCTTATATGGAATATAGATTGTGAAGGAGGACTTGTGAATGGTTCAAGGGGTGTAGTTGTAGGATTCACTTACAGTGAGATAGAGGACCAATTGGATATTAGTCCTAAAGGTCTTTGGCCAGTGGTGCGGTTTCATTGCCACAGGGGAGATATTGTTGTAAAACCAGTGGTATGGGAGGTGAATGAGAATGGTGCTGTGGTGGCTAGTAGGAGGCAAGTCCCTCTTATCCTAGCGTGGGCAGTAAGTGTGCATAAATGCCAAGGTATAACATTGGATAGAGTTGAAACCGATCTATCCATGGCATTTGAATATGGCATGGTTTATGTGGCCCTTTCTCGCATAAAAAACCTTGAAGGACTTCGACTAACTGGCTTTGATCCACAGAAAATCAAAGCACATCCTAAGGTGTACAATTTCTATAAAAGTTTTACAGAGCAGGAGGTCAACTATAGTGATAAAATAGCTGCCAGAGGTCTGGCATAGTGGGAATAGAAGGATCCTATATCCTTTCAAGACTCATTCCCTTTCCCAAGTAGTGGTGCTAATAATTGAAAGTGGAATCAATATCAGCATGTGGCTTCAACATTGTTGTAGACCAAAAGGTTTACACACAGGAAAAGCATCTGTATAGTGTTAACTCTACAATTGAGTTCTGCTAATTCATGATGGTAATCTTCTGCCTCTCAGCTGTATGTAAAAAACCTTTGATTTCTCATCTTTGAACAATATGATGGACAATGGAGGAAATCTATATGTAATTTTACTATATGCCTAGATTATTTCACTGTCCTTTGCAGGGATCTCATAATAACTTGACTGGAACTTGGAAAAATCATAGAATCTACAATGGAGGAAATCTATATGTAATTTTGCTATATGCCTAGATTATTTCACTGTCCTTTGCAGGGATCTCATAATAACTTGACTGGAACTTGGAAAAATCATAGAATCTACATTGCAGTTTGGCTGCCTCACGACTTTGGTAATCTGTCAGTGTTTTGTTGATTGCAATTGCTGAAGAGAAGAATGCAGCCAGTTTTTTTGTTCGTTTTGGAACTTAATTAGGTTTCTTTTCAAGCAAGTTTCATTTCTGTTTTAGCAGTGGGCCAATCATGGATTGTTGCTAACAAGAGAATGCAATTGTTATAGGATTATTTGAAGGCAAGACCAATGGAGCTAAATCTAGCGGCCTGAAGGTGCAGCAGACAGGTTTTTCAGACCCATAAACACTATCCAACATTACCAACAAACTCAAGCCCCTGCCAAATTTAGGAGTTGTCACTCCAAGTGCACCGTGCAAGGAAAGTGCAAGGGCAGGATTAGATAATACTGGCAATGGCAAGGGTGGATTTAGTGTCATGGTGGATCCAGAGCTTTTGGGGAAATATGGGGTGAAGGGCTGAACTGTGCCTTGGGCTCCTGTGGGAAATATTATTATATTACAAATGTGGAATCTTCCATGCAGAAAGGCAGCCAGTTAGGGAGAAGAAAACCCATTCAAAGAATGTGAAATTGGGTCCTAATCTTATATGCAATGAGGGATAGAAGCCTGGACTAAGAATATTGAACTCTTAGTTATTCTAACATAACATTAAACCCTAAGGCAAAATAGCTCTCAAGCATAATATCAATAACATTTTTTTGTTTGAGAATGGTGGTATTTAATTTATCAGGTGTGCCATATTGGCTTAGGGTTTGTTGTTTTATTAGTTCCTTTTAAAAACTTAATTCCTGATCTCTGCTATGTTTCTTTTCAGAGGTGAACATGCTAGTGGCTCAGGCTCTAAGCTACAGGTCTGAGATTCCATGTTGGTTGTCTGGTGCTCTTGTAGAGGTAGGAGGCTAATAAGTTTCTATTTTCTTTGCTTTTAGTTTTTAATTTATTCTTTATGAAACATTGCCCTGTTTTTCGATTCTTCTTTCTCGTGCAAACCCTAATGGCTATCCCCATTTTCGTTTAATTATGGGGAACACAACCTAGGTCCTTGACTTCTATGTTCACTGCTAAATGATACATTTCAAAACTGATAGCAAATGTGTTCTTTCCTTTAGCCAATTTCACGTCTCTAAAGAATTCCTTTGGTTTCAATTCACTTTCTTACTCTTTCTTTCAGAGAGTTCCTTTTTATTTCTGTTCTCTTCGTTTACTCCCTGTTTCTTCATAGCAAAGAACTCTGATAATTTCCAAAGGGATCCCTTTAGTCTCTGAAACCTTGAGATATGTGAAAACCCAAGAGACCAAACTCATGACAGCAAAAATCCAAAAACCACCGAGGCTCCAAAAAAATTGTTTAGTGCAAGGAAAGATAATGTTACAGTTGTGGTGCAAAGGAACATTGTTAGTCCATAAATTCCCAGGCATACTACTCTTAACATTTATTGAAATTGAAGTGCTCATTTATGATCCACTTTGGAGCTATTGTTTGATAATTCATAGCAACAAAAATCTTTTGGGGAAAAAATCGGCAAACCAAAAGTATAAGATTTTTTGAAAAATGAGGAAAAAATCGTGAAAAAATGGGGAAAAAATTGGATTTAAAAAAAAAAAAAATTGTAGAACAAAAGATAAAAACTATTTTTTTGGAAATTGAAAGGCATTTCCATAGCATAGAGATATAGAGAGCAAACAAAATAAAGAGTTTAACTAATGAATTGTAGAAAATAGATTTTTGTAGTTTATATTCGTATCGCTCATTACATTCATTGCATTGTACATCTTTCAAACTCAAAGCATTGCTTCACATTGCATAACTAATAACTAGATGATGATAGATGACAAAATTTCAATTACAATATAGCTTTTTACAAAGTCAACCTAAGCAGTTATGCAATTACTTCACATTGCATAACTAATAACTGGGAGCAGCTGCCAATTGCATTAGCTTGTCATGGCATTCTTTGAGACCACATTTCTTTGAGGCATTTTTTAAACAGTTCACCGCCTTGTCTATGCTATGAAATTTTTCATACATGTCTACCAAAGCATTTTATCAAACAGTTCACTACCTTGCTGCTATGGCTAAAAGCCTAAAACAAGTGCTTTTGAGCAAGCTATGGATGAAAAAATCTATCAAAGCATATAGCAATAGCATAGATAAGGTAGTGAACTGATTTCAATGTTCTCATGGTGATGGCATTCCATCACCATGAGAACACATTTCTTTGAGGCATCTTTTCAAACAGTTCACTACCTTGTCTATGCTACGACATTTTTCATACATGTCTGCAAAGCATTTTATCAAACAGTTCACTGCCTTGCTGCTATGGCTAAAAGCCTAAAACAGGTGCTTTCAAATAAGCTATGGATGCTTGGAAAAAATCTGTCAAAGCCTAATAGTAAGCAATAGCATAGACAAGGCAGTGAACTGTTTGAAAAAAATGCCTCAAAGAAATGTGGTCTTGGTGATGGAAGGCCATGACAAGCGACAGTGAACTGTTTGAAAAAATGCCTCAAAGAAATGCAGTCTCATGGTGATGATTGTTCACCATGAGACTGCATTCTTTGAGCATTTTCAAACAGTTAACTTCCTTGTCCATGCTACCACATTTTTCATAAATGTCTACCAAATCATTTTATCAAACAGTTCACTGCCTTGCTGCTATGGCTAAAAGCCTAAAACAAGTGCGAACAAGCTATAAAAGCTTGGAAAAAGTCTATCAAAGCATAATAGTAAGCAATAGCATAGACAAGGCAGTGAACTGTTTGAAAAAATGCCTCAAAAAATGTAGCCTCATGGGTGATGGAATGCCATGACGACATTTTTCATACATGTCTACCAAAGCATTTTATCAAACAGTTCACTGCCTTGCTGCTATGGCTAAAGCCTAAAACAGATGCTTTCGAACAAGCTATGGATGCTTGGAAAAAATCTATCAAAGCATAATAGTAAGCAACAAGCTATGGTCTAATCGTTTTTGTTTTTTGCATGAAAATCAGCACAACTTTATTCGCATTTTTTGGCGATTTTGCAGTTTTAAATGTGAAAAAATCATTGACCAAAAGGTCAAGGTTTTTTCAAAAAATTGGGGAAAGAATCGTCCAGCCTGTAGATTTTTTAAAAATCGCATTTAATCGGGTTTTTTTGCAGATTTTTGTTTCTACTACTAAGAAATGAGCTATATTACTAAGTAGAGTTTGGGTAGATTCATCACTCTGTACCATGACCACATTCAATAGTTGAAAAATATATTGTTGTATGCATCTGGATACCAAAGGACTAAAATGAGTGGTCAAATAAATGAATGGTATCTTTATACATCACAAACACTCAAATTCTAAAAAATAGGCCATGTGGGCTTGATAGTGGTGTATAAGTGAGCACCATTTCTGAATTGGATGAAGCATAGCCAAGGAGTATTTGATTAGGTTAAAAAATAATTCACTTTCAGACCTATGAGAAGATACACATTGTTGTTTTGCTGCTGCTACAAATAACTCTGATATTGTACAGGAGCAGTTGTTTTCGGTATCTATCTAGTGCATCCTATCTAGGCTATATTGGTTATGGTTGCAAACCTACCTTTTAGGGTGTTTTATCTAGATGCATGGCCAAGGTTAAGTGCTAGGGACTGCATGCAAAATGCATTCTAAACTAAGTTTACAGCCAGCAAATAAATCTGGTTCTCCAAAATAACCAAACTACTGAACCACCAGTTCTCCAACCAACTAATGTCAAACTTAGACATCATTGAATCAGAGACTTGAAATACGTGCACATTTCAATGAATATTGATGATAACTATCAAGACTTTCAGCTTCTTTTTCAATGCTTATGCTAAAACTTTGAAATACATGAAACATGATAACCACCATTTATATCAGAGTTTGTAATTTATTTTGAGGATGAAATACATTTTTTTCTATATTCAAGTGTGGCTTGGTTACATTTTGTAGTAGAAAAGATTCATTGTTATTTTTAACATGTTCTTGCTTAACATAGGAATTATGTTCAGCTTTTCTTGTATTCTGAACATGTTTGGATACTGGATTGCAATCTAAGAACAGTGTATTGGATGCCCTTCTGCATAGCTTCTTTCTCAAATGAGTATTCCAGTAAATTTTTATTTCATTGTCTGTCCTGCCTGGAATTCTTCCTGCTATCAAAGTGCATCTGAGAAACACCCATAAATTGAGTATTTAACAAATAAAATTAATCAGTGACAACACTCTTGTAGGTCTGTATAAATCTAAATTAGTTCAAATATGAATATATGTATAGAAAAGATGGACTTAGTCTATACAATGAGAATGCCTAATGCAGATGTAACAAATTAAATGTGGACAGGGTAACTAATTATTTAATTTTGTAAAATAGGAGTGTACTAGAGTAGAAATACCAAATACTATCCCACCTTTTCACTCATATAATCATTAGTTTTCAATAAGTTAAGTGGATTATTAAATTGTTTGAGGCTAGACTTCTTGGGAATCCTTACAAAAGAGGAAAAACCTAAGAAATATATGATTAATTGTTGAAGAAGTTTGGTTTACATAGAACCCACCAATATGCTGCAAAAAATAATCATTGAGAGAATACCTGATCAGGTTAAGGGTGGTACTCCTAAAATTTCAAAGAAAATAAAGTGATATCTAAAGCTCAATAGCCTTAAGGCCCATTGTTAGTGGTATTCTTATAGACTTCTAGTTAACTTGGGACATTGCGTATAATTTGTAGAGATAACAAAATAGGAAAGTATAAGGTGATTAGCTTAGAAGTTAGAACCACAGTGGGGCTTAGGCCATTTACAAAAGCTAAAAACTCACACCAAGCTTTCCTAATTCAATAACCACCTAAAATCATACCGATTCCCTAGCAGATTGTGCATTCGGGTTAGAAGCTCTTCTTCATCTTGAGAAATGTTTCCTCTTTTTATATTTGGTCATCCAACGCAATCTGCAGCTTTTCCCTGTTCTAAGCAAACCTGAAAAATTCCAAATCATGTTACTCACTGCATGCTATCAAAATAATAAAGTAGATAATACAAAACACTTAATTATAGATAGTACTTTGATAGCAAACCTGCTCTATGGGGCAATGAACTCCATTGACCTTCACCATGAGCTTCTATGTATTTGGTAAGCAAGTGATCTTCTTCAGGAGCCCAAATACCTCTTTGCAGCCCCATTTTAAAGGACCCAACCCCATGATTTCCTCTTAGCTCACCCATCTCTACACTGCTTAGTCTTACTGCAGAGTTGTGCACTGCCAAATCCTATAACTTTGCAATGAATATCAGATGAACTAAATTCTCAACTGACATGCAGACAGATTATATAACTCTGCAAATTATTTAATTACTAAATTTAAAATCCATCTACAAAGAATTCAGTGGCCCTCCAAATCAAGCAAGTCATGCTTGCATTAGTGCTTCCAGAAACTCTTAACTTGAATGGTTGCATCGAAACCATGCAACCCACTTTTATAAGCAATCCGAGAGTGATTCAGTAATTAATACTACATAAAGTTTTGAGCAAGGAATAGCATACCTAGATGATTTATATGGTTTCAATCAATCAAGCAGATTGACAAAGTCCACTTTGGAATCTCAAGGTCATGGATATATGCGTAGGTGATTGACTTTGATATCCACAATCTTGAATTAAAAATTAACAGTAGAACGTTCTGCTCTTGCAACAAGGCAAGGCCACTTGATTCACTTCCCAAAAATGTACATCAATATATATATATATAAACCTAACTTTTAGGTTCATCCAATTTTGCAAAACTTTGTCTCTAAGATTCTAAATGTCAGAGGATAAAATCCTCATCAACATAACAGGTTATCTATGATTAAATGATCAATGCTCAGACATCAGATTCAATGGCACAAAAATGAAAGAAAGTCAAGCTTATCTTCTTGTTTCACTTTATCAAGTTGACAAGAGGCCTTTTCAAGATTTTAAAAAAGCTGGGAGATTTTTGAAGCTTCAAAGATTGTTCCATTGATGAAATCATGATCATTATTGTCGTGATATTGCTATCAGAATTCAACTGTGTGGTTTTATGAGTCAAACTCATTGACCCATGTTTCATGAGTAGTGGTTCACAAGAACCCATCTCTTATGATAATGAATGGCTCTCATGATATTGTTTTCAATTTCCTTGACAATCCATTAATGTGTTTAAAAAATTGTAGTAACTATGAAATGTGAAGTGATAAACTGACCATACTAACATTAATTAATGAGAAAGTATGATGTTGGGTTGTTTCTCTTCTGGACTTATACCTCATCCAGTGAGAGTCCTACTGTCCACTTAAACAATTTTAAATTTATTTAGCTCAATTGAATAGTTGGTTCGAGTGATGGATCTTCATTAATATAACCAAAAATGGTCTTAATTCAGACAATTCTATGGAAAAGAAAAGAAAAAGTCTATTTACTGTACTATGGCTATGACTCGTATGGCACTATGATAACAATGTTGTTGATTGTGTCTAATCTATATTCACCTGCCAAATTTTGCTTTGTTTTCCTCATGCTAAAGTACAAATTTTTATGTTTTTCAAAAATAAAATTTGGACTACTGTCATAATTTTTCGTTTTCTTTCTGACATGTTTTTTTACTATGCTTTAATATACAGAAAATACAGAAAATATTATTTGTTTTCCACAGCAACCAACTGAAATTAAAGACTGTCTTGAGTTTTAAGGTTTTTTTGGCATTTCAGGACTTCAAGGTGCCCTACACAAAGGGGTGATTTGTAAGTATGTTATTGTCTTCTGTGACCCACCTTCAATACAATATTTACAGTCTTCTATGTCAACAACTGCAAAATTTATCATATATTATGAATATTAATTACAGGAGCACTTAACTTTTGTTTAGGGACCTGACAGTCTTCTTAAAGCTACAACAACATTACTTGTTTGCAAATTCTTTCCTGGTGACATTTGCACAAAAACACTTAACAAAAACAAAACTTGCAATTTTTCCAATACTATGGAAGCCATCCTTGCCAATTTGATCAAGCCACCTTTGCTGCCTTCTACTCGTTGAAACTGCTATGTCAGGCTGAATGGCCTCACCAATTGTAGGTGCATGTTTATATAATTACAGGGACCACCTAATTTTACAAATAAGTTGTGTTTCCTGTAATCTTTCCTTCATTATCTGTATATATTCTCAAGGTACAATGCTTTATGTGTGTAGTATTTAAAAAAAAGATCATTCTAATGTTGACTAGACCAAAGATATTTTATTACATTAGACATGATGGCTCAACATCTGTAGCATCTGCTGCTCTCTCTCTCGTGCTCTACTTCCCTTATGCAGCAGTCTCCTTTTCAACTGCTCCATTGACTATATACAGTGGGCCCTATCTTTTGGCCAAACCATATCCTCGCATTTGTAAGTTTTGAAAGTTCGTTATTTGTTTTTTCTTAAGCAAGGTTTTTAACCTGCTAAAGTAACCAGAGCAATGTTTTAGTTTGCATGTTTCTGTGGTAGCTTACTAACTTTGATAACGCATGTATGAACACCATTTCAATGTTTAAAATCTGTCATGTCTGCCAATATTTGCTACACAGGTTCAAGTGCACAATGGCGGGTGATACATAGTCAAAGTGCACCTTTCAGGCAACGTTGCACTCATTTCATACATTCCTGTCATTTCACATATATAGATGGATAAAGAAGTTTTGTATGCAAGTTCCCATGTATTATTTTAAATGTTTTTGGTTGCAACAGCTTGCACTAAGAAAGAAGACTGAAACTGTAGTTGGATAAATCTATATGTTGCAGGTTTGTTAAATCTTTGAAATGGGTAAATACTCTCTCCAAATAAGCTAAGGGTTGTTTTGACTGATTCAAGGGGTGTAGCATCAACCTCTCCCATGTTAGGAGCAATTGGTATTAGAAGATGTCAATCTGTTTTGGCTTAGAAAGGTCAACTCATCCACCCTTGAAATCAGTTCGAAGCATAGCATTAAATGAATGAGGATTTGAAGCATTTTACTTCTATTTGATGGTTTCACTTTCTTGTTTCCTCCCTTGGCAAAACAATTTAAGAGTTATAAAGTTTTGGAAAACAGTTTGCATCAAATTTTCTGAAGTTGCTATTTGAATTTAATTATTTAAGTGAACTGGAAATAACCTCACCACATGAAATTTTAAGCTTTTTCCCATCTTCAAGTTCAGAAATACTCTCTCCAAATAAGCTAAGGGCTGTTTTGACTGGTTTAAGGGGTCTAGCATCAACCTCTCCCATGTTAGGAGCAATTGGTATTAGGTGGCAATCTGTTTTGCCTTAGAAAGGTCAACTCATCCACCCTTGAAATTGTTTGAATCTCTCTTCTTAAATTGAGTTTATCTTTCTGGTTTCATCCAGTGCAACTGACATGTCATTGCTTCTTTGTCATTGTATGTGCAGCTTATCTTTGCATGCTTGAGAGTTCATTATTTGAGGTTGTCTTTGTGGTATTTGAAAATTGAATTATTAATTGATATTTTGTGGATTTCGCATCCCTTTTTGTAACATGCAAATTTCATGTCTCCTTTCCAAGTCCACAAAATTGTAACCCTAGCATTTCTAACATTTCCCCCTTCAATTTCTGACATTTTCCCTAGGCCAAAACTGTTTGCCAGTTTTTGGCAGGAACTTTGCTGCCCCACAGCTCTTGTTCATATTGGAGATGTTTTGGGGTCGTTGGAAGCATGATTGGGCTTGCTGATAATTGGTATTTGTTATACTCACTAGGATCATGAGGTTGCTTTGCTTTGAGTTGTTTCTTATTTGTTGGGGCAAGTTTATGGTTTGTATTATCTATCTATTCTCTTATTCTGAGAGAAGTTTATAGTTTACAAACTTGTGTGAATGAATTAGAGGAAGTCAAAGAGGATAAATTACTTGTTAGTTGAATTTGATCATGTATGGTGCATGGACTAGATGGTTACTTTAAGTGGTGGTGGGTTCAAATTTGGGTATTGTTTATACTTATGTCTCTATATTAAAATAAGGTATTGACTAGGAAGGTCATAGAAGAGGTTAGAGGAATCTTATCATCTTGAGCTAGTTTCTTGCTTTGAGATAGTAGATTGTTTGAGAAACACAATCTTTTTGTGTTCCTTCATAGAGGAAGGGGGGAGGAGGCAAAGGAAGGGGAATGAGGTCTTGATAGTTCTATGGTTTGTAGGTTGTTGAGTACATCTCAATCCACAAAGGGAGGAGTGTTGCTATGGATAGTTGAGTATGTCTCCATTCATAGCTAAAGTATTGCATAGTGGTGTATTTGTGACTACCTGAGTGTTTTGATTCATAGGTATTGTTGGATATCTAGGGCATTTGCTTAGACATGAGTAGCTTAGGATGTTCTAAGGAAATTTGGTGGTTAGTTAGGGCATTTTCCTAGACATTACTAGTTTAGGGTGTTCCTAAGGGGGTTTTGTGGTCAACTAGGACATTTTCCTAGGCACAAGTATTTTGAATTGTTTTGGACGAGCAAGGAGATTTAGGGAGACACTTCCATAGATTTCCAAATGAGTTGCTACAATTAGTCTATTAGAGCCTAGTTATGTAGGCATAAAATTGTAGATTCGGCTATGTTTCCTTATGTATTAAATTGTCTTTTTGTTAGCCTACTTTTTATAACCAATCTAAGATAATATAAGTGGGGCTTTCCTTTGTCAAATTTTTTTATAAGTCTACCCTATGTTGCCTCTTGTATTCTCATTATGTTGCAAAGTTTACAAAAAATTCAAAAAAGTTTAAGCATTGGACGTGCTTGGGCTTTTCCCTTAAGTTTTTGAAAGTTGTTGGAGTTTCAGATTTTCAAGGTTGTCCATCCTAGTATGTCATCCCATCCATATCCAATTTTTCCTTTGTCCTTTGAGTTGTTAGAATTCATCCTCTTAGAACATCTTTCCACCTAAATTTGACAATCCAATTCTTAACCTTGTAAAATTTGTCTAAGTATAGTTGTTAAACTATCAATTTCCCCTTACCCACAAACCATCCATTTGAGCCCCAAAATCTTAATCCTTTGCATTAAGTCCCTTTTTACACTAGAGTTTCAAGCCATCTAGTATCCAAGTACCATGTTTTTGACTTCCCTGACTCCCAACTCAATATTTTCACTAAGTAATCTATTATAGTCAAAGTTATAACCTTCCCTTTACCTAGGTACTTGTTCCTTGTCATGCCTGACTCCTGAACCCCATTGATTCGTTCATTCACCTTTTTAGATTCAAAATTTCATTTGTTCGCTTTACCTCAACACTCCTTGTAATGCTTTTCTCTAAAAATCCATCATTTGATAACTTCCCTTATAATTCCTATTAGACTTTGAGATGCACTCTTCCCTTCAAAGTGGTACCAAGTATGAGTCATCTCCAAACATTGATCCTCGACATTCCAACACTAATTCATCTCATCAGGATTTTTTGTTTGGACTTCCCTCCATCAACATGAATCCCTAATCAGCTTTGATTCTTTGATGCTCTAACTTCACATGACTAGCATGAGTTATGAGGTATTCACAACCCTTGACCCTTGATGGTTTGAAACTCTCGTATTTTTTCCTATACTCTCTCTTCCACTCCCTTACAGGTGCATAAATTAATTTAAAACTAGAATTGATGGACCAACCACCAATTAAAGGATTTTTCCTACCCAAAAAATGTATACTAGATTTGGGCATGATTTGCACACAATTTTCTAGTGATATGGAAGAAAACAACATAGGATGGAACTAATGAGTTGATATGGCCCTATAACCACTAGATAAGATATAATGTTGCCTAGATATCATTTTTTATGTAGGTTGGAATGTATTTGAAGGAGAAAATGGTGTGGATACTCATGCCCTAATTTATTTAAGTGACTGAGAGTGTAGGACCCAAATATTCATGCCATTTCCAAAGACTATTATATAGAAAATTTAATAGACTCTATCTGCCCTATATGGATAGATCTAGAGGGCACCGTTGATCAAAATCATGGAGAATCATAGGAGGATCTATTATTGATACCTATATGATGAGTTTTCAAGTTTAGAGAGGATGACTTTGGTGCATGGATTTTGAATTTCGTGATGTCAAAGATATGGTTCTTTCCTATGAATGTTATGCAACTACATTTTCTTTTCCAATGGTTATGTTCCCTAGTTCTCGATCTACTTATGGGTTTTTATTTGTCCTGTAATGGGTTGGTCCTTATTCATTTTCTTGAGCAAGCTCATTTGGTTCAAGTAGTAAATCTTCTTTGAAATAGTGTATATGAATGTAACATGTTTTGAGTTTGTTTTGCAACCTTCTAAAAAACTTTATATAATCCATTACATTTGCTCTATTTCTACATTCTATCTCCTATTTTATTTGAGATTTTTAAGGGATTGAAGGAATTCCTAAGTTCACATTTGTTGTCATTTTAATTGACTCATGTTAGTTTACATATAAAGGGTGTTGTAAAACTATTTTTTGTGTGAAAATGTATGTTAGGGAAAAACTCTTTTAGGGGGCTAATTCATCAAGCTCTTAAAATATTTGTGTATTATTAAGTAGAGGTGTTTCTTTGGGATAGAAGGGCATTTGAGGGTTTAATCTCTACAAGATAGGGCCAAGCATATTAAACTCATCTAAAAGTTAGGGTTTCATCCAAATTTGACTCTATGTTATGTATACATAGGCATTGATCTAATTGCTAAAAGCCAACCATCAAATCTATCTAAGATCAATAAAAAACATTTTAAACCTTTGTAATAAGTTCTTTGTATTTTATTTGTTCTACCATTGTGCATAGTCTATTATTGTATATCTTTGATAAAAGTATTATGATACTATAGCCGATTAAACCATTAAATGACTATAGCATAATGTATGTTATTATGTTAACAATGTTGTAAGCAACTACCAATGAATACATCTATAAGAGATTTATGATTTGTATTTACAAGCAATCCTCTATAAAGAACAACTATCAAAGCTAAATATAAAGTCATCTTTATGTGTGGATTCCCTCTAATATTTTATCTATTTTAAATCTTGAAAGAATCTCTAAGAATACCCTCTCAAGATTGGTAGGGCTCAAGGTGCAAAAGAGGTCCACATTCCTCTTGTTCATTGGCCTTCTCAACCCTTGATTTGAGGATATGTGTCTTCTTATTTAATAATGCTCGTAACCTTTTCTATGTACTATTAAGAGTCCTAAGGTTAGGGGTTATTTAAAAAATAACACTAATCGATTGGTGACTCTACTAGGGAGTGTCTTGGTTTCTTTGGCATCAATTTTATTTTCAAGGAATTTCTTGGGTAGTGTTGATTTATCCATTCTTTTACATTTCCTTGCAAGGAGTGGAAACTATTTTGTTACAATAAAAAGTATAATAAAAATTCAACATGGATACAAGATCATTGTTTAGATGAAACTCTAACAAAATGTTGGGAGGGGAACCTCAAAAGAAAGAGCAACATACATGGAAAGCAAAAAAGTAAGTGTTTTGCCTCTACTATAGTATATTTTAAAAAATGATGTAATAAATATTATAGTACAAGATAACCCAAATGTATACCACAATGGTATTATTTCCTCTAAATATTCTAATCAATGCACCAAGGAAGAATCACATGTTGCTAAATACTAAGAATTTGTAAATGATCTTGAAGGAGAAAGGAATATAAGAGAGGTAGAAGCTTGTTTCAATGAAGTCCTTATGGCTAGAATGAATACAAGACATAATTATTTGGATGACCATTTACTTTACTTGCTAAAGAGAAGTGTTCATTATAATATACAGGTGATTCAAATAATAGAAATGATCAAAGGAATAAGGAGTATGAGGATTTTGAGGAAGAAAAACCCATGGATCAACCCAAAGCATGGTTAAATCATAAAAACTTGTCATGTCTCCTTTCTATGTAACTCATGTAATGGACCAAAATTCCCAATTCCCAACTCTTGTTCTTTCTATAATCCCATTGTACATGTAGACCCTACCCCTTCATTTCCTTAGAATAAACCTAAGTTACCCATAGATCCTAAGTGTAAATGCATATAAAATATCTTAGAGTGATTCTTGACATGCCTCCTTTCTCAAGTTTGCTTGTCTCTAATTCCATTAGGATGTTATACTTCTCTCTCCCTTAGCACCCTTTGACCATCTCTACCTTTCACTCTTCTCTCTGTCAAAACTTTTGAATTCCACATGCAACCATTCCTATCACCAATCCAAACTTTTTTTTTTTATTGTTCTCTCTAGAATTCATTATTCTACTCCACCTACCACCTTGCACAATAAGGACACTGCTAATTTCTAGAAGGTTGATGATATTCCATGGGTGATTCCAACTATCTCTAACATCTATCCAAGTACTCTTGAAACTAAAATTGCATGTTCATCTAGCTAAGAATGCTACAAAGGATCCAACAATTTCCATCAATACAATAGATAGGGTTTTGAATCTAAAAGGGTTCATCCCCATTCTAGGTAAGAACATTTGTAGGTTTGAGAGGACCCTAATATACACCTATCAATTTGATTTTTGCATAGGAGGACATTATGGCTAGCTCAAAGAAAAAGGAAATAATGATCTATGGGTATAAGAGGACATGTCTACATAATAAACCCAAGATAAAGGTTACTATGTTATTTTTGATGCTCTCTCTAAGTATATTAATTGTGTAGAGATGAATTGAAGACCATCTTGGAAATAACCACCAAAAATCCTAATGAAAAAATAATAGAGAGCGCTTGTTGTTCTAGTGCCCAAGTTTGAAAATGAAAATTCACAAATTTAAGAGGTCAAGGGATGAAAACCCCATAGATTTCATGTCATAGGATAAAATCCATCTAGTTGTCAAGGAAATTTCACAAAGAGCTCATATTCAAGATTTCATGGCGGTCAATAATGTTGATAGTGAATTTGCATGACACCTCTAGTTGTTGTGAGTGTAAGTTTTATATTATAGCCACCATAAAGGCAATAATTAGGCATTGCAATACCAAATAGCTCAAATATTTTGAGTTAATATGTAATTGAATCTCCCCTATACTTAGGGTTTGCGATTATCAACATTAATGACCTTAGCTATGATAAAAACATTTTGTCATGGTATCTTAGGCCCATTTAATAAAAATGGGCATCTAACCACTTTTTGGTTCATCTCTAGGGCATAACACAAGCATGTTATAATGTGCTCTCACCTCTAAGAAGAAAAAATACCTCTCTCTTTCTCTTCCCATCTCTATCTACCTCCTTACATACCTCTCACTCTCCCTCTTCCTCTATATCTCTCCATCTCTATCTCCCTCTCTCTATCAATTTTATATAGCCATTATTCTATTTTACAAGGCTAGGTTAGGGTTATATACAAGAAAAAAACATTAATAATAAGTATTCTCTACTTCCTTATACTTAAAGTTATATTTCATGTATATAGTTTTAAGATGTTTGAGAATGGTTTCAAATATCTAGGAGTTATAATGTAGATTCTAGGTTTTGGAGAATCTTATAATTTCTTAGATAGTCAAATTTTAGTAATCAATAGGCTTCTATCATCTTGCAATTGTCTAAGGATACTTATAACCATTCAAAAACATCATCAAGCCTCTTCTTAGAAATAGGAGGACCTATTCTAATATAAGAGACCAAAAAGTGGGAGGGGCAAGCCTCCCTACACCCCCATCAAGAATTAAGATCCAAACATAAATGAAATAAAAACATCTAAATTAGGAAGATAATCAAGCTCCATTACCAATACTACCCCCTACCTCTCGCTATCTTTATCTCTCCCTCTCCCTCTCCTTATCCCTCTATCTATTTCCCCCCCTTTACCTCTATCTCCATCTCTAACTCTATCTTCCACTCTTCATCTCTATCTCTAGACACCTATCCCTTTCTCTCCTTCTCCATCTTCCTAGACCTCTATATCTATATCTTTATTTTTATTTCTCTATCTCTCTTCCCTATCTCTATCTCTCCATATT
>VDFB02168118.1:176185821-176232212 GCA_007258455.2 Sequoia sempervirens
ATAATGTCCAAAATTTGGAAGGCTCTTTGACGCCAGGGCCAATGAGGCGATCATTACCTTTAGACTGTGAGTTCACATCTGCAACCTCTGAAGTAGGTGTTGGTTTGGTATGTTTGAGGGCGGGCTACCCTATTCGTGTTTCCTTCTAAGGAGTAGCTAATCCTTTGACCTATTCCACTGTTGTCTGAAACAAGCAACATTTGAACTTAGAGTGGGAAGCATTGTGTACCTTGCACCAATTGAGCAGCAAGAGCTCTTGGAAATTCATTCTCACACCCAAGCTAAGCTGATTATGTATGCACTTCTCCATAAAGTCCTGAAATCCATCCAACAATCCTTAAGTACCGTCCTCAGGGGATTCCTCATTATTGGCTTCTACTAGCATTTCCATGCTCTGAGGTGCATGGAACAAGTTGGTTGGAGGACTACATTGCACCAAGAAGACTTCTGCAGGTAATTCTTCTTCTTCCAGCTCCATTTCTTCTTGATAAGAAAAGGGACAATAAGTTCCCAATTTTGTTTCAACAAATAACACCTCATTCAGGTTTTTGTATTCTGTGATCATGAATTTCATGCATGGCTCTCGGTTGATGTGGATCTAGTTTGGCAGTCCCTTCCATGGTAGCCACATGTGAGAAAAATCTGTTGCAACATATCCATTCAATGCATGGGTGAAGTCTTGTCCCAAGATGATTCCATATGCATCGAGAATATCCACAACCTGTTGCACCCTTGGGTCTACAACAATCTACATGGGAATCCAATTCATTTCCCTCACAATGTTCACCTCCATCTTGTCTAGCTGAGTCACCTTTTTCCTTAAAGGGGTGGGGGTAATCCCAAGGGCTTTGCATACAACTAGGGGCATAACGTTGGTGGATGCTCTAGAGTCAATCAAACAATTAGACAAATTCTTCCCGAATATTTGGATGATGGTGAGGAAGGGTGGTGTTTCCAACTTTCCTTGGAAGAGGCCCATAGGCATGTCTATCTAAGCTACCTGAGCTTTGTTCTTATTTCCAACCTTATCCTTGGTCTACCCAAAGGGCTAATCCTTGGGGCTTTTCCTATTATTCTGATCTGGTTCTTTGGTAGGCTGCTTACCCATCGACTGATTTTGAGGTAGTTCAACCTTCTTTCCATGAATTTGTTGAATGACGGGCTCATTTGGAGGGTCTTTGAAAGAAACTCTCTTGGCTGGTATTTCTTGTGCTTCCTTAGAGGAAGGAGTCCCATTAATTACCCTAAAGAAGGCATGCCTTACAGCAGGGACCTTGAGTAACTCAAAGGCGTACAAGCTAATTTTAACTTTCTTAAACTCTTCTGTCATATACTCGCCCATTTGTTCAATTTCAATTTCGAATGCTTGGCCTATGGCGGAGCTAGCAGGTTGGGCTTTTGTTTGGCTTGACTGATTTTAGGGTTGACCTTGAGGCTGATTTTGTGGTTGGCTTTGAATTTGATTTGATAGTCTATCCTTGTTGAGGTATTGAGTGGGCACATGGGGAAGCCCAAGATTATTGCTAGCATTAGGGTCAGGTGGGGTACTAAAATTATTCGATGGAGTTGAAGTCATGAAAGGTCCACGCGCTTATCTATTCCTAAGGTAGTAGGGAGTCGTTCTTTGGTGGAACATGTGAACCTCATCTACATATGGTTCTTCCTCATCTATTAGACCATTTTCTACTAAATCAAAAAGTTGAGACAAGGTGTCTTTGTTACTTACCTCTTACACTTCTTCATTCCTGGTGGGGGCAGCCTCGATCTTTGACTCGTTAAAGTTGCTATGAGGGAATGGGGCTTGGTTAACTATGAGATAGGAGGAGTCATAGGGCTCAGATGGAATAATGTCCCTACAGCTTGCACTATCAATGATGTTCTGGACCTCTATTTGAAATTTTTCTATGGATTTCTAGAATTCAAGACAGTCTAGCTCAAAATGTCAGCTTGTCTTATAAATCTGGTACCATCCAGATAAGGTAGCCTCAGTGAGGTACACTCCAATAGTTGTCTTCTCATTACTGGTAGGTTGATCAAGAGGAGTAGGAAACACCCCCGTTGTTAGGTCTTGTGTTCCACATCCGATTCTTCCTCTGGGAGGGCCTCCTTTCAAAATTCTAATTGGAATTCTGCCTCGTTTTATAATTTTTCCCCGAGGAGGTACCTGCTTCACGAATCTCTCTACTTTCTCTATTATCTCTGCTGTCATGATTGAGATTAGCCTGGAGGCTGTGTTGGGAAGCCTGGAATTGATTATTCTAATTCCTTAGGTGCATCATCTCCATCGAAATTTTCTTAATCATTTTAGTCTGCTCCTTGAGTTGGTCTTTCTCGGTATTGCTTGGCTACAACACTTGATTTTGGAGAAAAACAGGCAGGGCAACTGGCTGATTTTGTTGTGCTAGAGGAAATTTTGGTCTTGGCTGGTATAATGGTGCTTGAGGCTACTGAGAGTACATCTGCTACTATTGGGGATCCTGAGGGTAGGTCTTCTATTGTTGGGACTGCAAGTACGAAGGCATGGGAGGCGCCTAGTTCATCGGTTGTCCTGGATGTGGGACTATAGGAAGTTGAGGCACGTGGTTCATAAGAGGCATCTATTGAACAAACGCCTGGTTGAACCCTTGAACCTACATCGGATGAGCCACTGGACCTAAAGAAGGCAGCAGAACGGAAACGTTCTTCCCTAAATTGAAACTGGCAATGACTGCCTCTGAATAAGCATCCACCAACCTTGTAAGTGGCGGGTGCATTCTTTTTACCAATGTTGATGTAAGATTGTCTAACGCTGCATAATAGATGGGTAGGGTGGTGGCATCATTGAGGACATATGGAGCTTGAAGCCTCATGTAGGCGCGATGGAAATGATCATTGAAAGAGCTGATTGGTTCATTGATTTCCTTGCGAATGAACATAAACTGATGGTACAGCTCTGAAGGGCTGATCAAAATTTTGTATTTCTATAGGAACACATTCATCATAAGGTCCCATGAAGTAATGGACCCCCTCAGCAGATTGATATACCAATAAAAAGCTTCTTCTCCTAACGATTATGGAAAGAGCTGACACACCATATCCTCATGATCGACCTACATATCTTTGTACATATCTTTGATTATTGTTTCAAATATCTTAATATGTTGTTCTTCCATCCTTTGTGGATCACGAGGATTGAACTTCGAGCAAAATCTCTCTGGATTCTTAGGCATGTCATGGTAAGCATTGAAGTTCAATGGAGAATTTTTTTGCACCAACCAAGCCATGAGGGGAGGCGGAGGTGTTACTTGCTATTGTGGAACAATAACCCGGGGTTACAATAGGGCAGCGACAGTTGGGACTGTGCACTAGACTTGGAGGGTAGGGGAAGAGGTTACTCCCCATCTGTGGGAAGGATGAGATATGAAGGAAGTTTGGGGTGGCTGAATGGAGAATGGATGAAGGGTGGAGGAAGGTGAAGGTGGAAGAGAAGTGAAAGGAATGGAAGAAGACAAAGAGGTGATGTCCCCTCCCTTGGTTCACTTAGCCCTAGTGGGGGGCTACAACTCTTGAAATTCCCCTTTGTTCAGTGTTGATCTTAAAACTCTTTGAAATCTTTCAAGGGAGAACGATCCAATTCGATCTAGCTTAACTCAACCGTCCTTCTAGTGCCAGTTCTATTGATGGGTGTTTTATCCCTTTCCCAACACAGGTTCATCACCTCTCTTGAAAGGAAATCTCCAACAACAAGTTTATTAAAATTACCCCAAGGTCACTCGGGTGTCAGGTCATGACATGCATGGACTTTCTCAATGTTTACTGTGATTTTGCAGGTAATCACAGGGAAGACTTATGTAATTTGGGATGGATACGAAATGACTCTTGAAATGGAGTTCGTGAGATGGGAAGTTAGAGTGCAGTTTGTTGCAGGTTCGAACAACAATCATAAACTCCTATTTTATCTTAAGATTTAGCTTTACAATGTGCAATGAACCTTAGCACATGTCACTTATTAAAGAAAAGAAAAAGAGCAGGGGAGAAGAGAGATTCTTGGATCTGAAACTAACTATAAACAATGATCATGGAGGTTCTCCTATGGACGACTTTCTTAAAACATAATTTCACTTCACCAAAAAACTCACAGTATCATGAAACTTGTGCTAGCTTCCAAGGACTGCAAATGTTCTACCATTCATTCACCATAAACATGCATAAAAAAAGATAAAATTTTGGATCAGCTTTTACTTTATGCCCAAACTAACTTTACACAGCTATCTACCAATAGTAAATAGCAAAAAGTATGGACAAGAAAGGAATCAACACAGCAAAAATCTACACAACCATTGAACATCATTTACTAGATCTATCAAAGCAATCTAAAAACAACTGAAACAACAAAGTAAATCTATCTAAATCAGTTAACTATGGGAGACGAATCATGAAGCATGCAAAGAAACTCAAAAATCCACCAAATTCAATGTATTTTTAAATTTCTCAGAGACAATATTACAAATAAATCCCAACTCTCTCGAAAATGAGAGGAGACTCCCATTTATAGTGCGTTCAAAAAAGAAAAAATGAATGGACAAGATTGATTTGCATTGTGTGGCCAAGATTCACTACAAACCACGGGTTTCACCTACCTCCAAATAATATATTACAATTTAAAAGTACACCTTTATTTTTCCTACTTTGTCCCTCTAGTGGCAGCACCATAGCATTTGGCCTTCTAGCTGATTTCCTTTGTCAGGAGCTATTATGTGATGAAACTGTCATCAATGATCGCTTCCTTCCTCGCTTTTCAAAGTGGTGTAATTCTATAAACTTGTTGATCACCAAGCTTCTTGATCTCCATTATATTAGATTGGAGCACTTGGTAGTTCCATTGTTTAGATTGGCTCGTAAGTGTATCCCAATCTTCATCACACTTAGTTGTATTATCCCTGACTTGTTCAGATTGGGTGAAGGCCTAAGCAGTAAAATTCATGAAATTTGTGGTGAGCTCTGAATTCCATCTCCATCTTCATGGAAGTGGTTTACTCCTTCTAGACTAATCCTTGAGAAATGCACATCAGAGCTTCATTACACTCTCTAAGTAAATACTCAATGCAAGCAATCTTGAAGGTCCTAGCCCTAACTAATGTCTAGCTCTTAATTTTGTAAAAGTACTGGTTTGGCAATTCCTTTTCTATGGTCAAGTCCATCTTCCCACATTTAACTATCCAATGACTGCCTCTACTTAATGTAAGTAGTCTTCCACATTTTGTGAGCACCTTGAGGGATGTCTTGATCTTTTAGGATATGTGGATATATATCCTCATAGTCAGAACTTCCACGTGGCTCTCTAAGAGATTGACTTCCAAGAATTTATTTGTTGTCCCAAAGACAACCACTTTTCCATGTTTCAACAGACAAGACTCACTGAACCAATCCTGGTTTGAACTAGCTTTCATTTTCCAGTTTAATTCTTTATTTGACAAATAAATTTATAAAGAATGAGGGATGTGGTAGAACTCTTCCTAGTTATAAGGGACTATTATTGAATATAGGGTCACAAATAGCCAGCCATTCCTAAGTTCTTCCTTGGAGATCTTATCTTGTTGTATCAAATGTACCACCATAGCAATGGACTCCTAAAGGTGATCTACTTTATGCTCTCTAGTGGCTATCCCTAAGTCGATGGTGGAGACGTTGTAGCTTATCCCTTCTTCTCCCACCACTGGCATAGCTACTTGCATGATTCTAGATCTAGAGGCATCCATTGTCATCTTGGATCTAACTTTGGGCTTCTTCTCTTTTTTTGTGCTGATCTGAGCTCGGGCCAAGATGGCCTCCAACCTTCCTCTTGGATCTCTGGGAGCCGGAGTCTTCTTTTCTAATTTTTCCAACCACTCTGCATCTCGAGACTCCTTTCTTGGGTGATCTAATTTATCACCTTTCCCTTAACAATGGTGATTTAATCTCTTGGACACAGACTTCCCATCATTCTGCAAGGCTTTCCTTTCATTAGAGTCTCATGAAACACCCATGTGTTTGATGGGGACTTGTAATGCATTCCTAGCTATCCTCCCCAGATCCTTTTTCCCCTTCTTCACAAAAATGTTTCTCACGCCTCATCTCCCACCTTCAATGGTCTTCTTCTTCAGCTATTCCTCTCTCTCTTTTACTTCTCTCTCCCTTTTCCCTCATGTGTCGGGTGGCACATCTTGCTCTTTCTTTCCTTTGTTCTTCTTAGCCTCAGCTTGAGGGGGCATTTCTTCTATCCGCTTTTAGGAGAGATTTCTCCTACTTCCCCACTTGAAATTCCAAGGTCCCTTCCATTTTTTATCACTAGGCTCCTTTCCCTTCTGAGGGTCTTTCCACTTTTCCAAAAATCCCTCTTTAGTTGCCTCCAGCCTTTCTTCTAGGTCTGCACTGTATTTCTAACATATTTAGGTAGGTATCTTCTTCTTCACCACCCTGAGACCCTTTCCTCCCCTCATAGACTACCCCACTCAATCTGGAAGTGCTAGTGCTCCTCGGTGTTCATGGTAGTCGTCCGCTTCTTCCTCCAATTCCTTTTTGGCTTCCTTCTCTTGCAGCTCCAACTCCTCGGATATTTCCATGGTGTTCTTCATTACGGGTGGTTCAGTTGGAGGCGCGGGGGCAGGGATATTGGCAAGAATTTGTGCCAGGGCAGCCTGAATAGTTGGGTTCATCAATGCCTCAGAGAGCTCTATAGGAACCTTCTGCATGTGCCAAGAGAATTCCTCTGGAAGTTAGAGTGTAGGAATTAGCATGGTTGTTGTTACTAATGAGAGAGATATGGTCAGAGACATGGAAGAAAAAGAGAGTGGAGAGGTGGTGGCGGAAGTAGAGTCAATCATTACGACTTGTCCAGTTGGTGGGGAAGAGGAAAGGTGGACCGAGATGTCCATCGCAGGTGGGGAAGTAGCTACCATGGCCTGAGAAGCAGGTGGAGGAGCAATAGCAGTGGAGGCGGCAAGTGGAGATTTTGGTTGCTCAGTCTCCATTTCCTCTCCCTCATGGAGTGGATCTTCTTGAATAACATGCATCTCTGTGACGCTGCCCGAACTCTTATGTCTCTTGGAAGATTCACTTCCGAGTTATTTCTTCGGTATACCTTTGGATTAGGCTGTTGCTCATCATTTTCTTTTATTTTCCTCATTCTAGTAACTAGAGGGAATTTTGAAGTTTCTCCTATTGGGGTAGCAACTGTCTCATTGTCCATTCCACTTGGCTCACTTTTGAGCCGCTCATAGGTCAAAGTGACCCCTTTCTGCTTCAATCGGGCAACTTGCCCATCAATCCACTCTTTTGTTCGAGCCTCGACAAGCTTGGTTATAATGTCGAGGTTGTTGACCTCTTGCTTACAGTTCCAATCAATGAGTGGTAGCGGCAAGTTGGCAACTGCATCAAACCAAGGATCCATGACCATACTTTCATCTTCCTCCACTTGGTTAGGGACTAGGAACATATTGACCCTCTTTACAAATTATGTGGTTATCCACATATACTGCCTCATCCACACCTCATGGTCATCTTTACAATTAGCCCAAAAATCCTCAATGTTGTGCAGATGGGCATATTCAGGTCCAATCACCTTCCTAATATGGCCATAGGGATCCATCCGTGGTCGGGTAGTGTGGAGCCTCAAATGGTATTCGGCCAACCCCTTTTTCTAAATTATGGGCACATTGCGAGGTATGGAGTCCGTACATCCCTTGGCCGAAGGAGAGGGGATAAGGGATCCCTACCATATGTTTTATGCTCAAGAGGTTGTGCACATGCCACAGCTACCGAGAGAGCTCTAGTAGTATTATTTGGTCATTAGGATACCGGGGCAGCTTGTTCGGTCTTTTTGAGAAGCCTTCTGCACGAATATATGTGAACTTAGGGTATTGGATGAACAGAAAGGCATACTACTTTAGGAAAGTGTTGGTGTTGTGGGAGACTCGCCTCTCAAAGTCACCTCTGAGCAATCTGATGATATGACCTATGAAAGTGTCATTCACCCTACAATAATCCTTCTTAAAAATTTGGTATTGTAGTTGGGGGTATTTGTCATAAAATTTTAGCTCCATGCTAGCTTCTTCATCTAGAGCTCTGTACAAGCCACTGTATTTCCTCCGTTCGGCCAACGAGTAGACCAAATTGGATGTCATGTAGAATTTGGAAGTTTTCTTAACAGCCATAAACTGCTCATGGAAGCAATCACTGATTATCCCACCCCATAAAAACTTGGTTTCTTCTCCATTGAGAATTTCTTCAACGAAGTACATCATCCACCCCTATAAGTAGGAAACCATTGGAAGGCCCATTACTCTGCTTAACAATGCTACCAAATCATGGTAATCTTCATAAAAATCACTTCAGAGTTCAGTTCTTGGGCGACCTTGGCAGCACTGCCCCTCTTCTTCTTCAACCAATGTTGATTTAGAAGCTTCTTACATTTAAGGGGGTTGTCGTCCCATGTTTCCTTGCACTCCTTTATGGTTGGCAATTCCATCTCCCCGAAGGTAGGGATATGAAAGGTTCTAGTTATTGCTTGAGCAGACATATCAGCTAACATGTTTCCATCTCTGTCTACTATTGTTTGGGTTTCACTGTATGCCTCCCCCAGTTTAATTTCACAGCCTAGGCGAATAAGAGCAGAGGGAAAGCCCACTTTAGCTATTCCACCTTCGATTCTCTGTGCACTCCTATTTTAGCCATCCTGTGACTTTCTACTTGAATTCCATCATCGATGTCTAAGGGTCCACATTTGTGTTGTTGACCTCCTTCCACTCACAGACTTGAGATTTTGGGCTCATTCCCTTTGAACTTAAACTTCGATATTTGTCCTATCTCTTTCCATAGGGCTTTTTCGAGTCTTTCCCTTTTCTCAAGGGTTGCCCCGAAGGTCCCCTCCCACTGGGATTCCATGGCATCCTAAACCAAAGGGAAACAAAATATCTGCTGCCAAAATGGAATTCATTATACAAGATAGCGTTAGATTGGATAAATCATCATTTGAGGAATCTAACATATAACCCAGATTATCATTAGAAATTCACAGGAGGGAGTTTGGATGGTTCGGGCCCTAGGGGTCAGACTTCCCTAGCTGGATGGCTATTTTGAAGGGAAAGCAGGGCAGGGTGGCCCTCAAGGTTCAACCCGCCCTAAGACTTCATCAAATTATTAGGCCCACTAAGGAGCATAGGTCATTTTGGCACGTGGGTCAAAGTTATTTTTCAGATTAAGAGCCATTTGGATCATCTTTGAGGCGGTCGGAATCAAGGAGGAGCCTGGTTGTCTTTGTTTGTCATTTGGAACAGCGCTAGTGAGACAACATCCCGAGGGCGGAGTTCTGTCAGGCGGGACCCACAAGTTCAGAGGGAGGTCATCATCTGACATTGATCTATTAGGCCCTTGGGTAGGAAGAGGCAAAAAGCTACTTGATAATTACCATTTAAAATGACAGACAGAGTATGGGAGCCCGTCAAGATCCACCCGAGGAACCGGACATGGCCATGGACGTGGCCCCTTTCTTGTTTTCTTCTTTTTTTTCACTTTAGGGAGGCCATCAGCAAACGAGAGGTCGAGCTCCAGAAGCCAGGAGGACGAAGGCACTTTTCTCTTTCGCAACGGCCGAGACAAGACGGAGTCCCGATGACGAAAGTCCAACAAGAATGACTTGCCAAAGGTTGGAGTACTTGTGTTTTATCATTTCATTCATACAACCGAGGGGTGACCGAAACCTAGAGGGAGGAAGGTTTCCACCAGAAAGCTGTAAGGAACGGCGATGTTATCACAGCGGTCCGCAGATGGAGGTCTGTGATCTAGGACCTAGAGGGCACTTCAGGTGTGATCATTTCAACTTTGATGGCAACACGATGAACACATGAGCAAGGTCTAAAGGCCAAATGGTCGAGCTCATAATGTCATCTGAAACAGCGGTATGCGGATGGTGCTTTGCCAACGAAAATCCACTAGGCAGAGTCCGATACAATCCAAGGCTTAGGATTTTCTAGCGAGTTTGAGGCCGACGATAGGATGGGACCCAAGTGCTAGAGAGTTGTGGTTGAAAATTTGTTTGGGCTCAATGAGCTACAAACAATGATCTGGGGAAGGAGTCTCGCAAGGCGGGCTCAGAAGGTGTGTTGAACCCCGTTTCAATTTGAAAGTTTATGTTGCTTCAATGGCGAAAGGGTGAAGTATCCCCACGATGACGAGATCAAAAGGGGCTTTTGCCGCTCGAAAGTTTGTTTCATTTTTGTATGCAAGCAATGGTTTTGTGAGTCGGTGGGCCCACAAGTTACGAATTCCCTAGCCGAAGAACGACACTAAGGGGTGGAAGCTCTATTGGTGAAATTTGGGTGATTTATGAGGTCTTTTCAAAATTTGATCACATGGGTTCCAAGTGCCCTAATTTTCTCTATCTCATGTGTGTGCTTTCATCATTTTTATCCATTTATTTTTGTGTGAAATCAAAGAAAAACACAACGTGAGTGAGGATGGCCAACTCACCTCTGGAACCCGATGAAGGAGGCGAAGAGATGAATTGGAAAATGGCTTAAATCGGTGTGGGGATCCATTAGGCTCGAGGTCGGCAATCGCAAGGTAGCTCTCTAATTCATTCTGATAAATTGGTGAGTGAAAATGACCGCTCAGACCCACCTATTTATAGAAAGTAGAACATTAAATGTCAGTTATTAAATGCATGTACAATGGACAAAGGTTGGTGAGCCTTGATTTGAAAATAGTCGCAGGATCGTTGAGGTCTGAAGGCAGGACGACCGTCGGCAGATAGCCACTTCAAAAGTCTAGCGGAAAACACTGGCGATGAAGGGTCCAAGACCTGATATGTGGAGCGCTACCAGCGAACGGCCATTGGAAATGGAAAATAAGTGACAAAAACCCGAGAGGAGAAATCTAGTAGGGCGGACCTGTGGAGCTTGAGGGACGCTAGCAGAGGCAAACTGACAAGAGGTCTCCGCAAAGAAATAGGACTTAGAAAATCTGAGGGGGTGAAACATGGTCGACTTGAGATGACACTTTTAGGGCTCACTGACCATTTGGGACACTAAAACAGGGGCACACATTAAATGAGGCAAAGCCAAAAATGACCCAGCAAGGCGAAGGAAAGAGAGGGTCCCTGTTTCGAACAAGGCGTGTGTGCTGAGGGCACAACAAAAAGCACCACAATATTAAAAATCTAGATGGAAAATAATCCATCTACAAAAATATGGACTAGAAATAATCTTCTTGAAGAAAAAGATGAGGATGCAAAAAATATACTAAAAATGTGGAAATTCCACAACCAACTCTAAGGAGATCTACATGGGTCAAAAATCCTCCTAAGATGTATGAAGAATACATTTCATCTATTTATTTAATTTCTAATAGTGAGAAACCTATTTGCTATCAAGAAGTGATAGATGGTATTGAAAGTACTAAGCGAAAAATAGTAATGAAAGAAAAGATGGATGCCTTGCATAAGAATAAAACATGGGACCTAGTGAAAATCCCAAAGGGTAGGAAAGTTGTTGGTTGTGGGCTTTCAATTTGAAGAAGGGTGTTGATGAAATAGTTGAAAGGTACAAAGCAAGACTAGTACAAAAAGGATATTATCAAAAGGAAAGGTATTTTATTTCTATGATTTTTTTTCACTAATTGTTAAGCTCGTTTCTATTTAGGTAGTATTAGCACTAGTTTCTTTACTAGATCTCGAGTTAGAGAAGTTAGACGTTAAAAATGTATTTTTATATGGAGATATGGATGGGATATATATATATATATATGTTTGTAGGCTTAGGAAGTCATTGTATGGTCTGAAGCAATCACCTAAGCAATGGTACAAGAATTTTGATTCCTTCATGATGGGCCAAAATTTTATGAGTATGACCATTGTGTTTACTTCAAAAGTTTTTAAAATGGTTTATTCATTACCTTGGTGTTCTATGTTAATGACATATTTGTAACAAGAAAAATCATGATTGAGATCAATATATTAAAGGCTTAATTGGATAGGATATTTGATATGAAGGATCTAAATGAAACAAAACAAATTTTGAGCATGTAAATACACAAAGATAGGGAATACAATAATCTTTGGTCATCACAATAGAAGTATGTGGAGAATATTATCATAAAATTTGGTATCAAGAATGTGATCAATAAATATCCTTTTGGCTTCCCATTTTAAGTTTTCTTCAAGCTTATGTCCTAGTAATAAATAATAGCATAATTGTATGTCTTATGTGCCATATGCTAGTGAAGTAGGAAATTTAATGTATGTGATAGTATGTACAAGACCAAATATTTCACATGCAGTTGATGTTGTTAGTATATACATAATAAATCCAAGCAGATAGCATTGGGAAAAAAGCTTCAATATATTAGAGGCACAAGTGATTACTGTATCACCTATAATGGTTGCAATTTTTTAGTTTGTCATTATGTTGATTCAAAATTTGGAGATGATTTGGACAAAAGGAGATCTACTTCAAATTATTTGGACAAAAGGAGATCTACTTCAAATTATGTCTTTAATACTCTTGTAGGAGGACCTATTTGTTTGATGTCAAAACTTCAACGATTTATCCACTATTGAGGCAGAGTATATGGTTGTCTCGTATACATGCAAAGAGGCAATTTTCTTAAAGGATAGATTGGGTGAGTTTGAAAAAGTGTGGGATAAGTGTGAATATATTTTGGGATACTCAAAATTCTATCCATTTAATTTTAAAATTCTAGCTTGTAGAACCAAATTCTAGCTTGTAGAACCAAGTGTATTGTGGTTAAATATTTTTTTTACCACATGTACTATCATGGAGGTGTATTAGCTCTTGAGAAAATTTATACTTGAGAAAATTGTGTAAGCATGTCTACAAAACCAGTAGAATTAGAGAAGTTGAGGTGGAGAAACCAGTAGAATTAGAGAAGTTGAGGTGGAGTTTAGTTTCTCTTGGCTTGCAAAAAATGATGAATGGGCATGAACATGTATGAGATAAATTGTTGTCAAGATGAAGATTGTTGAATTGTGAGAGCAATATAAAAACAAATCACATCTCATCTTATCTTATTTTAAAAGAATATTAAAAAAATCAATTTGTAATAACAAAACTGTGTAAATTTATATTTTGTTGAATGTTATTATGCTTTATCTTTTCCACACTATTATATGATTTTGTGAACTCCCATTCTCCCATTTTCTCGACACCTTACACCGACATAGTAGTATGATCGGTGGTTGTGATCTTGTCGTGTTTCACATGCATTCCGAAAGGGATAAGTAATCTCATGGACTAGTGTTCAGACTGGTTCTCACACTGATTCATGATTACAGTTTACAAGTGGTGGGGGTGTGTTGTACTTTCAACAAGATAGAAACTATTGTCGAGCCTTGGTGAGTTGTGTTTCACATATATTCCGAAATGGATAAGTAGGCTCGACCATCAAATTTAGGCATTGAATTTGCACTCAACCAATAAGATCTATATTACATCGCCTATAACAATATGGTAGTAGTCATGTAATAAAATGACTCGCACAGATAAACCCAATTCAAAGATAGGCTTATTGAAACCTTCATTTATAAACATTCTAGACAATTGAAAAACAATTCTTTATCAGTCTTCTCCATTTGCAGATGGGGAAGACAATGTTGTGTTCTTAACTATACTTAAAACCGTACTTGTGTGGTCTGTAGCATAGAACGGCATGGGTTGGCCCATATATGTTGGCTTCTCATGACCTGCCATGATAACCATCACTTTGCCCTTCTCTACATCACACCATGTATTCTCCATCTTTCTACAACAATCATGAGATTCAGAGCCATTGTTGTTTGGTCCAACAGCTGCAGGAGGCAATTTTTTCCAATATGAGCATGCAATAATAATGAAAGCAAATATCATGAGAGCAAATATGGCACCTATCCCACCGAACACAAATGAAACAGGAGATTTCAAACTTGAACCCATCGTTTCATTGCCAATTGCTTGAATGCTGTGCTCACCTACGTAATATTTATAAACTTCTTTGTCATGGGTGACATCTCCCACACAATTTTGATCCTTGCAGAATTCCTTGCCTACCGACATTGCCCAAATACTGAATAAGTAGTTTCAATATATACACTGCAGAGAGAATACTATATAAGGTGTCTGAGCTTCAAATAAAATGATAAATTCTAATGCACTCTCATCTTCGATTACCCACGTCTCCTGTTTCACTGCTCTCGCCGTCTCATCTACAACCAAGCAGATACACGTATCATGCACTTCTTCTATTATATTTTGGGAGGCAGACAGTCGGTGGTTATTCTATTATTTTTAGGTCGGTTCTTCCACATTACAAGGACAGATGTGGAAGAACATCACTCGACATAAACATTTAATACAGATCTAAATTATTTTGAATATGCGGTGCCCAATTTAGATGCAATAGAAACTTGACAAGAGTTTAGGACCAGACTTGCCCCTCTAGAGGTGATTGTATTAATGATAAGAATCACCTCTAGGGCATCGGTAGGCTTTTTTACCAGTAAAAGGTAGAACTGTTTCATGTCGTAGGTTTCTTACATGGTTGAGCATACAGCACGTAGAATAGTATTGCAGATTTTCTCGGGTTTACTTGATCAAATTATAAATTTATGGTCACTTTCTTATCCAAACTTTTTATTGGTTTACTTGATCAATTTTATTTTTTAATAAATTCAATGAGTTTCATCAGTTTAACCTTTTTTTATTGTCTAGATAAACTCTAAGACTTTTTAAATCTGACATCTCTTCTACTCTTTATAATCTGGAATATGATTCAAGGGTTTTTTTTTTTATCTTTGATCATATCTATGGCTACTTTCTTATTCAATCTTTTCATTAGTTTATTGGTTAATAAATTTGGTTGTTTTTAAAGTTTAATAAGTTTGATCAGTTTTACCTTTTTCCCACTAGTTAGATGAATCCAAAAAAAAAAATTTAATCTGACATCTCTTTTACTTTTTACAATCTTCTCCCCTTCTTCACCTTCTATCATTGGTATAATCATTATCATTGGTATAATCATTTTGTAGGTAGAATAGCATTGCAAATTTTCTCAAATAGAATTTGATTCAAGTCTTTTTTTCTTTTAAGTATCTTTGATCACATAAACCAATGTAACCACTTAAAGAACAAAAAGCCTCAGTGTGCAGTTACCACCCTTCAATCAAAAGTGACTCTATGAGGAGCCACTTCTAAATCGTAACCAACACATGAATACAACCTATTAGATCATCTACCGAGAAGCCTTGCTCAGAAATCAATTCTTGAATTACTACACATATCCCTAGAGCATAAGGCAATCCTAGACAAAGCTTTATAGGATTCTTTGATTCCCATGGACCTAAACATTAATCAATTTTAGGCCATGGTAGGGTTCCTAGCTATCACTCACCATGTCACTTTCACAGAGCATGATTGTACTTCACAAAAGCCCAGTCATAATGAACCCTTACATTATTGCAAAAGTTTTCTAGATTAGACTGTGTCAAGGTTTTTGCATCAACGTTTCGAATCACACTGTGATTCCTATGCTCTCTTATATCCTGATGATGAATCACGGTGTGTGATTCAAAACGTTGATGCAAAAACTTTGACACAATCTAATCCAGAAAACTCTTGCAATAATTTTCATGGATTGTGGAAATCTATTATCATGAACCCTTACATCTTGAGTTATATATCAACAAGCACAAAATCCGATGTGTTCTAATAGTTGGTGGAGCAGTACTGAACATTTGTATGCTAAATTGGTTACTACTATGGGTTTCTCCGAAGCATGTATAGATGTATCAAAAAGGATCATTATAAGAGCATATGATGATGCAAAGTGCTCTTCAAAGGGCGTTATTATTCTTCTCATCAGAGTTGGTCCTGCTATTCAAGATATAGTGTTTCAAGCTCTAGACCTAGACCTTCCTTACAACCTTCTTATTTTATATTAATTTTTCCTAGTCTTATGTTGATATGCCTGGACTGTATTCCGAATTGGTACTTCATCATTTGTCATTGCTTCTAAATGTGAAACCTTTCAAACAAAATCTAAGGAAGACACACCCACAAATTGCCTTATTGGTCAAGGTTGAACTAAAGAAACTGCTAGATGTTGGTTTCATCAGACCAATAGATTACGTAGAATGGATCTAAAATCTTGTACTTGTCACCAAACCAATTGGGGGTATCTGCATATGCAAAAACTTTAGGGACGTCAACAAATCCTTTCTAAAAGATGATTTCCCCCTAACTAATATCGGCATGATAGTGGATCTTACTGTTGGGTATGAGATGTTGTCACTCATGGATGGCTTCTCTGTTTACAATCAGATTAAAGTTGTAGTTAAGGATCGACAAAAGAAAATTTTTACTTGCCCATGGGGTACTTACTACTGGAATATCATTCCCTTTGGCCTTAAGAACATTGGAGCTACCTATCAGAGGGATATGACTACAAATCTTCCATGACTTGATGCACACACTCATGGAAGATTATGTCGATGACCTATTAGCACAATCCCTTACAAGAGACAATCCTCTAAATTTGCTAGATAATATTTTCACTAGGTTGGAGCAGTATAAAGTAAGATTTTAAATCCAAAAAAGTGTCTTTCGAGTAACTTCTGGAAAAATCCTTGGATACATTGTTTATCATAGAGGTATTTAGGTTGATCCTACAAAGGTGAAATCTATCATCGACATGCCTCCACCCTCCAATCTGGCATAGTTACAAATTCTACAATGTGAACTACAACCATTCCATAGATTCATTGCACAGGTAGCAGACAAGTGCCATCCATTTTAGTATATTCTTCAGAAGAACTCTTCATTCATTTATGGAATGACAATTGTCAGTAGGCTTTTCAGCAAATCAGGGGTTACTTTTTATTGCCACCAGTCTTGATCCCTCTTATTGATCAAAATCCGCTTATCCTATATGAATCAACTACATCATCATCATTAGGAGATCTCTTAACACATAATGATAAAGATGGTAAATAAAGAGAAATACACTACATTAGTTGTACACTTGTGGGGTACAAACTTAATTACTCTCCTATCAAGAGCATGTATGTCGTGTTGTTTTCTTTGCAACACAAAAGCTTCGACATTATATGTTGAATCTTCAAACCAAGCTAATAGAAAAGATAGATCCTCTAAAGTACTTAGTAAAGAAACTCTCACAGGTGGATTGGCGAAATGGGTAATGTTCCACAATGAGTTTGATATCAATTATGTAGACAAGAAAGTGATAAAGAGATAGATAATAGAAAATCAACTAGTTGACACTCCTACTCCAATATTTCAACCTCTTTTATCAAAATTTCTTGATAAAGCAATTTTCACACTAGAAACATCTACAACATGGAAGCTATATTTTGACAGATCCTATACCAATCATGGTTCGGGAGCAAGAGTTATATTCATCACATCACAGGGGGATACAATCCCTAAGTCTTACAAGATCACATTCCCATGCACTAATTTAATATTTTCAAATATGAAGCTTTGTCGGTAGGACTTAGAGTAGCTATAAAATGGAAAATAAAGCACCTACATATTTATGGTGATTCAGAGTTGGTTTTCTGATAGGCCAATGACGGATATGAAACAAAAGATGAAAAACTTGTGTCGTACAATAAGATGGTCAATAGTTTTAAAGAGTACTTTGATGAAGTCATATTTGAGCAAATTCCACAAGTATAGAACAAATCAGCCAAAAAAATGGCTACTATAGGATCTCTCTTGGAAATACCTAATAATGTGCATCTGTGTGAATTATTGGTGGAACAAATTTTGATCCCTACATTCGATGTCCCTGAATCTTAGCTCGTTTGCAAAATTATTGGTCAGGATTGATTCAACCCAGTACAAAGACATATATAATTACCTACATGACCAAATCCTTCCTCTTGACTTTTCCAATAATCAATGAAAAACCTTTACCTAACAAGCCTCTAAATAGGTTATCATCATTGATACCTCATACTGTCATAGTATAGATAATACTCTTCTTAGATGTATTGATGTGGAAGAAGCATAAGTGAATTTACATAAGGTACACAATGGTATATGTGGAGCTCATTCTAGTGATCCTACCTTAACTAAGAGGCTCATGAGAACAAGATCTACTACTAGCTGACCATGGAGCATGACGCATACCATTTTGATAAGAAATATCAATAGTGTCAGATACATGGAAATCTTGTACATGCACCAACACAAGGACTGCATCTGATTACATCATTGTGGCCCTTCTCTGGATGGGGACTCAACCTTTTCAGAAAGGTACACCCTACTTTTTCAAATGGCCATAAATTTATCATTACTACAACCAAATAATTCACTAAATTGATTGAAGCCATTCCTATGGCATGCATCATCTAAAATAAAATTATGAAATTCATCCTGAACTACATCATATGTCAATATGGTGTTCTCCTTTCTATTTTCATGGATAACGGGCATCCTTTCAAGAATCATGATGTGTGGCAATTATGTGATAAATATCATATTCAACATCACTTTGCCACTCCTTATTATCCCCAGGATAACAGTCAAGCAGAAGCATCAAATAAAACCATCACAATAAAGAATGCATCTAAAATTCAACTCCAATTAAGGGTTTGTAACCCTTAATTTCCTACTCACACTCTTAACTACCCTCATAAGACATCTTAACACATAACCACCAAACATTCATCCCTAAAACACAATCACTCCAACATTAAATGCTAACACCACTTACCTTTTTTATTACAAGGGTTCACAACAATGAATTTTACAAAAGGAGTATTAACTTATGTCCATATGGTCCTTTTTTTCCTTGACATAATTATTATACCTACACATTACCTCACACCATTTATATCCAACATATTAGTAAGGAACTAGGCAATAACAATATAAACTCAATTTTAATTATACTATATTCCAAACTTAGTTATAATTGATTATCCACCTAATCTCATATACCATTCATGTCTATTAAGCATATCAATAAAAATCCATCTTTAACCAGATAAATACTACAATTAGAAAGAATCATTCATCTAACCACTTAATTCACCTTTATCTAATTATTCATTATTTTTTAATTACTACTCAATTAGATATAGAATATGCTCTACTCACCTCTTCCACAAGCTTGTAGTCTTACCATACCTGATATCATGATAATCCCACTCTTTGAAAATACTATAGAAAGAAAATTTTAACTTCCTTGGAGGATCTACAAACATAAAATTTATTTTTCTAGCTTGTATTTTACCTTCCTATATTGGGCACTCATTTTGTAGGTTTCCTTCATAGGAACAATAAGAACACCAAATCCTATTCCTTCAACCAAATGTCATTTCTTGGCTACCTTCTTCTCTTTCCAAAATCTCTTGCCCAGTCTTCAATTTATCCAACTCTAGTTTTAACTTTATACCTAAACATATCTGTCTAAAAATATTTGAAGTAAACCATCTAAAAATATTCGTTGAAGCATTGATTTATAAAGAAAATATGGACACCATCAATAGAAAAGATGTGTATTAACCAAATAGCCATATAGGCATACATCAATATATGTCAATATAAGTATAACATATATACAAAATAGCCATATAGGCTTACAAGAATGCTATATAGGAATACAATGTCACGTATATGCAATACAAAATACATGTCCAAAAATGCCATATAGGCATACAACAAAGGACCCCAATAAAAGGTCATTCCCCTTCAAGTAAAGAAAATAAATCATGGGTGTCCTTTGATCATCGGGGGGATGGATATATGTGTATGATAATGATCTACTTTAAACTCAATGGTTGCTCCTCCTATTTAATTCTTCATGGAGCTTTACCTGTTACAATAAAAAGTATAGACATTAATATATAGAAATTATATTATAAAAAGTAAAATATTTAACAAAATAATCACTTATCACCACCAAATGATCTCTCTCCTCATCTGCAACAATGACATGCTCAGGTGGTGGCATTCCAAAGTCTTATAGAAACCATCCAAATAGAAATAAAACTACAAATCAATAATCATTTAATTTTTTAATAATAAACAACTATAACAACGAATGTAATTTGAAATTTACTAATTTGTCTCATACCCCCATCAAAGGCATCGAGTTTTCTATTGTAGTAGGGACACCATGCTCCATTGTCCTATCAACATTGGGAGGAGTCTTTTCTTGTATCCTCTAAAAATAAAATAACATTATTCAATTACAAAAACTAGAAGAGTGATGCAGGTCATGGCTTATAATGTATGAGATAGTCAACAAAATTTTGAGTACTTATTGAACTATATATTGCTTCAAGGGTTTACATGTTTCATTAGGAAAATTTCAAAGTAAAAGGATAGTCACAAGATGACAGTCCTAGGGATGATCATATCATGCAAGAAAGGGACAATATCATGATTACAAAAAGAATTCATGCAAACCTTTGTTTATGTGAAGTGTGAAGAATTTTTGAAATAGGGATAAGATTTATGGAAATAATGTAAACCATGATAGTGAGATGCATGAAAAAGAAGTAATAATGAGCACTATCAACTAAGATCAAAATGATGTAGTGATAGTGAGCAATGAGGGGACTATGGTCCTAAGATCTTGATAACAATTCAAACCTATAAAGAAACTCCATGATTTTCATAAAACCATATTCTATTCATATTCATGGGTGAATCACAAAGAAGAGCTAGCTAAGAAATGGAGTGAGATATCTTCATTATAGTGGATAGTGTAATATTCACATAGGCAAATTAATGATCACAAGGAGAAATAATGAATAAAGGACAACAAATGAACAATAAAAGATATAGCATAAATAAAGAACTATAATAGGATAGTTACATAAGACTAAATATGATAGTCTATGGCCACTTACAATTTAATAGGACAGTCGCATGTGTTTCAATACCAAAGAATATGATTTTTCATGAGGAGATACTTTATATGTTTTCAACAAGATACCTCAAGGTAAAGAGTGCATAACAATCATGAATGTGGTGGTAATTACATTAAATACGTCAAGGGATAATTGTGGAATATGATTTTTCATGAGGAGATACTTTATATGTTTTCAACCAAGATAGCTTAGGGTAAAGAGTGCATAGCAATCATGAATGTGGTGGTAATCACATTAAATACAATGCTACAAGATAGTCTCATAGGAGAAGAAACAAATTTAGTACAATGGTATAAGAGGAGCATGAAATATTTTATTATTAAAAGATAGTGTAGAGTGGCAATTCCCTTTTAATGATCATATTCATAGAGGATAGTCCTTGTGAAGGGATAAAAAGAGGGCATATATTTATAAATGATAAGTAGACAATACCTTGTCTATGAAGTAGATAACATTGAAGATAATTGATAGAAGATAACAGTATATAGTCAAGAAAGCAAGAGACCAATCCTTTATGATGTCAAGAACTTCAAAGGTATAAACAAAATTCTACAACCATAATATATGAATGCAATAACATATTCATCATGATAAGTATAGTCAACATGCCTAACAAGGGTAGTAATAAGATCAATATCTCAAGCAATATTCATGAGCCCAATAGTGAGCTGAGAGATTGTATGCTACAAGCTAGTGATCACAGTTAGGAGGATAAGAGTGAAATGGTATGCTACAAGATAGTGATTCCGCTAGCCTAATTTTTTGGAGGTCAACAACATGAAAAAATGAAATTCATAGATTATGAAGTGCATAACAACCTAAAATCAAATTAATTAAAAAGTGAAAAGCATGCTTACAAAATATCTAGAACCTTCAAGTCATTAAATATTATTCAATTGTAAAATACATTTTTTTAATTTTAAAATTATAAAGTTTGTATTACCTGAGTGAAACTTGAATGACCACTTCCACTAGTAGGTGTTACCATCAAAGATCCAAGATTAACCTATTCAGTTGACATCCAAAATGAGATATAAGAATATCATTCATATAATGTTTAGCTATTCAAATGTAATATTTATAATTCTTTACTAGTTACATACCTCTGTAGTACATGTGTTCATGTAATAGGGAGGTGGAGGACCATTGAAAATAGAGTGAACGCTATAACCTTAAAATTTTATTATAATCATTCAACTAATTTAGTTAATCTTGCATTTCAAAAATGAAATTTAATAAATTAAATTCTTGATGAACTTGCTAACATTTACCTGACTATCAAGGATGAATGCCTCATGAAGGAGGACATCTATCATCACCATCTGATCAGCTGCAGATGTACCCTAGGCACCTACATATTGACTATGTGTGGGATCATAACCACAAGGTGACCTGCAATCCTAACAATAATGAGGTGGAACTCTACTCCCTGAAGACTCGCCGTGCTTGCATGTGCTAGAGGACTGGTATGTTGTATGAGGCTCTGGGTGAGGGAACTAATTGAATACAATGTATCGACCTCAACACTCTCCTTCACAATGGAAGGGATAGTCACATGCTCATATGCTAGTCTAGCAGTGCTCATCTTGTTGGTCATTGTGCATTGATATGTGCCCTGACTCTGTCCTATGTGAAGCCCCCACATCTACCATGGAAATCCCACATATCAAAGGGTATGTGTAGGATCATCATGGAAAAAATAGGCCCTTAAGTGGCAAAAAATTCAGAAAAATCAGAGTTAGGAAACTTGACGTAAAAATTTGAATAAGTTATCTATATTATTTCAAAAATATGTAAGAATAGAATCTATAGAAAATTGAATATAGTTTCTAAAATACTAGGTTTATTTAAGAAAATAAAAAAATCTATTTGGTGAAAATTTGAAATTTCAATGCAAGAGTACTTAAATTTCAGGGAAAAAATAAGAAGTAGGTGTCTATCTAACCACCCTAACCACAATAAAATGATAATTTTTTTTATAAGATTTTAGATATAAGTAGAGGACTCCATGTCCGATGTGATGCATATATTTTTGTAATTTTTTCCAAGTAAATAATTAATTATGAATTTTTTATTACAACTTTTAAAAAATATAAAAACTCGTATGTCTAACCACCTTAACTTGGTCAAAACTTCATGAAATTCATTTTTTTTCTTTTTAATCCTATAGTATGCAAAGCATAGAATGTGATGCATGTTTTGGAATCAAAAGATGTGATACTATTTGAAAGCTATAATTTTTTTTCAATCAGCACTTTAGTCGTAATTCAAATAGAAAATGAATAATAATTATTTATTAAATTCAAAGTAAAGCATAATTTATATTGATGGAAAGCTGAGAATCTCCTTTAAAAACCCTTTTCATTTCATTAATTTTGGGTTAAAAAAAGTCATCAGCCACATACCCTACAAATACCCATCATATTGCCACTTTTTGGCCCATCATGATCCTGCACATACCCCAAAATAGTTTCAGATTTTATTGAGGACAAACTCACAGTAGAGTTTCCTAAAAAAATATTGTGGCACCTCATTGTTGTTGCATGCATGATGGTCAAAAACCATCCACCACCTCCAAAAATGGTTCTTTACCCTTGGTGGTTGCACCAATGGATAGGGAACCTCTTGCTTGAAGGATGTAAAGGTGGATTCATTCTAGGGTTTGTGAATAGAGCACACAAGTCAAAACTTGTAATTTTTTCATCTTTCATTTGTTTATAGGATAATTTATCTACATAAAATTCTCTAAACTCTTGTCTCTTGTCTGACCAACCACTTATTTTCTTTCTAATTGAATCTACATGTGTGATACAATTGATTCAAGTGATTGAGAAAGTGTGGTTCTATGTGAGGTTGAGCTTGCAAGACCTTTCAACCTTGTAATTATATCCTCAATTTGTTTTTTATTAATTTCAATTTGCCCCATTAAATTTTCTTGAGTTCTTGGAGCATGTTGAGGAATTGTTGGAGGGGTTTGTTGGGGTTGTTCCTCAACAGGGATTTCAACATGAGGTGAATCAAGATTTTGAAGAGGAATTTGAGGGTTTGGAGGTGCATTATCATTTCCTAAAAATTAAATAAATTTACATCAAAAAATATATTAAATCTACCTATTTGATGTCAAATTCACACAAAAAATAGAAATTACTAACTTCTTTGACCTCCCTGACATCATGGAAACATTTTGACGAAGATTCAATGAATAATTGAAGTAGTTTTAGCCTTCCAAAAGTTCAAGTGCATTATGTAGGGGTTTCAAGTTGCAAACAAAACATAAAGTTGTAAAAAATGCAAAATGAAGTTTTTTACTTTTTTTACATGTAAATAACTTATAGCACGCTCACATTATAACATGAGTGCATTATAGCTTTGAGGTGACTAAGCCTCAAGCTCGGTCACTCCAAGCCATAACATGAGTGCATTATAACATGCTCGTGTTATGGATTTAAAAAAAAAAAAAAAAAAGTTAGCCACTTTTTGACCCCCCATCTTTTTGCACCCGCCCACCTTGTAAGTGTAGTACCCCTCCATTTTGCTTATGTTTTTTGACAGTATGTTTCACTTTGATAGACCTTGATACCTTGTTTTGATGTATTTGTTCACTAACTATAGAGCGATGGTGGATTTATTTTATGATGTGATGATACACTATTTGGTGGTGATTATTTCAGGCATGCTTTATGTTAGCATAGATGTTTACTTTAGATGTTATTGCTATGTATATGCTTATGGTTGATTAATTTTTATTTATTTTTTTAGTTCAATGTGATATTGTATTGGTGAGGAGAATGGAGTTGCATCACTCGCTTGCAAGTTCCCTATGATTTCCGCAATTTTCTCTTCACGGTGTGTTTGAATCATGGATTATATACATGTATGTTATATGTCTAATTGTAGGATTGCAGGTACATGACACTGACTCCACCTGGCTTCACAGGTCTGAGCATGTCCAGACTCAATGGTAATGTTGATTGGGAGATAGTAACGAGGTTTTTCCTAGTCTAGCCTTAAACCTAGTCATAGTATGTCGTCAGTTTAGGTCTAGCATGTTTGGTTGTCACGTCTGTGTCTGTCTTGATTATTTGTTATACGTAAGGTTTAATTTTGTGAATTTAATGTTAAGTTAATATTCTTTATAATTTAATGCTTATTTAAGTTAATTTTAAATATTGTAGATAAAAGCTTCATATTTTATTTAATTAATTAAATTAGTTTATTGGTAAAATAATTTAATCATTGTGATTAAAGTTATTTTATTAAATAAATTAATTAATTGATTAAAGTTACTTTTATTGAGAGAATAGATTAAATATTGTTTAAATGCTTTTGTGTGAATGTGAATTTTAAATATGTATTAAAAAAATGAAATTAGTTTTTAAAATTTTAAATTTTATAAAATAAAATAAATTCTTGATAATTGTTAGAAGAAACTATCTGTGAGTTTGTTAAAAGATATTTTTCTTGATTTTCCATGTGTGTTAGTTGAATTAAATGCAAATTATTGTTGAGGATTTTCTCGGAGAGAATATTGCCAGAATTGGGTAAGGCAAGAAGGCACTTCACGGAAAAAGAAAAGAAACAGAGAATTGCTGAAAAGAAATTGTGATTTTTATTTGGGGTTTTGTTTTTAAAATTCTGGAAGAAGATCTCGGGATTATTTTTGTTCAGTAATTTGCATCCTTTCGAAAGTGGAGATTTGAAAAGGGCTTTGAAAGTTGCACGCAGCAGGCAAAGCTTTTCTTCAAACTTTCAATTCTTCAAGCTACAGGAATATAGGTTCTTTGCAATTTATTTATTTAGTTTTGTGATTTGAAAAGATTGTCTATATAAAGATTTAAATTTGTAGAAGTTTTGTTAATTTGTAAAATTAAAAGATTTCCTGTAGAAGAAATAATTTTGATTGAAGCTTTTGTTCTTCTCGGTAAAATATTATGTAAAAAATTTGTTACCTCTCTGTGTAAATTTCAAAAGAAAGCTTTATAGTAAACTCAGAGAGCAACATAGAAGGTTTTGTTAAACAATAGAATATTCTCAAAAAGAAATAGAAGAAATCTCAGTAGATTTGAAAATGAAGTTCTCTATTTAAATTCGAGGAAACGAAAACCTTTGGGAAGAATATTGTTAAAATATCTCCTGTAGAAAAGATTTTTTTAGGATTTGGAATGAAAATGAAACCCTAGGTTATTGAAATTGAAAATCTCTATTAAATTTGTGTTAAATTGGTAGATTTCTCAATTTCATGTAGAAAACCCTCTCTGAAAGTAATTTCCTAATTATAATATTTTTATTTACTGATTAAATTGTATATATATATATATTTATATATATATATGCATACAAATGATATATATACATATGCATATACAAATGTACATATATGAATTTTTATACTGTGGAATTTTTATTTCAATAAATCAAAAATTCGTACGCGAATTCTTTAAAATCATGGAATAAATTTACGGATTTATTTTCATATTGAAACTTTTTTTAAAAAAAAATTTGTGGGGGAAGGGTTGCGACTGTCCCCATAGCTGCCGCCCCTAAGGGAGGCGACGTTGGGAGCAGCCCAGCATCGCCCCAACCAAACAGGTCGGCACCCTTGTATGAAGCCGACGATTGTAAAAGAAACACAGACCCTAAACTCGCCGATGGCTATGTTAAATTCCAATAAAACTTCATTCGCCACATATGTGATTTGTAAAATGAATACGATTTACTTTATAAAGCGAATCTTGAATTATAAAATTTAAATTTTGATTTTTATTTGGTACGAATTTTATTAAATATAAATCATATATATATTTAATTTTATATTTAATTTTAGTATATTGAAAATTGTGTATATATACTTTTTAAATGTATATTTTTTTTAAATATAAGAATGAAATGAATTGTTTTTATAATAAAATGTTTTGAAGAGAAAGATAATAATTATATAATTATAAATGGGAAATTGTAGTGAACAATTAGATTTTAATGCATTGTTTGTTTGTAAATGAAATTGTATTAAGATAGTATACTTTGGTTCAAATGGTATCATTATTGTCTTGAGATGGCAAATGGATTTAGTAAATCCTAGTGTTAGTTAAATAATTGTGTGAATTGCATTTAAAGTGTGTATTCTTCTGATCATGATTGTTGGGGAAAATTGGGTTTAATTGAGAATATAAGTCTTCCAGATGTAATTTTTTTGAAAGGGAGTTGTTTTTTTTTATGATGGTTTCATATTTCGAATAAACTAGGGTAGTGCACATGGTTTTATTCAGTTTAGACACTTGGTTCTATGAACAGGTTGTGATGTATATTGTTTTGTGGATGGTAATTGATGTTGGTTTATGTGCACCTTGTCTACCCTTAGTTAGTGGAATTAGTTTCCTTGTGTTATTATTAGGGGAGTGGCTCTTTATGAGGGCCGACACACAAAGTGGTGCCAGGGTAACTCATGTAGAGTTAGTTAATCAATGAAAACTAAATCAACACATTAGGTAGTCTAAAATATTTAACTGGATTAATTATGCCTCACTCATGGACTCAAGGGCTAGTTTAGACTTGGGGATGAGTCTAGAAGGCCTGGAATGGAAAAATTGATATCTAGTCATTATGAAAGATATTTGATTCCTCAATAGATTGCATATGGGGCCGAGTTTCGTAAGAGGTTACCAGGGTAACCCAAGATGGGGGGCGAAACCTAGGAATATTCTCCTGGGTAACCTATGTAAAATTGTGATGACACTCCACCTATAATAATAGTATCTTTGTGAATTTAGTGTATTTGATCCTTCAATTCTAGAAGCAATGTAACCATTAAGTTAAGTTTGTACTTGTATGGTTTTGTCTATGTTTTCGCTTGTGTCTAGGGTTTGTAGGTTATGTTTAGGGAACCTTTTTACTATCTCCTAGCACATGGGGTGGGCCTACGGGTACCACTTGGTTTGGTGGAACGTGCACCTTACACTGTTGGGTCCCCAGTTCTTGTTTGTGGCGACGAGTACTTCTTGGATGGAGAGCTCATATGTGAAAATGTACTTTCTTATTTGTATCAGTGGAAACCTTATTCTTGTATCACTCCTCAAATGTAATCGGGGAGAACTTTTGTAATATGTAATTGTACATTTTTATATGACCTACCTCATTTGGAAATGAGTATTGTAAAAGTTATTACAAATGCAATGTAAGAAAGAATCATATTTGTTCTTTATATCTTTAATGATGTAATTTATTAGTTAATGAATGTATGCTCTTAAGTTTATGAGAATTAAACACATGCAATGTTAATTACTTTTTTTATCTATGGGATTTACATGTAGTGTGTCGTCGCGTATCTTAGGGAATGTTTGCATTAATGAAGTTTACGTTTACACTTTTAAAAAAAAAATTACTACACTATCAGTCTTTGCAACATTCTTTAGGTTACAAGATGAGGCATTACAGTAAGGACAGATTAGGTGCGGAACAAACTCTCCTAATGCCAAAACCTTAGGGAAGAATGCAGATATGACTTTAAATTTTGAATTACAGTCCAATTAAGATACTCGTGAAAGAAATAACAGAAAAGAAAAATGGACACATACACAATTGGACACCAGATTTACATGGGAAAACCCTTACGGGAGAAAAACCCACCACACCAAGAAAAGCCTCTTTGTATTACAGTAAATAAAATTACATACAGAGATCAACTTCACTTTTTGATTTCAATTATTACAGTAGCCTCATTCACTGATCAACCTTATATAGAAATTCTCTCTAAAACATCCAATGAATTCACACAGATCAAATCATGTTCCATCAAGCAACTCTACACCATCGAACTATTCACCATTGTCAACCATTGCAGAGCATAATCATTTTCCTCACAATCTGTTCATCTTCCACACATGAATGGTCACAACAGTCCAACTACCAATGGTTCACCTTTTGCTTCGCTCATTGGTTCAAAATAGACCACGTCAGATAGTTGTTCGGTCAAAATGTTCAAACTAAATCGCATGTGGATGAGACACTAGACCATGTCTCCTTGATGCCAAAATGCCTGATCACATAGCTATCAAAAAGACCAAAGGTATCGGCAACACCCTAAGAAGTCAGACCGATAACAAATCAAGTCTCCCCGATATCACAAGAAAACCAACTGTCCATCAGCAAGAGTCATATCGAGTGCAAACCTATTGGCCAAACTCACTCTATCGGCAAGACATCTCACCGATGTCCATTGCAGAACTATCGGCAAGACCATCATTGTCACCAAGACTTCACACTGATGTCCATCACATGTAGCTCTATCGGCAAGAGTTTCACTATTGCTAAGAGTTCATAGTGAACACAAATCCATCAGTGAGATATCCTCTATCGGCAAGAGTTCACATCAATCACAGAACAGTCGGTGAGAGAAACGCTATTGCCAAGACGTCATACCGAATGCACCAGCCTGTCGGCGAGAGAAACACTGTCGGCAAGAGGAAAACTATTGGCATGTCGCTCAAAATGTTTACTTTATAACCACCGCATACAAGTTATGAATTTACCAATCCCCACGACAAGCTGATACCACTGTCACCCAGTCGAAGGAAACACAAACTTCGTAACTCTGCGACAAGGTTACAAAGTTACAGAAATCGCCCATGTCGCGACAATGAAGGAAGTCAGTCAGTTGGGAAGTTACAAAACTTCCAAACTCCGCGACAATGTTCCAAACTTAGGAACTCCAGCGATCGACCAACAATGAAGACTTGAATAGAGATACAAGCCAACAAGTTGAGGCACAATTTCCAATAATCTTCCACTTGACGAAGACTTACTGGCTTCCTTCAAACTCAGTTAATGAAGGTCATGGGCTCCAAGGCCCATCGAACTAGAACACCACCTGTACTTGTCTATGCTCACTAGTTTCATTAATGCATCTACAACATTTTCCAGAGTATCCACTTTTTCTAAAGAGACCTTTCCATCCTCCACCATATCTCATACAAAATGATATTATACATCAATATGTTCCGTACTAGTATGGAAAGTAGGATTTTTTGCCAAAAAAATAGCACTCTGACTGTCACAGTAAATTGTAATTTTCCCTGCATCAAACCCAATGTTAGAACACAAATGTTTTAACCAGATTGCTTCTTTACAGGCATGTGTTGCTGCCATGTATTCTACCTCTGTAGTGGAAAAAGTGACTACAGCTTGTTGCTTACTCGTCCAACTAACTGCACCACCATTCATCATGAAAATATATCCATTGGTGGATCTTCTGCTGTCAATTTCCCCTGCCCAATCAGAATCCACATAGCCTCGAATGTTGAGAGTCCTCTATGATTCAACCAAATTTCCATGGTAACACAAAGCATATTCTGAAGTTCCCTTCAGATATCTAAACACTCTTTTCACAACATCCCAATGTGTCCTTCTAGGATTTTCCATAAAATGACTAAGTACTCCCACTGCTTGGGTAATGTTTGGCCTTGTACAAACCATTGCATACATTAAACTGCCAACTGCACTAGCATAAGGAACTCTAGTCATGTCGTCTATCTCAGTAGGAGATTTTGGACAGTCTTCAATAGATAGCTTCGTTCCCTACAAAACTGGAACAACTAGCTGCTTCCAATCAGTCATACAAAATCTCTCCAGAATAGTATTAATATACTTACTCTCATTGAGCCAAAGTTTTCTACTCTTCCTATCCCTGGTTATTTCCATTCCCATAACATACCTGGCTGCACCAAGATCTTTCATTTCGAACTTTGCAGACAACTAAGATTTTAGATCAGAAATCATTAACTTACTATTGCCTATGAACAACATATCATCAACATAGAGAGAAATAATAAGAACACGATCATTTTCAGCTTTGTAGTACACACAATGATCATATTTTGATCTTACAAATCCCAATGAAAAAATAAAAGTGTCAAAATTTTGGTACCACATTCTAGGAGATTGTTTTAATCCATACAAAGATTTTTTCAACTTGCAAACCAATTTTTCTTTACCTTTTTCCACAAAGTGCTCAAGCTAGGACATGCAGATTTCTTCTTCAACGTCACCATGAAGAAATGTTGTCTTCACATCCATCTGTTCAATCTCTAAGTCATACTCTGCTGCAAGTGACAAAAGAAATCTGATAGACGTCAACTTAGCTACAGGAAAAAAAATTTCTCCATAATCAATTCCCTCTACTTGGGAATATCCCTTCACCAACCTCATATACTTTTCCACACTACCATTCGGACCTATTTTCTTTTTAAATACCCATTTGCAACCAACAAATTTTCTACCTTCAGGTAAGGGCACCAAACTCCAAGTATCATTCTTTTCTAATGATGCCATTTCTTCATTCATGGCTTCCATCCAACCAAGAGTTTGAATCGGACATTCTAAATGCCTCTTTCATAGTCCTAGGCTCATCATTGCTAGAAATTAAAGCATAGGCACAAGTAGAATTTAACAAAGAAAACCCATACCTATCAGGTTGCTTTCTTTCATGTGTTGACCTCCTCCACGGCTCGGTGAGGTTGTTGTTCTTCTTCAGAACTCTCAAAACTACTTGAGCTCTCCTTAGTTTTAGGTACATTTTGAATTTTCAATTCCTCTTTATCTGGTGTCGGAGGAATTTCAACTACATCATTTTTATCTTCTGATTTTGTCTCTAACTGCAGATCCAAAGTAGAAGGCTTCAGCTCACGAAAAATAACACTTCTGTTGTACAAAACCTTCTCCATATCAGGATTCCAAAGCTTGTATCCTTTTATGTAGCACTATAACCAATAAAAATACGTTTAATAGCCTTGTTTTCCAATTTAGATCTTTTTTCATTCGGCACATATGCATATGCCTCACAGCCAAAGACACGAATGTGTCTCAAAAAGGGCTTCTTTCCAGACCATGCTTCCAAAGGTGTTTTCTCAACAAGAGCGGAATTTGAAGAATGGTTTATTAAATAACATGCTATTGCAACTACCTCAGCCCAAACTTCTCCTCCAAGCTAGCACTACTTAGCATACTTTGTGCTCTTTCCATCACTCTCCTGTTGAACCTTTCAAGCAACTCCATTTTGTTGCGGTGTAGGGTGTAGTTTTATGTCTTTTAATCCCATGATCTTTCAGTACCTTTCGAACTCAGAACAAAACTCACGCCATTGTCAGTCCTTAAACATTTTATTTTTCTTCCAGTCTAATTTTCCACAAGGTTTTTAAATTCCTTAAAAGCGACTAAACACTTCTGATTTACTTTTCAAAAAATAAACAAATGCCCTTCTTGAATAATCATCAATGAACGATACATAATATCTTGATTTAGAAAAAGAAGGAACATTTACTAGACCAAAAACATCAGAATGTATATAATCAAGTAAACCAAAAGATTTGTGAGGATTGGAGTAGAATGAAACACGGTTTTTTTTTCCATATTTACAATGTTCAAAAAGCTCGAATTCGAGGTTACAATCATCAAGCCCTTCAACCAGGTTTTTATTTTTCAAGGTTTTCAAACCTTTTTCTCCAATGTGGCCAAGCCTATGATGCCAGAGCATAGTCTTTTCTGCTGGAAGTTTAACTTCCATAGAGTTTGCACTATCAGGAACATTTTCCTCCCTTTCTCCATGAGTAGCCTTCTATGAATTTACAGAGACACTATTGCATTGCGCAGCATGTGCATCCAGCTTATACAAGGTACCAATATGAGCACCCCTAGCTAGCACCATTGAGCCTCTAGTCATCTTGCAGCCATTTCCAGAGAACATGACTTGCACTCTAACATCATTCAGCTTACTAACAGAAAGTAAATTTTGAGCCAGACCTAGTATATGCATTACATCATTGACTCCCTTCACTCTTCCATTAGGGAACTGAATTTTGACTCTTCCATGACCAACTATTTCTAGAGATGAATTGCTTGCCAAATACACCCTTCCACCATTGTATTTTTCATATTTAGTGAACCAGTCTCTATGAGATGTCATGTGGGGGTAAACCCACAATAGTGGGTTACAATTGTTTGAACAAAGAAAAATTAGAAATGCTCATCAAAAAATTTAAAATGGTTTACCCCTTCTAATGAAGGGGATTCGAATGAACCCTCCCCCTTCTAATGAACCCCCCTCCCTTCTAATGAACCCCCTTTTGCACCATATAAAGGGGGTTCGAATGAACCCCCCTTCTAATGAACCCCCTTTTTTCACCTTCCCCTCCACCATTTCAAAATTTATGCATTTTTTTGACTATCAAAGCTTGGGAAGGAGGTGCAAATGGAGTCAACTTGATAAACCAAGTTGGATGATTGTAGTGATCAATACGTGCTTTCCAACTACTATAAATTTAATATATTTTGTTTTTATTTTATATTTTATTTTTTAGTTTTACTGTACATAGGTTTTTCACCGAACATCAAGTTTGATGAAAAATCATTATGGAAAAATAGTAAATTTGAGGAAAAAATTTGAAAAATATATAAACACTAGGTATTAATGTCCTCCTTCTAACAAAAAAAGAAAAATTTAATTTCAATACATACCAAAAAGGTTATGCAAGCCGAAGTGAACCCATGTCTAAATTATAAATGTTTTGACTTCAAAACTTAATTAAAAGAAAAATATTCAACAAAATGCTATGAAACAAAATGAAATCACTAGATACTTGTGTTACCAACCTAAATTCAAAATAATTAGAATTTTATCCTTTATTAAAAAAAAGTTATGCAAGCTGAAGTACACACCACTTTTTTAAAATGTTGTTTACTATTAAAAACTAGTTATGAAAGGAAACACAAAAAAAATACAATTTAATTTCAATTTTTTTAAAAAAATATATATTTAAAATCAACAGACAAAATCTCAAAAATCACTAGTTTACATCATTTTCAAATTCCTAATAGTTTACCTACTATTAGTGTCAGAAAGTGAAGTTTTCTCTGAAAATGTTGATTTCAATGTCAAGTTTGGCCAAAAAGTGTAACCCATTATTGTGGGATGACCCATGGAAAGATGCTCCAAAATCAATCAGCCAGACATCATCTAATGCCTGTGTAGCCAAGGCTACAATGAAAATGTCTACATCACTTTGAGAAGAATCATTATCAGAAGAATACTTCTTCTTTTTCTCCTCTTTGCAATCCTTTCGGACATGACCAGGTTGCCCACAATTCCAACACTTCACCTTGGACTTCTTACTAGGAGACTTTGATCTCCCCTCTAATTTAGATTTGGACTTCTTATCCTTCTTCTTTCCTTTTTCTTTTGATCTGCCTCTAACAGCAAGAGCCTCCTTCGCCATCTCAAAATATTTTCTTCTCATCTCTTCTGATAACAAAGAAGCAACAATATCTTCCATCTTAAAAGAGGAAGTAGTACTCCCAATAGCCATCACCAAGTGATTCCAAGAATCTGGAAAAGAACACAACAATAGCATACATCGATCTTCTTCATCAATCTTTACACCCATAGATGCTAACTAAGCAATCAGCATGTTGAAAGCATTCAAATGATCAGCAACAAATGCTCCTTCCTACATTTTCAAAGAGTACAAATTCTTCCTCAAGAACAACTTATTCACCACGGACTTGCCCTGATAAATAGCTCCCAGTCTTTTCCACAAAGAGGATGCTATCTTTTCTTCATGAACATTTAGAAGAACAGAGTTTGCTAAACAAAGCCTTATTAACCCCTTTGATTTTCAATCTGCAAGATCCCAATCCTCTTGCTTCATGCCTGTAGGCTTTGTTCCAGACACAGCAAGCCAAAGATCACGATCAACCAACAGATCTTCCATTTTGAGTTTCCACAACTCAAAATTACTGCCATTGAATTTCTCAATTTCAATCTTTCCTAATGTGCTTACCATCATAATCTGTAATTTGAATTACCAGACTTCTACAAGACTCCCACTAAACAGAATTGACACAAAAAACCCAACGTACCCTCAAGGATAACACAACTGGCTAGGCTCTGATACCACTTGTAAGGAAAGCTTAGGTGTGGAACAAACTCTCCTAATGCCAAAACCTCAGGGAAGAATGCAGCTATGACTTAAAATTTTCAATTACAGTCCAATTAAGATACTCATGAAAGAAATAATAGAAAAGAGAAATGGACACATACACAATTGGACACCATATTTATGTGGGAAAACCCTTACGGGAGAAAAACCCACCACACCAAGAAAAGCCTCTTTGTATTACAGTAAATAAAATTACATATAGAGATGAACTTCACTTTCTGATGTCAATTATTACAGCAGCCTCATTCACTGATCAACCTTAAACAAAAATTCTCTCTAAAACATCCAATGAATTCACACAGATCAAATCGCATTCCATCAAGCAACTCTATGCCATCAAACTACTCACCATTGTAAACCATTGTAAAGAATAATCATTTTCCTCACAATTTGTTCATGTTCCACACAAGAACGGTCACAATAGTCCAATTGCCAACGGTTCACCTTCCGCTTCGCTCATTGGTTCAAAATAGACCACATCAGATAGTCGTTCGGTCAACGTGTTCAAACTGAATTGTATGTTGGTGAGACACTAGACCATGTCTCCCCGATGCCAAAATGCCTGATAACATAGCTATCAGCAAGACCAAAGGTATCAGCAACACCCTAAGAAGTCAGACTGATAAAAAATCAAGTCTCCCTGATATCACAAGAAAACCAACTGTCCATCAACAAGAGTCATCACCATCGGCAAGAGTCATATCGTGTGCAAACCTGTCGGCCAAACTCACTCTATCGGCAAGACATCTCACTGATGTCCATTACAGAACTATTGGCAAGACCATCGTTGTCGCCAAGACTTCACACCGATGTCCATCACATGTAGCTCTATCGGCAAGAGTTTCACTATCGCTGAGAGTTCACAACGAACAGAAATCCATCGGTGAGATATCCTCTATTGGTAAGAGTTCACACTGATCACAGAACATTCGGTGAGAGAAACGCTATCGCCAAGAGGTCATATTGAATGCACCATCCTGTCAGTGAGAGAAACACTGCCGGTGAGAGGAAAACTATCGACATGTTGCTCAAAATGTTAACTTCATAACCACCACATACAAGTTATGAATTTATCGATCCTCGCGACAAGCCAATACCATTGTCACCTAGTCGGAGTAAACAAAAACTTCATAACTCCGCGACAAGGTTAAAAAGTTATAGAAATCACCGATGCTACGACAACAAAGGAAGTCGGTCAGTCGGGAAGTTACAAAACTTCCAAACTCCGTGACAAGGTTCCAAACTTAGGAACTCCAGCGATCGACTGACAATGAAGACTTGAACAGAGATACAAGACAGCAAGTTGAGGCACAATTTCCAACAATTATCCTTAAAATCCTTTCCTTTACTATTACACTTATTTTAAAAAGAGGGTAAAAATTTTATTGCATCAAAACAGCATTACAAAGTCCAAAGAAAGAAGCCACAAAGGGGCCCAACAATACAAGAATTAATTCACACCCAAGAAACACCTCATATCCTCCACAACCAACTCCTCAAGAATAGGCGTCATGTCCTCAGGAAGGTTGCCCCAATCATCCACATACCAAGAATCAGTCCTCTCTGACGCCCATCTAGCCAGCCCATTAGCCACCCTATTCCACTCCCACGGAATATGATGGAAAACAATGGATTCCAAAGAAGAACACATAGAAATAATCTGCTTGACAACCACAGCAAGCTGCCAATTCACATCCTCCAAATTTCAATTATTCAACATATCAATCACCACCTGAGAATCAGACTCACAAACAATCTGCCGCCATCCAAGGCCAACCGTGCACTCCAACGCCAACAGAATAGCACTCACCTCCATAAGGTTATTAGTTTGCAAGCCACGATACATAGAGAAGAAAAAAACCACCACTCCAAGGCTATCCCTACCAATACCACCAACCCCAACATGCCCAGGATTACCTCTAAATGACCCATCCGTATTGATTTTTAGCTCCCCCAGAGCTGGCAGACACCAAAAGCCCTCACAAGCAACCCTCTCACGCCCATGCCTACAATGCACTTTTCTCCAAATACTCCTGTCCCTGGTGACAAGACCCACGGCATTAACAACACCCAAGTCCCCAGAATCAATCGGCACAGACAAGTCACACTTTGCAGTCAAAGTCTCCTACAGAGCCCCAAGAATTTTCCTCCAAAGTTGCCCCATGAGCAATTTTTTATCCAGGAAAATTCTTTTGTTACACTCCAACCAGATTTTCCAAACAATCAAACTAGGACCAATGCTCCAAGCAATTTCAAGAAAAGAGGTTCTGGCAGGAGGAGATCCCTGTCTCGACCAAAAATCCTCCAAAGAAGAAACATGGCAACACGGTAATCTCTAGAGATTCTACCAGTGATGCCAGATAGTCTTAACAAAATAACACTAAAAAAAGAGATGTGATAAGCATTCTTCATGCTGACCACATAGAATACACATGGAGGGGCCCTGGAATCCCTGTTTCCACAGATTGTCCCAAGTAAGACACTTACCTTGGACCACGAGCCAAGAGAAAAAATTACACTTAGGCCAAGCAAATTTATTCCAAACATGCTTCCACCAAGTAACCTGGGAGCTCCCAAAAACCTGTTTATCTAGAACTTGATAACCAGAGGCCACCAAAAAATTGCCTTTCAAATCTGGACTCCAAGCAAGCACATCACTCCCCTGGAGAGAGTTGCAGGCGCGACCCGATAAAATTTTAGCAAGCTCTTGACGATCCTCCACTGCACCACCATGAGGCCATTCCAAGGGATCCTTCCATCTAGACACAGAAATCTGACCCAAATATTTTTATGATTTGAAGTCTGCCACATGACACCAACCCGCCTTCTCGAAAACCTAGCACAAATCGTGGAGGTGAGGATGAGAGGACACAATGGGTGGATGTCTATCCCAGGAATCATGCCAGAAGAGAGCATCCTGACCCCCATTACAAATCTAAAAAAGACCCTGCTTAACAAGCTTGGAACCCCGTTTAAGGGTACTCCAGATCATAGAACCTTTCCCCTCCATACTGAATCTAACAACCTCCCTACTTTCCACTGCTCCCAAATATTTGAAGGTCAGAATTTTAGCCCACCCCATGTGTTGTTGTGAGCACTAGCGCCAATACAACTTAACATCCAAGGCCTGCCCACTCAAGTCCATCCATCTTAGACCAAGACCCCCCTCCTGCTTTGGCCTACAAACAACATCCCACCTCACTAAACTCCATTTTCTATGAAGAAGATTTCCAGCCCACAGAAACTGACGAGACAATTTCTCGAAGTCCTTAACAAAGCTTGAAGGAGCAGAAAGAACAAAGCATCTATAAAGAGGGAGAGCCTAGACCACCGACTTTAGAAGAGTCACTCTACCTGCTGAAGAAAGCCACCTGCAAGTCCAATGACTGACTAATATTCAAAACTTTTCAAGAGTCTCTTGCCAAAACCTTTTGGGGAGAGAACGAATGGCAAGAGGGATTCCAAGGTAGGAGAAAGGAAGTGAACCAATCTAGAAACGAAGAATACCAGCAATTCTCCTTTAGATAACCTTAGGAGTATGGAAGAAATAAATGAAGGACTTCCCCTCATTAATGCGCTGCCCAGAAGCTTCCAAGTAATTGTCCAACACACTATGCCAGTTGAGAGCCTCCTCAATCTTTGCCCTACCCATCAAGGAAGTATCATCAACGAACTGAAGATGAGACTGAGGGGGAATGTCATTTCCCCAAATCCAACCCTAAAGTGAGCCACTAGCAACTTGAGCATGAATGAGCCTTCCCAGGCCATCCGCAAGAAGGATGAATAAGTAGGGAGACAAGGGATCTCCTTGCCTGAGGCCTCTAGAAGCACCAAACAAACAAGTGGGCTCACCATTAATAAGCACTGAAAAGGAAGAAGTGACACAACTCCTTACCCAATCAATCCAACCCCCAGCAAAGCCAAAAGCTCCAAGAATTTTAAAGAGAAAGCTCCACTTAACACGATCATACGCTTTGGCCATGTCCAACTTGATAAACATAGATTTTTATTTTGAGGATTCCATAGAATGGATGGTCTCAGCCGCAATAACAACCCCATCCATGATCTTCCTGCCAGCAACAAAACCCCCTTGCTCCTCAGAGATTAACCCACCAAGCCAAGGTTTCAACCTTTCCGCAATCAACTTTGTAATAATTTTATACACAACATTACATAGCGTAATAGGCCTAAAAAGATCCAAAGAATTAGCCCCCTCCCTCTTTGGAATAAGAGCTAAAAAATTAGCATTTAGAGACTTCAACATCTGTTTATGCATAAAGAATTCCTGAACAACCTCTAAAAGGTCCAATTTAACCACTTCCCAGAACTCCTAAAAAAATTCGACAGGGAATCCATCAGGCCCCAGTGCTTTACCTTTCTTCATCTAGAACACAACATTCTCAAGCTCCGACAAGGTAATAGGAGAGAGCAGCGAATCATTCATTTCATTAGTCACCAGCTGTGGGATACAATCTAAAATCCTTGCTTCATCCTCCTCTGCAGGAGGCGAATCCTCCGAGAATAAGGTAGAAAAATACCGAATGCATTCAGTAGAAATAGAAGTGAAAGAGGACAAAATTTCCCCATCAGACAACAAGAGAGAAGAAATAGTATTGCCTTGCCTTCGATCCTTAACTGAGTTATGGAAAAAAGAGGTGTTCCTATCACTAGCCTAAAGCCATTCAATACGGGACTTCTGTTTCCAAAAAAAATCTTATCTTAGCTCCCATTCCTCAACCTCTTTAGTTGCAACAACCTCTAACAAACTCAATTCTTCCGAGAGGCCTTGATCATGAATCTGTCTGGTAATTAGATCAAGATGATCCTGAGCTTTCTATTTTTCTTGAAACAAATTACCAAAATGTTGCTTATTCCATCTCTTCAACCTGTATTTAACATACTAGAGCCTCTTTGAGAAAGAGTACATAGCAGTGCTATAAGCTGGCTTCCCAAGATCCCACCAGCCAGGGAGAAAATCATGAAGAGATTCATCCCTAAGCCACATGAGTTGGAACTTAAAGGTCTGTCTAGCACACCGCTGAGGCATTTCAGCCACCAGCTTAATTGGGCAATGGTCATAACCTCTACCATCTAGTATTTCAGAACTAGTCCTCCACCTATCCCCCAACCAAAAACTAGACACCAAGAATCTATCAAGTCTTTCTAAGATAGAAGCATCTCCAATTCTCCTATTATTCCATGTAAATAGACCATTACCCAGCTTGATATCCACAAGATTCGGAGTAGAGATATTGTCCTGGAGCAGCAATGCAGAAGTCTCCAGCCTAGCAGTACCACCCCGCTTCTCCACAAGCTCTGTGATAGCATTAAAATCACCTCCAATAATCCAAGGATGGTAAGGAAATAGGCTACGAACTAAACGAATGTTGGACCACAAGAGGTGCTTGCCCTGCAACTCCACCGACGCATACACATTGGAGAGGATAACAATTTCCCTAGATACAAAACAAGAAGCCACCATGGAAAGGGAGGATTTAAAAGACACCCACCATTGGGGGCAAATCTTCCGCGGGTTCCAAAAGCACGCCACCCCACCAGAAGATGCCTGAGCACCAGTGCATTGGCAATCACCATTCCTCCACAACTTAGGAGCTAAATCCATCATACCTTCCACAGAGAGCTTAGTCTCCTGAAGAAAAATAACATCAAGCGAATGAAGCCTAATCAAATCCCGAACAAATTTTTGTCTAGGGCCACTGTTCAAGCCCTGTACATTCCAAGAAAGAACTATCATTTCAAGGGAGAAGAAAAATGTGAATCTAGAGTCTTGACTGACCCTGACTCCACCAAAGTCTCCCCAATCATCTTAATCTTTTCCACATCCTTCTTCCTTCCCAGCTTAGAAGTTTTCTCTGCCCCCCTTTTTAAGATCTTTCTGCAAAATACCCAACTAAGAGGACGACTTAATATTCTTCTTCCCCACCTCTGAACCTACTTTCTACAAGAGGTGAGTCGTATCCGCACTATCTTTCACTGCCTTAGCACTACCACCCGACTCATCCTGAACCCCCATCTGTCGATCTGTCACTAGGTCCAAAGTCCCATCAACATGTGGAACCACAATCACCTTTGAATTGAGTTTTTCCTGTCCAAGGTCATTCCCAACCTCCTCTATGCATGGCACTCCCATACCCCCTCCTGTTGGGGAGTAAGCATTTCCTCCACCAAAGGGCCATGCTAATCCATATCCAAAGTCCCATGATGGGTTCACCTCATGCTGGCTAAGGTCTTCCAACACCTCGAATCTATTGAAGGTATCCTCCTCCTGCCTGTCCTTCAAAGTACTTTTATGACCTTTATTTCTATTTCGGCCTTTAACAGGAATGAAACCATCTTCCCTACCACCAAAACCCTGAATGGGATCCTTGCCCTTATCCACTCTAGGTGAATTATTTGAAGGCTGAGGAGGTTGAGCCTCCAAAGGCTTGGCCTTTAGACATCTGCACTGGAGGTGACCGTACTCATGACATAAACGACAACGGAAAGGTAGTGTTTCATAATAAAGCTGTTGCACCCATGAATAATCTCTTGCACTCACTTCCAAAGAGTCTGGTAATGGATTACTTAAGTCAATTTCTACACATAATCGAGCAAAAGTCATTACCTTTTTGAATTGTGTAAGCTGTGACGAACCCACAGGTTTTCCCAGCTTCGAAGCTAATAAGTGCAACACATCCTCGTGCCAACATTCCACAGGGAGCCTTGGAAGATGAACCCAAACTGGAACCCGATTTGGAAGTTCCTCCGTCGGGTTGAAGCTAGCATGCCATGGCTTAATGAACAAGCCCACCTGGTTGTAAAAATACGGGCCCCCTTCAAAAACCATATTCCAATCAACCATGTAGTCAAAAGAAACCATGAAATAATTATTTTCCAAGAGGCAGATCTCCATCTCCCCCTCAGGCATCCATGTCCTTTGAGCCCATGAATCCAAGAATTGCAACGAAATTTTCAAACCCAAGAATTTGCAATAAAGAGAATGCCTTGAATAATAATCGATATCCTTTTCCAGCATTTCCATCGAAATGACAACATTCAGCCTCTCCTTACACCATTCAAGGCACCCATTAATCTTTGGAATTCTAGGCCCTCTTGCTGATCCCGTCACAACTTTTTCAGGTTCCACCGAAAAAAGATTATTATCAAAAACCTTTGAGCCCTGTAGAGATGGTTTCGAACCAAACGTCGAGCGGAAGTCCATTTTGGGACAAACCCCAGAGGACTCCCCTTGCAACATAGAGGAACAAAACCCTAATCTATCATGCAAACCCACAGAAGCCCCAGAGGAACAGCCCCACACCTCCTCAGAGGAGGGTACACAAAACCACCAACCGTATCGCCAAACACCCCCACCCCCAACACAAAACCCACACACCTCACCCCACACCAAACCCCACCTTCCACCACACCACACCCCACCAGAACACTCTAAACCCACACACGCCCCAACAATCTTCCCAAACACCAAGCCACAACCACCAAACACTGAAGGAAAATGAAGGTTGGTCATGAGCAGAGAAAGAAACCCGACTGCCGAGCACCCTCCAAGCTCCACCCACCAACCGTAGAACAAAACGGACCCCCCTGCACACAAGCAAATGCCCACCCTACCCAACGCATAACCAAGAAGCAAACTGGAACGAGCTAGGGCATGGATTCCCTAGCTCAGCACGCAGAGAGCGACGCAGAGAATGATGCCATCATCTCTAATCCATTTTTAGCTTGACTAGGGTAATAGTCTTGGTTTATTTTTTCTTGGTGTGCATTGTTGCTTCACTATTAAACTTCTTAACTTTCTTCTAATTTACTAATTTTCTTGTCTTTTCCTTACCTATGGGAAATTCCATTTTGAAGAAATATTTTCCTAATATATCCTCATATTCAACCAAACATTATTTTCATTTTTCTTCTTTCTCTATCAAAATGATTCACTAGATACATCCTCATAAACTATTCTTTTCTTAAGTAACATAGGAGACGAGTCTTAGTCCAATGTGTTTAACTCTTCATTGACTCTCAAATTATAATAATATTTTATTAGTTAATGAATTTTATTCAATTAAGTAGGGTTCTCCCATCCTTCCTCAAATATCTCGATTGTGTTAGTGACTAGGCTACAAAACATATATTTTAACTCGTCTTTCTCCATGTTTTTCTTTCCTTCTCTTGATTCCTAATCTATCATCATTTTCCCCCTTTGAAATCCCTCACTTTTACTTACCACACTATCCAAAAATTCTAAACTAAGTTCTAAATATTGTAAATGGGGTTGATAAACATTTAAAACTAATGTTAATTCTTACCATGATTCTTGACAAGTATGCATTAGAATGTGGTGTATGAGTAAAAAATTGAGTTGGTGAATATAACATACTTCCACATCCTATCTAAGCACTATAATTCCTTAGAGCTCCTTATAATAACTCTTTGAATTCATCATATTCTATAATATGTTTCACCAATTCAATTAGATAATTAATTATTTTATCAAGATGATCATTTAGTTTCTCAAATGTACCTTTGTGATTGAGTGGCACAATTATCGTCTATCACTCTATTTTTAGAATCCAAATATTATCTATATTATGAAATTCTCATCCTTAGTAATAACCCTCCTATTTTTCTCAACTATAATATTTTTCCTAATGGTAGTAGGTTCCCATGGCTCTCATTATCCTCAACACTCTTAGTAGAAACCATCATGGCACATTCAAAATCATCTTTCCTCACATTTTCCATTCTCTTGTGGGATCTCTCTTAAATTTCCTAGACTTGTTTCAATCTCTTTTCTTTCATGTTTATTTCCACAGCCACCTAATATCTTCCATAATCTCTCTAAACTTCTTGTTATCTCATTTTTCCATAGATGATATTTTTATTTGGAGTTTTATTAATATTTTGTATTCATCCTTAATGAACCAATCAATACCTACCTTTAATGGTCAAATCTCTTCAAGATCCATTTAAAAATCCACCTTTTCAATTCATCATCCCCTAACTACCTAACACCTCTCACAAGGTAGGACCTAATGCATTCTACTATTCAATATCAAACTTACTTTCTTCTTATTTGTAATCTTTGGTCATTAAATTTGGTATTAGAAAATTATTTTTCTTTACCTTTTTACATTGCCTTACCTCTTACCAAGGTCCTAGAAATCAAACCAAATTTTTTGAAGAAGAGCAGCCGCAAACTAAAGATTTGTGGTTATGCTCTTAAATGGTGTATTTATACCTTAGTGTAAATATGATAAGAAGAGGATTGGAAACTGTTTGGTGGATTATATTTAAGTGTGATAAAATACAAGATAATTAAATAATACACACGTAAATAGACATCACATTCACATATTATATAGTATAAACATATATTTAGTATAACTTCTTATAGTACATATCTATCACTCATATATTACATATACATATAGCCCTTATGCATCTTCTTGTGTTCTCTTGATTGTCTTTTCTTATAGGTCTCTCTCATATATTTATTTCTCTCATATATATTATTGTTCTTATTTCATATTTGTGATATATCTTTTATACATTCCTTCACATAGGAGTATGTCCCTCTTCCTAGCATTGATTCTTAAGCTTTTTCATGGATCAACTATAGGGATTGCATTTGACTTGTAGTGTATTTTTCCATAGTAATATTGCTCAAGGTGTGTTCCTTTATGTTTCCAACCTCTAGTAACCTCCCAATTTCTTACCAATGGCCTCCATTAGGCCTAATAGGAATAGCACAAATATATCCTACCAACAAGGATGAAAAGGGACTATGAATTGAATGTATATTCCTTATAGTAGAAAAATGTGAATTTACATATAATATGAGAAGTGTTATTTTTTAGTCTTTTATGCCTTGAAAGTATAGTTAGAAACATAAAAAATTCAATGGCATATTAAATATTCTTAATGAAATAATTTAAAAGTGGGGAAATTTGAGTATTCAAGTATTTTTCCTAGATAGGATTAAAATTCTTATTATTGAAATATAGTCATCCTTGTAGAAATTATTTCCTTATGTATTTATTAGTGAAATTGATTTCTAAATATTGGTATCCTATAGTTGGCCATTATCCTTTTTGATGTGAGAAATGGTCAAATTTTAGTTCTTTTGAGGCTTGCACTTATGATAGTTTCATTCACCTATTTATTAGAGGTTTTCATCTATCTAACAAGGACAAACACCCTTGTCACCCTTCTTAATAAGAGTGAACAAGACAACTAATAGGTATGAAAATCTAACTTTTGGAGAACGTTTTTAAAATGAAAGTTGACCCTTTGGACCTATATTCCCTTTGTCTTCACCTAGGAATGTGTAATTATGATTTTTTACATTTGTCAATATGTTTTAATTTTCCATTGCATTCTTGTATGAAAATAAACATTCTCTTGTGTGAAGTAGGTTAGCTAGAGAGCCTCCCTAGTGTTCCTTTTCTTGTGCAAGTGAAATTAGAATGAAAGATAGATGTGATATCTTTCATCCCTAATGTATGCCCTTGTAATTGAATGAATTAAATGATGTTAAATAATTCATGTGTATTTTCTTTTACCTTTAATTCATAAATTGATAAAACCCTTTTCTTTTCAATTTAGTTATTGTTTTGCATGACTAGGTGATGGGTATGAATGCCTTATAACTAGTCTAGGGTGAGATCCAATCTTTCCTATTTAGTGTCATTGGTTTATATAGATGCATTTTTCTAATCTATCTTGAAAACCTCATGATGAGTTGTTTCACATGGGCTAGCTCTTCTATCAATGCAATGTGTAAGTTTAAATTATGCCACAAGAGTATGTGCGCTACCTTCAAGTGGATTTAGGTGATCACATTTCTCCACTTATATGTATTGATTGCCAATAGAAATGACAAAGCATAAATATAAGTTTGCATTATATGTTACAATTGTTCACACAAAAAATTTGTTGCCCATATTTTATTTTTTTGTTTCATATATGATTTGAAATATTATGCAAATTCTAAGATTTATATAATTTTTAATTGTTAATATGAACACAAAAACATTTTATTCAACAAAACTATATATAGTCTATTTTTAAAAATATTAATATAAAATATATTAACACTTACACACACAAAAAATATTACTTAAAAGAAACACTAATAAAGTCAGATTTTGAAATGCAACTATTTTAAGTAATGAATGCACCACTCTATATATATATATATATATATAACTTTTACTTTAAAATTTTATTAAATAAAAAAGATAGATAATTCAACATTATTCTCACTTGTGAGTTGTTAATATGATATTATAGAACATTATAAACACCAGTAAAGCCAGATTTTGAACTGCAACTATTTTAAGTGATGAATGCACCACTCTAGAGGTGAGCGAAAACTACACCGCAATGAATAATGGAAATACTAAAAAAGTTAAAAGTACTCCATGATAACTTCATCCACAAATGGCAATAGCAGAACACTGTTGTATTATCAAACA
>VDFB02168118.1:176232312-176317770 GCA_007258455.2 Sequoia sempervirens
TATTACACTTCTTAATTTTCTTCTAATTTACTAATTTTCTTGTCTTTTCCTTACCTATGGTAAATTCTATTTTGAAGAAATTTTTTCCTAATGTATCCTCATATTCAACCAAATATTATTTTCATTTTTCTTCTTTCTCTATCAAAATGATTCACTAGATACATCCTCATAAACTATTCTTTTCTTAAGTAACATAAGAGACGAGTCTTAGTCCAATGTGTTTAACTCTTCATTGAATCTCAAATTATAATAATATTTTATTAGTTAATGAATTTTATTCAATTAAGTAGGGTTCTCCCATCCTTCCTCAAATATCTCGATTTTGTTAGTGGCTAGGCTACAAAACATATATTTTAACTCATCTTTCTCCATGTTTTTCTTTCCTTCTCTTGATTTCTAATCTATCATCATTTTCCCCCTTTGAAATCCCTCACTTTTACTTATGACACTATCCAAAAATTCTAAACTAAGTTCTAAATATTTTTTCTTTATAAATGGGGTTGATAAACATTTAAAACTAATGTTAATTCTTACCATAATTCTTGACAAGTACGTATTAGAATGTGGTGTATGAGTAAAAAATTGAGTTGGTGGATATAACATACTTCCACATCCTATCTAAGCACTATAATTCCTAAGACCTCCTTATAATAACTCTTTGAATTCATCATAAATTCTATAATATGCTTCACCAATTCAATTAGATAATTAATTATTTTATCAAGATGATCATTTAGTTTCTCAAATGTACCTTTGTGATTGAGTGGCACAATTATCATCTATCACTCTATTTTTGGAATCCAACTATTATCTATATTATGAAATTCCCATCCTTAGTAACAACCCTCCTATTTTTCTCAACTATAGTATTTTTCCTAGTGGTAGTAGGTTCCCATGGCTCTCATTATCCTCAACACTCTTAGTAGAAACCATCAATGGCACATTCAAAATCATCTTTCCTCACATTTTCCATTCTCTTGTGAGAGATCTCTCTTAAATTTCCTAGACTTGTTTCAATCTCTTTTCTTTCATGTTTATTTCCACAGCCACCTAATATCTTCCATAATCTCTCTAAACTTCTTGTTATCTCATTTTTCCATAGATGATATTTTTATTTGGAGTTTTATTAAATATTTTTATTCATCCTTAATGGACCAATCAAGACCTAGCTTTAATGGTCAAATCTCTTCAAGATCCATTTAAAAATCCACCTTTTCAATTCATCATCCCCTAACTGCCTAACACCTCTCACAAGATAGGACCTAATGCATTCTATTATACAATATCAAACTTACTTTCTTCTTATTTGTAATCTTTGGTCATTAAATTTGGTATTAGAAAAAATATTTTTCTTTATTTTGTTACATTGCCTTACCTCTTACCAAGGTCCTAGAAATAAAACCAATTTTTTTGAAGAAGAGCAGCTGCAAACTAAAGATTTGTGGTTATGCTCTTAAATGGTGTATTTATATACCTTAGTGTAAATAGGATAAGAAGAGGATTGGAAACTGTGTGGTGGATTATATTTAAGTGTGATAAAATACAGGATAATTAAATAATACACACATAAATAGACATCACATTCACATATTATATAGTATAAACATTTATTTAGTATAACTTCTTATAGTACATATCTATCACTCATGTATTACATATACATATATCCCTTATGCATCTTCTTGTGTTCTCTTGACTGTCTTTTCTTATAGGTCTCTCTCATATATTTCTCTCTCATATCTATTATTGTTCTTATTTCATATTTGTGATACATCTTTTATACATTCTTTCATATAGGAGTATTTCCCTCTTCCTAGCATTGATTCTTAAGCATTGTCATGGATCAACTATAGGGATTTCATTTGACTTGTAGTGTATTTTTCCACGGTAATCTTGCTCAAGGTGTGTTCCTTTATGTTTCCAACATCTAGTAACCTCCCAATTTCTTTCCAATGGCCTCCATTAGGCCTAATAGGAATAGCACAAATATATCCTACCAACAAGGATGAAAAGGGACTATGAATCATGTATATTCCTTATAGTAGAAACATGTGAATTTACATATAATATGAGAAGTGTTATTTTTTAGTCTTTTATGCCTTGAAAGTATAGTTAGAAACATAAAAAATTCAATGGCATTAAATATCTTAATTGAAATAATTTAAAGGTTGGGAAATTTGAGTATTCAAGTATTTTTCCTAGATAGGATTAAAATTCTTATTATTGAAATGTAGTCATCCTTGTAGAAATGATCTCCTTATGTATTTATCAATGAAATTGATTTCTAAATATTGGTATAATATAGTTGGCCATTATCCTTTTTGATGTGAGAAATGGTCAAAATTTTAGTTCTTTTGAGGGTTGTTTTATGATAGTTTCATTCACCTATTCATTAGAGGTTTTCATCTATCTAACAAGGACAAACACCCTTGTCACCCTTCTTAATAAGAGTGAACAAGACAACTAATGGGTATGAAAATCTAACTTTTGGAGAACATTTTTAAAATGAAAGTTGACCCTTTGGACCTATATTCCCTTTGTCTTCATCTAGGAATGTGTAATTATGATGTTTTAGAGGTTTCAGTGTTTTAATTTTCCATTGTATTCTTGTATGAAAATAAACATTCTCTTGTGTGAAGTAGGTTAGCTAGAGAGCCTCCCTAGTGTTCCTTTTCTTGTGGAATTGATATTAGAATGAAAGATAAATGTGATATCTTTCATCCTTTGTAATTAAATGAATTAAATTATGTTAAATAATTCATATGTATTTTCTTTTACCTTTAATTAATAAATTGATAAAACCCTTTTCTTTTCAATTTAGTTATTGTTTTGCATGACTAGGTGATGGGTATGAATGCCTTATCACTAGTCTAGGGTGAGATCCAATCTTTCCTATTTAGTGTCAATGGTTTAGATAGATGCATTTTTCTAATCTATCTTGAAACCTCATGATGAGTTGTTTCGCATAGGCTAGCTCTTCTATTAGTGCAATGTGTAAGTTTAAAGTATACCACAAGAGTATGTGTGCTACCTTCAAGTGCATTTAGGTGATCACATTTCTCCACTTATATGTATTGATTGCCAATAGAAATGACAAAGCATAAATATATAAGTGTGTATTATATGTTACAATTGTTCACACAAAAAAATTGTTGCCCCTATTTATTTATTTTGTTTCATATATGATTTGAAATATTATGCAAATTCTAAGATTTATATAATTTTTAATTCTTAATATGAACACAAAAACATTTTATTCAACAAAACTATATATAATCTATTTTTAAAAATATAAATATAAAATATATTAACACTTACACACACAAAATATTACTTAAAAGAAACACTAATAAAGTCAGATTTTGAAATGCAACTATTTTAAGTAATGAATGCACCACTATATATATATATATCTACAACTTTTACTTTAAAAATCCATTAAATAAAAAGATAGATAATTCAACATTATTCTCACTTGTGAGTTGTTAATATGATATTATAGAACATTATAAACACCAGTAAAGCCAGATTTTGAACTGCAACTATTTTAAGTGATGAATGCACCACTCTAGAGGTGAGCGAAAACTACACCACAATGAATAATGGAAATACTAAAAGAGTTAAAAGTACTCCATGTTAACTTCATCCACAAATGGCAATAGCAGAACACTGTTGTATTATCAAACAGATAAGTTTCTGCTATCATTTCATTTGTAAAGCTGGAGAATTCTACATGCATTCCCTTAACAAAATATCCATCTGTTCAAGACTTGCAACTTTAAATCCCAAAATAACCAAGTAAGACTTTATTCTGTTGAAGTTGGATTTGCCAGAAAAGAGGGATGCTCATCTCCTGGCATAACAACCACCACTTGGACCTCCATGATATCTGAGTTAACACTCTTCCTTTTTTCATAAAACCCAACTCTATAACACTCATCATCCAAATAAGAAACAGGCCTGTGTACACAGGAACATGAAACCAAGGTAATCAAAACAGCAGCTGACAGAACTACAATGCCAGCAAATCCACCTAATAAATACAGAACAGGGAACTGATCAGCTGAAGCCATTTTCTCAAAATTGTGGCATTAAGACACTGTCTGTGCTGTTACAAATACTCCATTCTCATCACAGGACTTTAATCTGATTGGTAGGGAAAGGTCGGAGTTCATTAATGGATGAATTCGATAGATCTTACAGTCCACCAGTCTTTTGTAATGGGAAGGGTGGAGATAGCGATGTTATTGGTTACTTAGATGGTGGGTACAGCATTTCCTGGTTCTTAAAGTTTAGTGCATACTAAAGCAAAGTAAAATATTAATGGGGAAACTATATATAAATTATAGTAATATTGGCCTTTATAATGTTAACTTGTGGCGGAGAATTCTCTGAGAGACCAATATTCCTTTATTTTCACCTTTTTATTATACAGATATGTATAATAAGGTAAATGGCATTTCTATGTTATAAATATAAACATTATGTAGTTACGGTGGTAATGTGATATAATGTGTTAAAAAAGGAAAAAAAAAAAATGGGTAGTTTTTTAATTGGGTTGGTTGTTTTTAAATATCAAATGTTTAGTATTTAGAGATATTTTTTTGTTAATAAATTAAGAAAATTATTTATTACTTTTGTTTAACAACGAGTTGTGAAATTATCATCCATTGATCATTGAATCATTTGATGTTTAAGTAAATATTCATGTGTCCAATCAAAATTAACAAATGTAATTTTATAATGATTAGATTATAACTTAAACTATCTTGGTTATCAAATCTATTCTTGGATAATAAATTTTCAATCTGAAAATGATGATAGCTAGCTAGAATTATTTATGAAGGTTCATTCCTTAGAGGATAGCTCTAAATGAGAGTAATTATGTGGAAAATTTATGGCCTTACAAAAAAATTTGTATCTTATTAGGTGTTTATGTCAAAAGCTCAACCCATTCAATAATGTTTGCTTTTGGGAAGTTAAGGTTTCTAGTTTTTGACCTTATATGGCCTTGATGACAATATGGTCGCATGCCTCATACTTCACCACCTTGCATGAGAATGTTCATAATGGTGAGTGGATTTTATTCCGCTACATTTAAATTCTTCTATTATTGCTTAGAGGGAACAACCAAACCATTGTGTCATGCTTATTGCACTTGACCTTGATGATCAATATATTAGTATTATCAATACTTATATTCCTAATGATGGCATAGAAAGACTAATCATGAATATGGTTGGATGGCATTCTATCCCCTTCTACTTAGTTCATTTGTGGTAATTTTAATATGGAGGAGTCACCCAAAGACAAAGAAGCAGATCTTTCAATATAATGGGGTGTTGTGAGCAAGAAGATTGGTTTTATTTTAAAAACCACTAGGTATTGTAAAATCCATATTTTAGTAATAATATGCTAAGTTGAATCCTTTCTTTACATGGTCTAACCTCCAAATGGGTCATATTAACGTGTTTAATCTATTAGATCACATCACGACTTCTAAGAAATATTGTTCCACCTTCTTTCTTATGGTGGGAACTTGTGAAAGGGAATAGGGATATTGTCCTTTCAAATCATACTCCTATTATATTTGAACTTATGTAGGGAAACAGGCTTTAAAAATTTCCATCATATAGTTCTACTTGAACACATCTCTTCTTTCTCAAAAGGGGACTATTTTATCTCTTTACATGGATATGAAACCATGAACCACATCCACCACTCACTTTTAGCTAGATTGAGCATGTCATGGATGCTTGTACCAACACCTTTTTATGGAATTATGGTAATCAAGTGACAAGAATACTCAAAAAATATAATGGCCTTCTCATCAAATAAATTGTTAGTATTTCTACAATTGGACAAGAACCCCTTCTATCTCCAAATTAATAATCTAGCACAAACTTAAACTTATTAAATTCTATAGTTCCTAGGGAACTCAAACTAGATCCTACCTTCACTATCTCAAATTCAAGAAAAAAATAAACTGAGGAGTTCTTTAAATCCCCTTGCATCATATAGAACATATATCAAATCAAATTTATCTAGCCCATTCATGGAAGACACACTTCTCTTCTAAAGATTTTGAATTCATTTCTAGAACTTTACAAGATTATTTTTCAAGTTCAACAAGATTCTCCAGAGTGTCATAAGATTAATAATAATAGGCACCTCAATTTTTTTCCTTCCGAGATAGGTTATTCTACTCAATCACATTATCATGTGTCATGGTCATGCTTGATGAGCATCATTTTATACATACAAATGGATAATGGAAAAATCCCTAAACTAGAATGGATTCCCTATAAATTTTTCAAAATTACTTTGTGTTTCAATAATCTCAACCTTGTGCATCTATATTAAGAATCTCTTTACAATAAATACTTAGAAAAGTGTTATCAACTAAGGGAATATCAAATGCATACCAAAGATTAGAGATCTTTTTCTTATTTCCAATTAAAGACCTATCGCCTTGTCGAATTTTAAATCCCAAAGTAACCAAGGAAAACTTTATTTTGTTGAAGTTGGATTTGCCAGAAAAGAGGGATGCTCATCTCCTGGCATAACAACCACCACTTGGACCTCCATAATATCTGATTTAACCTTCTTCCTTTTTTCATAAAACCCAACTCTATCACCCTCATCATCCAAATAAAAAAACAGGCCGATCTACGCAGGAACATGAAAGCAAGGTAATCAAAACAGCAGCTGATAGAACTGCAATGCCAACTAATAGACCTACTAAATACAGAATTGGAAACTGATCATCTGAATCCATTTTCTAAAAATTCTTACATTGAGACTCTGTCTGTGCTCTTACAAATACCCCATTGTCATCACAGGACTTTAATCTGATTGGTATGGAAAGGTCGGAGTTGATTAATGGATGAATTTGATAGTTTTTACAGTCCTCCAATCTTTTTTGTAATGGGAAGGGTGGAGATTGTGATGTTATGGAACCTCAATTGATTATTTAGATGGTGGGCATCGCAATTCCTGGTTCTTAAAGTTTAGTGCATACTAAAGCAAAGTGAAATATTAATGGGGAGACTATATATAAATTACAGTAAATATTGGCCTTTTATATTGTTAACTTGTGGCAGAGAATTCTCTGCTTGCATCATGAGAGACCAATATTACTTTACTTTCACCTTTTTATTATACAGCTATTTATAATAAAGAAAAAGAAAAGAAAATGACATTTCATGTTATAAATACAAACATTATGTAGTTATACGTCTATTCAGCCAGCAGAATGTACATTTAATTGTATTTATTAATTAATTGAAAACAAAAAATGCATTGTATTTTGATTCTCAATAAATTAATAAATACGATCAGATGTGCAGTCTGATGTCTGCATAGGCAATACCATAGTTATGGTGGTAACGTGATATAATGTGTTAAAAGGAAAAAAAACATTGATAATTTTTCATTAGAATGTTTGCTTTTAAATATCAAATGGTTTAGTATTTAAAGATATTTTTTATCAATAAATTAAGAAATTATTTATTACTTTTATTTAATAATGAGGTGTAAAATTGTCATTCATTGATCATTGAATCATTTGATATTTAAGTGAATATTCATGCGTCCAATCAAAATCAACAAATATAATTTTATAGTGATTAGATTATAATTTAAACTATCTTGATTATTGAATTTATTTCTGGATAATAAATTTTGGATTATAATATTCATTACCTTTCCTAATGAAATATTTCATAAAGACACCTGCGATGCCAATACAAGCAAGCAATACTCATTATTTTCTCCTATGCTTAGCATGTCCATCATCCAACGGCTACTCAATAAGGTCCAAAAATAGAGTGCATTCAATGAAGACAAATAGCAGCAGCACAGCCAACAATGAAAGTGTGTATACAATATCAGGCTCTAGTCATGTGGCCCATCTCTTCACTGGAGTGACTGCGTTGCTCATTTTAACAGGCCTTGTGTTTTCGATTCTTTTCTTCTCCTTATGGAGGTTATCCCACTATCAAAATGGACGACATAACAGCAGAGTAAGGCATCATATTCAGCAGGAGGAAGGATCATCAAATGATGAAGGTAAGGACAAGAAGGCGATTGTGATCATGGCTGGTGATGAAATGCCAACCTTCCTCGCCACGCCAACTCCTCTTCCACTTCCATAGATGTTATATTCCTTCAACGTTTAAGTGAAATCGATATGTCAGAGGCTCTTGTTTCTGGATACAAGAGATGGAAGGGAACAACTGAATCATTTCGGTCGGTGCAGGAAAGGAGATTTAGAATATTTCAAGCAAAAGTTTGGTTCCATGCATTCTAATATCTATTTCTTTTATCTTAGTTAAAAAAATTAAGGTTGGGACGGGGGCTTGGTTTGATTGTTTAAAGCATCTTGTTGCAGACAAGAGGTCATGAGGTCCAATCTCCTCTTGTTCCCATAGTACCCGAGGGCATGTCACGCCAGTGTCACTGGTCACATGAAAGACGCACTGCAGTTTATAGGAGGTAGCACCCCATTCCTAGAGTCTAAAACTTGCATTAAAAATGTATGAACTACAATAAGTCATGTGTCTATTACCACTCAAGAGTGAAAATCTATCTCTTATTCTACAATAAATCATGTATGTCTTTTGCAAAATTTACCACCTATTTTACACCTGCATAAAAAAAATTATATTATAAAGATAGAGCTTGTATTTTTTAATCTTATATTTTTTTATATTTAGATACAGACAACATGATGTTCATTGAGCCCTTCCAAAGGGATAGTAGGAGCCTTATCCCCTTTAACCCTCTCTCATAGTGAAATATAAAAGAATCATCTTTATGCATTCTTAGTGGATAACACCAATTTATGCCACATGTCATCTTTACCGTCTACTTTAGGATCTTTCCTAAACACTTGAAAGTGTCATTAAGTCCTAACTTCTTTTGTTAACCTTATTCTACACAATAGTTCTGCAATATTTCTATAAAATGAAAACATAAGAAATGAGTTGACTACAGTTTAATGGTTATTTTATTGCAACTTAGAGGATGTCCCTTTTTCTTTATGTCTTTTACTAATATACTTTTAACTCTTATTGGATGTTGATGGCAATATTACATAAATGTCTTGTTTTATACATTAAACCTCTTAGATTCTTTATAAAAAATTATATAATGTTATATATTAATTTTTAATTTTCATATTAGATATACATTTTTTAAGTATTTAGAAAAATATTTGTATTTAATCATTTTCATTAATTTTTTATTTGTAATATATTTGAATTAGTTTATTAGTTGGTCTTCTAGATGTCACTTATTTCTAAATCAATGATATCAAATTTTAGAATCAATTTTTATATTCCATTGTTTCGAGTTCCTCTTTTGAATCTTTCTCTTTAAGTTTTATTCTCACTCTAAAAGGAATGAGTACAATAAGTTTCATCTTAAAAACTAGGATCCTTCATCATATTCCCCTCTAAGTTCTCGATTGATGTAGATAAATTTATACAAAAGATATTAATTTTAGAGAAAAAGTTAGAAGAATATATAAAGAAAGATTTGCATAGAGATAACGATATTTGTGAACAACTAAAATCTACAACCTTTTAATACTACATCTAACATCACTTGCTAACATCATTTTTAATACCATGTGGACACCACCATGCTAATTAACTAATTTCAGCACCATAACCATGCTAATATGATCTTAATCAAATTAATTCCATGCTGATAACCTATTTTCATTCACTAGTTGACCATATCACCACATTATTAATTAATTTTTTTATTATATAATTAATTAGGCTAAATTTCTTTCAAGTGAAAGTTCAAAGGTGTGTCCCAATATAGACAAACTAATCAACACAAATGAATTTAATCATTTATAATTGAAAGCCAATTGTAGTTAAGCATATGTTTTTGATATAAAAAGCATCAAAACTAGGGTGTTGTCCCTTTAATACAAAGCCCAAAGGCCATCAACAACAGAATGAACATTATCAGCACACGAACAACAACGTCAAAACACCAAAACAGACACCCTAAACAGTCTATATCAAAAACCACAGCAAAATCACCATCAGAGTAACCATATAACCAGTAAACACCATGTACAATCTAACCATCAACCACTTAGCATTAGCAAAATATAAAATGTATCTCACCAAACTATTGAGTTTACTAATACTAATGTTCATCACAAAACCATGATTTAAAACAGTCTTAACCAAAGATCACCAAGGGTCATACCAGTCAGCATAAAACATATAAACCATGAAATTATCCCTAGAAAAAGAAAAAAAAATGTTGGCCAGAGAGGCCAAACCCAGCCAAAATGTCGGTCATCCCGCGTCCCTAATCCTTCTTTCCACTGCATGGTTTGATCAAAGTTATCGTAGCCCAGTCTTTAGTGAGGAACTTAAGAAGTTCTTTGCAGGAAACATCCTTAGCCTTTTTCGTGGAATTCTCCTTCTATACTAGGCACAAAGTGGTGGCAAATCTATGCATGATCTTCAGGGCTAAGCGGGTGACATCATGAAGCCTTTCCTCAAGGTTTTCCATTTTTCTTTTAAGATTGTCAACCTCCTCCTAGACAGTGTCCTACTTGTTGCAAGCTTCCTCCATGGGGGCCTTACCTTCCGCAATATTCAAGGCCCTAGTCTTAACCTCCTTAGCCCTAAAACTAGCAGGACCCAAAGAACCCTTTTTAAAACTTTCAGAGACAAGGGAGGAGCTACTAGTAGAAGCAGAAAGGGCTTCCTCCTCCATGACCTTCTCCTCAGGTTACTCTTATTCTCACTATCCCCACCTTCATCTGACTCAAAGACCTCTTTAGAGCTCTTCTCTTTCTCTTGCTTGGTAACCAGTCTAGTGGATCTTCAAGGAGTACTAGTTTCCTCAGTAATTTCAATGTCCGAGTCAATTTGTTGCAATCGAAATTTGGTCTTCTTAGAAGCTTTGGCTTTAATTTTGGCAGTCGGGGCATTGTGTTTCTTATCCTTTTTCTTAATACAAGACCCCATATTATGGGATGTGTCCTAGGGAGGGGCTTTCAAAGTAGGGTTCTTGATGTACACTTTTTCTTGTTGGGGCTAGGGGTATCCATAATACTAGAAGACGATGGATTAGATGAGGTAGGGGCTTCTTCAACAATAATGGGTTGAGGAGGGTAGAGGGAAAGGTGGAAATGGTACAATCTAAACATGAGACCTTGGTGCATAATGGTAAAGTTCTTACCCAAATTCATGGCTTCAACCACATGATTCAATGTATTTTCCAGAGAGTGCAAAAGAAAAAATGGAATTGAAATATAGCTATGATTTCTGAGGTGATTGAGAAAAGGAAAATGATAATAATAATACACACCAAATCTCCCCTCAAGCATGAAGTATTTCATCATGACCATGCAAAACCATTGTAGCCACCACGGAGTTTGATAGGTTTTTCATCCCCACGGAAGAATTGGTTGAGGTTGGTTTCATTAGCAACTTTGCTCATTTTCTTCCATTTTCACCCATCCAAAGGAAGACCAATGGCCTTAGAGATAACTTCATCACTCACCTCAAAGGAAATGCTCCCCATAGTCACACGTCTGGCCTCCCAAGAGGTGACAAATTGTTTGGAAAGACTTTCGTCAAACCCTGACATGCATTCCATAAACTAAGAAATTATGCCCTCTCTGCAAATATGCCAGACGGTGTTGTCCATCTTCCATTCATCAACTTTGTCCGGCTCAATTCGCAAACGATCTCCACCCATGATATCAGCGAGAAAATGGTGGTAAGCCAAAGTGGTGACTAGAAGTGTCCGTAAAATATAGATGTAGCATTACTTTGAGGCTAGTTTATTAAAAAAAAGTTGAAAAACTTGATGTTCCCACAACACCTACTCACATAAATAACTTTAAAAAATAAAAAATATATATCTTTTTGTAGACCTATAAGTGTAATTTTTAAAAATATTTTTTAATATTTAAATTTGCATATATAGTATTTTTGTTTTTATTAAAAATAGGCCATCAACACCAATATAATGTTGATTATTTTCTCAAGAAAAAATACTAAAATTTATTTTATGTGTGTGTGTGTGTGTGTGTGTGTGATGCATGAGAGGAGATATTCCATGTTGAAATGATATAATATTTATTTTAGATAAATAGTTAACAGTTAAAAAAAAATGTCAAAATAGTTATGTTTTCAATACACGTAACTTTCAAAAATTATTTTAAAAATATATTTATTGAAATAGAAAAATTAATCAATGCACCAAAGTTTCAAGTTATTGATACAAAAAAAGGAGGAAAAAATTGTTAACAAAAAATTACATTCCACTTAACTTCATTTTTTAACATTTTATGAGCATCTAAGTTATAGTGTCAATTTTATATAAAATTATATTCAAATAATTTTATTAAATATCAATATAAATACACTAAAAATACACTTCATTAGTTTACATCATTTTACAATTCAAAACATAATGTCACTTCTAAGTAATTCAAGCTAGACAAAGTTCAATGTTGGTCATTTTCCTCACAAAAGTGAGACACAACTTTTAATTTTCAACCCTTCATTATCTTCTTATGTGGATTACTTGGGTTTTTAGCTTGGTTCAAACCTAGAGGGACCAATTATGGGGGGATTTCTTTCCAATGGATTCAATGTTAATACCACTATTAGGGGGATTTAATCCCCAAAGTATTATCACTTTGTTCAAATCCATGAGCTCAATAACCCAACAAAGGTCCAACATCTTTGAGCACAACAACCCAACTAAGGCATACATTTTATGACCACATTAGCCTAGTGAAGGAACATAGCTTACAAGTTGAACAATCAAACAAAGGTTTGAACATAGGAGATTGGTCATATCAAACTACTCCATGAATGCTCTTTAGACAGCTTGAATCAAGGAGGTGGAACTACTTGTAAAAATCAAGTCACCCACATAAAGAACAATCATCATAAGATCCTCTTTCTGGCTTTAAGTATAGATTATAGGATCAAAATGGCAATGTGTTAAATCAAAATAAAATAGGAAACTATCCATCTTATCATACCAATCCTAGGAGCTTTTTTGATACCATAAAGTGAATAACAAATCTTACAAAGTTTTAGTTTGAATAAAAGTTTCATACCTAACTAGTTCACCTAGTAAGTCCTATTCACATGTTAAGTTTACTTAGGTCCTAGGAATCTTTCTAGAAGTCTTAGGTGTCATGTGATTTTATCATGTCATTTAATACTATTCCTAGGTCATTTTATATTTGATGAGTTAGTTGCCACATGACACAGGATTAAGACACTTGTCATGATCTTGTCTAATCCTATGTCTCACCTTGGATTTATAAACTTGAAGAGTATCTCATACATTGTACAATGAATTCTATTTTCATTTTTTGATAGGAATACAGTTGATTCCTATCATATTGATATACTCTCTTTGTGCTTTCCATTTAGCCTCTAGATCTTAATGGCTATCTACATAGCACACTCTTACATGGTATCAAAGCAAGTGGGGCTCCATTGGTTAGTATTTTTGGAGATATCTTGGTAGATCATGAAAAGTTGACTATGCTCTTCTCTTGCATTGTATGTTGATCTAGAGAATCAAAAAAGCTTGATAGAAATACCAGATTTTGGGGGGTTCCTCTTTATGTCTTTGTATTCCAAGTTCATTTTGGAGTTTTCTAGTGCAAATCTGAGATCACCATTAAGTGTGAAGTGTTCAAGAAAGTCAATTTTGTCTTTTGTTTCATCCAACTCAAACATATGAGGCTAGATCTATGAGGATTTGAAGTTGAAGAGTGGTTGTCAAATCCACGATATAGTTGTAACTTTGGAGCATTTTAGGTCAAATTTGACCTTGCAATCATGTCCAAAAGGCTAAAAAATCCCAAGAATTAGCTATCAATTCGTCAAAATTGAATAACTTTTCTTGAGGCCATCAAAGAAAAAATATTCCCAATTTGACTATATGTATGGTCCTACGATTGCGCGCAATTGGACAATCGATATAGTATGATTTCTTTTTATATATATATTATTTTATTTGGTTTGAAATAAATTATGAAAATTTAACAAAAAATTATAAATTCGACAATTTGTTTTCATAAATTTTTTATTAAAAATTAAAAAATATCGTACAGTCTACAAACTATACTAGGCATGTGTGTTATGTATGTAGGAGGCCTGTGGGGGCTCTATGTGGCATAGACCACACAGATCCGGCCACCCCAACATAGGCACGACTGCCTAAAATAAAATCAATGGAGCATCAATGTAACATATTTTGAAGATTCACCCAATCAGTGATGGCATGTATTCTTTAGAGATTTCACTGATAGGAAGGGTTATATCAAGAAAAAAATATGGAATATTTTTACTATAACAAGCATATATTGATTGAATATTCTCAGGGTCAGCAAACTTATGATGCCTAAACAAACATCAATTTTAGTGGGTGAACAAAGAATATGTTCATAGAATATTCCTTTCTGATGTCAACATGACATCAACAAGGCCTTTATAAATTTCCCCCCCTCTCCATTTGAATTTTCATTTTGAAGGGAAATTTTCAAATGCTCATAACATAGGCTCGAAACCTCTTTTTTCATGCAATTTTTTATATTGGGGTATAATTTTGTGCTCTTTGCAATGGTGCAGATGGTTTTTTATTTTGGTGTCTAGATTTTCTAGACATTATAGTTTCTCACAGGTGTTGCTAATCTATTCTCATTTTGGGAACTTTAGGGGCTCCATTCTCGCTCCTATGATAACATTTTTTGGTGCAATTTTTTTGAAAGTGCATAATTTTTTATGTACTTTTCAATGGTGTTATCTGATTGATTTTATTTTGTAACAAAAATTTTACTTTGATTCTAAGGCCAAATTTAGCATTTGCATGTACCAAGATCAAGACCACTTCACTTTTTTTAGCAAGTGACATATGTATCACACTAATCATAAAGTGTCAAGATCATATATTGTTGGGGTTCTTTGATTGAGTTAATTTGGGGAAATTCTTCTTGTGTTGGTGGTTGCATTCCTCTTTATTAGTGTTCTTTTCTTGTTTCATCATGGAGCCATCTTCAATTCCACTTCTAACACCTTACAACTATCCTAAATGGAAATAAAAAATGAATAAATTGCTAAGAGTTAAGAGGTTGTATAGGATAGTTCATGGGCTTGATGATGAAACAAAAGATGATGAAGCTAAAAAAATAAGTGGTTGAATAGTTGTGAAGAATTCATTGGCTAATTGTTCTTGTATGTATCTCCTAAGTTTTTGTTTCATATTGAGCACTTAGATACACCAATGGTTATGTGGAATACATTGTAAAAATTATTTGGGCAAACAAATTAAATCAAGGAAATTTATTGGAGGATGAATTAATAAGGACCTCAACCCATGTAAAGTTTTGACAACATACATGACTTTATCAACAAATTCAAGTCACTAAGAACACAATTGAAGGATCTTAAAATTGAAAAATCAAATACACAATTGGTGTCAAGTGTTCTTTCAAAGCTAAGACCTAAGTATTTTGTGTTTGTCTCTATTATCTTTGCTACAAAGAATGCATTTGGGAGTGAGTTTAAGATGCCTTCCTTTGAGAATTTTGATATGCAACTCAACGAGAAAGATAAGCTTATTCAAATGGGTGCTTTGAAGTCTTCAAAATCCCATGCCTTGATTGCAAAGGATGAGAAGTCTTCAAGTGGCAAAGAAAAGAAAAAGAACAAGCCTATGGAGAACACACAATCCACATCTAATTCCATAAAAGAGCATAAAAATTCCTCTAAAGGGGAATCATATAAGAAGGAGAGGCATACTTTTTCATATTTCAAGAACGATGGAAATGAAGAACACTATTGTTATAAGAAGGATCTTGATGAATTGAAACATCTTCTTGTGAACAACAAAATTAGTTTACCTTCTAGAATGTCTATTTCAGCTTCTTCTTCTAAACATACAAAATTTAATAAGGAAAGGAGTCATACTATTGGGACAAGTAAGAATAAAGGTCAAGCTCTTTGTGCTTCTATAGGTCATGGATCAGGGCCATGGCTTCTAGATTTTGGAGCTTCTCATCATATAACATATTCACAGTTTATGTTCTCCTCTTTTGAGCCTTGTTTAATTCCACCTATTTTGATGGGCAATCATACTTATGTGAATGTAATTGGGAGGGGATCTATTGATATTAAGGATGACACCTTCAATGATATCTTTTATGTACCTCATTTGACAAATAATATTCTTTGTATCTATCAAATAAATCATGGATCAGGTAGGACTTGTTGGAACTAGAATTTTCATAGCAAATTTTAAGGATTTTATCAGTGAAAATCCAAAATTCATACTATCATTTTCATAAAAAACCTCATTATTTCCATCCACAAGGTCAAAATTGCCCTTTACAACTATACCGCTACTGCATTGGATACCCCACATAGCCCTTACATCATACCTCTCTACCACAGCCCATTACAAAGAAGCTCATAGTATGATGGTATAAGGAGCTCAAACTATACTCTGTCACCTTTACCGCTATACCTCGGGGGGTCACGACATACATTACGGTAGAGTGGTACACTAAAGGACAGTAATAGGAGGCGCCACTATACCATAGAGGGTCAAAGCATAGCCTGCAATAAAGTGGTATACTAAGGAGTACTAAGAAGACGTACCATGGTACCGTAGGAAGATAAAAGGTAGCCCACGGTAGAGTGGTATATTGATATATGTATTAACAATACACTGTGGTACCGCAAGAGAGCCAAAGGTGATGTGCGGTAGAGCGGTACACTGAAGAAGGATAACAAAACATACTGTAGTACCACAAGGGAGTGAAAAGTGACATGAGGTAATGTAGTAAAGTGGTCATTGGGTCATTTAAAGCATGCCAATCACATCAGTCAACATCAAAATATGAAATTGAGCTCGATACAAAGATTTGAATTGTGTGAATTTATGAGTCGAGAGTTAATGCATTTTGGTGTAAAGATACATGAAGTAGATTGAGATTTCTCATTCATAATAACAGAAACCAAGTGCAGAAGAGCTCAAGGTGTGGGAGTAAAGGGAATTCTTCGAGGTGAATCATCTTATCGGGTAAGCTCTGCTCATCACTCTTTGAGATTTATAACAATGGCACCAAAGAAAGCAGAAGTAGGAGCTAAGAAAGATGAAGTCAAAGCTAGTAAACCCTCTTTACAGTCCCCATTGCTTTCTTTATTACCTGGTTCAATAGATAAAGGGCCCAAAAAGGTTTTTAGGGACTTAGCTTAGGGATGTAGAGACTCTATTGTTCCTCAATCGGGGTGGAATTTGTATTGGTATTTTGATCGAAACAAAAATGATAAGGTTTCGGCATCAAACCCGTGGACCCTTGATTTAGCCAAATTGATTGTTCCAAATATTTTCATTGATGTCAAGCTGATTAAAGACCTAGCCCATAACTACCATGCCCCAACCAAAATTGTCAAGCTTACAGATGGTGGGTGTTTAGTCGATGTTTCAAGGGAGGTCATTATCAAATGTTTTAACCTGAACAAACAAGCTATTATAGAGGTAAATTTGGGGAAACTGGAACAAGAGTACAAGAGGCCGAGAAGGACATATAGAAGTGATGAGCTCCCCCTGCATATGAAGAGGGGTGATAATAACAGAATACTCCCCATCCCTTCCTCAAAAATGGAGCCTTTTCCAGTTTCAAACTTTCAGGTTTACTTCAAAAATACCTATCATTCATTGTGTCAAGTACTAGAGATAGATGCAGAAGAAAATATGTCAGTGGGATTGATGAGGATGGCTATGATCATTCAACACCCTGAGTTGAATGTAGAATTTTATTTTTCATCTGTGATTAAAGAGCAAATACATGAGGGTTTGTTGCAGGTCAGAGAGGCTACGGATCCCATTTCCTTTAGAAAATATTCTTTTTTGTGTCATTTAATCTTGTACCAAAATGAAATGAAATGGACTAGGAGAATGAAGCTATGCACACAAGAGAATGGAGTAGGACTCCCTGTACAAAATTGGTGTTACATCTGGGACAATAGGTGCAAAGAATGTGATTTTGTTGTATTTAGAGATGACTTTGTTGTTAGATTGATAGCTGCCCATGGTTACCCAACACCAAGGTTATCTGAATCTTTGATGAGTGTAATGAGGCATGTGTAGTACAAACCAGAACTTGGATGTACTCATAATTATGTTGTATTGTTCCTCATGCCACAACACACCATTATTAGAGTGTACAATTGTGACCAAGCACCACACATCTTGACCAAATTTATACCTACAAGGGTGTGAACTTTCTATAATTCATGTGGCAGATGCTTTGGATGGAACATGACTTAATGAGGAATCAAAGTAAAGGAACATTTTTACCTGATTTGACAGTATTTGAGGAATTTTCTATTGGATCTGATATGTTGAAGGAATTACAAAGGTTCATGTGGGTTAATTATCCCCTCAAGTCTAGAAAGGAAAGAATATGTGACCCAGAGGGTCATATTAATATGATCAGAAGGACCTTGCTAACAAAGAGGGCCATATCTCATGTATTTGACCTTGAGGAGGATGTAATAAGGAATTTGGTATATTTTGTTGATGTATTTTAGACTAGAAGGAGATGGATAATGATGATGAGGTGGGAAAACCAAAATAAGGAGAAGAATAAGAATTTTAAAGGGTTTTTTGCAGATGAACCCAATCTTCTCAAAAGGATACAAATGACCCTTGACAAATTTTATGAATTTTATAAAAAGGCCCGAGATGAGGGGTTAATTCCACTTCCCACACCCCACCAACCATCACATGAAGAATCTACATCACCTACACCACCTCCATCACCTGCACATCCATCCTCTCCATCTCCTACACATGAACCACAGGCCAAGAGACAGAAGACTGAGTCATTGGTTGATTATGACTCAAGTGATGATGAAGAAGAAGAGGCAATTTTGGCTTTGACTAAAATGAAGGAGGTAGCAGAGCAACAAAAAATTCAAGAGCCTTATGATCCTAAAATCAGGATATCAGAAGAAGGTGTTGATGAGATTTAGGATGATGAAAGGGTTGTGGCCTCTCTGAGGTTTATGGAAGATGATAACTTCATCAATACAAGTGAATTTAAGGGCTTCTAGATTAAGATGAAGATGAGACAATTTGATGAGAGATTGAAGATCAATCTTATAGGAGCTGATGAATCAAAGTAGGCCAAAATCTAGGCTCAGACATTGGAAAAATTAAATATTGATAATATCAATATTACCCCCCAGGAAGCAAGAGAACTAGTATTGAAAAGTGATATGTTAATCATGTCGGGGATGGAGTTATCCAAAGTGTTTCTTTTAGATCATATTAGAGCACAAGATGATCCAATGTTAGTAGCAGAGTTTGATTCAGAGGAAGGTGTTTCAGGAACAAGGTACAACCCTACTACCCAAACTCTTGCTTTGTGGAAAAAATAGAAGAACACAAGGAAGCCTAGGCTCTTGGATGTGGTGCAAGAAATGAGGGGATCAGCCATGGTGAGAATGATGAAAGACACAACTCCTACAGAGGCTACAACTATAACTATGGATTCTGCAATGTTCACTGAAGATGTGGTAGAAAATATGGAAAAGAAGATCAATCAACATGAAAAGAGACTAAAATTGTCAAATGATGAAGTGAACAAATTGTTTATTGAGAATGTGAAGTTGAAGCAATAGTTGCAGTAGGCTACCATAGTGAGATAGGGTGAAATTATTGTTTATCACCCATTAGTCCAAGCAGAAGATCCACAAATTCAACAATTGAAAGATGAAATTTCTAAACAGAAGAAACATAATATGGAGGATGCCAAGCAACATATCATGGAGATTTTAAGGGAGATATTGGAGCATAGAATCAGGATATTGAAGGAGAAGATAGGTGTATTATATGAAAGATTTAGCAATTTGATTAAAGATTTGGAACAAATAAACATTGACTCCCCTATCCTTGAAGAGCTCCAGAAAAGGTGGCAACCAACCTATCACATACTGAATACTCTGTGCAAAGCCACACAAAGGGATCTAGATGCCCCACCAAGACTCAAACCAACACAGGAAATGGTAAAGAGTGTAATTGAGGAATATAAGTATTTGGTAGATGTGAGGAACAAAGTGGAGAATAGAAGGATTGCATTTGACTCCATTAAATGCCTCTTCATCCCATCAATATTCAAAGATGATAATCAGATAAAGGGAATGGATGAGTGGAAAGAAGAATTTGATCAGATAGGTCCAAAAGGCTTGGCACGTGTATAGGATGATGGGGAGATCAATCCTGAAAAATTCCATACTTTACTTGATGGGATTATCACGGTGGACAGTGGATACACAAAATTCATAGTGGATGTCAGAAATCTCCTAGACAATAGATGGAAAAGTCATCTCACAAATTTTGCATCTGCATAAGAATTCAAATGGCTGAATGTTCTAACAATTAGTAAGTGGTAGGAGAAGTATTTGGGCTCTGATGAAGATTGATCATCTACATCACACAAAGAAATTATCATATAGTAAAATATTTACACATGTCCTAGATGAGCATGAGCTTTTACTCAAAGATTAAGGGATTCACACACATGTTTGTTTCTTTCAATTATGCTTAATTTCATAATTATGTTTTGTTATCAAAAGACATGTCCTTTGGCCTTAAGCTTATTGCCTCTTGTATAAATAAGAGAGACCAAGACCAAAAGGATTTATTAGATTAGATATAGGAGAAAGTAATAGGCGAGTAGATAAAATGCTTACATTTCAAAAGACCATGATGCATGTATAAATTTTGAAGAAGTCATTAAAAAATATCTGATTTTGTGGCCTCATACTAGTATCAATTGCTTGTTGAAATTTATTGAAAATATTATCTAGTTGTCTCCAAGGCTAACATTTCCTTATTATTTAAATTGATGTATCAAGGATATTTTCAATTTATCAAAGCACATTTGTTGTTTTTGCGTGGTTTAGTTAATTGAGTCCTTCAAGCAAGGATTAAATTATTATAATTAATCATAGTAATCTGGAAAAGGTCATTTGGATCAATAAGAAGAACTTGGCAATTACATTCTTGCATGTTTATATAAGTTATAAACCAATATTAGTGTGCCAGACAGTTTGAGTTATTGCCATTATAGGTCGCATATTCTAGATCTTCATTAGACTTCATCCACCCAATAAGGCACTGGTCTTATCCATCTCATCATTTAGTTTTAGCCAATTCATTTTCAAAATTTTACATCTATTAACTAAACATATTCATAACTCCATCTTGATATTGCTTATACAATTTACACCAGATAGGTCTGCATCTTTCCACTTCCAATTGCCATTGTGGATATATTACTTAAGTAGGAAGCACACAATTTAAATCTGCTCCATTGCATAGGTACACCCACCTAGGTCTGGAAGAGCCTAGAGAGAAGAAGGTTCAAATTCACCATTTGGCCTTGTACGGTAGCCAAAAATGTACCAAGAGCTTGGCAACCTCTTGTGGTTTCTCAACCAACATTTTTGAGACCTAACAGTTTGGAGACTCTGCTAGGGAACCAAATCTAAATCCAAGCCTTCATCATAGAGTCAATACCCTACATAAGACTCCGTTGGGAACAAGAAAGTATATAATTTTCTCACTTCTCTAAAGAGTGAGTGGTGACTCTAATAAAGTAAGGTACTCATTAGAAAGAACAAGCCTTAGAAGTCCAACTATGCAAGGCAGGAGGTCCCTATATAAAGGAGGTCCTAGTGACAATAGTAAATGGACACATAAAAATGATAAGGGTAAGAAGGCATCTAATGACATGTGCATGAAAAATAAGGATAAATCATCAAAACCTCACTTTGAGACATATAATCGCTATGATACATTGACAAATGAAAATAGCTCATCAGGAAAACCTCATACTCCTGAGGAGAAAAGGAATCCTTTCTATCAGCCAGATCCTAAGAAAGAAGAAGAATTCAAGGCTAGACTTGAGGCTGAAAGAATCAGGAGACAACATGAGTATGATCAGGAAATGGGAAGGAATCAGAATGGGCCTATTGATAATGTAGCCCCTAAAGAAAATTATGAATTTATGACTAAGGAGGAATTAAATGCACAATTGGAATATGAGAGAGAAGAAATGGAAAGATCAAAAGTAGAATATGAACAAAGGCTCCAAGTGATAAAAGAACTCTAGGATATGAAGCTAAAAAAGCCCAATTTGATGCTCAGATAGCTAACCTCCCTAAATATATACCACCTCACAAGCAAGGGAATAATAATGCAGGACCTTCAAATCCACCTCCAAAGCCATTTGGGAATCAATACAAATCATCAAACCCTCCACCCAGAAATCCATCACAACACCTGAATGCTCAACCACCCCTTGGCCAACAATATGTGCCACCACCCCAAGTACAATATAATAATCCATTAGATCAATATCAACATCCTCAAAACCCACCTCCTTAGCAATACACAACTATGATCAGACAATTTGACTTAGCAAGATTCCAAATATATCCTTACCCTATGGATAGAAGCTGGAGAGGTCTTGTCCCAAAATATATAGGAAGTAGCGTAGTCATAGTTGAGGAACATTTAAGGAATTTTAGTGCTTTCATTCAAGATTTGGATATGCAGTATGAAGATGTACAAATGAGGTTGTTTATGATGTCATTAATTGAAGAAGCTAGAGATTGGTTTAACAGTTTACCAACAACTTCTATTGCTTTCATTCAAGAGTTTTATGATTAGTTCCTCGAGCAGTATGGAAATCAATGTGCTCTAGAGTTTTCCTTGCATGAATTAATAAGTATACAAAAATATCAGAATGAGTCAGTCTATAATTTCAATCAGAGATTCTCTAAATTACATAATAAGATACCTCTAGGGTCCAAATTGGAAAACTGTGTAGCATTAAGTATTTATCTAAAAGCATTTGACCCAAAGACAGGACACAAGCTTAGGAATAGATGTCCTAGAAACTTAGCTAAAGCTCAAAAAATAGCATTGACTATTGAAAATAATAGAAAGGCTATTGGGATGACTAGTAAGAGAGATAATCCCAGGGTCCCCCAAAATATTAATAACCTGTTGAATAGGAAAGAAAGTACATACAGATATGAAAGGCCGAGGTTGCATGATATGCCTTATAATACAAATTGGAAGGATGGAAGGCCCATAGTTGATAAGCCTAAGAATAAGGAAACTCCTGACCCTTTAAAGAAGAGAGGAGCATACATGGTTAATAATAATCCCTGGTGTCAAATTTGCAACCTACCACATTCCCCTGACCATTGTATTGTAGCTCAACCAATACAAGAAGAGGTACCAATAGACAATGATGAAGAGGATCACACAATCTATTTAACTTCTCACACTCTCCATCCCATTGAGCAGGTACATTCATCTTCAGAAGAAGAAGGGTATGAGTATGATGTTGATAACTAGAGATACAACATTCATATGGTAGAACAACAAGTTTTTTCTAATGATGAAGGAAGCAGCGATGAACGATGTTCTATTAGTACACCACCTCAATAAAGTAAATGCAGTGTAAGAAGACCGACTAAGGAAGAAATTAAGAAATTTACCATTGCTGTAGTGGAACAAGAAAAAAAAAATATTGGTTGAGGAACAAAATAGTAAATGAAGGTGAGGGTGTTCCAAGAAGGATATTTGTGAAAGAAAAAACACAGGGAGCACCGAAGAAAATAGAAAATAAGTAGCCTGATAAGAATGAACAAAGGCATGTTCATAAAGAGGAAAACAAAGAGTTACATAAGGACAAGAAAATTTTTGATCAAACAAGAAAGAGAGAAAAGGAGGAAAGCAAAGGAGAGTCACTAGAGCAAAAGAAAATGATCAAAACAGAAGGTGCCTCTTTTGATTTCACACAAGCTTTATCCTAGGTAAAAATGTTTGTACCATTACTTGCAATGATGAAAATAAAAGAATATAGGGATAGTGCTATTCAATTGATATCTAATGGAAATGGTAAAAACATAAACTCTGAGAGAAGGGGGACCAATAAGGTCAGCAATAAGCAAGATAAGGTAAATGTTCCAAAGGTTTGTCTAGGAGATACATCAATAAATCCTCCACAAGTTGATCCATTCTTTACTACATTACTTATAAATAACAAACTGGTAAGGAACTGTATGCTAGATTCTGGTGTTGCTATCAATATCATTCCAGTGGGGGTTATGAAACAACTTGGCATGTTGGTGGATACCAATGGTGGTAAGTGTTATGCTATGGATAGTAGGCCTATCCTAGTGGTGGGAGTCATGAAAGATGTGGAAGTAAAATTGGTTGCTTATCCACAAGTAACTTATAATATTGACATAACTGTTATTGATACACCTCCTCATTTTGGGATGCTTTTATCAAGACAGTGGACTGCAGCAGTTGGAGGAAATGTACAATTTGACTTGTCATATGGCACAATACCAATAAATGGTGAAGAGGCCAAATTATATAGAGAACAAAGGATGAATCAGATTGCGGATTATGTTCCTCAAAATCAATTAAACTGCTTTTGTGATGTAGATCTAGGAAGTTTTAGAATAGAGCCTTCCCAGCCTGAACTAGTGAATACTGATCCAATTGACAAACATGTTTCCAAGAATCAGCATGGTGTGTTGAAGATGTATTTCGATGGAGCATGTATCCAAGAAGGCAATGGAGCAGGAATAGTATTTATTTCACCTAAAGGTACTACATTCAAGTACTCATTCATGCTAACATTTGAATGTACAAACAATATAGGAGAGTATGAAGCCCTACTAATTGGTTTGAATATGGTCATCAAACATAAGATCAAACTACTAACTATTCTAGGAGATTTTGAATTGATTATTTCACAAGTCAGGTCAAAATATGCTGCAAAAAACAAAAGGTTAAAACAATATAGGAATGTTATATGGGATACAATTGAACTGTTTGATACTTTCTCCATTGAGTGGATAGACAGGTCCAAAAACTTGATGGCAGATTTCCTAGCTAATGTAGCCCTGAAAAGAGATGATATCACCTTGGTCGAAGTATCTCAAGTTGAATTCAAAACAAGGCCTACCATCCCTAACAATATATATAGCTGGCAAGTTTTCAATGATGATATTGATCTCATAAAGTTTCTCCATTGTATAGACCAATATGAAGCTCAGGAGATTGACTTTAATGCTTTTGTAGAAGAAATAGATGGAAAACAAACTGTATTTGGAAAAGAAGTTCTGCAGCTCAAGACCAACAAACTTCCTAAAGGGCTTGTGGCACTAGAAAGAGTATATGATGGGAATAATCCTTCTCTCATGAAGCAGACACCAGTAAAGAGAGAAGATGTTGAAGAAGTTAGTCTAGGGATTGAATTAGCACCCAAAAAGGTATATATTGGAAAGAAAATAAGTCCAACAATCAAAAAAAATTTGAATGCATTGTTGAGGAAGTACAAGCATGTTTTTGCTTGGTCTTATGAGGATCTTAAGGCCTACAGGGAAGACTTATTCCAACATGAAATTCCATTAAAACCAGATACAAAACCATTTAGGTAGAAGCAAAGACCCATCAACCCAGCTTTGGAGCCTAAAATGCAAGAGGAGTTGGCAAAACTCAGAGATGGAGGAATTATCAAGCCCATTAGACATTCAACATGGGTCTCAAATTTGGTCCCACTAAGAAAGAAAAGTGGGGATATTAGACTATGTGTAGACTTCAAAAATTTAAATGTTGCTTCCCTTAAAGATAATTACCCTCTCCCTAATATGGAAGCTATACTGCATAGAGTAATAGGATGTGAGTTGTTGTCAATGATGGATGGATTTTCTGGGTATAATCCGGTCAAAGTTAAAGAGTCTGAGCAATACAAGACAACTTTTACTACGCCATGGGGAATGTATGTTTATGTGAGAATTCCATTTGGTCTCACAAATGCAGGGGCAACCTTCCAAAGGGCTATGGATATGGCATTTGCAAACTTGATCAATGCTATAATGGTAGTGTACCAAGACAACATCACTACTTATTCCAAAAGGGTAGAGGACCATGTAGAACACCTGGAGAAAATATTTATTAGGGATTTGGAATATGGTATTAGTCTCAATCCTAAAAAATGTCACTTTGTTGCCACTAAGGGTAAACTTTTGGGGCATATTGTATCAAAAGAAGGGATTAGAATAGACCCTGAAAGAGTAGAAGCCATAGACAAAATCCCCATTCCCAAAATTGTCAAAGCCATTCAATCATTTTTTGGACAAATTAATTTTGTTAGGAGATTTGTGTCAAATTTTGTTGAGATTATTAAACCCATATCCAAAATGTTGAAAAAGGGAGAAAAAATAGATTGGACTGCAGAAGCCTTGGAAGCTTTTATATCCATTAAGAAAGCTATCAAAGAATCCCCCATTCTGAAATCTCTTGATTTTACCAAACCTTTCCAAATATTCTCATTTTCCTCATTTCACACTATAGCAGTTGTTATGTTACAAAAGAATGATGAAGGTCATGAGCAACCTGTATCCTTCTTTAGCAAGTCATTGCAAGGGTCAAAGTTAAAGTATGATATTATGGAAAAACAAGCTTATGCATTAGTCAAAGCAACAAAAGCTTTCAAGCCATATCTAGTTGGAGCCAAAGTAATTGCATATGTACCACATGCAGCTGTGAAAGATATCATGTTGCAGACAGAGGTGACAGGGAAAAGATGTAGATGGATCAATAAGATCCAAGAATTTAATATGGAAATTAAAATTACCAAGTTAGTGAGGGGATAGAGTTTAGCCAAACTAATTGTAGAAGCAAACATTGAAGCTAACCAAATCTGTAATGTGGAAAATGAGGATGGTATAGTTGCAAGCATTGAACATACTCCTTGGTATACATAGTGTATTATCTCAGACACATGAAGCACCCTGAAGGATTGGATGATAATCAGAGGAGATCACTGAAATTACAAGCATCCAAGTACGTATTCATAGAAGGTGATATTTTTTGGAAGAACAGGGATGGAGTGTTGTTATTGTGTCTAGATGAATCACAGACAGAACATGTCTTCAGGGAGATGCATGAAGGAGTGTGTGGAGGTCATTATTCTGCCAAAACGAATGCACATAAGATTCTTAGGGCAGGCTATTACTGGCCTAAGGTTTTCAATGATTCTTTTTCATATGTAAGGAGGTGTGAAGCCTACCAAAAATTCTCAGGAAAGAAAATATCAAGGAGCCCTACCACTTAGACCTTTACAAGTAGAAGCCCCTTTCCACCAATGGGGAATTGATTTTATTGGGGAAATACAGGAAAAGTCAAGTGGACATAAATGGATATTAGTGGCTACTGATTATTTCACTAAATGGGTAGAGGAAATCCCAACTAAACAAGCAACAAGCAAGGTGGTAATAAATTTCCTTATGGAGAATATCATAACCAAATTTGGTACACCAGTAAGATTGATCATAGACAATGGGATGTGTTTTAGGTTTGATGAATTCAAAAGTTTTTGCAACACATATGGTACTATTATTTCTTATGTTGCCCCCTACCACCCACAAGCAAACGGTCAGACAAAATCTAGTAATAAAAGTCTTTTGAAAATCATAAGAAGGATGTTAGATGGAAATAAGAAGGATTGGGACTCAAAGTTAAGACTGGTTGTGTGGGTGGATAGAATTACTATGAAGAAGGTGATTGGAAAGTCTCCATTTGAATTGGTGTATGGGACACAAGCCAGGATGCCATTGCAAAACCTTTTACCAGTTTATAATTTCATCCTTCAGGAAGATATAGATGTTCCAGAACCAATGGAGGAGTGAATGGAGCAACTTGCAGAACTTGATGAAATAAGGAGAATGGCTCAAAAGTAAAACATGAAGCTATAATCTCAAATGAAATATCTTTTTGACAAGAAAGCCCAAAATAGAAAATTTGAGGTGAATGATTTAGTGTTGATGTGGAATGATTGATGTCAGGAAAAGGGAAAGCGTGGAAAGTTTAAAGCATTATGGTTAGGTCCCTTTGTTATCATTGGAAAAGGGGGAGAAGATTCTTATTATCTGCAAAACATGTCAAGTGAGGAGAAAGAATTGCCAGTACATGGGAAATTTCTAAAACATTTCTTTTCTTGAGGAGTACCAGAGGATTAAGGATTGCCAGTGCATGGAAAATTCTTAACAAACCTCTTAAAACACTTTTTTTTGTGCATAGTAGTTTAGGAAATCAAAAAGGGACTAGGACTTGTCAGTACATGGACAATCCTAGAATTTCCTCATTAAAACAAAGTTTTTCTCCATGTACAGTAGTATAGGATTATTTCCATCTCCATAATTTTCCACCTCCATATCCATTTTCATTCCATCCACACCACACTTCCATTTTCATATCTTTTGAAATCTTGTTCTGCACCTAGAGATATTTTGGATTCTTGCAGTGATTGGTAAATCACTCATCCCCAACTGGAGCCGCTGTTGGAACTAGAATTTTCATAGAAAATTTTAAGGATTTTATCAATGAAAATCCAAAATTCATACTATCATTTTCATAAAAAAAACCTCATTACTACCATCCACAAGGTCAAAATTGCCTTTTACTGCTATACCGCTACTGCATTGGATACCCCACATAGCCCTTACATCATACCTCTCTACCGCAGCCCATTACAAAGAAGCTCGCGGTATGACGGTATAAGGAGCTAAAACTATACTCTGTCACCTTCACCGCTATACCTCGGGGGGTCAAGACATACACTGCGGTAGAGTGGTACACTAAAGGATAGTAATAGAAGAAGGCATCACTATACCATAGAGGGTCAAAGCATAGCCCACAGTAAAGCAGTATACTAAGGAGGAGTACTAATAAGACATACCGTGGTACCGCAGGAAGATAAAAGGTAGCCCACGGTAGAGTAGTATATTGATATATGTATTAACGCTACATTGTGGTACCGCAAGAGAGCCAAAGGTGATGTGCAGTAGAGCAGTACACTGAAGAAGGATAAAAAACATACCGCGGTACCACAGGGGAGTGAAAAGTGACACGAAGTAACGTGGTAAAGCAGTCATTGGGTCATTTAAAGCATGCCAATCACATCAGTCAACATCGAAATATGAAATTGAGCTTGATACAAATATTTGAATTGTGTGAATTTATGAGTCAATAGTTAATGCATTTTGGTGTAAAGATAAACGAAGTAGATTGAGATTTCTCATTCATAATAATAGAAACAAAGTACAGACGAGCTCAAGGTGCAGGAGTAAAGGGAATTCTTTGAGGCGAATAATCTTATCGGGTAAGCTCTTCTCATCACTCTTTGAGTTTTATAACAATGGCACCAAAGAAAGCAAAAGTAGGAGCTAAGAAAGATGAAGTCAAAGCAAGTAAACCTTCTTTACAATCCCCATTGCTTTCTTTATTACCTGGTTCAGTAGATAAAGGGCCCACAAAGGTTTTCAGGGACTTAGCTCACGGATCTAGAGACCCTATTGTTCCTCAATTGGGGTGGAATTTGTATTGGCATTTCTATCGAAATAGAAATGATAACGTTCTGGCATCAAACTCGTGGACCCTAGATTTATCCAAATTGATTGTTCTAAATATTTTCATTGATGTTGAGTTGATTAAAGCCTTGGCCCATACCTACCATGCCCCAACCAAAATTTTCAGGCTTCTAGATGGTGGGTGTTTAGTCGATGTTTCAAGGGAGGCCATTATCAAATGTTTTAACCTGAACAAACAAGTTGTTATAGAGGTAAATTTGGGTAAACTAGAACAAGAGTTAAAGATGTTGAGGACATATAGAAGCGATGAGCTCCCCCTGCATATGAAGAGGGGTGATAATAATAGAATACTCCCCATCCCTTTCTCAAAAATGGAGCCTTTCCTAGTTTCATACTTTCAGGTTTACTTCAAAAATACCTATCATGCATTGTGTCAAGTACTGGGGATAGATGAAGAATAAAATATGTCAATGGGATTGATGATCATACCGGGGATGGAGTTATCCAAATTGTTTCTTTTAGATCATATTAGAGCACAAGATGATCCAATGTTAATAGCAGCGTTTGATTTAGAGGAAGGTGTTCCAGGAGCAAGGTACAACCCTACTACCCAAACTCTTGCCTTGTGGAAAAAATAGAAGAACACAAGGAAGCCTAGGCTCTTGGATGTGGTAAAAGAAATGAGGGGATTATCCATGGTGAGGACAATGAAAGACACAACTCCTACAGAGGCCACAACTATAACTATGCATTCTACAATGTTCACTACATATGTGGTAGAAAATATGGAAAAGAAGATCAATGAATATGAAAAGAGACTAAAATTGTCAAATGATGAAGTGAACAAATTGTTTATTGAGAATGTGAAGCTGAAGCAGCAATAGCAGTAGGCTACCATAGTGAGAGGGGATGAAATTTTTTTTTATCACCCTCCAATCCAAGTAGAAGATCCACTAATTCAACAATTGAAAGATGAAACTGCTAAACTGAAGAAACATAATATGGAGGATGCCAAGCAACATATCATGGAGATTTTAAGGGAGATATTGGAGCATAGAATCGGGATATTGAAGGAGAAGATAGGTGGATTATATGAAAGCTTTAGCAATTTGATTAAAGCTTTGGAGCAAATAAATGCTAACTCCCCTATCCTTGAAGAGCTCCAGAAAAGGTGGCAACCAACCTATCACATACTGACTACTATGTGCAAAGCCACACAAAGGGATCCAGATGCCCCACCAAGACTCAAACAAACACAGGAAATGGTAAAGAGTGTAATTGAGGAATATAATTATTTGGTGGATATGAGGAAGAAAGTGGAGAATGGAAGGATTGCATTTGACTCCATTAAATGCCTCTTCAGCCCATCAATATTCAAAGATGATAATCAGATAAAGGGAATGGATGAGTAGAAAGAAGAATTTGATTAGATAGTTCCAAAAGGCTTTACACGTGTACAGGATGATGGGGAGATCAATCCTGAAAAATTTCATACTTTACTTGATGGGATTATCACAGTGGACGGTGGATACACAAAATTCGTAGTGGATGTCAAAAATCTCATGGACAATAGATGGAAAATTCATCTTACAAATTTTGCATCTGCACTTGAGAATTCAAATGGTTGAATGATCTAACAATCAGTAAGTCGCAGAAGTATTTGGGTTCCGATGAAGATTGATCATCTGCATCACATAGAGAAATCATTAGACAGTAAAAGTTTGGCACAGGTCTTAGATGACTACGAGCTTTTACTCAAAGATTAACAGATTAACACACATGTTTGTTTCTTTCAGTTATGCTTAATTTCATAATTATGTTTTGTTATCAAAAGACATGTCCTTTGGTCTGAAGCTTGTTGCCTCTCGTATAAATAAGAGAGACGAAGACCAAAAGGATTTATTAGATTATATATAGGAGAAAGTAACAGACGAGTAGATAAAATGCTTAAATCTCAAGACCCTGATGCATGTATAAATTTTGAAGAAGTCAATGGAAAATATCTGATTTTGTGGCCTCATACTGGTATCAATTGCTTGTTGAAATTTATTGAAAATATTATCTGGTTGTCTCCAAGGCTCACATTTCCTTATTATTTAAATTGATGTATCTAGGATATTTTTAATTTATCAAAGCACATTTTCTATTTTTGTGTGGTTCAGTTAATTGATTCCTTCAAGCAAGGATTAAATTTCTTTTAATTAATCACAGTAATCTAGAAAAGGTCATTTGGATCAATAAGAAGAACTTGGTAATTACATTCTTGCATGTTTATATAAGTTATAAACCAATATTAGTGTGTTAGACAGTTTGAGTTATTTCCATAATAGGTCACATATTCTAGATTTTCATTAGACTCCATCCACCCAACAAGGCACTAGTCTTATCCATCTCATCATTTAGTTTTAGCCAATTCATTTTTAAAATTTTACATCTATTAACTGAACATATTCATAACTCCATCTTGATATTGCTTATACAATTTACACTAGATAGGTCTGCATCTTTCCACTTCCAATTGCCAATGTGGATATATTGCTTAAGTAGGAAGCACACAATTTAAATCTACTCCATTTGCATAGGTACACCCACCTAGGTCTGGCAGAGGCTGAAGAGAAGGTTCAAATTCATCGTTTGGCATTGTACGTTAGCCAAAAATGTACCAAGAGCTTGGAAACCTCTTATGGTTTCTCAACCAACATTTTTGAAACCTAACAGGACTATGGAATTCACTCTTGATTTAGTTATCATTTGAGAATTGGAGAGAAAAGAGGTCATTGCTATTGGGATGGTTGATCATGCACCTCGACTATACACCTTTTCAAACTATTTTTAATGATGACTCTGATCCTTTGGATGATGATCACACTTCTAGTGTGGACTATGATTTTGAGGGGAATTTTGGTTACTTGAACTTGGGTGTTCTCACAAGTGATCCAGTTCTTGAGCCATGCATTCTATCTCCTCCATCTACTGTTCAATTGATGATTCTTGTGTTAGCAAATTTTTGGCTCCTTGTAATTTAGCGCAACAAGATATTAATTATCTTTCAAATATAGTGACTTGGGATGACTTCTTAATAGGTATTTTGGACTTGTTTGTGAAGTCTCATATTGCAAATTTTGGAGACATCATTGACTACATATATCTTCTCTTTGATTGAGATGATCCTTCTTCAATTCTTGTTAGGGAACATTTTAACCCTCTTGTTCATTCTCTACACAATCATTCTTCACAGTTTGATGTGAGTGTGGATAATTTTGAGCAACATTTGGAGGAGGCTTCTTTTTCTTTAGAGGAGATATCCTTGTCTTTAGGTTATGTTTTACATCCATTTCTAGAAGATTTTGGATTGTCCTCTTCAGTAATGTGGCCTAGAATGTCGATTTGTAGTGTGTCAACTTTCAGAATTGACATAGAGACACTTGAGAATGCTTCAAAGACATCATACATCATTCTTCTTTTTTCATCTTCCTTTCAAGAATGGGAAGAAATCTTGCATACATTCTTGATTTTGTTTCTACCTAAGGAGAGGAATTTTGTTTGGCAGTCTTCGATCATCTTCAACATTCATTGTTGAACATGTATCATCATCGCAAAGAGACACTACATTGAGGGGGGATGCATTGTCTCTCTTCTCCTTCTCTATTATGGGGGATTATTTTTCCTCATATGGGTTTTTTCCTTCTCATTCTTCATTGAGAGTATTTTTTCTTTCATATCTCTGGTTTTTTTCCACTAGATTTTCTCATTTTCTCCATTTGTGAGAGATTTCATTTGTGCATGGGTACCTAACATGGCCCAGTAGTCAAGACCCATCATCATCTTTACATCATTTTCGTTAGTTTCCTCTTCCCTAAGTTTTATCTAAGGGGGGGTGTTGGTGTGAATAAGGCTTCCTACCTAACTAGTTCACCTAGTAGGTCCTATTCACATGTTAGGTTTACTTAGGTCCTAGAAATATTTTTAGAAGTCTTAGATGCCATGTGATCTTATCATGTAATTTCATAATTTTTTGTGGGTCATTTAATATTTGATGAGCTAGTTGTCACATGATATAGGATTAAGACACTTGTCATGATCCTGTATAATCCTATGTCTTTACGTGGCTATATAACCAAGGGTCTCTCATACATTGTACAATTAATTCTATTTGTATTATTTGATAGGAATACAATTTATTCTTGTCATATTGATATTCTCTCTTTGTGCTTTTTGTTTGACCTCTAGATCTTGGTAGCTATCTCCATATCCAACTCTTACACAAAGAAGTGAAGAGTCATAGATAAAACTTGGAGCCTATTCCATATAGATCTCCTTGTGAAGATCACAATATAAAGAGAAACTCTTCACCTCCATCTAGTAAATTGACCATCCATGTCATGCAACGAGAAAAAGTATAAGATGAATAGAATCCATCTTTCTAATAGGAGTAAAGGTTTCAAAATAGTCAAAGCCCTTAACCTATCAAAATATCTTAGCCATAGTATATTGCTTATACTTTTCAATAGCCCTATCTATTGCATATTTTTTTTTGTATATTCACTTACAATGAACCAACTTTATTCTCTTAGGAAGAGGCATAAGATATAATGTGTAAGTCTTTATCAAAGAATAATATTCCCTTAACCATAACACTATCTTACTTTAGTATACTTGTTACATTTGAAAAATTATGAGGATCATCTAAAAGAGTGTGACTCAAAAGACAAATAGAAACTATCTACGAGCATGGAAAGAATTTGTGGGATCAACAACCAAAGTTCTATCCTCCTCAAGACTAGTGTGGGAATAATAAGACAAAACATACACCAAGAGGTGGTGGATTAGGAACACCACCACCATCATCATCTCTAATATTAAAAGAGTCATCAAAGATGGAGTAGGAAGTGGGGGGAAGCAATTCAAAGTTGGGGAGAAGCAAGTGATTGTGTATCCATCTATGTGAAGTTCTCATTAAACTAGACTTCCCATCAAAACAAGAAATCTTGAGTAATAGGATCAAAAAACATGTAGACCTTCACATCCTCACAATATCCAACAAAAAATAGAGTTTGGCTCTCTTTCTCTATAATCATACACTATCTAGAATGAATTTCCAAGCCTCTCTACCAAATATTCTAAAAGAAGAAACATCAAGCTTGACATGAGTCCAAGCCTCCTCAAAATTCATGTTCTATACTACCTTATGGAGAAAAAAATTCTAAACGTTGTTGGAAAAATTTAATGCTTCTACCCAAAAAAGTGGATGTTATGTTCTTGGATTGAATTATACAATTTTTCATCTCTTGTAAAGATTTATTCTTTCATTTTTCCAAACCTTTCTACTAAAGAGTTTAAGGAATCATGTGCTAATATTGAATACCATGCTCTCTACAAAAGTCTTGAAATGTTTGATTCACATAATCCCCCTCATTTGTGTGAATACACATACTAGACATATTAGATTTCTTCTCAACAAATCCTCAAAGGGTTTAAAAGTATGGCAGTATTGACTGCCATGAAATTAATAGCAATATTTGAATGTGTAGTGGTCGGCGGCAAGGCCATAAAGCCTCTGCCAGAGGCATGCAAAATATAGATTGTTGTTTCCATTTTGAACACACAAGCAGTGTGGGAAAAAAAGCACAGGAATAAGTGGGTCATTGGGAAGCAAAAAGTAAAGAAACGTGTGGGAAAAATCCAGAGATAACTTATTCAATTTCAATATTTGAGGTGATATGAACCTTGCATAGAATATAAACTTGATTTTATGTCTTTCCTTCCAAGTATTATCGAATGATATCCTTTCATTTTGTATGTCGATTTGTTTATCATTCAATAGTAAGCACATTTAGATAAATTCCATGGCCTTGGGCCGAATGGCATGGCGATGACCACTGTGGGTCGCTCGGCTTGCATTGTAAAGTATGAGTTCTTTTCTTTAGAAGTCATGTGGCTAGCTCTCTGAGCTAAGCTAAGCCTTAAAATGTTAAGTTCAAGTTGTTTTCTTTAAGATCGCACTCACGTGCAATCCATACAATGGCCATCAAAATCTATATTCCATTCCACTGTATATTATAATGAAGAAACATTGTTGTGGATCGCTCAATGATCCCATGGAGGGTTTATAACCCTGTATTTTATTTTCTTAAGGTTTTGTTCCCTCTTTAGCAGCTGACTGAGGCTCAAAGAGCTTCAAGAGCCCGGTCTTTAACTCTTTTAGGTTTTAAAATGTTTAGCTAGTATGTCTATCAGAATTAAATTTGATGATAGTGTAAATGTTTCCATTATTCTTTGTAAAGGATCGATTACAATCCACGAGGATAAAAGACCCCTCTAAATACTGAATTTTCTTGTGTTTTATCCAAACCATGTTATCGAATGCATCAAAAACAACAAAGGGGGGGAGGGTTGTGTCGAATGTTTCTAAGCCTTGCAATGTATGTAGGTTGTCTTTTGGTAAAGAGTCAACCTTGTTCAATGAGAACGGTGGCATGAAATCCATGTTTGAATGCATACAAGGTCAGTATGTAGGATATCTCTACATGCATGGTATTAAAACAGTAAGCTACATGGGAAAAATTCTAATATATTAATGATGTTTAGAAAAGAGGATCTCGACCATTAAGAATTGGTTGACTCAGAGCAACCATAGTTTGTTGTTGTAGCCTATAGGGCATGAACATTAGCTGAACATTAGTCATACTGTCCTTATGTATGAAACAGGGCAATTTTGACTTGGTTATTTTTTGTACAATGTGAAAGAATTGTTTTTTTTCTTTTGTTTAACAATGAACACATGCTTGTAAAGTGATCATTTCTCATGTGAATAGCTAGAGTTCTGTAACTGAGCAAATGACAATATTTGATTTTACATGTATTTGATTTGTTGAAAAGAAACGTAGATGTTATTTTGCATGCAACCCTATTTGGTTTAAAATTTATCTTGATAGATGAAACAACATGATTTATAATTGTTTAAATGATAAATGTACATATGTGAGCAGATTGCTTATAACTGTTTAGTAGGAAATAGCATTTCTTTTGTTCAAACAGTGAATGTACATATGCAAATAGCCAATTTTTAAACTGTTTAGTAAGAAATAGTGCTTGGTTTGCTTAAAGAGTGAATGTTCTTAAAGTAAACAACAAATGTTATAGAAACAAAGTAGTGAAAATGCTTAAATAGTATGTGTGAAGTTGTTAGCATAATATTTGTTTTGTTTTCTTTACTTGATAATGTAACGTCAATTAGAACACTATCTAAGATTGCAATATGAATTAATGATTATTCAAAATGTATGCACAAACGTAAACATTAGTAGGCGCATATATGTGTATGCACAGAGACATTGTCTATCTACATACACATACTAGTGACATACCTTATTTTGTTTTTAGTACTTTTATTTTTAAAGGGAAAAATGCTTAAGATGATAAGTAGAATTAGTCATAAGAATGATATGACTGAATGATGAATTTCTCTATGAATCATAAATCTGATTTCAGTTAGAGTATGATTAGCATTTTGGAAGACATTTGTGAAGAAGTATTTTTGAATAATGGAACAAAATAGTGATACCTTAGTTGACTAGAGTGTCTATGGGTAGATGTTGCTATAGGGTAGATAGTTATCATAGTAGAAAGTTAATCTCTGGGAGGGGTGCCGAAATGGAGTCAGAGAGTATAGGTTTACTTTACCAGAACCTATTGGTTTTTGTTGTTGCAACACACTTATTATGCTTGGCCAAGCAATATTGTTCATTATGTATGCATGAATGAACTCTATGATTTCACTCTCTACCATTCCTAGCATACATCTTGCACTTTCTTTTCTAGCATACAGATAGAAATTACATGTTGATGTTTTGGCACACACCAGATTCCACCTTGCAGGTTGTTTTTTTAATAAATTTTTTGTGCAGGGTTGGGCACTCTTCAAGTCAGAAGAATACCAAGGAAGCGTAAGATTTTTTCGATGGGCGATAAAGCACTTCAACCATGTTCTCGTCCACCAGTGGAGGCAAGTGTTGAAGAACTTTAGTTGTTCATCAGACTATTATAGTCTATGTTGTAACTTGATGTAAGAATCATTTATGTACTTGATAGAAAATGTACTATGTAATGACATTGTGGCCTTCAGTGCCAAGAGAAACTAGATATTGTAATTTGACTTTTTGAAGTAAATATAAGAATATTTGACTCATTTTAAATGGACATGTGTAGCTATGATTGACTTTAGCCACTAGTTATGTCTTTTTAAATTGGAGTATATTCATGTTTCATTAATAATAATATTAATTAAGTAATAATTTGGAATGGGTTATTACATTTGGTATCAAAGCTTAGGGTTCAGCTCTAGGCCTTTAAGTCTACCATAGTTGACTAGGGTAGTTGACCCTTGACCCAAAATTGGAAGTCCTAAGAATTGACCAAACCTGAATTGAATGCAAGAATGGTAAGGTCAAAGGCAGGATGAAGGAAAGGGAAAACTATTAGAACTCCATGCAAGAATGATGTAAAGGAAAGAAATGCCAAGGCAGAGGTTCCACCAGAAACTCTTGATGATGAAACTCTAGCCCAAGCTCTTACACAACTCAAGCTAGAGAGAGGCTTGAAGATTGAGGAGAAGTGGACACCCAAGATTAAAAAGCTTTCTGCAATCCAGGATTGGCCTCTAGGGTGTGGACCCAATGCACCCTTGTTGACCAAAGAGGAAAAAGAGAGCGTACATCCTCAACCATCGTCTTCTGTAAAGTTTGATGTAAACTTGGATAATGATCCAAAGGAATGCCCTCTTTCTGATACCGAGAAATCAGAATGATGTAACTCAAAGCCTAATGTAAATAAGGGTCTATGGACTCACCCTAAATATAAATAAAATCAGATAATATTTTTTGGTGTGTTCAATGAGAGACTCTAAAATATGTGTATCTTGCTTGAATGTGTATGTCTTCTATGTTGAAGGATGTATGCATATGAAAATTATGTGATGTAGCATAAGAACATTTATTCGTAGAACCTTGTGTTGAGATGTAATAAATGTGATTGTGTTGCAAGATAAGTGTGAGACATCATGGTGACCACCAGGCAAGACGGGGGTGGTAGTCGTCCCAATAATGAACCAAACAAAAGACGAGCAAATTTTGGAGCTTCTGAATCGGCAAGAGTCTTGCATGGACCACATAGAGCAAGAAGTACAAGTGTCACACAAGGATCGGGACCACCGAAATGCAGGAGGCAATCAAGGAGATGGTGGTCTAGGGGAAATTCCACGGGGATGAATTGAGGAAGAGCATGGAAAAGACCTCAAAAGAGTAGCTCCACCCAAGTTCGATGGTGAGGCTATCAGAATCGAAGCTGAAGCTTGGATTATAGAAATGGAAAATATTTTGGGCTTTGTAACCTTTCTGAACAAACTAATGTGGCATGGGCTACGTATCAGCTCTCAAGTGAAGCAGCGATGTGGTGGGATAATGAGAAGTTGGAATGAAATCTACAGCCTATTGAGATCACTTGGGAACTCTTCATCCAATATTTCAGGAAAAGATGGCTACCGTAGCTTTTTTTTGACAAGAAAATGATGGAATTTCATAACTTAACCAAGAGAAATATGACTGTGATTCAGTATTGGGAAAAGTTCACGAATTTATTGAAGTATGTGCCTCAATATAAGGGGATGAACGGTTCCATATCCCAAAATTTATAATAGGAATCAAACCCCACATAGGAGCTGAGATGGATATGCATAAACCTCAAACCATGAATGATTTTTTTCAGAAAGCCAACAAAACAGTAATAGAAGCAGCAACAATTATCCAATCTTCACAGCGATTCAAGTTCTAAGTCTTGGTATGGAAAGAAGAAATTTAATAAGGGAGAAAAGATCTATCAGATTCATAATCTCAAGAGGGGAAGTGAGTCACAAGAAAAAGGTGAAGATGGTAATGGTGGAAAGAATAAGAAAACAAATAAAAGCAAGGGTAAGGACAACCAAAAGCAAAAGGGCTTTAGAGAAGACAAGCCAGGAGGTCATAAAGGACCTAGAGATGGATGCTATACTTGTGGAGGTGATCATTATGCCTCGAATTGTCTCAACATATGAATTCCTGAAGGGAAGGAAGCTATCAGCAGAATCACCAAATCCACTCTATAGTGGACAATAGATAGGAAGAATACCAGGTTTCACCAATTTAACTAATGGGTAAGCTCTATGGCCAATCTATCTCTATCTTAATTGATACTAGAGCTACTAAATGTTTTGTAGATCCTAGAATAATATCTAAGATACCCATTATACCTGGGTACATGGCAAACTCATGGACCATCCAGTATGGTAATCGAGCAGAGCATAGGCTAGATACCTATCTCCTTTGTAGTGCATTAGAACTTCCAACCTTTCAAACTCAAGTCAACTTGTATGTGGCACCCTTAGGCTCATATGATGTAATTTTGGGAATAAATTGGTTAACTGAGCATAAGACTTTAGTGAACTGTGAGGATAAGGTGGTCAACTTTCTAAATGATTATGGAAAACCAGTTGAGGTTTGTGGAATGCAGAAACGCTTAGAGCTTAGACAGATTTCTATAATGTAGCTCAAGAAAGCTCGTCTAAAGGGGTGTGCAATTTATGCAGTGCATGTTAATAATCCTGATAGCAAGGAGCCATATTTAGATGACTATCCTATTCTCAAGGAGTTCTAAGACATATTCCCTAGAGAACTTATAAAGTTTCCTCTTAAACAGGAATTTTATTTTTCTATCGACCTAGTCCCAAGAGTTGAGCCTTAATCCAAGGCACTTTATTGAATGACCACTATAGAACTTTATGAGTTGAGGACCTAGCTAAAGGAATTGTTGGACAAGGGACTCATAAGACCCAATGTGTCTCCTTGGGGAGCACTAGTTATTTTTGTGAAAAAGAAGGATGGAAATTTGCATGTGTATAGATTATCGGATGTTGAACAAGGTTACCATCAAGAACCGGTATCCACTCCCGAGGATTGATGAGCTATTTGATCAAATGAAGGAAGCAACAATGTTCTCCAAGATAGATCTCAGATCAAGGTACCATCAATTAAGGATTAAGGAAGAAGATATTTCGAAGACTGCATTTAGAACTTGGTATGGACATTATGAGTTCATAGTGGTACCTTTCGGTTTAACTAATGCACTAGCAACCTTTATGAACCTTATAAATAGTGTATTTAGAGACTGCTTGGATGATTTTGTTCTGATCTTCATTGACAATCTTAGTCTAATCAAAGATTGTCGAAGAGCATAATAGACATTTGAGGATAGCTTTTCAATGATTGAGAGAAAGGAAACTCTTTGGGAACCTGTCCAAGTGTTCATTCTATCAAGACAGAGTGCACTATTTGGTCCATATCATTTCAGCGAAAGGAGTTTTCGTAGACCCTGAAAAGATCAAGGAAATCTTGGAATGGCCAGTGCCTCAGAATGTGTCAAAAATTTGTAGCTTCATGGGCTTCGCAAGATACTATAGGAAGTTTGTTCAAGGGTTCTCCTAGATTGCATCTCCTATTACCTCACTCCAAAGGAAGGGAACATGGTTTGAATGGACCAAGAAATGCGAGTAGGAATTCCAACTCCTGAAGGAGAGGCTCATAATAACACTAGTGTTAACTATCCTTGATCCTAATGGGAGATTCACAAATAATCACATATGCCTCTGAAGAAGGATTGGAAGCAGTATTAATGCAATACAGACAAGTAGTGGCATATGAATCAAGAAAGCTTAAACATCATGAAGTAAACGATGTGCCTCATGATTTGGAATTGGCGGCCATAGTTCATGCCTTACATATGTGGAGGAATTAAATTTTGAGAAATCCATTTGAACTCAAGACAGACCACTTGGGGTTGAGATATATATTTACCCAGCCAAACCTCAATGCACGGTAGAGAAGGTGGCTAGAATTCCTTAGCGATTATGACTTTGGAATTGAATACATAAAAGGAAAGGAGAACAGAGTGGTTGATGCTCTTAGTAGACGAAGACATATGACAACCATGATCTCAACAAGGTCTAATTTGAGGTGGAAAGTAATTTAGGATCTGCTAGGGGATGAGCACTATGAAATAGTGAAGAACACCCTAGCAGAAAATCCTTCGAATCATTGGTTTGATGGGTGCAAGATTAAACTGGGTGGTATTTTGAGGTACTAGAGAAGAATGTATATTCCTAACTCTAGAGAGCTGATGAAGATGGTTTTGGAAGAAGTTCACAATGCACCTTATTTTGGATACCCCGAAATATCAAAGATGATCATGAAGTTGAAGACTCTATATTTTTGGACTAAACTCAAAAAGGATGTAGTGGAGTATGTAGCTAGATGCTTGGAGTGTCAACGAGTCAAGGCTAAGCATGCATCCTTATGACATACCTAAGTATAAATGGTAGGTGATCAGTATGGATTTTGTAAAGGGGTTGTCGTTGAGCAAGAATAAGCATGATGTCATCTTGGTTGTGATTGATAAGTTGACTAAAGTAGCGCACTTCATTCCGGGAAACCTTAAGGATGGATCGTTGACCTTAGATAAGAGATTTTTCCAGGAGATCTATTTGCATGGAGTGTCGAAGACTATCATTTCTAATAGGGACACACAGATGACCTCAAGGTTTTGGATGACCTTGAATACAACATTAGAGACTAAATTGAATTTCAGCTTGGCTTATCATCCTCAAACTAACAGGCAGACAGAGAGGGTGAATCAGGTAGTCAAAGATCTCTTTCAAATGTATTGTATGGACCAACAGTATAAGTGGGAATAATATTTGTCTTTGGTAGAGTTTGCTTACAATAAATCCTATCATACATCCTTAAGCATGGCACCATTTGAGGCCTTGTATAGGCAGAAGTGTCGTACCCCCATCAGTTGGGATAAATTGGAGGATAGGATCATAGTAGGACCTGAAATGCTTAAGGAAATGGAAGAACAAATGAGGCTCATTAAGAGAATATTTACAGAGCTCGCAGACCAACAAAAGGGTTATGCTGACAAGAATCAAACTCTTAGGTAGTTCAAAACAAGGGACAAATTTTTCTTGAGAGTTAAATCTCATAAGAGTTCTATTGCTTTTGGAAAGTCTTCCAAGTTGGCCCTAAGACATGTGGAACCATTTGAAGTCTTGGAAGTGATTAACCCAATTTCTTATAGACTAGCTCTACCACCTGCTCTGGCTCGACTTCATAATGTGTTTCATGTTTTCTTGCTTAAGCCATATCATCCTGATGTGACTCGTGTTCTTGATTGGCAATCCTTGCAAGTATAGGATCTAGGAGTGGTGCTAGTGGAGCCCTTAGAATCCTGGATAGACGCAACGTTAAGTTGTGGAGCAGAGATATTGCTCAGTTTAAGGTCCAAGGGGATCAGTACTCAAAGGATAGTGCTATTTGGGAGGATGTGAAAGAAATAGAATGCTCCTTTCCACACTTGTTTTATTGATAAGAAAACTCAGTAATTTTGTTTGAGATACTATGATATTTCATGCTTAAAAATTATGATGTTGAAATAGACATATAATTCATGTGATGTTGAAATAGACATATATTCTGAAATGATGTTGAAATAGACATATATTTCATGTGATGTTGAAATGGACATATATTTCATGTGATGTTGAAATAGACATATATTATGAAATGAGGTTGAAATAGACATATATTCTGAAATGATGTTGAAATAGACACATATTTCATGTGATGTTGAAATAGACATATTTTGAAATGATGTTGAAATAAACATATATTCTGAAATGATGTTGAAATAGACATATATTTCATGTGATGTTGAAATAGGCATCTATTCTAAAATGATGTTGAAATAGACATATATTTCATGTGATGTTGAAATAGACATATTTTGATGAGATGTTGAAAAAGACATAAATGTTCAAAATTTGATATGATATTCTTTTATTCGACTTTTTAGACATCGAGACAATGTCTCTTCCAAGAGGGGAAGGATTTCATAACCCAATTTTATTTCATATTTATTTAAATATGGAAAATTGAATTATTGATGAGATTCAATTAAATATTGAATGGAGATTCTGGAATATTCAAAATTTGAATATAAGGAATTGACTAATAATTGAATTTGTGAAATTTTGAAAATTATTTTTATGTCATCAAGAATTGAACGTTACTGATCAGCAAGTGCAAGTGTTTGTAGTTGCAAGATGACAGGTTGAAGGACGAGAACACGGTTGAAGTAGGATTGTTTAGCCAGATCGAAAGGTAAGCTAGTTGGAATCTAGGTGCACACACCACAAAAGGCATAATTACTTATGTTGATGAGTGTTTTTTCACTTCTCAACATAGGTAGCACACAACTGCACTACCTCTCTTGAAATACAACTCCCTACAAACAAATTACAGAAAATCATCCCAAGGTCTCTCGGGTGTCAGGTAATGACTTGCAAAAATAGCTCAGTTGATTGATGTGATTTGATGGTAATCAAAAAGGGCATTGACAATTTACTAAGTTCAGAGGGAATTAGATCTTCAAATAGATTTTCACGAAGTTTTGGGAGTCAAGTACAATTGCTACAAGTTCAAAACAACAGTTTAAAACTCCATATTCAACATCATATTTTGCTTTTACCGTGATGTTGGAACTTTTCCTTAACTTCAGTTTCAAAGAAAAGTCAAAAGGGAAAAGGGATAGAAGGGTTCATATACCTACAACTAATGTTGAACAGTGACAATGGAGGATGCTACAGTGGACAACCTTCCTAAAACTAAGTTCCACTTAACCAAAATGTCTAACAGTCTCATGAAACTAGTGCTATCTTCTAAGGTCTACAAATATTCAACTATCCATTCACTAACAAGCATGAATACAAGATGAAGTTTAAGTGCAACAATAAGTTAATGTTCAGACTAGCTTTACATTATTGTTCATCATCAACAAACAGCAAAAAGCATGAACATGGAAGGCATCAACACAATAACATTCTTCACTATCAATGTGCAGCATGAGCTAAACTACTAAAAGCAACTTGAAAGACTTAGAACAACAAACTAAATTTACTAATTTTGAGAAGATGAATCATGCAACATGTGAGAAACACAAGAATCTACCAAAACAATGTAATGCTATTGAAATTTCTACAGCATGCCTTTATACAACAACTCAACTCTCCCTTTTAAAATGAGAGGAGACCCCTATTTATAGTTTTCCAAATGTGAAATGAATGGCTAAGATTTACTCTCATTATGTGGCCAAGATTATTTTTACATTAGGGTTTCACCTACCCCAAAAATATAACATTATAAAAATGCATTTTGTCTCATTCCTATATCGTTCTCTAGTGGCTCTAACACTATAGCAATTTTTTCTTCTAGTGACTGCCTTCTTTTTTCCAGCTATACTACCAGAAACTCATCATCAATCACTAGTTTTCCTTCATTTTTCTGAAGAGTGGCATATTCCACAAATTTTCCAATTAATTCCTGGAGCTTGTTCCATTCCATGATGTCTGATTGAAGGATTTGAAACGTCAGTCATTTAAATATGCCCATGATCTGCTCCCAATGCTTCATGCATCTAGGCATGGCCTTGATTACCTGCTCGGACTGTGTGAATTCTCTTGTAGCAAAGTCCATGAAATCTAATATTAGTGCATCTTCCACCCCTTGCTCCATCTTCTTGTGGAAGGAGGGCTTGATTTTCTATGGATCTAGTTCCAGGGCGGGCATGTCATAGTCCATCATTGTCTTGAGGTAGTCTTCACTATCTTTCCTATGCTCCACAACCCATTCAAGGTCTAACTCAATCTCATGTAGTACCCTTTCAAGGAATTTCCTTCGGTGATCTAAGCACATTTTCCATGTCTCTACCAGCTAGTGATCATCTTTCACAAGGCCTAACTCCTTTTCCCATGTTTTTTAGGCATCTTAAGAATGACCTCAAGCTTAGGATACATGATCCTATATAGCTCAGTGAATCTGTGGCACGTTATCTCTGTGGCCTCCAGTTGCTTTTGTCGATGCCAAAATTTATTGAAAATTCATGCAACGTGGCAGATGTCCATATTGCCATTGTATATTACTCATTGGAACCAATCCACAGTGGCCTTGGTCCAATTCTTCATTTCTTCCATTCAGGTGAGTTCTTGGGAGATAAGAGGGGGCACGGATGATGTTGTTGGAGCCTCTTCCTCTAGAGATGTCCATTGTTGGATATAGGGAGTGAGATCCACCACTTGTGCCTTTAGTTCCTCCTTGGAGGATTGATCCTTGCTCATTTGTTGCACGATCATCACCACTAACCCTTGGAACTCATCAATCTTTTGTTCTCTTGTTGCAGGGCCCAAGTTGATCGTCGAGATACTATAGTTAGCTCCTTCACCTTTGTCCATTAATGGGATAGCAATCTCTACACTTCTCGATCCAGAGGCATCAACAATAATATGAGAGCAGACTCTAGGCTTCTTTTATTTCCGTTTCTTTGTCTGCACTCTAGCCAATATTGCCTCAAGCCTAGCTTTTGGATCAACAACCATAGGGGCCTTCTTTTTTAGCTTCCTCTCTAACCAATTGGGTACTTGGGCTTCTCCTTTAGGTGATTCATAATCACATTCCTCTCTCTACTCAAATGGAGGTTGTTTCTCTTCATGCCTTGGGGCTTCTTGCTCTGTTCTCTCTTCTTCATCAAAGTCCTCAATATGTATAGCCTTTTCCCTATCCAGCTCAGCAGAGGCTATATTCTCTTTAGTGGCATCATTCCTCTAAGGTATTTCCTTTTCTAGATGCTCGAGCTTAGCATGGTGCTCGGGCTTGAGGCTATTATTTGGTGTGTCTTCTTCCTTTTTCACTTCTTTCTCTTCCTCCTCCTTTTCGAGAGGCACTTCTTCTTCTTGAATGGGACTGTTATCTTGGCCTATCAGTGGAGGCTCTTTGAGTATCTCCATGTTTACATCAGTATCATCCTTTTCTTTAGAAGGGTTCCCTTTCGAACCAACCTTTTCATCTATATCCTTGAGTTGTTGGGACAACTCCTCTTCAAGCTCTTGATCTAAGGTTTCTATGATATATTTGGTGTTGAGAGTCTCAGCATCCTCTTTCAAAGAGTGTGACTTTTCTTCATCAGATGCCACTTGGTCCACATTTATGTTTAATCTTCCCTCTGGGTTTTCAAAGTAATCATCTTTAAAGGGGTCCTCAGGCTCTTCAACTATTCCTTTTGCAGCTTCCCTCTAGCATTTCTCCATTTCTTCAGATATTTGCATAGTAGCCTCCATCTTTGGTGGCTCTGTAGGTGGCGAAGGAATGGGTAAGCCAGTGGAAATATGGGCCATCAAGGCCTAAATAGTAGAATTCATTATCACTCTAGAGAGCTCCACAGGTATTCCTTGCATGTTTTTTGTAAAAGAATCCAATAAGGTGAGTGGTGGCATAGTAGTTGTAGCAACTGCGGGCATTGGAGTAGAAAGAGTAGGAAGTGGAGGAGGGGGTGAGGAGGAGGACAACAGGGATCTTGTGGCTGAGGAGGAATCTAGCACCAATATCAGGTTCGTTGGTGAGGTGGAAGTGAGGTGGACTGAAATGTCCATAGCGGGCGGAGATGAAACAAGCAACACCTGAGACGTGGTAGGTGGAGTGGAAATGGAAGCAGCAGTGATGGGAGCGAAGGTGGTAGGTGGTGATCACGACCACTCAGTTTCCTCTTCTCCTTCATGCTAGGGATCCTCCTGGATTGTGGGCATCTCACTCACAAATCCTCTTGATTTCTTCACTTTCTTCGAGGATTCTCCCTCCACGGCCTTCCATGTATATACCTTGTCTTTAGGATGGTGCTCAGGAGCATCCTTCCTTTTCTTCGATCTTGTTGCTACAGGGGATTTAGGGGCCTCTTCTATTCGGGAAGCAGCTCCTCCATTGTCAATTTCACTTTTGAGCTCATCCTCGAGCTCACCATAAGTTAACAATGTGCCCTATACTTTAAGCTAGGAAATTTGGGCATCTACCTATTGTCTTGTTTTGTTTTTTGTTGGTCACGTTACTATATCGAGATCATTGACCTCTTCTTCATCCCAGTCTATCAGTGGTAGCGGTAAGTTGGCCACAACATCAAACCTTTCATCAACAATAGTATCCTCCTCTTCTACAATTTGATTAGGCATTGGAAATAGATTTATTGGCCTGACAAACTGGGTCATCATTCACATGTAGTGCCTCATTCGCACTTCTTTATCATCCTTACAATTGGCCCAAAAGTCTTCGACATGGGGCTGATGAGCATACCGTCTTCCAACCATATTCTTTAATTTCTTGTATGGGTCCATTATTCCCCGAGCTGTGTGGTGGTCCAAATTGTATTCCACTATCTCCTTCTCTGAATATTCTACGCACTAGGTAATGGGATATGAATACATTCCTTTCCCAAAGTTCAAGGGATATGGGATCCTTGCTCTGTGTTTGTCACTTAGTAGGGCATGGGCATTCTGCAATTGTCTAGAGACCTCCAACAAGATCATTTGGTCATTAGGGTATCATGGCAGCTTGTAGGGCCTTTCAAAGAACCCTTCTATTCTTATGTATGTAAATTTTGGGAACTGTATAAATAGATACCTAAACCTTTGCATGAAAGCCCTGGCACTATGCAAGACTCTTCTCTCAAAGTCTCCCCCGAGGAGTCTGATGATATGCCCAATGAAGGAATCATTTACCCTCCTATATTCTTTCTTGAATTTTCTATATTGCAGCTGAGGGTAACGGTCGTACACTTTTAGTTCTCCTCTCCCTGGATTTGGATTATTTGTGACAAAGAGGCCTTTATATATGAACGATTCTGTTAGGAGGTACACTAGGTAAGAGGTCATGTAGAACTAGGATGTTTTCTTTACAGTCATAAGTTGGTTATGCATATTGTCACTAATGATTTTGGCCCAGTTGAACTTTGTTTTTCCACGGATGATCTCCTCGATGAAGTAGAACATCCACTCCTGAAAGAAGGAAGCAGTAGGTAGGCCCATTACTTTGCTCAGCAAGGTAACCAAGTCATGGTATTCCTCATAGAAGTCACTTCTGAATAGCTCCTGGGGGACCTTAGAAGCACTACCCCTCTTATCCTTCAACCAATGTTGGTTGATTAATTTCTTGCATGCTAGAGGTTTTGCCTTTCACATCTTTTCTACATATCCCTTCTCTATTTCCTCCATTACATCAAATGTGGGGATATGGAGTGTTTAACCTATAGACCTAGGAGAAAAATCGACCAATACTTTTCCTTCATAATCAATGATATTTTTCCTATTGTAGTATGCCTCCCAACACATCATAACCAGCTCCAGAGCTACTAGTGCAAGCGGGAAAACCACTGCTTTGGCGATACCACTCTCTGATCTTTCGTGCATTCTTTGTTGTAGAGTTGATCATCACTCTACGTCGGAACTCATCTATATCCATGTTCCTAAGATTGGTGTCTAACACTGAACCCCAGGTGGAAGTGATTTTGGAGGTGCATTCCACCCCATGGAACTAGTACTTCATTTGATATTTCTCCTCTTTCCCTCTCAGTGATTTTGCAAGCTTCTTTCCTTTCTCTTTCTCCTCAGACTTCCTAAATGGACTCACAATATATTCCATAAATCCTACATACAAAGATGCAGTAAGCACATTCATGTGAAAATCAGAGGAGTGTTAGTCAAATCCTACAAAACGAGGGTTAGTTTTGACAATTCATCTTCAAAAGATCATAAAATACATTATCATTCATCATACGAGGCTTGTTTGGATCAAATTCAAGGATGTGGGCCCAGCGATGCAAGTTTCCCTGAGCTGGTAGCCGTCAAGAGTAGTCAGAAGCAGAATGGCGTCAAGGCCACGATGACTCATAGACAACCGCCCGCACTCAAAATTCTGCATTAGGCTATTGGAGGTCAAAGTCTTCAAGGAGGCACTTGACACGTTGGAAAATCAATTATAAAGTCCTTGGAGGCATCCGATTGGTCATTTTTCTCATGCGGGTTCGAGTGCAGAGGTAGGAGGCCTCTCAAACGTTTGGGCTTTGCCATTAAGAAATGGCGAACAAGGCAAGGAGTCCTGCAATGAGAATCCCCTAGTGCATGAATCACAGGTGGTCAGGATGGCACAAGTTAACTCCCTTTGGCCTTACTCCCTTTGAGGCATGTGGGCAAGAATTGGTGGAAAGCCATCACATGAAGGTCGTTCAAGAACAATGAAGATAGGACGGCGGTCCGCACAAGTGGGCCCGCCAAACATTTTCACTTAGCCATTTGCTTCAGATGGGTTCAAATGGCAGAAGAGGACACGGGGTCTGCACCATGAATGGAAGAGAGGGTAGAGATGTTTGTGAATGGCAGTCAAGAGAAGGCGGGCTGCAAACGGCAGCCCGCAAGGAAATATTTGCATGGCGTCAGACTTAGCTCCTTGTTTTGCTGAAGACTTAGAGGGAAATGGTCTGGGCAGAGTCCATAATGCAGGTGAACAAGGGTCCTTGGTTGTTTTGGAACAACGAAGGAGGCAGGGTGGTCTGCAGATGGACCCCCGTAGATGCTTTCCCACACAAGGGTTTCGACAACATTTTTCGTTTAGAAACTTGAGACAGCGCATGGAGCCATGGGGTCCGCAAGGCGGAGGGGGACAATGACTTAGCCGTTAATGAAAGGTGTTAAGGTGACAACAAAGAGCGAACGGTGGTCCACACTAAACGTCTTGCATGAAACATCAAGACTTAGCCACCTTCGTCTTTCGACATAAACAATTCGAGCAGGGCCCGCAATGTAGGAATTGGGTAGCGGCAGACCGTTTACAAACAACAAGATAGGGGTCACTCGCATGCGACAGCCTGCAAAGGCGGACCTATGAGGGCTTGAAGCTGGTAATTTATATGAAGCGTCTAGATGCCTTGGGCCTTAACCAAGGTGGCAGCGAGGAGGCGGCCACTCACATGCGGCAGGCCGCAAAAAGGGTACAAGTCTTAGGTTTGGGCATTCCAAGTTGAACATTTAGGTTTCGACAAGGACAACAACGAGGAGGCTGTGAGCCATAGGAAGGTGAAGGATCTGTGAAGAACAGTGCTGGTAGGGCAAAGATCCGCATTGCTCTAAAGGGAAACATTTGGATGAAATTCGAAGGATTTTCAAATGGGTTGTGCGGAATTTGATGGTTAAATGGCCGCTAAAGGGAATTCTTAGGTTTCTCTTAAGATTCTTGATTAATTTAGAAAAATCCTTACTCAAAAGGACCTGTTTCAAGTTAATGGTGGCAGACATACCTAGAAGGCATGAAAAATGCAATGAAGGCCGAGTTTCAAATTCTTCACAAGCTCGTGCGGGTGCAGGGGTCACAATCGTGTTTTCCTCTTTGACAATTTCAAACTTGGTTAGTGAAAATGATAGGTCAAAGGTCTATTTATAGAAAAAAGCTCATTAATTACCCACAATAAATGTAGGTACAACGGCCAGTGGGGTAGCTGGGCACAAAGTTTGACGGACCGACTGCTGGAAAAATGGAGCCGGCAAGCCGAAAGGACTTCCAGGCTTCACCACTGATGGGTGGTAGAGAGATAATGGTCGGGAAGAGTGTGGGACCTACCATGTAGGCAGACGTCTCAGGTCAGCCACTGATGAAACTACTATCAGAAGATAGTGTTGCACAAAGAGAAGCCCGTAGCGGGGGACCCGCAAGAACTAGAGGACAATATAACAAAATGTTAAAGGAAGTCTCTATGAAAACCTCCGCAGGAGCCAAGGACTTAGAAAATTTTAGGGTGGTTAATTTTGGTCAACTAAAGATGATGACTTTAGGGTCCCTGACCACTCTAAGCTCAGAATTAGGGGCACGCAAAACAAGGCAAAGGCACAAGTGACCCAGTGAAGGTGAAAAGAGAGGCTCCTCGTTCCGAACAGGGCATGTGTGCTATAGGCACAACAAATGGTGACTCTACTGGGAGAACGCTCTTGAGCATTCTAAGGGTAAAGATTCATTCAGAATCTAGAATCTCTGGTTTCACAGACCATAAGCCAGTTTGCATAAGTGAGCTAGAAACTTGAAGGAGGATGGGGTCCTTAGTTGAATCGAGTCACAAAGATAACTCATAAGTGTGTGCAAGGTGACTTCATCCCCTTTCCTCAGAGACAATAACAGATAGTAGTTAGTCAGTCAAGGCAAGCTATGTAAGTTGTCTAACCCCCAAAGTAACCTTAACATTGCTCCGCTGCCAGTCAGGCGTCCATAGCCCTAACAAAGTTGTCGCTGAGACCCGACTAACATTGCTCTATTGCCATTCGGACGTCCATAGCCCTGATAGATTTTCTCGCACACCCACACAATTGCTTGTCTTAACACTTTATTTTCTTTTCTTGAATATTTTATTTGGTACTCTTTCCTTTTTTCCTCAACTACGTAAGCATTGAGGCTTATTGTGGGTTTGGAATCACAGTGGTCATTGGAGCAGACTTAAGATTTTTCACTTGCAGAAACCCCGTAACAGCTATTGCACAACTCATCAGAAACATTTAAAGTGTGCTTTGTGCTTGATCTAAGACAAATGTGAAAAGATTCAACCAAGGGTTTTGTCATGGGTCAAGTCAAAGTTCAAGTAAGGAAACCCTCTTCATGGAAGTGATCAGAAATCAATGGTTACGAATGAATATTTTTTCGAAGAACAAACAGGAGTAGATAGCAAAGTGAACCTTTTGGTAAGCTGAGCATGACCACCGCATCAAGAATGAAGGAACACCTTCAACAAAAACAAGAGTTAGGAAAGAGAGCAAAAAAGCGCAACGGAGGCACAATAGCAAAGCAAAAGAACCTAAACTAACCTATATACAACTATATACAAAGACGAGCTTGAACAACTCAAGCAAGAAAATAATGCGTAAGGTGTTGCCCATTGACGGGCAATGGGACATCCTCTCTAGTGAGTGTCTTGAGGTGAAAGGCATTATCTCCTAATATTTTTGAAATCTGAAAGGGGCCAGGCCAGAGCTTGTTGAATTTTTCATGTCCCCCTTTCTTTTCATGGGCCTTGTCCCAACAAAGGACTAAATCAACAATCGTAAAGGCCTTTACTTTGGCTCGGTGGTCGAACCATCTTTTAACTATGCCTTGGTGTTTGGAAAAAAATTTAATTGCTTTGTCACAGACTTCTTCTAAGTGCAACAATTCAACCATATGGGCTTCTTTGTGGTCTCCTTCCTCATAGTAGGTGTTGAGATACTAGAGAGTGGGAATCTTGAGGTGGACAGGAAAGATAGGCTCTAGGCCACAAACAAGGTGAAACAAGGAATCACCCAGGGTAGCATTATGGCATGTATGATCTGCCCAAAGGGAAAAACGCAATTGGGTGTGCCAATCTTTGGGATTTTTGTCAAGTAGTTTCTTGATTACAATTATCAATTTTTTATTGGTTGACTCAGTTAGGCCATTTCCTTGAGGATAGTAGTTTGAAGAAAATTTAAGCACAATCCCATAATCAAAGGACCAACTAGCAAACTTAAGCAAGGGAAAGGCAGGGCCATTATCGCTAACAAGGGAAAACGAGCAACCAAAGCAGTTCAACATAAAACTTTCTAAAAAATTGGTTACAACTTCAGTAGTACATTTCCTACATGTTATTGCTTTTGTCCATCTAGTACAATAATCAGAAGTGGTTAGAAGGTACCTGTGGCTTGTAGAGGATGGTGGGCTTACCAGACCAATAAAGTCAAGGCCCCATTAAGTGAACAATGTTACCTCAAGGACTAGTTGCAGCAAGACAACAACATTTCTTTCTCTATAGCGGTAGTTTGGCAAATGTGACAAGTTTTGACATGATTATTTGCATCCTTAAACACCGTAGGCTAGTAGTACCCAGCCGGCAGAATTTGGTGGGTGGTTGAAGGGCCGAATCCGTGGCTATTGCCAAATTTGTCATGAAATTCTTTGAGAACTCTAACTAATTTTCCAAGGAATTTGAGGTAGATTCCCTCATGATTTATCTTGCACAATATAGATCCTTGCAACATGTAGTTGTTTCTCTTCGGTCTTAGAGTACACTTTTATGCTCCTTGCAACTAGGTCGAGCACTTGTTGTTTAGCAAGTAGTAGATGATGTCGTCGTACCACTCCCTGGGAGAGACATCTTCCAACTAGTATTGTTGCATTGTGAGCTTGAGTCCTACTTCAACCATTGTTTCAGATATTGCGCGGATGAGGGCTTTCCCTCAGACTAATTTCATGGGTTGAATCTCCATGTCATATTCTTGTAATAAAGTGACACATTTTTCTCTTCTTTCTCCTAGCTCATTCTATATTAGCAAAGTCTTGACGGCTGAATCAGGCACAATTGTGAACACCTTATTTCTCAAGATATAATGCCATATTTTCTTGACTCCTCTAACCAAGGCATACACTTTCTTTTCAACATTATGGTACCTTAACTCTATATTCTTCAACGGAGCACTCATGAAGGCAATAGGGTGTTCACTCCCTTTGTCATCTTTTTGTGTTAATATGCTGGCACAAGAATGGTCTGAAGCGAATGAATAGATATAAAACGTCTTCAGGAAGTTTGGGCTAACCATCACTAGTGCATCAACAATTGTTTTCTTGATTTCTTCAAAAGCCTGCTTGACTTTCAATGTCCACTCGACTTTGGCGTCCTCCTTCTACATAACATTCAATGGCTTGACTATTTTAGCAAAGCCCGTGATGAATTTTCTAACAAAGTTAATATTTCCAGAGAAATATTTCAACTCCTTGTTGTCTGGAAGTTGAATCTTTAGTATAGCTCAGGTGCATTCAAGTTCTATAGAGATTCCCTTCATTGAGATTGCATTCCCCAATAGTTTTCCTTCTATAACCTCGAAGATACACTTCTTCCGATTCAGCGAAATGCCAAACTCTCAACATTTCTCGAAGACCTTACACAGATTGGAGCATTGGTCTCCTCTTTTTTTTCAAAACACAGTTAGATCATCCATGTATATGATTATGCATTTTCCAATTAGATTCTTGAAGGAAATTCCATGGCGCGTTGGAATGTTGCACCAACATTGATTAGTCCAAATGAAATTCTTCTATATGCAAAAACTCCCCTCTTCATGGTGAATATTGTCTTGTGCCTGTCCTTATATTGCACCATCACCTAGTTGTATCCTGAGTACCTGTCCAAAAAGGACATCATCTGAGACCTCTTAAATATTTGCAAAACTTCATCTGTTGAGGGTACTGGATAGTTGTCCTTTTCGAAAGCCCTATTCAAGTTTCAGAAGTCTATGCATAACCTGATTTCTCTGTTCTTCTTCCATACTAGAACCAAGTTTTCCACCCATGTGGAGTGTCTGACTGGGAAGATGATCCTTGCAGATAGTAGCTTATGTACTTTATAAATGATAGGCTCTAATAATGCGTTGATAGGGCATTGCCGCTGCCAATAGGGTCTCACAGCTGGCATAAGAGGGATGGTATGAGTAATGATCGAGGCATCATACATCTTCAAATTCTCATAGCTACAAGCGATCACATCATGATACATATGCAGGGAATCAATGATCCCTTTCCTTTCTTCTATTGTGCACACCTTCCCGATGAACACATTCTTAATTTCTTCAATCATCCCTAGATTGTGAGCATCACATTGATTATCAATGGATCCCTTTGTTTGTCGATCTTGATCCCTTATCTGATCCAAGTCAAATATTTTCTCTTACTGAACCATACCTTGTGGTATCTTATTTTTTTAGGTTAATGACTCTTATGTCTAATTCAGCCTCTTCAGGCTTAGCCTCATCAATGATTTGTGTTGCAAACACATCAAAAATTGTGATGAAATCTAGGATATGTTTTTCGTCATTGAATACTTGGAAGTTGGTGACATTATCAAGCACTGATGGAGTGGAAATAAGTTCAACAATGAACTTTTTCAGGCTAGCTAAGGAGAGGGGTTGAAGGGTGCTAGCTGCCTAGGCTAAGGCATCAGCAATGTGATTCTTGGAACATGGGATCAATTGAATGTTGAATGCATCTAAGCCCTTTATGAGATCCCATACTCTATGCCTATAATTTTCCATTCTTCTATCATGGCAAGAATACAACTTCCTAACCTACTTTACCACTAACTTTGAATCACCAAAGACTTGTAACATTTTAACCTTCTTTCTTAGTTCCATCAAAAGCCCATGGACTAGTGCTTCATATTCTACTACATTATTTGTGCAGTAAAACTGAAGCCTATGAGCAGCGAAGTATGTATTACCTGTGGGGCTGATAAGTTCAAATCTGAATCCTGCTCCTTGCTTGGACTTGGACTTGTCAAAGCATAGCATCCAAAATTTGGAGGCATCATTGACCTTAGAGCCAGTGGAGCATGCTTCCTTCCTTGGCAAAGCATTTGCTTCAGCAACTCTAAGCGACTGCATGGATTCAACATAGTTTTGATTTGGCTACTTCGTTTGGTGTTCCCCCTTCGAGGTGACTTGTCCCTTAATGTGCTCAACTATTATCTAGCAAATCCAGCATTCGAATTCTGAGTGGGTAGCATTGTGTACCCTACACCAACTGGGTAATAAGAGCTCCTGAAAATCCATTCTAGCTCCCAGGCTAAGCTGATCTTATACGCATTTCTCCATAAAGTCTTGGAATCCATCCAATAGTCCAAGGTTACCATCCTCATAGGATTCTTCATCGTCTGATTCAATTAGCATCTCTATGCTCTAAGGTGCACAGGTTAGGTTAGTAGGAGGACTACATAGCACGAGAAGGACCTCTTCGGTCACTTCCTCTTCCTGGAATTCCTGTTCATCCTGATATTCCATGAGACAGTAATTGCCTAATTCTATTTCAACAAATAGCACCTCATTTGTATTGTTGTACTCTACGATCATGAACTTCATATGAGGCTCTCGATCAATACGGATCTGGTTTCACAACCCTTTCCAAGGCAGCCACAAGTGAGAATAATTTGTTGTAGCATATTCATTCAATGCCCAGGTGAAATTGTTGGTGTAATTAATTATTAATTACACTTTGCATAAGTTTACTTAGGATTTATTTAATTCCTAAGTTATAGGATCTTATCTTTATCTTATCGAGCTATCTTGTTGCTCAAGGTAAGATTAGGTAGTTGCATCTTTGCTTTTATAAAGCAAATTATCTCTTGTAATTATTGGTCACTTCGAATATATCAAATTGCATGTTTTTATGCAAATCTCTGCTTTTTTGTTTTCCTCTTCTATGGAAGGTCATTTTTCTGGTTTGCAATCAGATCTTGGTTTCTAACATGGTATCAGAGACTCGATTTGCAGCCCCTTCTCAGTTTTGTTGGAGGAACACGGTGCAGAGCTCGTTCAAGGTCCCTCGAGGGTTTCATTCCTTGAGCATCATTATTCAGCATCTTGGATCATATCGGGGTTTTTCGTTGGATTCAGAGTGCTGGAAAAAGTCAGAAATGGCTTTTATTTCATTTATTTTCATCACCGTTTGCCAGATCTGTGGGGGTTTCAAGCTCAATGATTTATCTAATAGATATGGGGGTCGCCTAATTTTCAGAGCACTTTGGGCCCAAACGGACCTCGCCATTGGATTCGCAGTGCCCAAAAACCCTTATTTCCATATAAAATTTGTCCAGTTTGGGCAAAATCGTCCGGAGAGGCAAAAAAGTTTTACCTGAGGACCGTACGGCCCCCAGGCACGCATTCCGATGCACGCAGTACGAGAAAAATTCAAAAAACTATTTAAAAAATTAAGTTTTTTTGAGCAGTGCTTGCGCGGCTAGAACAAATGGCCACCGCCGCCCCGCGGCCACTAGGCGGCCACCCAGCCGCCACCGCTACTGCACCACCGCCCGCAAGCGCCACCAACGCGTCGCCTCCTCTTCTCAGCCCTTGCGGGCTTAACTTGTAGCCGCCAGCCATATGGGGGACCGGGCGCTATGCGCCCAGCCCCTGGCCCAGTCATATGGATGACCGAGGGCTCCGCCGCAGGACCCTATGCTTCAGCCCCCTGGTCCGCCCAGGCGACCAGGGGCTTTATTTTTTAGCCCCTCAGGGCTCCTGGAGGTCTACTTGGGCAGATTTGGAGCAGTTTCGTGGAAACAAGCATAACTCACATACAGAGGTATTTTTTTGCAAACGAGATATCGTCAGAAAGCTGCTTCGACACTCTATGCACTGGTGCAGGTGTAATTTTTTGGTTTTGCTTTTTTGATGCTTTTTTCAGCCTCGGAAGTCAGATGTTTCCTTTTTCACTCCAGGATGCATATCTTTTCACTCGCTTATCCGTTTTTCGCGATTTTCACAGTGTCGGAAAGCTGGTTTCGGCCTCTATACAGATCTGAGGTCATTTCTAGAAAATGTGTAACTTATTTTAGGCATGCATTCATTTTTGTTTCGTGCTCTAGGTTTACATTTTCACTTATGTTTCTATAATTTTGCATTATCTCCTTATGCAATCATTGGGTATTGTAATAATGAACTGATATAAAGTTACATTAAGGGGGGCTTATTGCGTCCATCTTTCATGTTGGTGACAACTCGCATGAGTTTGTCTAGTTTCCTGTTGTCTCCTTCTAGCTTCTTTCTTGCTTAGCTGGACACATTGTTGGTTTGCTTTGGTTCACACTTCACATTGGGATTTTATAGTTCTTGATCCACATTGGTTCAGATCTTTCTCATTTGAAAGCCATGGTTTTATGGTTAATGTTCCAGAATCTTGATGGTACTCGTCCTATGGGCAATTTTAGTTTCAATTTGGCATCGGCTTCGAGACACAACTTCCAGATTTGTCATCATTATGGGTCCATTCATCCTTTCATCTACTGTTACTTATAGATCCCAGGGTTGATCTAGTATGTGAGTTTCCAGTGTTCCTTGGCATCAGGTCTGTTGTTGCATTTGTGATTCCGATTGGTATTTTGCAAATAGAACTATCTTTCCTTGCTTGCCGGATTTGGGGTTCCAGTGTTGCTTCATCAGAGTTCTTCCAATGCTTCTTTGCAACAATTAATCTCTCTGAAGGGGGGGTTTCCCACTGGGTTTTTCTCTCTCTTTACATTGTACATGAGTACCTGATTAGGCCTTGTTGTCGGGACTCATATTTGCATAATAATTTGCTTCTCCCTAAGTTGCACTTATGGGGGGGTGTTGGTGTAATTAATTATTAATTACACTTTGCATAAGTTTACTTAAGATTTATTTAATTCCTAAGTTATAGGATCTTATCTTTATCTTATCGAGCTATCTTGTTGCTCAAGATAAGATTAGGTTGTTGCATCTTTGCTTTTATAAAGAAAATTATCTCTTGTAATTATTGGTCACTTCAAATATATCAAATTGCATGTTTTTATGCAAATCTCTACTTTTTCATTTTTCTCTTCTGTGGAAGGTCATTTTTCTGGTTTGCAATCAGATCTTGGTTTCTAATAGAAATCCCTACCCAATATGATACCATATGTGTGAGAGATGGCAATCACCTGTTGTACCCTCAGATCAACAACAATCTGCATGGGTATCCTGTTGATTTCTCCAACAATATTCACCTCTCTTTTCCAACTGAGTCGCCTTCTGTCAAGAAGGTGTTGGGGTTATTCCCAGAGCTTTGCATACTGCCAAAGGCATGACATCAACCGAGGCCCCTAAATCAAGTGGGCAATTGTGCAAATTCTTTCCAAATATCCTGATGGTGGTTAGGAAAGGAGGGGTCCAATTTTCCTTGGAACAACCCTGTTGATACATCATCCTAAGCTACTTGAGCTTTATCCTTATCATTGGTTTTATCCCTGGTTTGTGCTTGATTTTGTTCCTTGGAAGGTTGTTTATTCGCTTGCTGATTTGAGGGCTAATCCATTTTCCTTCCTAGGATTTCCCTAATTACAGGCTCATTTTGTGAGTCGTCAAAGGAGACCCTTTTGGTGGGCACTTCTTGAGTCGATTTGGATGAAGTAGTCCCATTAAGCATCCTAAAGAAGGAATTTCAAATTATCGGGACTCTAAGTAACTCGAAGGTTGACAAACTCAACTTGACCTTCTTGAATTCTTCTGCCACATACTCACCCATTTGCTCTATTTCTTCCTCAAAAGACCTATTTTGAGAAGAGCTAGTAGGTTGACTTTGGGTTTAGTTACACTGCCTATTCTTGTTGAAATACTGGGTGGGTACATAAGGATAGCCAGGATGATTGCTAGCATTTGGGTCAGGCAGAGTGTTGAAGTTATTAGGAGGGTTGGAAGTTGTAAAGGGGCCACCTGCTTGTTTGTTCCTTAGATTATAAGGGGTTTCCCTTTGATGGAACATTTGGACTTCATCTTCATGTGGCTCTTCCTCATCTACTGGACCATTGTCTATGGAATCAATGAGCTGGGTAAAGGGCTTTCATTACTTACCTCTTTTTCTTTTTCATTCTTTGGAGCAACGATCTCCTTCTCAAGTACATTGCTTTCACTTCACGAGAAAAAAGCTTGATTAACTACCAACACTGAAGAATCATATGGTTCAAATGGAACTATGTCTCTGCATCCCGCACCATCAACAACATTCTAAACTTCCACTTGGAAAATTTTTGTTGTTTTTTGGAACTCTGGACAGTCCAATTCAGAATTCCTATTTGTTTTGTGAATGTGGTACCACCCAGATAAGGCTGCCTCTGCCAAGTACACTCCACTTGTTGTCTTATCAACATTAGCCGACTGATCAAGAGGCGTGGGAACACCTCCATTGTTTGGCCTTGTGTTCCACATTCGCTTTTGTCTTTGTGAAGGTCTTCTCTCAAAGCCTTGATTCAAATTTTGACCTCTCTCAAAATTATGTCTAGAGGAAGCACCCGCATCACGGTTGTCACGATTATCTTGGTTGAGATTAGCTTGCATACTCCTCTAAGAAGCTTTCAACTAGTTGTTTTGATTCCTTAAATGTGTCATTTCAGTTGACATCTTCTTGACCAATTCTGTCAACTCATCAATCTAATCCTTCTCTGTATTGTTCAGTTGTGAGGCTAAATTCTGAAGGAAGACTAGTTGTATTGCTAGTTGATTTTGTTGAGCTGGTGGAACTCAGAGCTCTATAGGTATGTAGGTACTTGGGGCTACTGAGAGTAAGTCTGTTGTTGTTGTGGTTATAGGTAATGAGGCATTGGAGGTGCCTGGTTCAATGGTTGCCTCAGATGAGGCACTATCGACAACTTTGGAACTTGATACATCAGTGTATGATGGGCCAAGAAATGGGTAAGCCCTTGGATCCGCACTAGATGGGAAGTTGGTCCCAATGATGGTAGCGGGCCTACAATGTGTTGCTCCAAGTCAATGCTTGTTGTGACTGCTTCAGCATAGGCATCCACGAACCTAGTAGGTGATGGGTGCATTCTCTTCACTAGTGTGGAAGTGAGATTGTCTAAGGTTGAATAGTAAACCAATCTAGATGAGGCATCATCAACCACATAGGGTGGTTGTAGCTTCATGTAAGTTCAGTGGAACTAGTCATTAAAAGAGTTGATAGGTTCATTAACTTCCCTTCGAACGGACATGAACTACTGATATAATTTGGAAGGGCTAACCAAGATCTTAATTTTTTGCAAGTGTCCTTTAGCTAATCCCAAGTAGTGATGGATCTAGACGACAAATGTATGTACCAATAAAATGCCTCTTCCCCCAAGGAGTAGGGAAGGAGATGGCAAGCCACATCTTCGTGTTCTGTTTGCATGTCCTTCAAGGTTGTTTGAAATATTTTGATGTGCTCCTTTGTAGTTCTCTATGGATCACGAGGATAGAATCTAGTGCAAAATTCCCCTGGACTCTTTGGCATGTAATGGTAATCATTGAAGGACAAAGGAGATGGGTTATTGCCTAGCTAATCCATGATAGGGAGTGGAGGCTGTGTTGGCTATGCTACAGTTGCTTGGGGTTTCAAAGGGGCTGCAACAGTTGGGGTAATGCCTTGGCTATGAGGTGCTGGGAGGGGGGTAGCACCCTGGCTGCGGGGTATGGAAGGTGAGAAGGCTGCTTGAGGTGAATGGAAAGTTGGGAGCGCTACCAAGAGTGAGGGAGAGGAGAGATATGGATGGTTGGAAGGAGATGGAGGAGATGGAGGGGATGGAGGTCAAGTTGATGGAGTTGAAACAGATGCTTCCCCTTTCTTGGCTCTCTTAGCCTTGGTAGGGGGTGGTAGCTCTTGAAACTCTCGATTGTCTAGTGTAGATCTTAACACTCTCTAGAACCTCTGAGGGGGAAAGGAACCAATTCAATCCAGCTTAGCAAAAGGGTGGCCCTCCTTCTAGCGCCAGTTCTGTTGATGGTTGTTTTTTCACTTCTCAACACAAGTAGCACACAAGTGCACTACCTCTCTTGAAAGACAACTCCCTACAAACAAATTGCAAAAAATCATCCCAAGGTCTCTCGGGTGTTAGGTCATAACTTGCAAAAACAACTCAATTGATTGATGTGATTTGCTAGTAATCACAAAGGGCATTGACAATTTAATAAGTTGGGAGGGAATTAAATCTTCAAATGGAGTTTTATGAAGTTCTGAAAGTGAAGTGCAATTGTTGCAAGTTCAAAATAACAATTTAAAACTCCATATTCAGCATCAGATTTTGCTTTTACAGAGATGCCAAAACTTTGCTTTAACTTTAGTTTCAAAGAAAAGTCAAAAGGGAAAAGGGATAGAAGGGTTCTTAGACCTGCAACTAATATTGAACAGTGACAATGGAGGATGCTACAGTGGAAAACCTTCCTAAAACTAAGTTCCACTTAACCAAAATGTCTAATAGTCTCATGAAACTAGTGCTATCTTCTAAGGTTTGCAGATATTCACCTATCTATTCACCAACAAGCATGAATAAAAAATGAAGTTTAAGTGCAACAATAGAGTAATGTTCAAACTAGCTTTACACTATTATTCATCATCAACAAACAACAAAAAGCATGAACATGGAAAGCATCAACACAATAACATTCTTCATTATCAATGTGCAACATGAACTAAGCTACTAAAAGCAACTTGAAAGACTTAGAACAACAAACTAAATCTACTATTTTTGAGAAGATGAATCATGCAACATGTGAGAAACACAAGAATCTACCAAAACAATGTAATTCTATTGAAATTTTTGCAGCATGCCTTTACACAACAACTCAACTCTCCCTTTTAAAATAAGAGGAGACCCCTATTTATAGTTTTCCAAAAGTGAATTGAATGGCCAGGATTTACTCTCATTGTGTGGCCAAAATTCATTTTACATTAGGGTTTCACCTACCCCCAAAATATAAAATTATAAAAATACATTTTGTCCCATTCCTATTTCGTTCTCTAGTGGCTCTAACACTGTAGTGGTTTTTTCTTCTAGTGACTGCCTTCTTTTTTTCAGCTATACTATTGGAAACTCATCATCAATCATTGGTTTTCCTTCATTTTTCTGAAGAGTGGAATATTCCACAAATTTTCCAATTAATTCCTAGAGTTTGTTCCATTCCATGATGTCTGATTGAAGGATTTGAAAGTTCAGCCATTTGAATCTGCCTATGATCTGCTCCCAATGCTTGGTGCATCTAGGCGTGGCCTTGACTACCTGCTCAGACTGTGTGAATGCTCTTGCAGCAATGTCCATGAAATCTGATGTTATCGCATTTGCCGCCCCTTGCTCCATCTTCTTGTGGAAGAAGGGCTTGATTTTCTCTGGATCCAGTTCCAAGGCAGGCATGTCATAGTCTGTCATTGTCTTGAGGTAGTCTTCATTATCTGTCATGTGCTCCACAACCCATTCAAGGTCTAACTGAACCTCATGTAGTACCCTTTTAAGGAATTCCCTTCGGTGATCTAAGCCCATTTTCCATGTCTCTACTAGCCAATGATCATCTTTCATGAGGCCTAACTCCTTTTCCCATGTCTTTTCGGGCATCTTAAGAATAGCCTCAAGCTTAGGATTTGTGATCCTGTATAGCTCAATGAATCTGTGGCACGTTTTCTCTGTGGCCTCCAGTTGCTTTTGTAGATCCCAGAATTTATTGAACATTTGGGCAGCATGGCGGATATCCATGTTGCCATTGTATATTACTCGTTGGAACTAATCTGTAGTAGCCTTGGTTCAATTCTTCATTTCCTCCATTCGGGTGAGTTCTTCTTGGGAGAGAAGAGGGGGTGTGGATGATGTTGTTGGAGCCTCTTCCTCCAAGGATGTCCATTGTTGGATATAGGCTTTGAGATCCGCCACTTGTGCCTTTAGTTCCTCCTTGGAGGATTGATCCTTGCTCATTTGTTGCACAATCGTCACCACCAACCCTTGGAACTCATCAATCTTTTATTCTCTTGTTGTAGGGCCCAAGTTGATTGTCAAAATACTATAGCCGACTCCTTCACCTTTGTTTGTTACTAGAGTAGCAATTTGTATGGTTCTCAATCCGGAGGCATCAATAGTGATATGAGAGCGAACTCTAGGCTTCTTTTCTTTCCTTGTCTTTTTCTGTGCTCTAGCTGGTATTGCCTCGAGCCTGGCTTTCAGATCAATAACCGCAGGGGCCTTCTTTTGTAGCTGCCTGTGTAGCCAATTAGGAACTTGGGCTTCTCCTTTAGGTGATTCATGATCACCTTCCTCTCTTTGCTCATGTGGAGACTGTTTCTCTTCATGACCCAAGGCTTCTTACTCTGTTCTCTCTTCTTCTTCAGAGTCCTCAATATGTATAGCCTTTTCCCTGTCTAGCTGAGTGGAGGCTATATTATCTTCAGTGGCATCATTCCTCTAAGGTATTTCCTTTTCTAGATGCTTGAGCTCAACACGGTGCTCGGGCTCGGGGTTCTTCTTTGGTGTGTTTTTTGCCTTATCTTCTTCCTTTTCCACTTCTTTCTCTTCCTCCTTTTCATGAGGCACTTTGTCTTCTTGAATGGGACCCTTATCTTGGCCTATCAGTGGAGGCTCTTCGAGTATCTCCATGTTTACATCAATATCATCCTTTTCTTTAGAAGGCTACCCTTCCAGACAAGCCTTTTCATCTATATCCTTGAGCTATTGGGACAACTCCTCTTCAAGCTCTTGATCTAAGGTTTCTGTGATATATTTGGCATTGAGAGTCTTAGCATCCTCTTTCGAAGAGTGTGACTTTTCTTCATCGGATGCCACTTGGTCCACATTTATGTTTAATCCGCCCTCTGAGTGTTCAAAGTAATCATCTTTAAAGGGGTTCTTGGGCTCTTCAACTATTCCTTTTGCGGCCTCCCTCCAATGTTTCTCCATTTCTTCAGATATTTGCATGGTAGCCTCCATCTTCGGTGGCTTTGTAGGTGGCGGAGGAACGGGTAAGGCAACAGAAATCTGGGCCATCAAGGCCTGAACAGTAGTATTGATTATCACACCGGAGATCTCCACAGGTATTCCTTGCATGTATATTGCAAAGGCATCTGAGAAGGTGAGTGGTGGCATAGTAGTTGTAGCAACTGTAGGAATTGGAGTAGAAAGAGTAGCAAGTGGAGGAGGGAGTAAGAAGGAGGACAGCGAGGATGTTGTGGTTGAGGAGGAATCCAACAACAATATCGGGGCCGTTGGTGAGGGGAAGCGATGTGAAATGAAATTTCCACTGCGGGCGGAGATGAAATAGGCAACACCTAAGAGGTTGTAGGTGGAGGAGTGGCAATGACAACAACAAGGATGGGAGTGGAGGTGGTAGGTGGTGACCATGGCTGCTCGGTTTCCTTTTCTCCTTCATGCTAGGGATCATCTTGGATTGTGGGCATCTCACTCACAAATCCTCCTAATTTCTTCACTTTGTTCGAGGATTCTCCCTCTGCATCCTTCTGCATATATACCTTGTGTTTAGGATGGCACTCGGGAGCATCCTTCTTTTTCTTCGATCATGTTGTTGGAGGGGATTTAGGGGCCTGTTATGTTGGGGCACCAGCTGCTCCATTGTCAATTTCACTTTCGAGCTCATCCTCGAGCTCACCATAAGTTAACACTGCACCATGTACTTTAAGCTAGGAAATTTGGGTATCTACCCATTGTCTTGTTTTGTTTTCTATTGGTTGTGTTACAATATCAAGGTTATTGACCTCTTCTTCATCCCAATCTACCAGTGGTAGTGGCAAGTTGGCCACAACATCAAACCTTTCTTCAAAAATGGTATCCTCCTATTCTACAATTTGATTAGGCACTGGAAATAGATTTATTGACCTGAGAAACTGGGTCCTCATTCACATGTAGTGCCTCATTCACAATTCTTTATCGTGCTTACAATTGGCCTAGAAGTCTTTGACATGGGGTCAATGAGCATATTGTCTTCCAACCATCTTCTTTAAATTCTCGTACGGGTCCATTCTTCCCCGAGCTATGTGGAGGTCCAAATAGTATTCCACTATCTCCTCTGAATATTTTGTGCACAAGGTAGCGGAACAGGCATACATTCCTTGCCCAAAGTTCAAGGGATATGGGATCCCTGCTCTGTGTTTGTCACTTAGTAGGGCATGGGCATTCTACAATTGTCTAGAGACCTTCAACAAGATCATTCGATCATTGGGGTATTGTGGTAGCTTGTAGGGCCTTCCAGAGAACCCTTATGTTCTTATGTATGTAAATTTTGGGAATTGTATAAACAAATACCTGAACCTCTGGATGAAAGCCCTGGCACTATGCGAAACTCCTCTCAAAGTCTCCCTTGATGAGTCTAATGATATGTCCAATGAAGGCATCATTTACTCTCCTATATTCTCTCTTGAAGTTTCCATATTGCAACTGAGGGTAAAGGTCGTACACTTTTAGTTCTCCTCTCCCTGGATTCAGATTATTTGTGATAAAGAGGCCCTTATATGGGAACGGTTCTGCCAGGAGGTACACCAAGTAGGAGGTCATGTAGAACTGAGATGTTTTCTTTACAACCATAAGTTGGATATGCATATTGTCACTAATGATTTTGTCCCAGTGGAACTTTGTTTTGCCACAGATGATCTCCTCGATGAAGTAGAACATCCACTCCTGAAAGAAGGTAGCAATAGGGAGGCCCATTACTCTACTCAAAAGGGTAACCAAATCATGGTATTCCTCATAGAAGTCACTTCTGAAAAGTCCTGGGTACCTTAGCAGCACTACCCCTCTTATCTTTCAACCAATGCTGGTTGATTAATTTCTTGCATGCTAGAGTGTCTGTCTTCCACATGTTTTTTGCATATCCCTTCTCCGTTTCCTCCATTACATCAAATGTGGGGATATGAAATGTTTGACCTATAGACCTGGGAGACAAATTGGCCAATACTCTACCTTAATGATCAATGATCTTTCTGCTATTGTGGTATGCCTCCTGACACATCGTAACCAGCTTTGGAGCTACTAGTGCAGGCGGGAAACCCATTACTTTGACGAGACCACTCTTTTTGATATTTCGTGCATTCTCCGTTTTAGGGTTGATCATCACTCTGCCCCATAACACATCTATATCCACGTGCCCAAGATTAGTGTTTGACACTGAATCCTAGATGGAAGTGATTTTGGAGGTGCATTCCACCCCATGGAACTGGCACTTCATTTGATCTTTTTCCTCTTTCCCTCTCGGTGCTTTTGTAGGCTTCTTTCATTTCTCTTTCTCCTTAGACTTCCCCGATGGACCCGCAACAGATTCCATAAATCCTACATGCAAAGATGTAGTAAGCGCATTCATATGAATATTAGGGGAGCGTTAGTTAAATCTTGCAAAACGAGGGTTAGTTCTGGCAATTCATCTTCAAAATATTATAAAATTCATTATCATTCATCATTCGAGGCTTGTTCAGATCAAATTCAAGGATGTTGACCTAGGGATGTGAGTTTCCCTGGGATGGAAGCCATCAAGAGCAGTCAAAAGAAAAATAGTATTGGGGTCACGACAACCTGCAAACGACCGCTACATTCAAAATTTTGTATTAGGGTCTTGGTGATCAAAATTTTCAAGGAGGAACTTGGCACATGGGGAAATCAGTTATAAAGTTCTTAGAGGCATCTGATTGGTCATTTTTCTCATGCAGATTCGAGGAGTGTGGAGGCAAGAGGCCTCTCAAATGTTTGGGCTTTACCATTAAGAAATGACAAACAAGGCACGAAGGTCCGCAAGGAGAATCCTACGGTGCGGGACCCACAAGCGGTCAGGATGGCGCAAGTTAACTCCCTTTGGCCTTAGTCCCTTTGAGGCATGTGGGCAGGAACTGGCAAAAAGCTGTCATATGAAGGTCATTTGGGAACGACGAAGATGGGACAGCGGTCCACACATGGCAGTCTGTACAAATGGGCCTGCCAAACATTTTCACTTAGCCATTTGCTTTAGATGGGTTCAGACAATGGAAGAGGACGTAGGGTCCACACTGCGGATGGAAGAGAGGGCACAAATGTTTGCAAACGATAGTCAGGAGATGGCTGACCGCAAATGGAAGGCCGCAAGGAAAGATCTGCATGGCATCAAACTTAGCTCCTTGTTTCGCTAAATACTCAGAGGGAAATGGTCTGGGAAGAGTCCGCAATGCGAGTGGCCAGGGTTCCTTGGTTGTTTCAGAACGGCGAAGGAGGCGGGGTGGTCCATAGATGCTTGCCCACACAAGGGTTTACACTTAACATTTTTCATTTAAAAACTTGAGACAGCACAAGGAGTCGTGGGGTCTGCAAGGCGGAAGAGAACAATGACTTATTCATTAATGAAAGGCATTAAGGCGACAACAAAGAGCGCATGACAGTCCACACTAAACGGCCCGCATGAAACATCAAGACTTAGCCACCTTTGTCTTTTGACAGAAACGATTCAAGCGGGGCCCGCAGTGTGAGAATTGAGTAGTGGCAAGCCATTTACAAATGGCAGCAAGATAGGGGCCGCTTGCATGCAGTGGCCCGTAGAGGCGGACCCGTGAGAGCTTAAAGCTCATATTTTCTATGAAGCATCTAGATGCCTTGGACCTTAACCAAGGCAGCAGCGAGGAGGCGGCCACCCGCATGTAGTGATCCACAAAAGCAGGCCTGCAAAAAGGGTGCAAGACTTAGGTTTGGGCGTTCCGAGCTCAGCATTCAGGTTTTGACCGGGACAACGACAAGGAGGATGTGAACCCCAAGAAGGTCAAGTCTCTGTGAAGAACAATGTTAGCGGGGTGAAGTTCTGCATTGCTCTAAAGGGCAGCGTTTGGATGAATTTTGAAGGATTTTCAAATGGGTTTGTGGGGAATTTGATGGTTAAACGGCCACTAAAGGGAACTCTTAGGTTTCTCGTAAGATTCTTGATTAATTTAGAAAAAACCTTACTCAAAAGGACATGTTTCAAGTTAATGGCAGCAGACATACTTGGAAGGCACAAAAAATGCAATGAAGGCCAAGTTTTAGATTCTTCACAAGCTCGTGCAAGCGCGGGGGTCGCGATCACCATTTTCCTCTCTGACAATTACAAACTTGGTTAGTGAAAATGACAGTTCAGAGGGCTATTTATAGAAAAAAGTTCATTAATTATCGGCAGTAAATGTAGGTACGACGGCTGGCAAGGTAGCTAGGCACAAAGTTCGACGAATCGGTGGCGAGAAAAACAAAGCCCATAAGCCAAAAGGACTTCCAGGGTTCGCCGCCGATGGGCGGCGAAGAGATAACGACTAGGAAGAGTGCGAGACCCACCATGCAAGTGGATGTCCCGGGTCATTAGTTGATGAAACAACGATCAGAAGACAGTGTCACGCAAAGGGAAGCCCACAATGATAGACTCGCAAGACCTAGACAATGCTAGAGCAAAATGCTAAGGGAAGTCTGCATGAAAACCTCCGCAGGAGCCAAGGACTTAGAAAATTTTAGGGTGGTGAATTTTGGTCAATTGAGGATGATGACTTTAGGGTCCTTAACCACTCTAACCTCATAATTAGGGGCACGCAAAATGAGGTGAAGGCAAAAGCGACCCAGCGAAGGAAAAAGGAGAGGGTCCCCGTTTTGAATGGAGTGTGTGTGCTATAGGCACAACAACTTGCATTTGAATCAAATTGCATATATCAGGGAACAAAATCTCCTGATTTGAGTTGTTTCAGTTTAGAAAATATGTCTTGTAGATATAAAATTTGTCTATTTGAACTTTGTGTTTGAAGAAACAAAAGAAACTTCTTTTTTTAAATATATATATATATATACATGTATATAAATAAGTTTCAAATACATACATACATATATATATATATATATATATATATAAATGTGTGTGTGTGTGTCTATGCAATAGTAGAAAGTATGGTAAATAAGAATGAAACCATTTAAATAAACATAGAAAATATATATGTATATATGTATATATATATATTTGAATGCATATTTAAATTTAAATGTGTCGAATTCAATTCGATAACCAATAGAATTCTAATATCAGGCTGTTAATTAAATCAAATTAGATTATAGCAGTATGGACTGTTATGAAATTAATAGCAATATTTGAGTTTGTAGTGGCCGACGACAAGGCCATAATGCCTCCGTCAGAGGCATGCAAAATATAGATTGTTATTTCCATTTTGAACACACGGGCAGTGTGGGCGAAAAAGCACAGGAAGAAGTGGGTCGTTGGGAAGGAAAAAGTAGAGAAACTTGTGGGAAAAATCTAGAGATAACTTTATTCGATTTCAATATTTGAGGTAATTTGAACCTTGCATAGAATACAAACTTTTTTTTTTGTCTTTCCTTCCTTATTATTGAATGATATCCTTTCATTTTGTATGTCGATTTGTTTATCATTCAATAGTAAGCGCATTTAGATAAATTCCATGGCAACGAACATTGTGTGTCGCTCGGCCTGCATTGTAAAGTATGAGTTCTTTTCTTTAGAAGTCATGCGGCTAGCTCTTTGAGCTAAACCGAGCCTATTTTCTTTATGATCGCACTCACATGCAAGCCATACAATGGCCATCAGAATCTCTATTCCGCTCCACTGAATATTATAATGAAGAAACATTGTTCTTGATCACTCAATGATCCCATGAAGGAGGGTTTATAAACCTGTGTTTTATTTCTTAAGGTTTTGTTCCCTCCTTAGCGGTTCGCTGAGGCTCGAAGAGCTTCAAGAGCTCGATCTTTAAATCTTTTAGCTTTTAAAATGTTTAGCCAATATGGCTATCAGAATTAAATCCGATGATAGTGTAAATGTTGCCATTATTCTTTGTATAAGATCGAGTATGATTCAGGAGGATAAAAGACCCGTCTAAATACTGCATTTTCTTGTATTTCATCAAAGCCATGTTATTGAATGGGTCAATAGCAGCAAAGGGGGGCGAGGGAGGAGGGGCTATGTCGAATGTTTCTAAGCCTTGCAATGTATGTAGGTTGTCTCTTGGTAAAGAGTTGACCCCATTCGATGAGAACAATGGCATGAAATCCATGTTTGAATGCATACAAGGTCAGTATGTAGGATATCTCTACATATATGGTATTAAAACAGTAAGCTACAAGGGCAAATTTCTAATATATTAATGATGTTTAGAAAAGAGGATATTGACCATTGACGATTGGTTGACTTAGAGCAACCATAGTTTGTTGTTACAGCCTATAGGGCATAAGCATTATCTAAACATTAGTTATACTATCCTTATGTATGAAACAAAGCAATTTTGACTTGATTATTTTATGTACAATGTGAAAGAACTGTTTTGTTTCTTCTATTTAACAGTGAACACATGCTTGTAAAGTGACCATTTCTCATGAGAATAGCTAGAGATCTAGAATAGAGCAAATGACAATATTTGATTTTACATGTATCTGATTTGTTGAAAAGAAATGTGGATGTTCTTTTGCATGTAGCCCTGTTTGGTTTCAAAGTTATCTTGATAGCTGAAACAACATGATTTATAATTGTTTAAATGATGACTGTACATATGTGAGTAGTTTGTTTATAACTGTTTGATAGGAAACAACATTTATTTTGTTCAAACAATGAATGTACATATGCAAACAACTAGTTTTGCAACTGTTTAGTAAGAAACAGTACTTGATTTGTTTAAACAGTGAATGTTCTTAAAGCAAACTGACAAATGTTATAGAAACACAGTAGTGAAAATGCTTAAACAGTATGTGTGAAACTGTTAGCATAAGATTTGTTATGTTTTCTTTACTTGACAATGTAATGTCAATTAAAACACTATCTAAGATTGCAATCTGAATTAATGATTATTCAGAATGTATGCACAAACTTAAACATTAGTAGGCGCATATATGTGTATGCACATAGACCTCATCTATGTACATACACATACTAGCGACATACCTTCTTTTGTTTTTAGTACTTTTCTTTTTAAAGGAAAAAATGCTTAAGATGATAAGTAGAAATTAGTCACAAGAATGATGTGATTGAATAATGAATTGCTCTGTGAATCATAAATATGATTTCAGTTTAGAGTATGATTAGCATTTTGGAAGACATTTGTGAAGAAATGTTTTTGAATAATGGAACAAAACAATGATACCTTAGTTGACTAGAGCGTTTATAGGGAGATGTTGCTAGAGGGTAGATAGTTGTTATAGTAGAAGGTTACCTTCCAAGACGGGTGCTGAAATGGAGTCAAAGAGTATAGGTTTGATTTACCAGAACCTATTGTTTGTTATTGTTGCAACACACTTATTATGCTTGGCCAAGCAATATTGTTCATTATGTATGCACGAATGAACTCTATGATTTCACTCTCTGTCATTCCTAGCATAGATCTCGCACTTTATTTTCTAGCATACATATAGAAATTGCATGTTGATGTTTGGGCACACACCAAATTCCACCTTGTAGGTTGTCCTCATGCTAAACTTTTCGTGCAAGGTCAGGGATTCTTTAGGTCGAAAGAATACCAGGAAAGCGTAAGCTTCGTGGTTGGGCGGTAAAGCGCTTCAACCATATTCTCGTCCACCAGTGGAGGCAAGAGTTGAAGAAGAACCTTAGTTGTTCACTAGACTATTATATTCTATGTTGTAACTTGATGCAAAAATCATTTATGTACTTGATAGAAAATGTACTATGTAATGACATTGTGTCCTTAGGAGCCAAGCGAAACTAGATATTGTAATTTGACTTTTTAAGTGAATATAAGAATCTTTGACTCATTTTAAATGGACATGTGTAGCTATGATTGACTTTAGCCACTAGTTATGCCTTTTTAAATTGAAGTATATTCATGTGTCATTTACAATAATATTAATTAAGTAATAATTTGGAATGGGTTATTACAACATTGTTACGATAACCGTTCAACTATCAAATTTAACACAATCCTCCATGATAGTCATTTGACCATCAAATTTAAGATAAACACTCAAAATTTTCAACAATTGCCATTTTTTTAATATATGTAATATATGAAGTATTTTATATGAAAATGGGTCTTTATGGGCTTTTTGGATTCAATGGAAGGGCCTATTTTGACCCAAAATGCTTCAAAATTAACCTCAAATACAAAGCTACAAAATGGAAACCCCAAATCTAGTGTTTTTTCATTTTTTTTTTAATTTTTCAAATCACCATATGGTGCAAGAGAATAGCATACTCAACCTTACTAAAATGCACTAAGATCTCTCAACTAGAAATAACTCTACCCTGATATCTAAGAAGGAATTTGCATAGTCATGGCTCTGATACCATGTAGGATCTGAAGATTCACAATACTAAAAACCATTTGCAAAAACAATGAAAACCATCCACAAGAGTATGTAAGAAATGAGTTTGTTTGATACTAAGATCTATCAAATCATAGATGATGAGATATCATACAAAATTGTACAATTACGTTGCTTATAAAGGCAAGGTGAGAAATAAAAATAGACTAGATTGTGACATGTGTCTTAATCCTATGTTATGAGACAACAATTTTGACAACTATTAAATAACCTAGGTAACAATCATTAAATAAAAGCCAAAAAGATAAGATATAGTAAAATCTTATCTAGACAACTAAGACTTCTAGAAAGACACCTAGGACCTAAGTAAACTTAACATGTAAATAGGACCTATTAGTGAACTAGTTAGGTAAAATACTTATTTACACCAACACCAAAATCATCTACACTTGACATATTTTTCTTCTTTAACAAGATCTCTTGTTGCATTGTAGAAAGAAAAACTTGCAAAAGAACATATTATTCCAACATCCGCCATTATTCATCCTTGGTACTAGTGGAGATATTGTTTGTATTGTCAAACAACAACCACTAATCAACAACCTACTAGAGCCTTTCGTATAAAAATATAAACCCACATATTGTCCAAGACCTAAGTAAACTTAACATGTAAACGAGACCTATTAATGAACTAGTTAGGTAAAACACTTACTTACACCAACACCAAAATCATCTAGATTTAACATGTTTTGTTGCATTGTACTTAGAAGAATTTGCAAAAGAACATATTATTCCAACATCCACCATTATTCATCCTTGGTGCTAGTGGAGATTCTGTTTGTATTGTCAAACAACAACCACTAATCAACAACCTACTTGAGCCTTTCGGTATGAAAACATAAACCCATATATTGTCCTTGTTGACATTTTTAATCCTTTCATTAACGATTGATTTGCTAGTAATGAAAATGCCACAAACCTAGTGAGCATGAATCTTTGATATACCAAATTTCGTTATCGCAAGATAAGACCCTTTAAAATCCACTTTCTCATTTAAATCCTTTAATGTTGGTCTCTAAATTTTGGAATACTACTTTGACCCTAGCACACTTCACTAACATAATTAGCATCATTATCAAGCCATTCTTAATCTCCATTAATTTCCTTCTCAATTCCTTCAAGGAATTAACATATTCAAGGAAACCAATCTTCTCAAAGGTAACTATAACAAGCAAACCATTATCTTCAAAATTTTCCTCATCAACCAAAAAGTCTCATATTGGTAAAATGATTGAAACCACTAAAAACTTCAAAGGTATTTTTGACTATAGGAGATTGAAATTGGCATTTTCCACCTCTAGAATTTTTCCTTACAAATATGGTGTTGAGATTCAATTTTTTATCTCATTTGATTCTTCTTCAACTCCTCTTGAGCATGCATCACATCTTCTTCCATAACGACCACCTCCTTCCTCTAAGAACCCAAATACCCATAAAACACTTAGAGGGTTTGACAATACTTGTGATATGTTTTAATTTTGTGTCGTGCATCGAAATAAACATTAATCCTCACGATACATTTCATTAATTCATTGACAATGGTGTTTCTATTGAAATATTACTTCTATCTTTTGTAATGTTTTTGTCCTCCAAATTCACTCCATTCTATTTCCTCCAAGTCCAACCATTATCCCTTCGATAAATTGTTTTCCACATAACTCTAGCCAACAATGCTAAATTTATTTTCAAAATTGGCATATTCTATCCACCCACCTAGTTATCGATGTTTTGATCAACAAACTTGTGTTAGCATGCAAAGGACACCATGAATATAGCTAATACCACCATAGAATTGCAAAGTAGGAAAAGGCTGAGTGGTGAGATTGAAAAAATATATATATCAATATGTTGGCAAGATCACAAGAGTTCAAGAGAGTAAAAGTGGGATCCATGATAGTAGAAAGCAAGGTAATAATGATTGGTAGTGAGTTGGCTTATGAGGTTACCCATCCACCTTCATGGGAGACCAACTTTACTCATCTCCCTTACGTTGAGAGTGGACCGACACATACTAACTAAGTATTAGAGCATCGCACCCATGTAAATCAGCAATCATAATCGGCATATGGAGAGGGGTTGCCCTCTTCTCATACTAAGCAAAACCATTATACTCAAGGCTCCATCTTCACATTACTGTTTCTCGTAGGCCTATTATTAGTCATAGCAGCCATCCACTTTCATTATTGTATGTCATGTTTCATCATTGGCAGGACCCTTAACCTGCAAGCGAGCATAAAACGAAAGACCCGTAGTTCTATAAACCCTAATAGTCAATTCACTAGTAAAGTGCATATTACCATCTCCTTGGCCAATCTCTTATTTTTCAAGGGAAGTGGGCCATGTTGACTAAATGAAAAATATTTTATATTTCTCTAAGTTACTTGTCAAGGTTCTTTAACCACCAATTATTCAAAAATCTAGCTACTTCCAAGCTATGGTAATTGTGCATTATCCAAGATTTGCAAGTCAATCTCAACTCAATGAATGAAACTTATAAATCTTGGCACACCACAAAGCTTGATGAATACCAATTGTCTCTTAACACATTCAAATGAACCACCAATTTTTACAAGAAATTCTAAACAGGGTTGGCTTTGTTACCATTGGAAGAACCATTCAAGTTAAAGCTGAAATTCAAGTAAGCTTATCCCTCCCTCTGGCTTCTCACAGTGTAATAATATAGTGAACCTTCCCATTAGATTATTAACAAACTCTTTTGGAAAAGCTGATAAGTGCCACATGATATGCATTGTTTGAATACTTTTTGCAATTTCACGAATTGATCTTGTATTTTAGCTTGTCTAAGAAGTACAACGGATTTCAGTCTTTAGTATCATATACCCTCTCTTTGTAGTTGATTGCTTACCTGTACCTTCATATGCTTACGTAACCATTAAAAAATGTTTGTGAAAGGCTTGAACTTAATTCAAGTGAGATCGTCACTTATTTGGTCAGTTCCCATGAGATAATTCACCGAACCTGACTACATTATCATTATCAAATTTGGACTTTGAAATGCATCTCCATCCTAGTTGGATTCCTATAAAACAACTCAATTGATGTCCATTCTCCCACAATTTTACTATCTATCAAAATACATTTTCATCTCTTGCGAGCACAGTGCCCGACCTACAAGCAGTAATACATCTAGAAGCATGAAATTTTTATGATGAATTAATTGCTTTTCCATGTGAACCATTTGTTACGTAAAAGGAATCACTAATGTAGGCACATGAAAAGAATAGCATACAAACCTGTGCACTTGATATCCTTTATGCAATAAGTTCTAAATTGAATGCCAACATACTGATCCATGTGGATTGCACCATTACCTGATATGTATATATTCTTGTGTTCCTTACATTTCAACTATCTATTGAAGTTAAGCATACTCAAAACTAACATAACTCTACTAAAGAATGTAAACACTGAATCCACAATATTCTCCTAACAAACCAAAAAACAAACTGCATTTAAGATCCTCAAAAGCATAAACTTATTCAAAGCATCATAAAGCAGAGTATCACACTTTATTAGTGGAATCCACATATAAATGCATGTGAAGTCAGTCTCCTTTAGTTGAGTGTGCGTCTGATCAATATATCAATCAACAAAAATACATAGATACTTTTATAAACGAATAAATTCTCGAAGAACTATATTTTCTCTTAACTATTTTACTCTCTAAGAAATTGGTGGTAAAAAATAGAGTGCAAAAACAAATGCAACTTCTAGATAGTATCTTCTGAGTATTTACATAAAATATGTAAATCTCACTAAATTTACAGGCTCTTCCATAAAAAGGAGATAACAAAAGAAACACACCCGAAGGAGATTTTGATAAAGCTCTACTGCAAGTGGCTATTTCGACAATGTCGAAAAAAGATACCAAAATTAAAATATGAATCAGTCAATTTTCCTAATTTCCAGAGGGGGAATTTATGTACATTTTATCAGGCACCAAATTTGAGTTGCTTGACAGATCGGGTGTTCATTACTACTTTGAATTGCAAACGTGGAATTAGGCATGCATGCACCATTAACACATGGTATTGCTCCATGTCGTACATTCAAAAGAGTGAATGCAACCTTTTATGATGCATTTATTATCTTTTATTATAAAACATTTTTTGTGTACAAGGTAAGACATTGTATTTCTGTAAAGGATACACTGATCCTAATCGGCACCTGAGCAGTCCATTATGCCAACATAATTATTCGTGCAGGTATAGTACCATTAGTTGATGAGTGCCATTCTTTTCTTTCCAACATTTCAAATACTTATTGACATTGAACATGCTCCAAACTAAGAAAGCTACAATAAAAGAACGCAAACTCTGAATCTCCTAACATAAAAGCATTAGATTCAAGACCAAGGAAATCATGAATGTGCTCAAGAATATACACAACTTATTTAGACATCCAAAAAGCAAACGATCAAGGTTTGATCCCTTATATAGATGCATATAAAGTTGGTATGTATGTCCTTTTGATCAAATGTCTATTTGATCAACCTATCAATCAACAAAAAATATATGTTCTTCTAAGAAAAAATTCTTATAGAACTACAATTTCCCAAATATTTTTATTTCAATAATATATTGGCATTTCAGAAGCTTTGATGCTTGGTATAACCCAGTGCCAAATCAAGACTGTCATAACATCCATTTATCTATTAGAACAAATAGTTTGCGATAACAAAATGCAATTTTTATACAATATATTACAAGTATTCGCATAAAATAGGCAATCTCATAAACATTACTAACATTGACATAAAATGGAGAAGTTTCACTACATTTTATCAGGCACCAAATTTGAGAGGCTTGACACATCAGGAGTTCCTTCTCCTTTACTATTCCAAATTTCAAAAGTGGAATTAGGCGTGCATGCACCATCAACACATGAAATTGCTACACTTGCTACATCTGGTCGTGTGATCATTCCATTTCCTTTATCACCTTCATGTGTTTATAGGTAAAGATTAATCATAGTTGACATTTTATATAAAGAAGTTCTAAAAATGAATCACTGCAATGCAACTATTTTTTTTTTAATTGATAAAGTGAAATATTTTAAACTAAGTAAAATGTAACATTGCAAGAACCACAGGTTGGCTACAGTGAGAAGAGGGATGATTATAAAAACCTTGCACAAGGGAGGAAAGACCACAGCATTACAAAGATTAATAAAAGCTATTATGATAACAAAACTGTCAAAATTTCCAATCATGATGACTAATTTTCTAATGCTTGAAAAACATTAAATTAATCACACAAATCATTCAGAATAATAACTGTGGAAATGAACACAAGCATGCAACAATTTACACATTGAAATCTACTTTGCATTCCTTTGAAAGCTTACAAGGAAATCTCCATAACTGATATAACTCACAGCTGCACAGAATTATTAAACTGTACTGATTTATTAAACTTCTATCGTGCATCTATCCTGATACTATCTAGCTAAAAAATCCAATCTTCCAAGAGTAGTATTCTTATCTCACACACGAGATGACTTGGAAGATAAGTCTATATCATTAGTGCTTATCAACACTCTATTAGAGATTATTAACTAAATTAAAGATTTTCGCTTTATCACTTAAGAGAACTACAAAATAGAAATAACAGTTTACTTGAACTACTTGCATGTTCGCACTGAACCTGTGCAGAAGTTCTGAACTGAACTTAAAAACTCCACATGAGCAAGATTACATATATGAGATTGTCTAAGAGCTATTTTAGATCTGCAGTAACAAAGAAAGCTGAGTTGATAATATTTTCAGAACAATAAGGTGGAAGGGCATAGGTCTCCTGATTGCTGATTCTCGAGGTAGTGCAAGCCACTTCCTGTTGTTTGAGCCAGGAGGACGGTTTTCAGTATTCCATCCCATATAATATATCTTTCTCCTTGGTTTCCTAATGGATAGTTCCACCCATTCGCTGGTCCAGCAGCCTCATTTAACAGAAAACTATGGCTGTTTGACTGCCTTTCTAGGTTGTCAATCTCCTGAAGCTGTTGCTGAACCAGAAGATTATCTCTTGCAGATTTTTTGGAGTGCAAAACTAAGTTTAATGCCTCAGTTAAGTTGTACACAATCTAATTGCTCATCATTCCCATATTTTCTTCTTGTTTGTGCAAATACAGATATAATTGCACACTAGTTTTAGTTTATACCTGCAGGCTTTGCATCAAAAGAAGGGCTTGCTCTTGCTTGAGGTCATGCCTTTTGTTCTGAATTTCTCCAATTTTCAGTAGCACATTGTGTCATTTATTGTTGGCAGGAGCTCAAAAGAGAGTAGTTTCAAGGAGTGGAATCTGAAGAGAAAGATGGATTTCATCTAGTTAACTGGATGAGTCTTGCAAGTAGAGAGGGTTAGGATAGCAAAGATACAAGAATTATTACCGAGATTAAACATGGGGGTATTATTTGTGGGATAGGGTGATAAAGTGTTGGAGTGGGCATAGCATTGGTGGGAAGGTACCCAGAAACAATAAGAACTTGGCCATTCCAAGAAACAAAATGTAGAGTATTGTTTTCTAAGTTACTTTGAGAGGCTGAGTGATGAGGGAACTAGGCCTATTTGAGACACATGTAAAACTGGATTGAACAATAACATAGGACTTACCCTTACCTGTAAGAGAATCACTGTTGGCATCAGATTCATGCCCAGCAACGTAGCGTACAGGGACCTCATCATTCTTATATTCCTCATTTTAAATGACTATGACCTGGCTCTCATTGGCTGCAGTTTTGTGTTGAGACTCGTTAGCAGTTCATCTCTGCTTGTTTCTTCTTGAAGTACAATTGCAAGGGTTTGTTTCGGGTTAAATGTCTTGTGCAAATGCACAGAGGGAGGCTCTCATTTATAGCCTTTTTCATGACCCTAATGCTTTTAATTCTCTCAAGAAAGCTTTTCAGGATTGGTTTCCAAAGGAGAGCATCAAACTTGAAGCTCCATTCAAAAATTTCAAAAATCTGCAATTATATGCCTTTTAAATCTGCTCTTTATTCGAATGGTATTCAATGAATTGCTTGCCTTCAAATGATCTTCACAATCTCTTTAAATATTCTTACCAAGGGAGGTGACTTTATGAAGCAACATGTATTTTCAAAATGGATGCAAGCCCTCAATTTATATGCACCCTTTCACCTTTAATTGGGGTGCTCCAATAGGGGTTGGCCCCTATATTTAATTAAATATTTTTTTTATTTGTTTTCAAAAATAAACCCCCAAAAATGGGGCGCACCACTTGAGAGGGTTGGCCCTCTTCATAAAAATTAATTTGCAATTTTTATTTATTTTAATGAGGGTGCCTAGAGTCTAAGGGTCGGCCCTTAGCAACAATATATTTTATTTTATTTCTTATTCTTCAAGACAAGGCGTCAAAGACAAGGAGGTTGGCCCAAAATATTATTTAATTATTTTCCTTCATGCAAGGCTGCCAACTAACATAAACAAACTCCTTCCTCAATGATCTTAATGACACCATTTAACCTTTGACATCCTTTGACATCAATGACAACAAATTCTAACAACCTCCCCCTTTGTCATTGATGGCAACCCCTCATAGAAATAATCTTGGAATGTGTATAAGAGTGAATTTGCACCCTTTATGCAAATTCCCTTTTTGCCTTTATCCACCCTAGAAAACCAAGTTCGGAGGCTTAATTACACATAAGCCCGCTGCTTTTATCCCACTTGGCGCCTGTTTTAAGCGTTGGTGGGGGAATTTTTATCAAGGAGGCTCGCGCGGTGCGCAAACGTCCGTGTGGCACGCTTATGTCCTTGGCAGATTCCTACGGCTGAACCTGCAAAGGCGTTACACTTCTCATTGGGAGTCAAGTTGTAATGCCCTCTTCGGCCGACCAACCCGAATATGGCCGTTTTCTTCATCTCCTCTTCAAACTCACTCCTTCAACAAGCATTTCATCTTCTAAGCATTCAGTTGAACTTCTTCACTTCATTCACAAGCTCACTTTCATACTCTTGCACTCGCTCTCAAGCTTTCAAGTGGCACCCTTGCACTCCATTGCAACAACTTCACTCAACCACTTCAATAGAGCAAGTTGGGGACGTTGCAGCAGAGGCTCCAGTACTCTCATTTTCTCCCCCAAGCAACCTTGAGCGCTCTTGGTGGAGGTGGTAAGCTTCCCTTTCCTCTCCTCTATTACTTGGTTGAGTAAGCACACTTACTGTTTTCTAGTGTTTTGGTGTTCTCTATTATAGTACTTGCTTTATCATACTTGCTTTCTTAGTTGTCTGTGGAGGTGGAAACACCTAAACGGGGGTCTGACTGAGGCAGGCCCCTATATAGCCACCCAACATTTTCCTCTTTGTGTGTAGGTGAATGTTTTCTTAAGGAGCTAGCTAGCGAATGAGTTTCTTTGTGAGATCCTTCTTACCACCCTAACTCTTGCATTTTTTGCTTTATCACATTAGAGAGTATTTTGTTTACTTAATCACGTTATTTTGGCCCTTTAATAATAGTTAGCTGGGTCGTTAGCTTATTTTCTTAGGTTTGACCTTGTCTCTGTAGTTGTCTGGGCGTATGGACGCCAGTGCACTTTAGAGACACCAGCTCGCCACGCTGTCGTCCAAGGACCACGCTTTTGTCCTCAAGCAGAGAGCTTCCTGAAGCGTAGTGTTGAACCTAAAAACCGGCTCGCCTAGCCCCATCCTGTATTTCGGGTCCGTAGAGTGATTGAAGGGCCTTATAGTCCTCATCATTCTTGTCCCGCATATCCTAACACCCTGCTAAGCTAAGGCAAGTTAGGGTAGCTGTCCGCATTGTTGTACCCAAAACCAAAATTTTTGCTTCATCAAGGCATTTTGCATAAAAGAGCCTAAACCTTGCTAAAATGAGGTCAAGTACAGTTTTTGGGCAATATCAAGCATGGAGTTTTGTCAGTAGTTTGTCAGTCAAAGGCAGTTTTATTGATCAGAACCTGATGCTGAGACTCAGAATGAAGCATTTCATGATGGAGGAGCGTCTCACGACAGCATTTCACGTTGCACATGGTCATTTCAGTGATCGAGATGATGATTTTAAAGGTTAAAATTATGAGGATTTCTCAAAGAGAAACAAGAAAGCGCAACTATAGCCTAGGGGCGCCCTTCTGTTTGAAGGTCAAGATCTTGTTGAAAATGCTCATAAATACAGTCAATCTCTTCAGAATTGGCCTGGCTATCCGATGAGCTATCCAGTGAAGCTATCCGAGATCCTCAACTCCGGCAAATGGTGACAGAACTTGAAATTCCCAAAATTCTACATGGCAGAAACTTGTCTTTTCCAGTAAAAGCGCGCCTATAGCTTGAGGGTGCCCTTCTAGATGGAGGTTTGGATTTTGGTTTTTCTGATGATTGAAGCAGTCAATTTCTTCACGACTAGTCTGCTCATCCAACAAATTATCAAGCGCAGTCATCCGAATCCCAGAGCTCCGGCAGCTGACATTTCAAGATAAGCTTATAATGGGGTTTTCACATCTTTCAGCTTCTTCATTGCATTTCCAGCGCAACTATAGCTCAGGGGCGCTGGTTAATATGGCCCTTGTAATGGTCGAATTTGCTGCCGAGGTCTTCCTGACATAAGTACTACGCTAGTCCAGCTCCGCAACGCACCAAGTTGCCTGTCGATCCGACATTTCGGGTGATTGTGGCAGAGTTTCTATCAAGCACATAATTTCACGGGCGGACCAACATAAAATTTTCATTGTATTTCTACAGTCCAGAGGCGCCTAGCCTTTAGGCCTGTCAGATGAGGTCGTTTGCTTTCGAAGTCTTCACGGGATTCAAGCGTAATTACTTTATCTATCCAACGAGCCTAGCCATCAGCTTCCAGGATTTGGCAGTCGCTCGTATGTGCGAGGTCTTTGGCGAAGTGTTGAAAAGTGAAGATAACTCGTAAAATGGCTAAGTGTTGGTCGTTTATTCCATCTTGGGATGGGCGCCCTTCTATTTGAGGTCTTAGAACCAGTTTTCTTGCTTCGTTGCCTCTCGAGACTTCTCTTCTCACTCCTTCTGGCTATCCGTTAAAGCAAACGTGGCTCGAATCGGGTCATCCCAGCTCTAAGTATCGAAGGACAAAGTAGGGTACTTGGATGAAAGTTCAACTTTCGTCAAAATGGTGCCAGTGCAACTGAAGGCCAAGGGCGCTTTTACTTTTGAGGCCCTTAATGCACTTTTCAGATGTCGTGCGTATATCCGTTGGATGCAGAATGTCTTCAGGCATGCAGTGGGCTTGGTTTCCTGTCAGCAGGGTTCACCTTTCGCCGTCAGCAGCCGTTTGAAGCATCAGATGGCAGTTTAGGAAAATGGTTAAGTCTAGTATCTATAAATGAATTTAATCAAGGGCGCCTAATTTTTCAGGGTGTCAAACGATGGATTTTGCAGTGTTGACTCCCAGCAGACGTTTCTTCTTTGCTCAGCAGGCTTCGCGATGAATATCTCAGTTTAGTCTCAGCATCATCCGGTCACTCAGAATTCAGTGTCAAAGATGGCCAGTTGTGATTTTGTCGTCAGCTATTAAATAGGAAGTTAATAAAAAGTGTAATATCTTGAGCAAATGGACGCCTATGAGCTCAAAAGATGACTTTTCGGAATCGGTGAAGTCTAATGGTGAATCCTGAAGCTTCATTCGAATTGTCAACTGAAGTTTAAAATATTTAATATTTATTTTGCATTAAATGGCGATTTTCTATTTTTCGCGCCTTTGCATGATGATGAATATTTTATTATTATTTAAATTTCAAACTCTGAGTTAGTGACAGTTCAACTAAGAAGGGTCCAATTGAAAGGCTTCTATTTCAATCAGGGTTTCAAATTCTTGCAGTTCACCAGTTGGTGCGAATTTCCTCTTATTCAAACATAGCGCCATCTTCATTCATGTTTCATATCTTCAAGAGAAATCGAATTTATCAAGAGAAATTCATATCTTCAAGGAGAGTTCGTATTTCTTTAAGAATAAAGGCGCAACTTCAAGGGAAATTCATATTGTGAAACAAAGGCATATTTCTTCAAGGCGTATTTTTCAAACAAAAGAAATTCGTATTTCTTCACAAGAAATTCGTATTTTCTTCAAAGGCAAATTCGTTTTTCTCAAAACAAAGGCGAATTCTTGCAGATCAAAGGCGAATTCCTCATCAATTTCCAAAGGCGATTTTTATTGAAGAACATACAAAAAACGTCTTTTTCCTCCTTGGTTCTCAGATTTCTCTCAGATTCCAATTCACATGTTCCTGAAATTGGCAAATTCGACAAGTTCAAACATCTGGATCATTTCTATATAATTCCCTCGAGTTAAAATTGTGCGCTTAATTTTTCCGGAATTTTTAACTTCAGAACATTCGTTCTTGAGTTACTAATTTTCTCAACTGAAAAATCTTTGCATGATCGAGTAGAAGTCATATTTTCGCATATCTGACATTTTGGGTTGTCTTAGAATCTTTTTCTGGACAAAACCCATATCTCAGATTTTTCGCTGAAAATAACTCTTCGAAAGGCTATTTTTAACTCTCGCAGGCTATTTTTAGCTTTCCAGAAATCTTGTCAGAACATAGTCAAGTTCACAGTCAACAGGCGAGTTTTCCAGAATGCAGTTCACTCAGCTCGAATACAGGACCAAAACAGTCCTTACTCATGACTTCCTCAGGTTGGTTGAGACAGATCTTCACAAAGTGTTGCCAGAAGCAGTTCTAGATCCGGTCAAAATCAGAAGTTCAATTATTCAAAATATTGAGCAGTCTGGCTTATTAGAGGCCGCTTCCATACCTATCTCTGTTCATTGTATTGAATTCGTGATGGCTTGTATTAAGCATTACAATTCTACTACTCGTGAGATAGTGTCAGTTGATGGACGAGTCATTTGCAGTCTCAAACCTTTGGACATTGAAAGAAGTTTTGGCATTCCTCAACACCCGAACAGTCTGGTTATTTCTATGGAGCAGTGTGAGCAGGCGTTTGATGCTGATGTGGACAAGTGTCAGAAGAAGATGGCAGAAAGATGGTTAAAACAAGCAATGAACAGATTGCCAAATAATGTGGGTCATGGTGAATACAAGCATGAGTACGCGATTCTAATTACACTCCTGAATCGTGTCTCAGGTCAAGCACATGCGAATGTTTTCCAGCCTTGGATGTATTACATTATAGGTCGCATCATTTCTGGGCAGGAGCATTATGACTGGGCATCCTTCATCAGCGATATTCTTCACAGGCAGATCACCGGTTTCCAAGTTGCCCATGAGTTTCACATGTGTTCGTATCTCGTGTACTTGATCGCTTATCAGGGTCAGTTCTGAGGATTAAACACCGTGGGCATTCTCAGTATTCAGAAAGTCTATCAGTATTATGATCAGTTTGAGTTCACTAAGGCTGAACGTCATTTCAAGCTTGTTTATGAGGCTTTT
>VDFB02168118.1:176317870-176719366 GCA_007258455.2 Sequoia sempervirens
ATATATATATATATGTGTGTGTGTAATGAGCCATTAGATTTTATGGAAAACTAGAACCACCTTGACTTCTAAGCAAGAGGAAATAAAGGGGATTCTTCTTTCATTTCTTCATTTGTTTGTAGTGCAAGTTTGGAAAGAGGAAGAAATTGAAATAAACATATTGCAGATCTCTTGGCATAGTATGATTTCATGAAATTCTTACTTGGTTCTACTCCCAAATTTGTTTGTCAAAATATTTTCAGTTTTGAAAAAGAGGATTGTAATGTTTTAATTATAAATTTTAATCAATTTATTGGTTTGATCTAATTTTTAGATATGTCATACCAATCTCTATAATAAAGAATTCCTTTAAATTTTATGTCCTAATTTTGAGTGATCACAAATGTAATACTATTTTATGATAGATTATTATTATGAAAGAAGATGTCAATGTTTTGTTAATAATTTACAATTGTTGATTTCAGTTAGTACAAATTGTTAATATGATGTTCTAAGATCAATAATATAAAAACCCATTAAGTTGCATATTCCAATATCATGTTTATCATTTTTATGATCAAATCTATAAGACTTATTTATAAAAATTTATTGTTTGACATAGGGGCAGCAATGTTATAACTATAACTTTTGATTAATCAAGTGGGTTAAGTTGATTCAAACAGAAAAATACTTAATGAGCCATAAATTTAAAATTATTTTTGAAACCTTTACATATAGTTACAGCTATATACAATTTAAAAGTCTACAATAATTATAACATAAAGGATGATAATGAATAGATTAAATGCACATAAAGGAAAATAATGAATACTCTACAAAATATTTTTGTTTCTTTTTTTTTACATATAATTCAATACAAACCATATACATCTATTACATTGAAACCCTACTTACATTTTTTCAAAATATTTCAACATTTCACCATTTCCATAATGATAATAGATATCTTCACTTGTAACCTATAACATGGTTATCCATAGTAGTCTCCACAAGAGCATAGATCTAAAAAAAAAACACTTGGTCCAATGGGCTCTCCACCCAACCATAGGGTTGTAAATCCAACCCACCCTCGAGAAAAGGGGTCACATAGAAAAATCTAGGTTCACCCACAACATAATGCAATCTACATAAAACACATAACTTCTTCTCAACCAAACATCTCATTCACATTGTGCATTTACAAGTTTATTTCACATTACAATAATAACCCATCAAAAAATTACAACACAAAGGATTCTTCTTGGAATCCTTAACAAGGGGAGAAGAGACTCAACCACTCTAAGGGGAAAAATATCTCACAAATTGATTCATATTTGAAACCCACAAAACTTCTTCTTGATCACATTTGTACACAAACTTCCATCCACCCAAAAACCCCTTATTCCTCCCACAAAATATCACATATTAGATACTCTTATCAAAGAATAATAGAATGGGGTACTCTTATCCCAAAATTAAACCCCATGTAGGAGCCTCACCCACTCAAACCCCAATTACAAGGAGGACCAAACCCTCTCAAGGGTGGTCAACTTCACACAACACAAAATACATAAAAACTACAAAATATCATAATTTTCCCTTTACACAAAACACATCACAATTCCAAAAACTTCACGAATTTCTCACAAAACATACAAAAAGATGCAAAACCCTTACAATCTTTCACATACATAAAAATTATAAAATATTTAAAAGAGGGCTCAAAACCCTACCTTAAATTCGCTTTCCAAAGAGTTAAAATATTGAAGAAGAAAGCCTCAAGCATCTCCTTTCTAATCCTTCCTTTCTCTTCCATCCAAAATTGCTTCCTCCTTCCAACTTTCTCTTCCTCAACACCTCATTTATCCCTTCCTCTCTCTCTAACCATCTCAACTCTCCAAGATTGAAAATTTTCAAAGAAATGACAAAAAAAATGAAAAGTTCCTCACGCTCTACGAAAAGAAACCTATAAGAAAAGGAAAGGTAATTTTTTCCCAACCACCCAACCAACTCATAATTTTTCCACTTTTCAAAAATGAGAAATATAAGTGGTTTTCAAACACTAATAAAGGTATTTTATAAGGTAAAATAGCCCCTAACCTATAAGTCTATCACCTAGGGAAATTTTTAGACTATTAAAAAAAAAAACACATAAAGAACCATATAATTATAAACTAAATAAACATACTAAAAGATAACTCAAAAGATAAATAAAATGAACTTTACATATGCACATGATCACACAACATAAAATAATATTTCACGACAACATATTACATGACCTTATTTCTCCATACAAGACAAGGTTGGTATTTCACAGGGATAAAACAATACAAGTAGTTATGTAACCTCGTCCACCATTGGAAAAATTCACCTCTTCACTTAACAAAAAGGTTTCAGTACATGGCATGAATTAGTATAGCCTAAGAAAATATTATGAATTTAAATAAAATTTTAAATTAATAATTAATGAGGAAATCAAATATAATAGCCATAAAATTTAACATATATAATTCTCATATTCTCAAAACCCACTCACATAATCACTTAATGAAATCAAATGATAACTCCATCTAATCAATAATATGTAAATGTGTCGTCTAATAATAATCATGATAGTCAAGACATATATACGAATATAAGAATAACATCTATCCATTAGGAAACAATTGTCATCCATAAATATCTTGAATATAATGTCCAACAATAAACACATGAAAATATCCAATATGAGTCATGATAACAATAAGGAACATAAAGAAAATTAGGAACACAAAAGGTGGGGTCTCACATATATGAAATAAACTATCATTCGAAAAACTCCTAAATAATCTAACCATATAAATAAAATATCATGCAAGAGTCAACATAGATGGGGTCTCACAAAGTATCTCTATGGAATAATCAAGGAGAGAAACTTGTCAAGAAAAAAGTTAAAAAAGATAATTAAGAGTAAAATCTAAATAAATTCCCAAAAGAAAAATCTTGTAAGTTATAAACCAAGAAAGTATCTTGTTTGATTGGGAAAAGGATGAAGACCCTCTTCCCAATTGTTTTGGATTGGATTAAAGATGACCTCAAGAACCACTTGGCTACAAACCTATTGGGGAGAGCCAGAATGGTGGATCGGATCTTTAATCCAATGTTTATGTGTTTTTGTGTGTTTTTGGAATGTGAATGGTGTGATTTTTAATTGACTAATTTCTAAAATGCAATGATCTAGCTATGAAAAATATGCAAATGCAATGATTTGTTATGATTTATGACAAATTGGATGCAGACATACAAATTTCAATTCCAAAAATGAGAAGAGCGGACATAGATGCACTTGATATGTAAATTTGAGCCTGATATTGCTGGTCTAGGGCACAACACACCCTAGACTGTCCTCCTTTTTTCTCAGATCTGAAAATATAGGCTTCAGGACACCAATCTATAGCTTCTATCCTCTAGGTGTTGTTGGAGGAACTTTGTCTATTGATGAGAAAATGAAAATTATGTGACTTGTCAACTTGTAGGGTTAGAGTGCATGAATGAAAAAGTATCCTTCAATCTTCCTTCAACTCACTTCAAATATGAAACCTGCACACATGAGAGGAGAGGAAGGGTTGTGCAATATCGAGGCTTGCCTCAATCAAACCTCATGTTGGTATTTCTATCTCTACAATGGAAAATTATGATAAAAGAGAGTTATCTTTGGATAGATAGAGGCTAATTGAAAAATAAGTAATGAATTGGAAACTTGTTGCAACTCACCACTTAGATCTAATCTCCTTGATGGACTGAAGTCACACTCATCACCTTCAAGGATCAATTGTTGCTTGATTTGATTCGATTTGATCTAATGACCTAAAATTGTTAGTACACAAATAAAATACATGTACAACATATGAAAAATTTACATGACACATGACATGATGCTTGAATAATGAAATGTTGCAATGATATTGATAATTTTTCTCTTGACTACTCTTGAATGCTTTTAAGACACTTGATTTTCTCAATTGAATTCTTAATTATGCTTCTTCTCATTAAAACGGTGAAAATACTATATACATATTATTATTTTTGTGAAAATCAAATATTGATAGCTAACATTTGAAATTTGAAATTGAAATAATAAATTACCAACACCAACATATTCAAATTTGGGGTCAACTTAAGTGGTCTAGGGTGCAGTGTGCCCTATACTAGATTCATGCTTTTTAGGAATCAAAAGTGTCAAGGGAAAAATATTAAATGCATGATTTGATTTCCCATTTTTTATTTTCCAATAATGTTTATAAAAATGAGCAACTGATGCATAAATAGGTCCAAGAACATAGGGAGAGCTAAGCCTAGTGTGGAATTGTCAAGGGTGACAATTTTTGATGCTACATTTAGCCCCCATTTTAGTGAGAGTATGACACTAAAGTACAGATAGGTCAAGAGGGGTTCAATTATCCAAAATATTAAAGAGATAGGATGACATTGAATCTAAGGGATGTGCTAGCCCCCAAGATTCAAGATCTTATGGCAAGACAATATAAGGACAAAGGAACACACATGTATGAAATGAAATGCAACATGACAAACATTTAATCATACATGAAAAAAATGTAACACATACACAACATAAACATGAGATAAAATAACATAATGTAAATATAAATAAGGCACATAAGAGACACAAAACACAACAAAGTTTATTAATAAAAGGATTTGAGTCAGTAAGGGAAAGAGAACTCAGTCTTAAATTTGTCTCAAATACCAAACATCATATCTTGAATATATGTTAGACAAGATAGTGCTCTCATAAGGGCTATCAAAGTTTGTTATGTCAAACCACTCATGAGCTACATAGATCCACTAACTAGCAAGTTGTGTTATGCTAGGTATACATGCAATATGATGGGTTCCACAAGACTAGAAAGTTGTGTTATTCTAGGTATCTCATTAAGCACATGGCTCCACTAGCAAGCAAGTTGTGTTATGCTAGGTGGCCATGTTAAAAGGTGCTCAAGTTCACAAATCAACAACTTTCATTATTTTAAATCCATGGACTATTTTACAAATCATCCCTTAGGGATTGTATAAAGTTTAATGTCATGGGGGATTGTTTAATGTCATAAGGGACAAAAATCACATTAGGGGATGTACAAAGTTTAACTTCATGGGGGAGGAACAAAATTCACCTCAAGGGGTTTACAAATTTTAATGTCACATAGGATGAAAATCAAAGGGTCATGCCTCAAGGGGCATTATAATGTATACCACCACCAAGGGTGCATGCCAATAGATCATAATATGTCAAAGGCCACAACCCAATACATGAGAGGTCGCACCTTAGGGAGCATCACACATGAAACCACCACCAAGAGAGGACAAATCATGGAATGAAGGGTCACACCTTAGGGAGTACCAAGCATAGTACTACCACAAAGGGGACATAACATGTCATGAAAAGTCACACTTTTAGGGGGTATAAATCCTAAGACCACCACAAAGAGGACAACCAACATATATTGAGATGCACACACTTCAGTGAACATCCATGTGATATTACTACTAAAGAGGACACATTGATGTGAGAAACAAGACCACACTTTTAGAGGATTTATGATATCACAACTAAAAGGGGCCATTTTTATTCAATTATTGGTGATATATGGGGTAATATGCCCCCCCTTAAATTTTTAGTGTACTTCACTAATATTTTAAGGAGGTAATGTAGTATATAAAGGATCCCTTCTACAAAGGAACACACCTTCTTTCCCCCAAGAGTAAGGGAAAAGGTGATCCTATATGGATTGTGTTTCATTGCTTAGTGATAAGATATGATTGCACATAACATCTTGTACTCCTGTGCATGGTAATGAGTATCTGATGATACTACAACTACCACATATCAAGGACAAAAATTATATCTATTTAATTTATCATCTTATCATATTCATCCTTATAAGGATCCATATCATCTAATATCTTATTTAAAGTACAACATTCATCACTAGCATGACTAAATAATCTATGATATGCACAAAAGGGTGAATTTTTATTCTTGTGTTGAACATCTCTTCTTTCTTGTATAGGAGGTAATTTAATGAATTCCAAGTGTAAGTGTTCTTAAGGTACATTCAGTTTTGAAAAATGGATGTGGAACACGTAGGAGACCCCTTCTAATAGGTCCATAAGGTTTATATCATTTAGAGGATGGTGTAAAAAATTTATGTAAAGGTCGAGGACCTTGATAACCAATTCTTTTTGTATCTTCAAATGGTATTTGTTTCAAGAGGGTGTGTATTTCATGTTCATTTTTTATGTCACAACCTTGTTTAGTAAGAATCTTAAATCATTGACCATAACACTTTTCTAAGTTGATGGGTGCATCACTCACTTTTTTTTCATATGATGGAGGATAATTCATGGGCTCATCTTGAGTGGTGTTTGGAAGGGTTCTCATTTGTAATGGTTGAGGTATAAATTGTAAAGCACTTTCCTTGTGTGAGGAAGAGAACATGTCAAGTGGAGGTATGGTAGATGTTGTTTATTGTTGATAAGGATGGGAAGGCCATATTGATGAAGGATAAAGGACATTTTTCGCTTCAGTCTTAGGTATTTTATTATTTAAGAATTCATTTATGATTTCTTCATCTTTCCTCAAAATATCCTCATTAAGAATATATGCATTGGGAGATGAAGTGACATGAGTCTCATCACTTGAAGGAGAATTGTTACTGAAAACACAATACTAAACATCAACCAAATATTACAAAGAAGACAACATTTTACCAAAGCATTCAGACATTGTAACAATTTTATGCTTAACCAATACATGCACCGAGATACAGACTATTATATCATAGTGAACAAAAAAATTGAAAGGTCTAGATACAATACCCTGAGAGATTTTTGCCACAAAAAATTGAGCAAAAATAGTTTTTCCAAGGGCGCAATATGCTCTAAACCAACAAGGTATGTTTACTGAGTTCAAATTTTAGGTGTGTTCTACAATGTTTAAGTTTCTTTTTCTATGAATGTTCAAGTCTAACAATATATATTTTTTTAGAATTTAACCGATTTTTTATTTTGCAATATGAAATACAATTATGCAAGCAATTTCCAAAATCCTATGATGATAAATACAACTTGGAAATTTAATTTTCAGAATGTAAAACATAGAATTTGATTGATCTTATCTTGACAAATCTAAAAATGAAATTTTTTATGCTTTTGTAACAATAACAATGCACTTTTTCCACTATTTCACTATATGCAAATACCTAAATGAATGTTTTGAACACTTTCAAATTTGACTTCAGGTGTAATGCAAGTTATCAATGCAAACTTGAACTAATCCTATTTTTCAATGATTGAATTTAACCCTAGATGCAAAATTCAATACAAATTTTCATTTTTTTTAATGCTTTTTATGATAATTAGGTATGCAAATAATGAATACAAACACTCTAATATCTAATTCAAATTTTGAAATTATAGCTTCAAATTTCAAAGGTGATAATTTGTTTGAAACAAGAAGGTCCACCAAAATGTTTGGTTGGGAAAAGGATGAAGACCCTCTTCCCAAATTGAATTAATTGGATTAAAGATGACCTCAAGAACCACTTGGATACAAACATATTAGGGAGAGCCAAAATGATGGATCAAAGCTTTATCCAATTATTTAGGTGTGTGTGAGATTGATTGATGTGAATTTGAATGAGTAGTTTTTAAAATACAATTATCTAACTATGAAAACTATCTAAATGCAATGATCTAATATGATTTATGACAAAATGGATGCAGACAGACAAATTTCAGTTTCAAAAATGAGAAGAGAAGGCATAGATGCACCTGATATATAAATTTGATCCTAATCTTGCTAGTCTAGGGTGCAGTACACCCCAGAGTTTCCTTCTTTTTTCTCAAATCTGAAAATGTAGGCCTCAAGACACCAATCTGTATCTTCTATCCTCTAGGTGTTATCAGAATTTCATTTGTTGATGAGAATTTATATATTTTGTGACTTGTCAACTTGTAGGGTTAGAGTGAATGAATGAACAAGTAGCCTTTAATCTTCCTTCAACTTACTTAAGATCTGTAACCTACACACATGAGAGGAGAGGAATGGTTTTTCCATAAAGGGGCTTGCCTCATTCAAACCTTATGTTGGTATTTCTACCCTCACACTAGAAAATGATGATAAAAGAGAGTGTATCCTTGGATGGATAGAGGCTAATTGATAAATAAGTAGTGAATTGACAACTTGCTACAACTCACCACTTAGATCTAATCTCCTTGATGGATTAAAGTCACACTCATCACATTCAAGGATCAATTGTTGCTTGATTTGATTTGATTTGATGACCTAAAAGTATTAGTACACATAAACAAAATGCATACAAAACATATGACAAACTTACATAGCACATGATATGATGCTTGAATAATGAAATTTTGCAATGATCTAGATACTTCTACTCTTGACTGCTCTTGAATGCTTTTAGGACACTTGATTTTCTCAATTGAATTCTTAATTATGCTTCTTCTCATTAAAATGGTGAAAATACTTTGTATTTATATGCAATTCTTCTAATTTCTTGAAAATCAAATATCAATAGTTGACACTTGAAATTGGAAATTAAAATAATAAATTACTAACACTGACATATTCAAATTTAAGGCCAACTTAAGTGGTCTAGAGTGCAATGCGCCCTAGACCAGATTCCTACTTTTTAGGAATCAAAAGTGTCAGAGGAAAATTATTAAATGCATAATTTGACTTCTCATGTTTTATTTTCTAGTAATGTTTATAAAAATGAGCAATTAATGCATAAATAGGTCCAAGCACATAGGGGGGAGCTAAGCCTAGTGTGGCATTGTCAAGGGTGATGATTTCTGATGCTACATATCCAATCTTAGACACCTATATGATTTAAAAAAAACTACAAGGGAACTTATAAAGATAAAATCTATACAGAAATAGGAACAAGGTAGAAAAACTCAGAATCTCAAAGAAATTATCTTGCATAAGGAAATTTTTTTCTCAAGATAAAATAGATTATATAAAATCTAATACTAGTTTTTCTTTAGAAGAAGTTGAGAATGTAAATATTAAAGTCTCAAAAAAATCAAAAATTGATGTAGGAGTATCCAAAGGTTTAAGAGCAATCTTACATTACCCAAAAAATACCCTATTTTATTTTTAGTTTGGTTCTATAAATACCCACAAAGCTTATTTCCTCTAAAAATCCCTAAAGAGTTGTGTAGAACATCAAAAGTTTCCAAAAGGGCTAAAAATAGTAAGGCCTCCATTTTTAGAAAGCTTGCATGCACACATAGACCTAAAATTTTACCTAAAACTCCAAAATTGTAAAATGAACATCGTGGGTGAGTTTCAAGCCAAAGTCAAGTCTAAATGTGAAGTTATTAAAGATACTATTCTAAAAATCTTGAAAAAAATAAAATTAATTTTTGAGGTTTCAAACAATGGAATGATGTCGTAAAAAATTAGGAAATTGAATGAATTAAATTTAAGGGGTGTAGAGCACTCTGAGAACTATAGTTAAAAAAGTGGGCCCAATCATATGCCCAAATCAAAAGATGAATCCCAAAATATGTCATCTAGTTGAATGTATGATGTATGTGTTGTATGTACTAGTGATTGGATCTATTCAAATAAGCTTTATTGAGAAAAAAAATTACCAATCTTGGAGAGGTAATATGTTCCCTTGACATGATATTGTCCATATTATTGCACAATCCTTCATGATATTTTTCCAACATCATAATTTTCTTTAATGGTATTCACTTGCTAGGAAAATTGTACATCCACTTTGAGGGTGTCTTACAAAAGGTGAGAAAGATTCTCATCCAAAGATAAATTTTAGAGTAAAGTGATAACACAATTAACTCTTGAGGGTAGATTATATGTAAAAAAATCCATTACATCTCACTTTCCAAGTGAAATGAATAATAGTGTGCATGCATTTTCCTAAGATAATGTTATTTCAAATATCCAATCCAAGTAAGGGTCCTTCCATAACATTATTTAACAAAAAGAAACAAGGATTCAATTGAAAATAGATGGCCATATAAATTGGACATAAGAATAGTACCAAAAGATATTTTTAAGAAAATAGAGACAATAACATATAAGAAATTTACAATACAAGAGCTTTTAGGTGGAAAGTTGAGCCTAGCCCTTAGATTTTTATTTACAAACAACAATACACTATTTATTATTTTGATGTTGGAGAAGTAACACCTCCAATTTATGTTTAGTCTAAGATCATATCTCAAGAGAGGAAGAAGAGATTAATGGATTGATTTGAGAGGGAACATATTACTCTTATTCCCATTGGGCCATATCTAATCCTTACCAAAATTGCACTCCATATTAGTAGACATATTATCAAGTATCTAGTAGGTACAAGTTATTTTATATAGGAGAGAAGATGAAAATAACTACTAATAAGGTAATATATTGTTTGATAATAATCTTAAAAGGGGATTCTCTTTCCAATGTTGTAATAATCTATTTAGCAATAAAACTTATTTCTTGTTCCCTTTCTTGTTTCCCCATTTGGCCCATAAAAAATTTATGGTCAACTTAGTAAGTTGGTTTTAACCAGCTTGTGAGGGGAACCAATAAGAGGAAATGCACACATGAAAATCTATGAGAATATTATTGGATACTTGTAAATTAACTTACAGTGGACAAGAAAAAAATTTTCTAAAAAAGAATCTTATTGTTTATGTTTGTGAAGGTACCATTTCTACATATATGAAAGGGATACTCTAACACCAGAGGCAATGAGAAGGTATCTAGACAAAAATTTATGATATATAAGATAGCATTATGTGGGGATCCAATTTGGGAGGTAGCAAATGAGGTCATAAATAATTCGGTCTTATGTATGGAAATTTTAGAACTTGAGACCAAACATAGAAGACCAAGGACTTATAGTGTGTTGGAAAATTCATCAATTGTATTTCGAATAAAAACATTCTACCATCAACAATATGAGAATTCGTCACAAAAGTGTTTCTCATGAGGGTGACACCTTTAATTAGAGAATTGGATTGGGCATGCTAAAGGAGATAACCTAAACAATCTACTACAAGGAGATAGAGAAAGGGGACCAAGTTGCATACTTGTCTAATGGGTCTTTGGATGGGGAAGGATGACATAAGGGTATAATTAACAACTAGGCAAGCATTAGATTTAATAAAAGGTAGATCATGTGGGGAATGGATTTATTACCAAATCTAAGCCATTTTAGCATTTACGAGATGAATGGACATCTTATTCAATCATAAGATTTATGAAAAGAAATTTAAATATTATAGAATATTATAGAATCTTGGAATTTTTCTAGCCCATTTATTTATTTGCCAAAAAATTATTGAGTTGTCAAGGATAAACCTACCTCCACGAGATCTTATTTTCTCAAATTTAACAATTTATTAGGTAATTTGATTTAATCCTCCTAGTAGTGACTAAATGGCCAATATCTTGTAGGATTTGTTGAGGAGGTTGTGAGATTCCAAATAGCCATTCAATCCTTGTTATTTCATTTTATAAGAATCTTGATGAGACCTTGATTAATGAAGGGCATAAATATCCTTTATAAAGGGATTAAATATCATTTATCAAGAGCTTCTAGGTAAACATAGAAGTAATTAATCATGTTTGATATGTTCCTACATGGCTTTATAGAAATTTGTGGGAAGGTCATCTATTCTTGTAGTTTCATCCTTAAGCATAGCAACAAGGACTTCATCAAATTATTCTATGATAAAAGGATAATTGAGGTATTTATTGTATTTTTAATCAACTTTGGTGAGGATGCATTCCCTCACAACAAAATCAATGATCTCTTGGAGAGGGTCTTTATTAGAATTTTCAAAGAAGAGCTCTTTAAAATGTTAATAGAAGGAATCCTTGAATTGAGTTGAACTAGAAATGAGTTGATTATCTTACCCTTTGATGACATTTTTTCCCCTTCTTGTGCTTATATTTTAGAAATTAGAAAAACTAACTTGATGCTTTTTTTATTCCCAATTCACTTTCTAGTTGAGTCTAGATACGATTTTGGATCCCTTTCCTTTATAGACCTCAAGTTGTCTATTTTTTTTATATTATAGATGGTGCTTGTTGGAGGGAAAGCATGAGTGGGGTTGGAGGAGAGGAGTGTTTTTCCTTCAACACATTAATTTCTTGGGATGATTTTAGTTATATTCATTTTACTTTCATCCCTTCTACCATAAGCTCTCAAAAAATCTATATATCTAGTGACCTAGCTTTATCGCACTAGGTGATTTAACCTTTAGAGGTGGGTCTTAGTTATGCATCCTAGATGGTTGCTAGAGAGGACACAATCAAGTTGATTAAGTTCCAAGAAATGATAAGTTTGAAATGGAGTTTAGAAGTGGAAGGAAGGTTTTTTTAGAGTTGAAGGGAGAGGGCAATGCATAGGTTGTTTAATAATTATGGCAGAAAGTTCTACTTGAACATAATGACCCACATTAGAGGGGGTAATGACAAAGAAATGGGATACATAGAATATACCAAGCTTGTTGATCTTGTTCAAAAGGCCATATCTTTAGCTAATCCACATAAACCAAAATGGAAGTTAACCATTAATTTTACCATTGATATGGTCAAAATGTCTAAGTTAAATGCACTTAATCCTATAGTATGCATAGGGTTATGAGTAGTCAGGTTGTAGCTACCTTAACTCCTAATTAAGTTATATGATCATTATTATATTATTATTTAGATAATCAGGTCATCCTAGGTGTTATATTTATGTATCTAAGTTAGTTTAGATGACACCCAAGGCATAATAATTGTATATGTATGAGGTAGAGGTTAGTAATTATGATCATATTGAGTATTTTGTTCTTATTGCATATTATTGGAGGATTCCCCCTCAAAGTGGCATATTATTCTTAATTATTTTGAGCATATTTCCTCCTTTGTGTAGTTTTTTGTTACACTAAGGGTTGTGGTAGAGGATCTACATATCAAATTCAAGTTGAGAGAGTTTTGAAGCACTTAGCTAGCTCTAATACAAATGATGCATAGCCATACTAAAGTCTTTACCACAACCCACTCACCTACATGAGTAAGTAATATCTCATACATTCCTAAAGTAGGATTCTCTCTCTAGGCTCATTAGGTGCATGGATTAGTTGAACTCTAATAATTGATTTTGAAAAAGGAGAAGAACCTACACACAACTTTAAGAAGGGTAGGTTCCTAAGAAAACTAAAAATATGGAGAGCTTGTGTACTCCAAATCTATTTTTCCACTACAATGTGTAAATTGAAGGTGGTGGCCATGTGTTGCACACATATGGCTTTACATTTGGCCAAATCACTCTTGCTCACATAACAAAAGCAAGTGGAGTGAAGAAGTGTTTGGAGGACTACCTTCTTCATTATATGTCCTTGGGGGCATAACTTGATACCTCCTTCTCTTCTTCCTATTTTGAAGTTGCCTCTTGATGGAAGGAGGGTGGGAAGCACAAACAAAGGTTGAAAAAGAAAAAAATTAAAATAACATCCTACTGTAGTGATTAATTGTAGAGCCTAAAAGCTAGAAAATAAGAAATTGGGGACCTGAAAGGCTGAAATAAAATTTGAGTTATAAGTGAATCTAGATAAAAAGAGGTGGAACCTTGATGTATTTATCTAGAACAATCACTAAAACATATTTTTATAGTTGTGTATGGAGAGGCAAGATCTAAGATTTCCTAAAGGAAACAATCAAAAGACCCATGCAAATCCAATTGAGGGAATATTAATAAGGCTAGACCCACAATTAGAGATGCAAACTAGAAGTTATCCTATCATAGGCATAATTTAGGGTTAATTGGACTTAAGTTTGGGAGCTAGGATTGATGCAAACATAACACTTATATAAAATCGCACAAGAAATATTTTAACATAGGATTATCAATTATACCAATGGTAATCACTAGGGTGATTGTTTTACTATCAAGGTGATTTTACCTAGAAAGAGGGAATGATATAGAGAAACAAAGCATGGAAGGATGGTAAATGGCTAGCAAATAGGGAATAGAAGAGTCCTACAAGTTGAACTAGCACTTACATCAAGGTTGAATAAGTTGAGAGAAGTTATATTCAAGCCATGTGGGTCATGTGCTAGACCATTGGATCATTATTGAATTTCCATGTGTGCCTAAGATATTTCAAGCACTTGTAAGATCAAAAGAGCTAACTAAGCAATGATCAATCTTGAAAAATAACTTCTTTTCAAATGTGTTGTAAACCAAGCTCTAGAATAAACTACTAACCTTCTTGACAAAAAATAATATTAAGATGGTTAGACAAAATTGTATTTCTCACTTGATGCTTTCACGTGGGGATAATCATTCCTAGAGCATCCCAAGAGAGCACTCTACAGTTCATTAGAAACTAGAAGTGATTTCACTCTCTTCCTTATTTAAAACCATGAATTTGTACTCCATAGGAAGTGGAATGCCTTTATCAAAAGTTTCAAAAATGTGTAGTGAGTCTTGATGGAGACCTTGACCTTGACCTAGACCTAGATATTGAAGATCTTAGGTGGAAGGAATCAAATTGTTGAGGTGATGGCTCCATTCTAGAATTTCCCCTTCTAGATGACATTTAGATGTGATCTCTCATTGCAAGTAAAGATTCTTTTTTCTTCTTAAGATGAGTACCCAGTCAACAAGATTCTTATCAATGTGCAAAGCAAAATTAAGAAAGTAAGGGATAGTATATAGAAAGAATAAGGGATCTAAGCAAGGGTCATATGTATGCTTAGTTCACCATAAAAAGCATAAATTATTTGATAGGTATGACAAATTATTTGTGAATAAAAAGAATCATTTGATACAAGACTAATGCACATAAAATTGTCTCGCAATCCACCAAAAAAACATAGATTGAAATAGACCTACAAATCCAAACATCCCCACCCACCTATGAGTCAAACCCTCTCAACATTATTACCAACCCACTCATCCAATCCACTTTACCCCACTTATCAAGCACCCTCCAAAACCCCCATTCTAGAATGTTCTAATAGAGAAAATGGAGTTAATCCAGAAGATCAAGAAAACTTTTAGCATGGATTGCCATTATCACTTGTCTCTATCAAGGAAATCTTTCATTCATATCAGTACGTTGAAATAATTTGTTGGATTTGACAGTCTGCAAGTTGTGGATGGAAAGGTGATAAGGACCCATGGAATCCCAAGGGCCGCGCATAGTTGGTTTTAGGAAACGACTAGTCTTGCGAGTCCCCACGCCCTCATTAATGACCTCCGCCTATCGTATCAGCATCCGCCACGTCAGCCGATGGACAGGGAAGTGCACGTGACATGTTGGGGTCGTATGGTCTAGCTGGCATTCCATGTGCCTGGTCAGCTTTCACCTGGTTTGAACTGTCAACATCTTAACTTTTGTCTTGTCGTCCCAAGAATCCGCGGGTCCCACTTTACCCGCTGCCCTTAACTCCGAGGTTGGTTTGAAAGTTAGCAAGCATGCTTGTGGTATTTTTAGTGAGGTCTTATGGAAACGACCGACAAAATTAGGGTAGTTATTTTTAGGATTTAAGAATAGAAGTGTATAAATAAATTGAATATGACTTAAAGCTTTTTAATGTACATATGCTAGTATATATATATTATTTATTAATAATATTTATAAAAAAGTTGAGAGATATCTTTCTTGATGCATCTATTTTTTAATCAATTTGTCACAGCAATTTGCATGTCTGTTACATTTCTTTAATTTGCATGTCAGTTGCATTTCTTTTATAATATATATAACTGTCGTCAGGGAGGAGAATGTCAAATTAAACATAGCTTCAAAAAATGTACACGCACCATGTGCTTTCATTGTAGAAGCCTCTCGGCTTAAATATTACATTTATAGGAAAAATTAAGAATGGCATCACAAAATAAGTGACGCAGTGCGTCGAGTTTCTAGGGGAAGGGAAAATATGGTTCAAGATTTGTAAAATGAATTGTAAAAGTTAAATGTAAGTTTGTAGTATATGTTGATTAATTGTCGTGGAAAGTTAAGAGTTTTTTATTGAATCCAGAATCAATGAAATTGAAGACTATATCATGTGAGAAGCCAAATATAGATGTTAGAGCTTGTTATTGATACTATGAAATTTGTCTATTGTTTTCCTGCACTAAAATTTTGTTGGAACAATTGTATATTAAAATTCATATTTTTTGTGTGAAATTATATAAAAGTAATTTAGGAATTTAAATTGGTTTAGTGTGAAGGTGGGGAGTTTATTTGTCAAGGTAGTAATAGGGAAATGGGTAGAGCGATTGTCATATTGTAAGAAAGAAAGATGGACATATTTAAAAAACTACTTAGTAAACATAATTATTTGTTAATATATAAATCGTTTTGAGTAGATATGTAAGACATAGAAAATAAAAATACTAGTGATAAGTAAAAAATTTAAAAGCATTTTAGAAAATGGAGATATTAAAAATATAAAGTATTTTAATTTATTTTATATACAAGACATATAAAATAAATATATTAATAATAAACTGAAAATTTAAAAGCATTTTACAAAATGAAGATATTAAAAATATAAAAGCATTTTATTTTATTTTATATACAAGACATATAAAATATAAATATTAGTAATAAGTTAAAAATTCAAAAGTATTTTATCTTTTTTAATACCATATTATTGTGTTCAATTAATAGAATATTTTTGAATATTTTAACCACATCTTATATATATATATATATATAATTGATTTAGTTAAAGAAACTAATTATAAATAATTTGATTTACCCTGAATTTAGAAAATAACATATGCCCATGAAAAATAGGTCATAAAAAGTAAAGTCCATAGGAATACCAACTTTATAGCTAGACTAGAGGTTTAAATATTAATTACTTTCTTTCCAAATATTAATGCACTTGCATCATTGAGAAGTCCTGCCAAAAATAATATGTTGAGGCTAGTGGTATGGAGCAATCCCAATACCTTGTACTGTTTTAATGGTGAACAGGTGTAAACGGGAATGCTTCTATATGCCTCACTACGCTGCATAACTTCTAGACGTCGACTGAGTGCATAGATAGTGAGAATGGCAAGGGTGTTACATGTAAATGTGTGAGAATATAGACTGGAAACAAATTTGTCCTTTGATTGATGCATAAGAATATGATTTGCAAATTCTATGAAGAACGTTGAGGCACAAAGAAGTGTTTTGTTGTTTGGAAGGCATAGGACATTTGCAGAAGAACAACTGAATTTTGGAGAATTCTATAGAGGTGAGTTGTTATTGCTTTGTAAAGTATCGGAGATTGAATGTAGAAGAAATTTCACTATTTGGTAAAACCTAAGTTAGAAATCCTATCAAAGTAATTGCAAATGACATATGTTATGTATGTCATAAACATGAAACAATAAAATCCAAGAAGCAAGACACATATGAAAAACTAAATGCTCTGGGCAAGGTCTTGTTGACTATGAATGCATCAAATGCATTGACTATTGATTGATTGCAACAGTTTTGCATTTTACTTGTCAATTTTGTCATGTGCTTTTGTGTTTTATGTTTATGAATAACATATTATGTGTAATCAACTATGGTGGTTTGTTTAAATTTTCCTTGTAACAAGAACCATTTTTTGGAATTGGAGTGGAGACAAAGACCTGTAGAGCTGCAAATTATTTGATTCTTGAAGGAGAGACTGCAAGATCAGAGTATCAGATGTTTTTTCTCCTTTGTTTCCAGTAAGTTTGATTCTTCAAATGTTTGGAAAAATTATGTGAATTGTTTGAATTTGTCTATTTTTTTCCCATAAGCGACCTTTGCAATCATTTGATTACAATAATGTTGTAGTCAGAGATGTGCATAATTGCAATGATGTGATATGCAATTCATATGCAATGTGTCGCTTAGTACTGCAATCAGATTTTGAAATTGTTTCAAGTAAATTTGGAGAATAGAAAAATTGTTTTGCTGAGAGGCAAGTTAGTGTTGCAATCGAGGTAGGTCACTATTAGAATTGTATGATGTGCATTGGATATGGGACACTTATCAATCAATCTATAGCTATTGCATTAAATGACTCCATGGTCGACAAGACCTTGTTCAAAGTATTCAATTTTTTGTTTCGTAATTCTCATTTGCTTACTGTGTATGAATTCCAAAGGAAACAACATATCTAGCATTGTAACCTTTGTCAAAAAAATCATTGTTGTACGTGTGAAATTGGTCAATGTGTTTACTGTTGTAGGGTGCATTAGGCTAAGAAAAAATCCTATACAATTTGCATTTAGCCCACTCCTTGGCTTCAACTATTCCATGTTTGTTGGTTACATAGCATATGCCATGTATTGTACCCATTTTCCCTGTGAGGGCTTGTAACAATAAGCAATACCTCTAGTTGCAGAAGCACAGTAGGAAGGGGACATTTTTCCTCTGTTTGTAAGAAAGAGCAACAAAACCAATGAAAAAAGGCACAGTAGTTAATAAAAACTTTATTGTAAGAGCTAACAACGTATTTAATAACAGATAACAAAGTTTTGGTGAGTTATAAGAATTGATTTGCAAAATGTTGTTCATAGGATTTGCAAATTCAACTAAATATTGTCACATGTTTACATGTAACATTCCTACTATTCTCAACATCGATGCAACTAGTTCATCTATACGATGTGTGCAGGACATGAAAGCATACACAAGCATACCCATTTAGGATCGCTCCCTTTGATTAACACCAACATATCATGTTTTTCAATGAACTTTTGGGTGTTGTCACCTCACACAATTTTCATGCACTAATTAAATATTTGCCACAATATATAATGTCCCCCTATTTTCCTAATTTACTTAAGTGAAAATGAATAATAGGCCTACTCCAACTAATAGAAAAAGAGATAAATCATAATTTTCAAACGCAAAAATATGTCCTTAAATCCCAACTGTAGGAAAAAGACAAAAATATTTTAAACATTTCAATTTCATTGGTCAAGCAACTATTTCAAAAGAAAATTTAGGAAATGTGATAGTAAACGTGCCTACTACATTTGCTATGTTTTGTTATAAAGTGGATGTTGTTGCTTACTGATTTATCCACATAAACTAAGTGGGAAAATAGCTCAATGAGAACTCAATCAAGTATCAACTAAATCTTTCATGTCTCAAATTTATCATTCATGTCTCTTCCTATTGCATGGAGTAGGTATGTTATTCTTCTTTGTGTAAGCAAATAAGAGAAATAGAAACACATTATAAAATTTGTCAAATAAATTTGATTGGCGAACCAAGTATGTTAAATTGAAATGCAATAATTGCAATAGCAACTTGCCCATTAAAAACATGCATGTTTTATATTTCTGACATATAGCATACTTAAAAGCTATAATACCGTATTTTAATCCATTTTAATGGGAACATGGGAAAATAAAGTATTGTCTAGCATATAAAGGAAAAAGATGTCGACTGTAAAATAAAAGTAGCAAGAAGTTTTAAGTCACTGAACATGAAATATAGTGATATAGGCCAAAGAGCTAGCAACAAAAGCATAACAAAAAAGAGAAGTGTAGATCGATGCAATGGCAAGTAGCTTTGCACTTGCTTGTGTTTCTTCATCACCTGCAATATCACTATTTTAATAAACATGCATGTTTTATATTTCTGACATATAGCATACTTAAAAGCTATAATACCGTATTTTAATCCATTTTAATGGGAACATGGGAAAATAAAGTATTGTCTAGCATATAAAGGAAAAAGATGTCGACTGTAAAATAAAAGTAGCAAGAAGTTTTAAGTCACTGAACATGAAATATAGTGATATAGGCCAAAGAGCTAGCAACAAAAGCATAACAAAAAAGAGAAGTGTAGATCGATGCAATGGCAAGTAGCTTTGCACTTGCTTGTGTTTCTTCATCACCTGCAATATCACTATTTTAATAAACATGCATGTTTTATATTTCTGACATATAGCATACTTAAAAGCTATAATACCGTATTTTAATCCATTTTAATGGGAACATGGGAAAATAAAGTATTGTCTAGCATATAAAGGAAAAAGATGTCGACTGTAAAATAAAAGTAGCAAGAAGTTTTAAGTCACTGAACATGAAATATAGTGATATAGGCCAAAGAGCTAGCAACAAAAGCATAACAAAAAAGAGAAGTGTAGATCGATGCAATGGCAAGTAGCTTTGCACTTGCTTGTGTTTCTTCATCACCTGCAATATCACTATTATGGTTAGTACAAAAGCACTTTTTTATATAATTCTAAACATATTTTGGAAATTGAAGAGCGAGAAAAGTATTTGTATCAGTATTATTTTTTACCTTGTTGTAGCATACATCATTCATTCAGTTAGGCAAATAGCCTATGTGATGACATTATTTTGATTGAGGCCGAAATGGCCTTTGGTGACAAAGTCCCATAGTGCAAATATAACTATTGATTTTTCCTTGATGTAGTCTTCATATTTCATGTCTTGAAGAGCGGGCAAGAGTTTTCACAGGACATGGCTTTGGACTAAACAATGGATTGTTTGCTTGTCATTTTTTATGATGATAGCTTTAGGATGAAGTGAGTAATGTAGCTCGCTTCCTTGTCACATTGGCTACAATGAGCAATTTCCTATTGGAGCATTCCATAAGTGTTGAATTTGTAATTGCAAGTCAAGAAAAAAACTTCAAATGGATTTGAAAGTGTGTTTGTTTCTTTTAATATGCTTGAAACCTGAAACATGTGAACATAGATTGTTAGAAGGGGCAGGTTCAAAAATTTTAAATTAGAGTGTGAAAATATTTTTAAAAAGTCACCTTAAATGTTGATTGCTTCAAAGCAGTTAGCTTGTCCATTATTCTTTTGTTATTCCATTTGCAAATAAATGTTGATCAACCCATGTGGAATGTCTTCTTTTGATTTGTGCTTTTTAGGATATTCTTGAAAATAAAAGCTAGGGTTTTGTTCTTGTGTAGTTGTTCCTCTATTTGCAAGTATTATTGTTCATGAGATGGACGTAGTTGCAATTGCATGGCAATGGCAAAGTTAGTCTTTGTTACAAAGAAATCTTAGAAAAGACCACAATGCTATAAAAAAAAGGTTAAAATGGATTAGTGGCATATGCATGGGAAACATTTGTACCTGTGCTCTGTCAAATTTTGTTATGCCATCTTTGATATCAACTGCATATTGGTTTCCTACTTCTTAGCGCCAACAACTAAAGCACCTCTTATTCCAATTGGATACTGATTTGTGGCTACTAGTAGTTGGCTAATAGTTGTATCTGGAATGAAGTAGTAGTATGTAGAAAAGTGAGGCATGCTTTCAACTGTGCTTATGTCTGTCAATATTAGTATGCAATCACAGTCTCCTCTGTCATAATCTATTCTAGGTGCAATTTGGAAGCTTGATATTGAAACTCCCAATCCTGGAACTATTTTGTGCTCATGTTATTGCATAAGGTTTCCACTAATATTTAGTGTAATTGTCATTTATGCTTTAAGATCTGTGAGATCTGTACGCAGTACTTCACGTGTTCTATTAACTTTGTCTAATGTTGCTTTGTGGACAATAAGGATGTCATCTTGGAATGTGTCACTAGCTTTTTTTGCATTTAAGTCTTCAATTGATATGGTCTTTTTGACTTTTATTCTACAAAAACCAAGAGAAATGTAAATATTATATTTGGGCAATGCAGGAATGCACGTGATAGGTAAATAGGATAAGTTGTTTATGTTAGAGTAATAAGTTATTCCACTTAATTAATTATATCATATTGGTTAATTAATTAAGTCACTTATTCCTTTAGTTACTTAAGCTAAACTTAGGCACATTAATAATTGATTAATTATTAAGTGTCCACACTAGGGTTTCATTTAGGGTTTCCCTTTTAGGGTTTCTTGATCTCCTTCATAAGGATTGATCTCTTTGTAATTATTGATTCTCAATAATGCATTTTACACTTTGAGGTTTACAGAACATCTTCTTTGGTTCTGCATGTCTTTTCCATGTGACAGGTGATTGCATGCAGGTGATCTTGGTTTTCTAACATGGTATCAGAGCTCCAAACCTACAACTGCCTATTCGTGATCTGAAGATATGGCCTTTCAGTGAGTTTCTAATGCAAGGGTTTCCACAGGCATCTTTTTTGCAAGATCTGGGAGTTGCGAAGCTTCTGCTGCGTTTTAGGCAGATCGGACCTCGCCATCAAATCCAGAGCATTCAAGAGACGAAAAACAACATATAATATGCCCTATTTCGGCGTCGAGAGCTTCTGAGGCAAAAAAAATTGTTTCAGAGGTCGTACGGTCTGTGTACGGCCACTATGCATGAATCTCAAAAAAAAAATTCAAGTTTTTTTAAAAAATATTTTTCCTACAAAATAAAAAAATACATTCTTTTTTTTGTGAAAATAAAAATAAAAAAAGGGCAAAAGTTTAAAAATAAATAAATCAAAAGGCTTTTTTTGTTTTGGTTTACAGCCTGCACACAGGGTACAGGGCCGTACCCTGGCGGCAGGCCCGAGCAGCCCCAGGCGGGCCCCATACCTCCATTGGCTCCCTATAAGTTCCACCGTCGACTCATTCTATCGGCGGAAGTTATTTACCAGCGGGCCCCTCTGCATTCTCCAGCGGCTGCAAAACTTTTCCGGGAGCTTCCAAAAATCTTCGGCAAGCACATGCAAAAACCGGCGGCAAAACTCCAGCAAGGAATCTGTAAGATTCTAATGGAATATTCCAGGCATTCACATCAAATTCCAGCCATGCAAAAATTTTCCGGCAGGGGGGGGATTTTTTTGCCCCAACGGCCAGACGACCGTCAAATTTAGGCCCATGAACCGCTGACGTCACCCCGGTTGTACGGCCTCTTTGCCCCTCCTAACCCTAATTTGCCCTAAAAGAGCAGTTTTTTTTCTTTTGGTCATAACTTGGGCATACGGTATCGAAATCAGGCAAACGAGATATCGCCGGAAAGCTGGTTCCGAGCACTTTCTAGTAGTGTTGTTTATTTTTTAGTATTTTAATGTTTATCTGCATTTATTTCTGTTTGAAGTCATATGTTTATTTTGGACTTTCAAGCTCATAACTTTTTGCCACGATCTCCGATTTTTGCTATCTTGGCGGCGTTGGAAAGGTATTAAGGAGCTCTATGTTGTTGTCCATGCACTTTTTATGTATTTATCCCAGGTTGATCACTTAGTCCAGATTTGGCCCGATGGGTTGTTTGGAGATTACTTGGATGTTTTGGCAGTTGGGAGGGTGCATCTTGCATCTTTGCACTTCATTTTCAGTAATACATCATTCAATAATCACTTGCTGCTTCATAGATTCCAGAGTTGTTCCCGTTTGGAGTTTTTGAGTGTTCCGTGGCATCGGGTCTACTGTTGCTTTATCATGATTCCTTGAGTCAATCAATGACTCTCATCTGGTTTTAGTAGTAAACAGAAGAATATTTCCTTGCTTGCTAGTATCAGGTTCTAGTGTTACTCTACAGAGTTATTCCAGTGCTTCTTTGCAGCATGTCATCTCATTGTAGGGGGGTTTTGTCCCACGGGGTTTTTCCTTCTCTACCTCTTTCTTGGATTTGTAAATGGGTACCTGATCAGGCCTAGTTGTCGGGACCCATCTTTGCTTTCATGCATCTTATTCTAGTGTTTTAGCTTCTTCCCAAGTTCATCTTAAGGGTGGGTGTTAGAGTAATAAGTTATTCCACTTAATTAATTAGATCATATTGGTTAATTAGTTAAGTCACTTATTCCTTTAGTTACTTAAGCTAAACTTAGGCACATTAATAATTGATTAATTATTAAGTGTGCACACTAGGGTTTCATTTAGGGTTTCCCTTTTAGGGTTTCTTGATCTCCTTCATAAGGATTGATCTCTTTGTAATTATTGATTCTCAATAATGCATTTTACACTTTGAGGTTTACAGAACATCTTCTTTGGTTCTGCATGTCTTTTCCATGTGACAGGTGATTGCATGCAGGTGATCTTGGTTTTCTAATAGTTTATCGTTTGCTTGTGTCTTCTTCCATGTCTTGCACTTGTTGTTGTGGTCTTTTTCTTTGATCCATCATTTTCCTGCAAATTAGTGATATAGTATTGGAGAATCCATTGGAGAATGTATTACTGATATATGCTTATGTATGGTGTAATGTTGAATTGATTCAATGGGTAAGATGAAATTTTAGGAAAATAGGAAAGTGGTTAGTCCAATATGCCTTTGATTTGTAAATATTGCATACACTTGTGATTGAATTTGACCAAATATGGTCAATGAGCGGCTTATGTAGACTATGTGATTTGTTTAACAAAAAATGAATGTTGTTAGTTTGCATGAAATTTTGGAGTGTTCTTTTGCTTTTGTTTTCTAAACACATGTCGATATTAAAGTCACCTACAATGTACAATATGTTTTTTGTATCTACATATGAAATTATAGCTTGTAGAATTGTTATTATTTCTTGTATGGGAGTATTAGGTCTTGCATAAATATTACAGATATTAAGTTCATTGGTACATAGCAGTATTGTGATTGTGATGGCTTCAATATTTGTAGAGCTGTGTTCTTTAGCTTTTGATACAAACAAATGTTTTTTGGTAAAATTTGTCATGCCATGTATCATATTCATACCAAAGGTATTAAAATATTGTGATAATATATTAGGTTGTAAGATATGCATGTGTACTTCTTGTAAACACAAAATGTCATATTGCATTGCATCATAGTCATTGGCAATGTCATGTGCATGTGGATTTAATGTACAAGTGTTTAGTGTGAATAGAAGCATTTGCACTATATCATGTGGACATGTAGTTTGAATATTGAGTTTCCATTGTACAGTTGACTGGAGGAAATGCATTTCTAGACGTATCTTGTCCTAACTTTAAAGTTTTTTGTAGTTAAAGGTTTTAGTAGGAATAACAAGTCTATTGTCTTTGTTTGTGATAGTGTTGTATAAGTTAAGCCATGTTGTCTTATGCCTGTTGGGTAAAAAGAAAAAGCTTGCATTGTTAGCCTTGTGATTGATGAATGGTTCGTGCACATGCTAGTTGTATTGGGAATTATTTTCTAATTATAATATTCTTGTTCATTGATTTTTTTTGTATTGCTCTAGCAATGCACAATATAGGAACCCATTCTTTTTCAATAAGATCAGTGTAGTATTGTGTTGTTTTTGTGTGTTGTTGTTGTCCAATTGTTGGATCAGTAAATTTGACTAGGCCATCTTGTGTATTATAGTTTCCTACATAGATTTCGACAAGGATATCTTGTTTCAAGTATATTTGAGGTGGAAGAGTGGTTGTATGACTGTAAAGGCGTATTGCATTATAGTTTTCCTCATGCTCATCTATTGCATTTAGCACTATCATTTGATTGGGAATGGCCAATAGCATTCTATGGTTGTGCAGATCCACATCAGCTTTCCTATAGAACAAGTATGGAAGTGTTGGATCCAAAGGTGTAGGATGGAAGAAAATTCGATTAAGATAGTCTGTCATCATTTTTTTAATGTACTCTCATTCATTGTAAACAATACATAAAGAATTAATTGCTCTCTACAATTATTCTCTAGATCAAAGTGCTTGTTGAAGTTAATAAACTGTATTACATTTGGTTTAGCTTTTGGGTCAACTATAGTTTCATTTTTATTATAACTTGAAACGAATTTTGCAAGACATATGTCTATCAATTTTTGAGGATGTATTAAATAATAGTCCACAATAGATTTCAAGGGTATGTTCTCAAATTCATCTAGTTCATTGTTTAATTGTTTGATGGATTTTATAATGAATGTACGGTCATTATAGGACTGCATGTCAATGAAAATGCATTTTCTTGAACTAAAGTTTAGTGGAAGTGATAAAACAATATGAGCAGCTTGTTGTGCTGACATTTGTTGCAAGTTCAACAACGTATTTCCAAGTTTACCTATCATTTATATTGCATCAATATTAGCTTGTTGGTGGTCCTTATGTATTCTTTTGAATGCATATGCCATTGACCTATCTACCTTTGCAATGTAAGAGTTGTAGTACATTGTTGTGGGATATGCATTAAGCATGAACTGGGCATCTGTATTGGCCTTCCAAAGGTGCGTTATTTTCCTTGCAAAAATATTGTTCCATATTTCTGATGGTTTTCTTTGTAAGAAAAGTGTTGGCCTATTTAGTGTAGAGCTCAAAGCTATTATATAATCAGTTTCAATTATTTTTATGTCATTTAAAAACATGTCTAAAGTGTATTCTTTGTCATAGTTTTCTTTTTGCAGTATTGAGTAAACATTGACAGCATTTGAAGTTATTGTTTTAGTCTTTTCTAGTATTGGTGAGAGTATTTGTGTCTTTCACATTGGTTGAAAAGGGAAATTTTATCTGCAAAGTGTTTTCCTTGATCTCCTGCACCTCTTTGTGTGGTGATGCCTTTGTAAACTAGCCAAGTCAAGTTGCAAATGATCAGTGCTACAAGTAATGTACTTTTCAACAAAAGCTATGATGTCTGTGTTGTTGTTTTCTGTGTAGATTGGTGCATTTTTCACCCATATTAACATATGATCATGCTCGTTTCCTCAATTTTGGAACTCAGTCACAAAAAACTAATCAATAACATTTCCAAAGATAGAGTCATCTGCAAGTATCAATTTTTTCATTGCATTTATTCTATGTCTATAGTACCATACACAAGTAATAGGATCCTTCTTAATCAATTCAAATTTATCAATGTTCATTTGAGCAATTGATTCTTGTTGTTTTTGACCTGATTGGTGTTGATTGTGTAATTCTCGTAGTGTGCTTATTAAAGGATCCCAATTTTGTTCAGCGCCAATGAAAGTGAGGAAGAATGTCAATGGTCCTAGCTGTTGTATCATTGCAAAAACATTTGTCTTAGGTTTTTGTGTATAGTCTGGGGATATTCTTATCCTTTTGAAGTCAACATACCTAATATCTGATTTTAGAATTCTCTCAATGTTTGGTTTGTGTTTCACGTCCTTGAAGAGTAGCTTGCGTCCTTTTAGTTGGCCCTTTCGTATTCTTATGGACATTGTAGACAAGAATTGTAGTATTAGTATCTTGATAGTTTTGAAAAATATGTTTGTTGTGTGATATGCAAACTTTCCATTTAATTGTAAAACTTCCCATTGTGCAATTTTGTGATATGTAAAGTTTTTTAGAATGTTCTCATTGCGTGGCTTGCCAAAGAATAATGTTGGGAAATTCATCTCCTCAGCATATTTGTCTTTAAAGATTCCAATTGGATAGTTTTGTTCTGTAGGTGCAATTTCAATGATTTTTTCTTGCATGCTATGTATACTTCTAGATTCAGTGAATCCATGGACCAAGGTTTTAGATGGATTCTTATGTTCTATGTCACTATCTGATTCAATTTCAGTTGTCATAGGCCCAATATTCTCTTCAAGTCCATCATTGGTATGCAAAAAATGTTTCCAATCTCTATTTATTTGGACATTTTGCATTTTGTATAGTGTTATTTTTGACAATTGAGCCAAAGCTTCCATGACAAGATTGGGTCGTACCATGCATTTTTGAAATGCATTCTTGTATTCCAATTGTCTTTTGAGTAAAACACCAATTGTTTGTGTGTTGTTCGTTGATTGTGGTAATGCTTTTTGTATAATGCTAATGTCAACAGGGACATTAATGATGGAACCTATTAGTCCTATTTGAGATATTTTGTACCCTAGTTCCCATATTTTTGCAAATGTAATTCTAAGTGACACAAGTCGTTCTTCTATTTGGGACAAAATTTGGACATATGACAATGGTTTATTAGTTCAGATTTTTTGTGGGACAACATACTTTGGTATCATGGATTGTTTTAATGCAGAGTAGCATATACGACACATGCAATCTATCAATGCTATGGATCTTGATTGTACTAGTTCATAATATATTTCCTTTTGTTTTTCTTTGAATATTCTAGTATCTTTGTTGAAACACAACATTTGGCAGATTGTGCATGTGTATTTTGGCATATCTTGAATTGTTCTTTCTTAAAGCTCTACTAGTGATAATTTTTTTACCCTTATTTGATCTCATAGGTATAGCTTGATTTTTTTTATTGTTATTTCTAATAAATTTCTTAAGGTGCTACAGTCTTACAATAGAGTTATGATTGAGATACTTTTGTTTGATTGTATGAATGGAATTGCTTTTGTTATTTTCTAACTTTTGCTTTTTGTTGCCATTGGTAGTTTGGTATTGTGTATTGTTTCTAATGAGTTTTTAAGTTGATTTAACCTTATTGGCTACTCGTCATTTGGATTATGTGGTTGAATCCTTAGAAGCGATTCAAAATGCTCACTTCGAGGGGTTGCATCATGGAACAAAATGGATTATGCTAGAAAATTGGCTACATTGTTAAAGTGCAAGTACTTTTTCCTTGATTTTTTTGACCAAACACATATTTGTATATTCAGCCATGTGGATAGCCACTAAATACAAAATACATCTCCCCATAAGCCAATTTCATTGTTGTCGGAATTTGGTTTTGCGAAAAGGCACATCCTGCATAGATATGTGTCATGGTCATGCACTTTGTGTAGTCTATACAAAGTTTCAGGGTCTAGTTGGAGGTTGTATGATTTAATTGCATCTTTATCTCATTTTGCAAGGCAACTTAAGAAGTAATCTACCATTCCACTCTATATCGAGCGACTGATGTATACTAATTGTTCAATAGTACTTGTAACGAGTCAAACAAATAGTCTCCAACATTGTACTTAAACGTGCCTACTCTACATAGTCCATTGTTTTTTAGTACATTGTCTATATTGCAAACTTGCAAGTAGTTTGCATATTCATACCTATCAATGTCTATCATTTCTATATTTTGATATCTTATTTCCATTCTAAATTCATACAATATTAGATTGTTCAAAATGCTAATTGGCCTTAATATGTATATATGCTAAATCTTTAGCACTCTATACATAAATGCAAGGCAACAAAGTTGATCTTTTGCATAAATGTTAAGTTTTTTCATTATAAACAAAAAAGGAACAATGATCCAAGAATCTAACCTTGCATTTTCTGGTTCAACAATTGACTATATTTGCAACAATGTAGATATTTGTCTCTCACTCAGATTGTAAGCAATGGTTCCTGCTATAGGGGCATATTAGAAAAATGAGCATAGTCAATGGCATGTTATATGTTATTCATAAAAATAAAGCAATCAATGCTCAATGAATACAGTAAGTGCTAGACCAATACTATTGCAATCACTTGGTTTGCATTTCATAAGCTTAGTTGGTTGATCAAAATTTATTTATGTGGTTTGAATAAGAGGATAGATAAAAAAAAAAAAAAAGGTAGAACAATAGAAACAAATGATAAAATTTGACAAATATTTAAGCATTAAATGCAAATTTTCCAAAGATACAGTTGATATTTGATCGAGTTTTGCATGAGCAATTTTTCTAGTAACTTAGGTTTTGTTGGTAAATCACTAACAAGCAACATCTACTTTATAACAAAACATAATGAATAAGAAAGGAAACTTAGTTTACAGAATGTAGTGGCAACATATATTGAGGGAACTATCCACCAATTATATAACCAAGGTCTATACAAACATTGAAAAATATTAGTATTAATTGAACATAATGATATGGCTGTAATCAAAAGGAAACATGTTGCTCAAATTTCTCATATGCATATTCATTTTTTGAGATTGTCTCGAGGTGACATATCTTCCCACAAAGAATTTGTGTGACATGTGTTGGAGGGTTGGTGGGCACACAAACACTCAATGCATACATAATCCATGAAATTGCCACAAATGTTGGGTTTTATTTGTGCTAGTTCTTGTTTATTTATTGTTAGTTGAAAAGCTTGTATCAACAAGGGTATCAACAAGGGTACACCTAATACCAATGTTGTTAACATTGACTATGATCATTAAAGTCTCTACTTGTTTCTGCTTGTCTGGAGGCGGGAGTTCTTGCAGGTGGAATGCAATATTCGACGAATCTGCACGAATATGGGCCAACAATGCATTAACATCCATAGGCCTAGCAGAGGCAGGCAAGAGAATATTTTGTAAAGCTTCTTGAAGCATCTTTTGATAAACCAGAGTGGTTTGAAGCAAGTCCCAAAGTGAGATCTTAGCTAGAGTAACATGGAGCTGCTCAATAGGATCATAATCGCTTGGTGCTTTGATCGCAGGCTTAGGTACTGCAAGAAGGTTTGGTTGAGAAGGTGGAAAAGAAGCAGGTTGTGAGGTAGGAATATGAGGTTGTTGATCCAAGTTTTATTTATTACTCCTTGTAGGATATGTGTGTCCAACGACGTTATAATATGTAGAGTCCGCAACTTTCACAAACCTTGAATACAAGTCTGGTGAATCGCTACGACATGAAATTCCATAGACGGAAGGGTCGGCTAGGGTTACATAGATGACAAGTTTCTTAGGACTTAGAGGAGCCACTGAAACTACCACCACATTTACCAATCCCTTAGCCTATTGAGAGGAGACTTGTTTGGGAGATTTGTGGATAGGGGAGAGTGCTTCTAAGAAATCATCTAGAGCATCCTCCAGCATATCGAAATCTTCCTTAGAAAAGTCATTATCATAAACGTGCAACATCACAAATATAGTTTTGGCATTCACGTTAGGTTCACCAAAATGTGATATAAGAGGGATTCACAACACACGGGTCTCTCCTTTCTCAAGAGATCACCAGGGAACGAACTGCTCTTATACACCTTAGAGTAGTAAAATGATAAAGAACCAAAACCCAGTTACACTTTGAAGGAAATAGTCAGAGATCCTAAGAGAGCAAAATCAAAGGTTTCATGTCCTAGAAGAGAGAGCTCTTGGCCAAAAGATGTCAGCCCAATTATAGGATGCCAGTGCGGCGTGCTATCATTTGGAAGATGCATTGGTGTCATGAGCAACAAAGAGCTCAAGAACTCAATGGACATAAAGAAATCCTACTTACAAACTTAAGAGTGATCTATATGGGACTACATTAACTAACCAAAAAACCAAATATCAAAGGAAATACCACGATGCTTGGAGAAAGCTTACCCTTTTCTCGGACACTTGAGTCTTCACTCCAAGCTCCTTTTTGTGACCTACACACAAAAGATCAAGGAGAAAGTTGTTGGGTGGCTATATAGGGGCTTGCCTCAGTCAAACCCTGCTTTGGTGTTCCCACCTCCATGGACAACCAAGTTGGAAAGGAATGCAAAAGGAGTAAACAAAGCGTGTGGTGAAAGCAATACCCGCTCGAGGGTAGAATATGCACCACGATAAGCGTGTGGTGAAAGCAATACCCGCTCGGGAGTAGAACCCACACCACGAAAGAGTAGATAAATGCGTGTAAAAGGAAAATGAGAAAGGAAGAGAGAGTGTTACCCATGGGCTAAGACCCTCTCTGGAGCACACAAATGCACCATTGAGTGCTTGCTTGAGAGTTGTTGCTGCTGGAGGGACCTCAGTCCAGCATGGCTTTGCCTGTGAATGCACTACTATCAAAGGAGAAGAAGTCTCAAAGTTGTAGCAAAATAGAATGAGAGCTAGTATGTTGTCGTCCAATCTTCCAACCTTCAAATGAGAGGCAAAAATAGATTTTTATGTTTGCAAGGGTGGCAAAGAGCCGTTACTTTCAGAATGTAACTACCAAGACACATGTCACAAGGGTTAACCTTCCATATTCCACATTTTAAACTTAGGAAATGGACAGGATGCTAGCGCACCACGCAAATGTCTGTGCGCCATCCATTCGTTCAAGACCTATATTCTCAAAAAATGCATCGCCAGGCTTCTATTGCTCAACCACTTTTCCTCATGGAGTTAGAACTGTGAAATTATGACCCATCGGATTTTGTCATTAATGTCTTAGGGTGTCATAAATGCTAGGCATAAATGTTGAAATATGGAATTTCCCCTAGGTGCAATTCTGCGATATTACACTTGCATGACACTGTTTTCCCTATATATCAAATTTTCTCAAAAGCATTTGGAACCCAAGTACCAAAGACATCATTGTAACACATTACTTCACTCTAACACACCTCTAGTCATAGCGACATAAGGATAACTTCATGTACTCACAACACTTCTTCAACATCTCAACTATGCATGTACAACCTGCAAACCTTCTTTATTACAATTTTCTCAATATCCTTGACATATACAATTACTAACCAACTTCTATGACATCAATGACAACACAAATCAATTGACATCAATGAAAACACCTTCATACTTGCAATAGATGAATCAAAAGTATTTGATTATGTACTGATTCATGCCCCCCCTCCCCCCAGTATTTTTGTGGGTTCAATATTTCTTACAAAAAACTATTTTGACAATCTTTAGGATTTATATATGTTATGGTTTCAACATTTTTCAAACTTGAAGAATTTGAAAGACAAAATATTGACAAGTTAAATGTCATACAAAAAGTAGTTATAAAAATATATAATATAACTTTTATTTAATAAAAAGAATACAAAATTTCCAAATAAAAAATATTGAATAGAGGCTTTGTAAAAGTTATAAAATGGCTTGACCCACAATATAATACATTGATAAAATAAAAGCATAGAATATAAATCTAGATCATGTAAGCTTTTTAAAACTTTGTCAATTACTAACATATATAAATAAGGTTATTTGTAGAGTGTATGAATCAAGAGAAATGATAAAAATAATTGCTCTCGCTCTAACCATTTCATAATGCAAAAAGATAAAACTTGATTTTGGGTGCAAAGAAAATTGTGATAGATTATCTTATCACAAAAGAATCAATAAGGTGTTTAAAAAAAGAAACAAATTTGAAAAAATAGACAATGAAGATCAAAATGGTTTTTAAAAATAAGAAGAAAATCATCTTTGAGATCTAATAAGCAAAAAAATTAAAATAAAATAAAATTGTATAATTAGTTATTTTAGATGTTATCATTCTAACACGAATTCTAAAGCATGTATTTCAAATTTTTAAATAAATCTTAGTTTTGCATAAAATAATCTTTTATTTAAGTTACATATAGTTTTTTTAATAAATGATGCATGAGAAAATTGTATACACCATTTTAAACAAATGATTTCACCTATTCTCATATTCCAACTCACACTAATTTGAGCATATACAATTTACAAATAAAGCTACTATATCTTTTATTTTTAATTACCCACAACAATGATATACACAAATCATCCCAAATATTATTTATATCAAATCAAAATCCATAACTCATGAATATGATGAGTTGTGATCCCAGTCCAATCATGCACATTATGATCCTTCCATAATCAAAATAAATAAATTGTAATAAATCTATTTCAAATCCAAATATAACATTAAATCCCATGTAATGTCTTTTCATATTAAAGTAGAGACCATGAGCATGTGAAAAAATAGACAATAGAATTGACATTGTAGTTATCTTACTAAATCCACGAGCCAACAAATATATTTTTTTATTAATTATTATCTAATAGAATTAGAGGTAAAATATTTTTTATATTTTCAAACAAATATGTCAATAAATAGATTATAAAATCTAGTCAACCTATTTTAATTGTCATTTATCATTGACTCATTTAAGACCAACTAAACAAAATGAAGTCATTTCAATAAATAGAAAAAAAGTTATATGAAAACAATTGACTCCACTATTACTTATTTTTTAATCAAAATAAATAATAAAAATATTTTATCAATAGCAATTATGAGTACAATAGCTTACATCATCCTAATAATATTATTTATAACTATTATTAATAAAACTATTGATAAAATAGTTTAAGCGTGCTTAAGCTAGAGTAGTATTGAGATGGGTGACCTCTGGGAAGGCCTAATGCTTCACTTTTGTGAGCATCACCTAGATGCAATGAGTGCTAAGTGGACCACATTATCATGAGAGATGGGTTCTTGTGAACCACTACTCATGAAACATGGGTCATTGAATTTGACTCGTAAAACTACATGATTGAATCTTGATAGCAATATCACAATTTGACATGCTGTGAAAAATGCCTCTTACTTATAAATCATATTTTGATTTTTTTTTTATAATATTTCCATTTTTTATTGATTCATTTATTACCCATTAATAATATACATTGATATTGGTGCCTCAACCAGAGCTAATAAATAGAAAGGAATCCTAACGTTCTATAATTTACTTTACACGAAAAAGCAAACCTAATTCTTTGACGCTATAAATACATAAAATCATGCTCTAATATAGCATAAGCATTTGGCATTTGCTATACAAATTTCCATCATAAATCTTTTATATGGCAAAAGGCAATTAATTTTTCCAAGGAAATTAATTTGGCACATTTTGAAGAAAAGTTAAAAAAATCTAATGGAAAATCAAGAGGCAAAAATCGTATCGAGCATCGTGTTCTTCCATCCACGTGGCGGCAAAGGACCCCTGAAGCTCACATCCAAGAAATTTAATTTGGGTTGGAGCTCTGATTTAAAACGAGCTCTCCTTTTGAACCACGAGTTCTCATTTGCCAGCCTGGCGGATATCTATGGAGTAGCTACCACAAGTGACAGAATTCACATGGATTTGGTTGTTTTGTAGGCCCCACTCGCACCGCATGGCCCACCTCACATTGGCATCCTAGCCAATTTCACATGGATGTTGTTTGCCCCATAATGGCCCACCTCACATTGGCATCCTAACTACCAGGAAATTTCGTCGTCATTTCATGAGTAGTATGTGTTTTCAAGATAAGAGCTTACAACAAGGTCGCCAACCAAGAAGCCCTCTTAAAAATAAGAGAAAAGAGAAAAAACCGTCTTAAACATGAGTTCTAACACTTCATATGGATTTTGATTGGAGTGATTTCTAAGACTAGGGTTAACTAGCAATCACACCTTGGTGTGCAATGGGTACGTTTAAGAGGTGTGAAAGATAAATGTGGGAAAATTTTGGTCTTTATTTCGTATATATTTGTGTAGTACACGAGGTCAATTGGTAGGAAGGTGTAGATGGAGAAGGGACAATTTCAAATAAATTATGTATTCGCTTATAGGGATCCAAACACAATTGAAACAAAACCTTTGAATCGAGAAGAAAATCAAGCTCCATTACCAACAAGCTCATGTTGTGTTTGCAATAGGGAGAGGGAGAGGGAGAGTGAGAGGGAGAGATAGGGATAGAAAGGAGAGACAGAGGAGGGGGTGTGTGTGTGTGAGAGAGAGAGAGAGAGAGAGAGAACGAAGAGAATGAGAGAGGAATAAATAGAGAGATAAAGATAGATATAGATTAGGAGAGATGGAATGACTAAGAGAGAGAGAGAGAGAGGTAGATATAATGAGATATAGATAGAGATGGGGAGGGAGAGATAGGGAGATAGAGATAGAGAGGGGGAGAGAGATATAGATAGAGGGGGCAAGAGAGAGAAAGCTGACAAAGACAAGTAATAGAGAGAGAGAGGAGGGGAAGAGATAGAGATAAAGTTAGAGTTAGATAGAGATAAGGAGGGAGAAATAAATAGTGTATATAAGTGGGAGAGAGATATGGAGAGGGAGATAGAAAAATGATGTTGAGGAGAAAAAACGGGTAGAGTTTGGAGGAAAAAAATAGAGAAAATGGCAAATAAAAAACAAATAGAGATGAAATGCCCTATTTAGCTCTCTCCTAACCATCTTCGAACTTGGGTCTCATTAATATCAATTTATAAATATCATCATACACAATTTTGTAATACCATGAATATGCAACTATAGTGTAATATAAATTGTGATTTTATTTTTAAATATACAAATGTTTTTCTTCTCTCTCTAACAACAATCAATAAACCTCATTATGTGAGTTTCTCAAATGACATGTGTATGTGACATTTACAACAAAAACACGATTGCAATTTGTTTTACTTTTTCATATGTAAAACGTAAGAGTTTATTTCTAATTAAAATTAGATAGATTGATATCAAATTAGATAAAAAATATTTATGAATTCACAAATCTATTAGCTATCTTACTAGACAAAGGGATGTGAAGCAACATTAGAAATATCTAATTATAAATGAGACAAAATCTACATGCACTTCTAGAAAATTATATACTCTAAATTTGTAATGTATTTGGAATATGTAATTAATGACAAATCATTGACTTAAAATTGGGAAGAGATAATACAACTAAGCTAGAAAAATATACTTTACAATTTAATGACCTCTCATTTCTAGCTAGTCAAACATTTTTTCATTTACTTTAAGTGTTCCTCACCTTTTGTCTTTATACATGATTAAGAAGGGTTGCTTAGCATTTTCACATTAAATGTTGGGGTTTTAAATTGTTGAGATGGATTAAAAAAAATTGTAGCAATGATTTAGATTTTATTAATGCCTTTGATATTTATCAATCATTATATTGGATTCATGAAGTTCTATCATTTTATCTTTTAAAATCAATAGACCCATTTGTTTTATGCCATATTTTCCTAATAGGGATTGCCAAAGGATCCAAGTTTTTTTATGTAGTTATTATTTTTAATAACCGAAAATTGGATTTATGGATGAGATGGATTCAAGGTTAATGTTTTTTTAATTTTCAACGCTACTTATATTATTATATAAGCATATTATGAAACATGCATATTATATAAGCATACTATCATAAAATATGCATATTTTCATAAAACAGTTTTGTATATAAGCAGTGTTTTGCATTGTAATTTGTGCATTCAATTTTATGAAGCCAACATAATGGTCTAGATTCCCAAATACTCTGTACCATTATAGAAGGTCTCACACTATGCACATTATTATAGTGCAAGCTCATTTCTTAGATTCATTTAACATCACCAATAATCTCCACAAGAAAATTGTCACTATTTAAAATGATGGAAATGGTTTGCATCTCTCACAACAATTTCTCTTGTAACTATCTTGGAGATAAATTTTGTTTTAGTGTGGCGATCAATGCATACTTGAAGGTTCTTAACAACTCTAATAATTGTTCCAAGGGTGTTTTTTAACAAACCAAATGCAATTTTAAACTTTTCACTATGGTCTAGAAGAGAAATAATTATTTTTCCTCCTCTTCTACAACATTAAGTAAATGCCTTGAATCAAGAAAATACCCAGTTTCCCTCATCTCCCAAGTCCAATTTCTCCAACTTTGCATAGATCTATTGTGTTGGTGGACATAATCTATCTCCTGCACGAAAAACATGCATCGTTTTATGGCCTTTAATCCAACTACACCTAGGGATCTTTTTAATTCCTCAGTATTTCATCCATTCCTTTCCATTTGAACCTCACCCCACTTTCCCACTTCTATGTAGATGTTTGAGAGAAAAACATATTTCATAACATTTTTAGGATTGAAATAAAAAAGTATTGTTGCTATAAATAATCCTAAGACTATATTCATATGCGATCTATAGGTACCTAGAAAACACATTCACACAACCACCATAGGTTTAACTTGCATCTTAATGATAAAGTGTAGAGTGTCTTCAAGATAGTTAGCCCAGGCAAGAAGGTCAACTGTGCAACCTGTAGTGTCAAAAATTGTCACCCATAACAATTTCAAACTATGTTTTTTCCCCCTTAATTTATTGGACCTAATTGAGCTCCTAATTTCCTAGCTTATGCATTCCAAAGCCTATTTTTATTATTTTTCAAAGAATTGCAAGCATTGAATAAAAAATAATAATTAATGTTTTGATCTTGACACTAAAAGTATTGGAAGATAGGGCCAGAACCCATACACCCATGGGCATATGGGTCCCTCGATCTTGTTGGGGACCAATTTTTAATATGTTATTGTCAACATTTTAACATTCGAATTTCAAATTTCAAGTGTCGACTTTTGGGATTTAATTTTTAGGAAATTAGCACAATTGCATATAAATACCTAGACTTTTTATAATTTGAAATCTAACAAGCAATAGAAAGAAAATTATTGGAAAACATGATCAAGAGCATCCAAGAGCAAGTCAAGAGTGGCATTTCATAGCGTTATTGCAACAATTCAAGATTCAACATCATGTCAAAGTTTATGTGTGTTCATGTTCATGTTTTGTGAAGGATAACCCTTGTTGTAGGTCTCCAAAGCATTCAAGAATTCAAACAAATAAAAATCCAAATCCTTGAGATGATGTGCATGAATTCAATCCTTCACGGAAGCCATTAAAGGGTGGTGAGTTGCAGCACTTTGTGATTTCATTATTCCTTCCTTTCAATTATCATTCCTATCATTGGTATTGCCATTGTGGAAGTGGAAACACTTACACAGGGTTTGACTGAGGCGAGCCCCTAAAATGGCCCAATATTTTCTCTCTTTGAATGTACAAGTTATAGGTTTGGAGAGGATTGAAGGAAGATTGAAGACAAGTTGTCCATTGTTGCATTCAAAGCCATAAAATTTGTCAAGCCACAAAAACTCAACTATATGATTACTTGACAACATTCTGATAACTCTGCAATCGAGAATCAAAGGCTCAAATCTAGCATCAAAGGACCCCAAAATCAATTTCAGGACTCCCTATCAAGGACCCATATGCTCCTAGGAGTTTGTGTCCTCTACATGCCACATCCAACCTTTTATGACAAGTGCACAATCTCCAATACTTCTCAAATCTGGTTGCAGTTTGTTGTTTCAATCTGTGTTCTTCCAAAATATTGCATTTATTATATTAGGTCATATAGTTCAAGTAGTTTAATCATTTAAAAAAAAATCAATCCACATTCAAGGCCCTAAGAAAGGAGATCCAATTCTGATTGACTCACCTTTGTGGTTGATAGTCAATCTATTCATCTTGTTGATCTCCCTTCTAATGTAATTTTAGAAAAGGAAGCTAAGTAACCCTAGGTTTTTAGATTAAACTTAAGGAATATCACCCTTTCCCAACATTAAATTTTGGTGAACAGGTTGACATTTTGACATCATAGACCTTCTGAAAATTGCATTCATTCACCCTATATCTAGGTTTTGCATTGCATTATTTTGCACTCCTCAATCAGGGTTTCATATTTGCATCATAAAAAGTCCTAAAAATCCAAAAATATTGCATCATAGCTTTCAAAAGTGTAATTTTTTGTTTAAACATTGTCATACACTTGCATTTCACTTACATTAAGAAAATTTGGAAAAGAAATCACTGTCAAACCTGTTTACAAACAAAAACAAAAACCCTAAACAACTTAAAAACTTAGCTTTTCAATTTTTAAACCCCTTGTCAAGGACTTAAACACCCTTGGGTGACCTTATCCTTATACAGGTGCACAAACAAAAATTTTCACAATTGTGTGTCTTTGTCTTCTCAGCTTGTAGGTAATTGTAGATCTCTTTTTTAAAATCAATAATTATATTTGTTATGCATATTGCATATAGTTCATAAAAGTGAAAGAAAGTGCACTATTTGTGTTTCAAAATTGAATCAAAAACATCATTTCTAGGAATTTTCATTTCAAAATCAATAAATTGTTACATTTTAGATCTCAAATTTGCATTCATAACTTGTTCAAACATCTTTGATATTCTTGCATACTTGTATTTTGCATCAAATTGGCATAAATTAATCAAATTATGAGAAATTATTTATTGTTACAATTGTTTGTGAGTAGAATTAGAATCCTTAAGTAGTGAAATACATAGTCATATTTTGAGTTTACACAACCCCTGACTAGGACTCAGACACCCTTGGGCGACTCTGTCTTGTTATCTAGGTATAGGTCAACCTTCTATGACAAAACACTCTTTGGAGCCTCTATCTAGAGTTGTTTGATTGTTCTTCACTTGTGGATTAACAGTCTGAACCTCATTACAAAATTTCATTATGGATATGTGTTTTGGTAAAATTTGGATGTCCTTGAAATCTTTGGTTGATGTTTCAAGTTGTGTGTTTCGTGATGATTCAAATCTTGATAATGACATCCATGATACTTCATCTCCTATTACAAGTATTTTTTATGTCCTAGGTGTTGGTGTTTTTCCAGTACACCTAAGGAATCTCTAAAGAGTAGCCAACTCCTATACTAAAGACCCTTAAAATGAATGGCCAACTAACAAGATTCAATCGAAGATTGAAATCTTCTACACTTCAGGCTTTGTGGGACCTAGGAGGGTGTTTCTACTATGTTCATTTTGGTTCATACATTGTAGAACACATTAATTCACATATCAATTCCTATGAGGAGCAAATATACATGAATTATTACAAGATTGGCTTATCTTTGAGCAAACTATGACCCACTCACTAGGAACCAAGGGTTATTTCAAAATATTTCACACATATGCCTCATGATTGATGAATTTTAAAATGAATTTGTGTTTTGATTTCAAATCGGTGACTAGACAGACAATTAATACACTTCTGATGTAAATATTTAACAAATAGACTAGTGTCTTGTCAAATAGGGCATCAAAGTCACATACACAATAACCAGTGATATACAAATGATTTAATTCTAATAATAATGGACAACTCTCACAACACATTGCATCATGGAGCTCACAGTTTCTAAGACATGATTGCTTACCAAATCCTTCGTAAATTGTCACAAATTTATGGCTCTATTTAAGCATTTTAATTGATTCCTTGAATCAAAGCAGAAACAGAGGCACACATTCAAACAAATATTTGAAGATGAACAAAGATATCCTTGATATTTCATTCAAAACTTGCAACCAACCATAGAAGGAGAGTACATGCATTAGAATTATAGATATGTTTTGATATCAGTCATTACTATAAAACCATTTAAGATCACTACATACATGCCTCAAAGACAAAACAAGTCGTTTTCTCTATTCATTAATTTCTTTCTATACTAGATTATCTACCCAGACATATATCGACTCGAAACTTAAGACCAGAACCCCCTTTGTAAATAAGCCATGAATTCCTTTTAAAGCACAAGGAGCAAACAAGCTTCTGGATCAAAATGTAGTTACAATTTTAGATGTATCATTTCACAATAATTTGCATTTCATTTCAAAATCCCCCCCAAAACATAATCTGCAATCATTTTCCCAAATAGGGAGGCAAAATGTGTAACCATCAACATTTGCTAATATCGCCAAAAGTAGCCATTAACCATTGGCGTAACCATCAACCCACATCCGCGGTTAGCATAGTCATTAAGAAACCAACTTCAATTGTCCACGTTCAACATAAAACTCATCAACACCAAAATGTGAGAACAACCAACACATAATTTCATCTTCATAACAAAATTCAACAACCTGAAAAGCAATTCCACTACATAGGACCAACACTAGCACTAGAGCCACAGTAGATGCACCCGCTTTGTGTTGTGGAAACAATAGGAGAGGAAACTTCATATCCTTTTTGGTTCTTGTCCTTTCCTGGCAGAGAGTCTTCATGCCCACTCAGAGTCTGCATAGATATTGGCATGATTGACAACACCTTCATTCCCGGGGTAGCAATTGGAATCTACATCATGAGATACCACTGATAGCTCAAATCCATCTCTGTAGCACTCTCTAAAGAACTATCTATGATTGCAATTGGAGAATTTTGTCACCCGTATGAACCACATCCATACCTTACCCTCCTAGAAACTCTAGATGCAAACAAGGGGAAAGCTCTTTTCCCTTTTCTTCTATCTTCCCAGTGGCAACACTTTGGTGCAATAACCTCTTGCTACACTTGACAGGGACAAGTGAAGGTTTATCGACAGGAACCTGCTCCTCTGAAATTGGAGCATGTTCAGGTACATTGCATTCCTGCTCATCGACATTATCCTATTCTTTCTTCACACTGAACCTTGGCGACCTCCTAATTGGGACTCTAATAGAAGCAAACTTACTCATTTTTATGCTTGGAAGCTTCTCAAACTTGCAATCGAACACTATTCACTCAGCTCAAATATAGAAAATTACTAATTACTAAATGCAAACAATGCAACTAGTAGTCATTCCTCCTATATTTATCGAGCAACGTGATGATAACAACCATTAATGCCCAGAGAAAACACACGCGCAAAATGGTGGAAATTTGTTGGCATGCATATTATCATCGTTTATTTCCCAAGTGCATGGAAATATGAATATTATGCTTCATAATTACTGGCAATTAAGTCTCCACATGCACATAGATCAATTTGATCACTCCCGCAAAGAGTATACCATTAATGATTATTGGTTACATAACTAAATGACTATCACATGCCTGTCTATTGATTTTGAATGTCATTCATTGATCCTTTGATGAGATGGTAGATCAAATGACTCACATTGAGCTGACTGAGTTTGAATTTCAACAATTCTTTGCTCTTTTGTTTCTGACCAATAGCATTTGTCCAAATCATACAACACCTCACCCATTAGTAGGTCTCACCCATTTCACTAACCGGTGGATTAATCCATGTGTCAAGAACTCGTTGCTCTCGCAGCCTTTATCAGGCGTTCATCTTTTCTATGTGATCTAGTGGGGAACAACAAAGATTATTACCTACGCTTGATATTCACTGTCGGTTTGGAACCACAGTTGGTAAGCCAAACAATGGATATCGAGCCCCACATTTGTATAAGGACACACGTCCTCATCTCGTGATCCTTGCACATCATAACTAGCTAGTATTTAACATCTGTGAGCTAGCAGGGTATGGACAGGATCATTTCCCATGTTCATAGATCCCTAAACCTGCACATACAACAATGTTAGCATTAAAGAAGGGACCATTATTAGGCCAACGATGGTTTAACCCTCGAGGATGAATGACTTAAGCTCAAGTCATTTAGGAAAATATTTATTGGCCCAACATTAGGAAAAACATTAAAATGGGTGACAAACTGGATGACCGGTGCTTTAAACCAAAGGGGTCGGTGGTCGAAAGCATATGATGGCTCGAGTGACAACTTTGAAAATGGGAAGCCGGAAGGGCAAGTCAATGTGAAATTAGAAGAATATAGGATTTTCTAAGCCAAAACCCTATCCAGATCATGGGGACAAGGGATTTATATGCTGATTAAGTCCATATGCTACTCAAAAAATACAAATTATTTGGGGAGCTCCATCACTAGGTCAAGATGAAGAGAGCATGCATGAATTCATACAAAATTCCTTGCTTAACCTTGAGAATAATGCAATCTTTTATCCCTCAATGCAATGGCCTACTACCCCATACCAACAACATCCTACCATGCCACCACTTGAAACATTCACTTTGTTACATTTGGAAACTAAATCACAAGGCATACCTCAAACAACATGCAAGGAGATACCTATCAATAACAATCATAAGGAAAGCACATCAACCAACCCTCCATCATATGAACATATAGTTACAAACACACCCATTAACTTGGAACAAACTTATGGATAACACTTTAAAATATTAAGAAAACATGTACATGATATAAAAACCAAGAATGAAGTCCATTCCTTCTTGCAACAAACACCATCTCAAGATACTAAAGGAATTGATTACCAAGATCCTCCACCTTTACATCAAACAGTGCCACCAAACAGGAAAAATAAACTTAAGAGGTTACCTTTCCTGTATCTGATAACCAAGACTAAAAGAACCTTAGACACATTTCTCAAACTAGGACATATTGCATTGCCACCCATCCATGAACGAGTATATAGGAAAGGAAAGAGTAATTTAAACATGTCTTATTGTGCATATCATAGAACACTTGGACATCTTACTGATGAATGTTGTGCTTTAAAGAAGAAATTAATGTTGTGCTTTAAAGAAGAAATTAAGTGAATTTGATCCTTATGGGGATCAAATTGAACACATAATATATTAACATTCATTATTATTTTCTCCTTGTTATGTGGTAGTTGTAGTGTCATAACATACTCACTACCAAAGATTGACACATAAGATAGTAAAGTTTTGAAACAAAAAGGATACCTGAAAATTCAAATAGTTAGAACCAAACTTAAAATTTAGGCAACAAAGCTTGAGGTGAAACATTCCACTCCACTATTTGATGCAAATTTATATTGTCATATTTTTGGGAGCTTCATATTGTATCCAACTAAAAAATACCTTAATGTTTCCTTAATAATTATAAAGGTTTCACATTTTATGTGAGAAGCACATGAAATCCATTTTAAAGTGTACAAATATATAACTTATTACATACAAAGCACTCATCAATATGGGATTTGCTACGTAGTAGGGATTGGTCTATAATTAATTGATATAATATTATGATTTGTTTGAGGATCTTGATGATCATAAGCCCATATTAATTAAAAAAATAATCTTGGTTTTAGCTCCATTTGTTGGTACATAAATAAGTATCTATGTTATTACTCTCTTTAACTAATATTGAGTGTAAGGGAGCTAGCAATGTTGTCATTGAAGTCATTTGGCTTCAAAGTATTCTAACTAATTTTGGATTAACTATTACTTGGTCATGATATATTTTCTTTTGTGACATCCAAAGTCCCATCCAAATCTCAAAGAACCTAGTTGAACATTAGTTATCTAAACACATCAAGATCCACATGCCCTATATCAGTTTTCAACATTGTCCTATAGCAGAGTAGATTTATATATCTTCACCAAAATCTTTACTAAGAGTAAGTACCATTAGTTGTGAGATCTCTTGGGGGTGTAAGATATTTTAAGGGGCATCATGTGAGCTTATTTTTTATGCTCTCTTATGGGAGGAAATTTTCCTCGCTTGATGTTTTATTCCTCTCATACATTAGGGAACAAATTTTAAGTTTTTCTCTCTTTTAGAGAAGATTTTTTTAAATGAGTTTTTCCTTTTCTTTGTTTATGAGAGATTTTTTTGTATATGTATACCTCATCAGGCCTTTTAGTTGGGAACCATATTTATATGTTTTCTCTTCCCCCTAATTTGTACTTACAAGGGGTGTTAGTGTGAACAAAGTTATTTTGGCTTCACTCTTGGGTCCTTTACACACAATGCCACTTAAGTTTACTTACGTAATTTTCACATAATGTTTAAATTCATAGCATTAAGGTCCACATGTCATAATCCTATATTTTATGATGTAAATTACCCTAGCTTATAGAACAAGGGTTCATTATGTACTTTATTATACATTCTATTTTTATCTTTTGGTAGAAATATAACTTATTCTTTTCATATTTATCTTTTGATTTATTTATGCTTTGAATTAGTTCCATAGATCTTGGGTGTCCATATCCATAGCTAAATATTATAGAATAATTAGGGAGATAAAAACCTAGTTTCTTAGTTACTTTGCCATAAAATATTTAAGGTTTGTGAAGTACATAATTAGTTTGGTATAAATTTTTCACAAGTATGCATGTTCAAGATATTTTCTATATTATTTTTATGCACGACTATTATAAAGATAATATTCCCTTACCTATAAATACCAAACTATCATTAGATAAATTTCCTAAATAAAATATTGATTTGGAGGATATAAATATTATTTCTTATGGTAGTTTTACAAGAAGCCTAATGTATGTTATGCTTTATAGAAGACTATACATTACCCAAGTAGTAAGACTTACTAGAAATTTTATGCATAACCCTAGTATAGAGAATTTTACTTATGTAACAAGGGTTTTAGATATTTATGAGGGATTTTAGATTATGGTAATTTTGTCATGGAATAAATGAGATACACAAGTTGCTTGATATATAGGGATTTTTTTTATTTAGATTGGACTAGTGATTTGGATAGAAAGAGGTTTGCAATCAATTATTTATTTATTGGATGAGTATGGGACAACATATAGTTGAATTTTTCACTACAAAAGTAGATTATAAAGCTCTAACACCCAATTGTAAAAAAGTAGTGTATTATATAGATTGTGTTTGGGTATTAGTTTCAAGTGTAGATAGCTCAAGATTAGATGTGATAGTTAGGGTGACATCTTTTGATAAAGGACTTGATGTACCATACTCATACTAAGAAAATTGATGTCCACTATCAATTTATTCACAAGATGGTTAAAGGTGGTATAAGGTTGATAGCTTGGTCAATGTTGCAAATTCTCTCACTAAGCTAGTGAGCACAAATAAATCTATATAGTATAAGGAGGCCATGAGCCTTACCTTTTTTGGAACTTGATTTATTTTTAGTTTATCCTTATGTCTTGTAATGTAAACATCAATTGGGATAATGTTAGGATAAGGGGTTCCATTCACATTAAAATCCTAATTCTTGATTATTTATGTATAATAATGTAGATGATAAATAATGTATGATCTCCAAACATGTTGGAGTGGTCTAAATGGGATGCCCATGTGTAGGAATGGATAATATTATTGATTACTTTCTCTAGAATACTTGGGATACTGTGTAAGAATTTATTGAATATGGATGTTACATTAAAAAGGTCAAAATTAGGAGTTACACAATATACCACAAGCATTGAATGTCATCATGGAGCACCTAAGATTAGGATCTTAGTCAATTTAACTATTATAACATGATACATATGACATTCAAGATGGTTATTTAAGAGGTGTAAGAATAGTTACATGTACTATTTTGAGATACTTGACCATGACAATAAGGGTATTGGATTTTTTTATGGCTCTTGGTTTTGAGTCATTTTTTTGGATACCACTTGATGAATTCTTATTTTTAATTTTCCTGTATATCAAAGGCATGTGATAGTACATTATAAGGTTTTTTCAATTAATACTATGTTATTGGAACACTATTAATGGGTAATTGGATTGCAATATTTTACTATGCATTGTTTGGAATAACACAAGATTGGATCTCTTTATGGTGATTTTTTTCTTGTAGGGTTTCTCTAGATATATTTAGCATCTATATGGTTTTAATTTAATGAGGGTTTTGATTGTTTAAAATTATTCTCCATTAAGTCATTAAAAAAATATATATTTATTAATCACATTGTAATTGAATTAAGTATCTACTATTGTAATTTTTTCATTGCACCATTTACCCTACTATATTTAACATTATCTAACTACACACCCATGCAAAGATAAAATTTTAAATATTTAATATGTGCAAGTATATATGAGAATAAATGAGGTTTTTAACCTATTGCAATGTAGAAAACCAAGGAATTGAGAGTACAATGATAATTGGATGCACAAGTTTGGTGTATAGTGGTTTGTATTTTATTGCATGAGGAACAATACATGGTTCAACATATTATTTGTCTCTTTAGAATGATAAATTAATGCACATAATGTGTTGGTATATGTACAATATAGTGCTTACCTATGCATCTAGATTTTTCTTGCATGATCCATAATGTTAATGACATATTTATTGGTTGGACTATTCTCTCATATGTACATGTGCACATATAATATGTATGACAATGGATTAGGATTTTGTGTAGGGATAAATTTTGGAACATGCAATTTATGTGCACATTTTAGAGTCTCTCACATTGGTTCATAGATTTCTTAAATCCTCTCATTTGTTTCTTTGTATTTAGTTAAAATTCAAGGTTTGATATTTGTTGCTCTAATTTTTTGGTGCACATTATGTTTGTAGAGTTGAGTTTTGATGCCAGTTTATGTGATTATTTCCAATCTAAATAATTTTATTGGTTTGGTCAAGCATGAAAATAAATTACATGAGAGAGATGAATGTTCATGTAGATTTAGAGTTGTGTTCATTGTTTTTTATTAGATAAGCGGGGAAGGTTCCTGATCCCATGGTTACAACAATAGATAAAAAGAAAACAAAAAAAGTTGGGAAATAGCACCACCAGCAAACCAAAAAATAGCAATAGTATTAACTTGCAAATCAACACTTATCATAGTAACCATAGTTCATCCAATAATAATAATAAAAATTTCTAGTAGCATACTTAGATCTACGTAAACCATTAATTATGTCAACAGTGTCCCAGGTGGTATTCCACCATATCATAGCTATGATAAAATAGCAGTCCAAGAGATTAAAACAAAAGGACAAAAAACTCATCATAAACAACAGAGCAGCAACAAAAAGTCATTAATTGGATTTTTTCAACAGGTCCCCATACTCTCCCATGAGAGCAATGTATTCTCTCCAGTCAAGTCCCTCGATCTCATCCAACATCTTCAAGGCATCCATTTTCCCCTATTTCCTCAGCTTCCTGGTGATTTTGGATTCTCTAGAAGTAGCTCCTAGCATCACCCTCCTCATCAGTCTATTAGTTACCTTCACGAGTGTAACTAAAGCCTTCTCCATATCTTCAAATTGAACTTGCATAAAAGTTAGTCTACTCTTTAAAAATTCATTGCTTGAGTCCTCTATTTTGTTATCCATACCCAAATCCCCAACTTCCTGCACATTTTCAACCTCATTCTTTTAATCCTCAAATTGCTCAATTTATTCTTCCTCTTCCTCTTCCTTATCCTCCTTCGATCCTTCTTCCCCCATATCATAAGCTGAGTCCTCAAAGTCCATATCCTATGAATCTTCTTCCTCTTGGGCTTCAAACTCTTCATACCCCAGGTCCTCCTCATCACACACAATCATTTTTTGTTTCCCTTTTTTGTCCTTCGAGGCTACTTTTGCAAGGCAGTTCAACCTTCTCCCTCCACTCCCTCCACTCCATTGCCCCTACAGAGACTCCTTCTCCTCCTCATTTTGAATCCCTTCCTCAGTAATATTGATGGAATCCCTAAGGTTTAAGTCTCTTTTGGGTTTCTTTTCCTTGGGAACTTCCAGCAACAAAGGAAAATGTTTTCTTTTTTTCGATGTAGCTCTGATGAGCACAATCTCAAAAGTTATTTTTTCTCACTCTTCTACGACATAGGAGTTGAGGGGTTAGAAACATTGGCCATGGGGGACTGGATTTTATCAATAATAAGCACCCTTGTAGTAGCAATAATAGGAGGTGAGAGAGGGTTAGGTTCCACATTTGGTATTTCAACAACAGTAGGGTTTTCATCCATAGGTTGTTCCTCATTATCCTCTTCAAAACAACTAGGATTCTCATTTGTTCCAGCCAAAGGGTTACCATGGGGATTCAATGCTAGAGCATACTTGTACAAGGTTAGCATTAGAACTTGGTGGAGGGGAGAACTAGATCCCTTCTCAATATTGAGTTGCAGGCAGGACAACAGATAAAAAGGAAAATTGACTCTCTCACCATGTTGAATGTGGTTAAGAAGGGGAAAATGGTACTCATGTACCGACATATACCTTCCCTCAAGAGTAAAGTACCACATAAAAAATAGGCTAACTAAAGCCAAGGGAGGAGGGAGTTCTAATCTTGCATACCCATTCTTAAATATTTTGAGATTCTCCCCTTCATACAAGAATTTGTCAACAAACCTCTGGTAGTCCACCTTTCTTTTCTTTGCAACTTTAATCCCTTGATTTTGCAGCCCCGTTGCTTTTGCAATGAATCTTGTCATTACCTCAAACTTCACTACTCCAATGGTAATGTTACCCTTCCTCCAGGAGTTGGAGAACTTTTCCATTAGGTTATCGTTGTATCCCTTTAGGGATTGGAAGAATGGAACCATACCAACATTCTCAAACATTCTCCATAAATCCACATTATGTTTCAAGGCTTGACAATTTGGCAACTTGGTTCTCTTCCTTGGTCCTCCCATTTTTCTTTTTTGAAAATTCTTCAACTATGGTAGACTTTTCTTCATAATCTCCCACTCCTTTCTTTCAAGAATGCAACAACCACTCTTACACCAAATTACATAGAGAACCGATGAAGAATGGTGAATCGAGAAGTTTCTTTTTGTTAAGTCCAACAACACATTTCCCGATACAATAATCCCATCATTTTTCTTAAAAGTATTAAAATACCCATTAATTTTCATACCTTTCTTCGCTTTAGAAATGAGAGAATAGATGACAATAGGAAAATCAACACGAATAGAAATGACAACCCTTAACAACTTGATAATATTCATGTGATTTTTGGTCACCTCTATAAAGGAAGAATAATAGATATTACTTCCATCTAAGATCATCCAATACAATCTCGTACTTCCTATGTCCTCATTACATGGAAATAAAAGAAACACCACTTGGTACTCATTATTCCTGTATAGCATCAATCTTTCATTTTTGCATATGGTACTCATTTTCAAATTTTTCATTTAGAATTAAGTCTTTTAAAGACTTCGGCATATTACCATTAGTCCACCGGGTCCATCTCCTACAGCTCAACACCACGTTGGCAACATAGTTGACAACTTTATTTCCCTCTCTATAAACATGTTGCACCCTGCAATTGGTAAACGACTTCTTAATGACTTGGCATTTATCAATTATATTTTTCAATTCCCATGGTGGCACAACCTCTTTGTTTAGGATGTCCACTATAAGCTTAGATTCCCCTTCTATTATGATATTTTGATAAACCAACTCCTTAAGAGTATTGAAGCCCCCCAAAGCTTCCATAACTTTAGCTTTATTATTGGAGCACACACCCATATTCACATCAAAGCTCACTATGCACTCTCCTTTATGGCTCCTTAACAGACCCCCTGCTCTAGCTTGTCCTAGGTTGCCTTTTGAGCACCCATCAAAGTTACATTTTATCCAATTCTTCTACAAAGGGCTCCAAACAATAGCCATTCTGGTTAGCATCTTTGAACAATTGAGTTTAGTTAGATCCTTCTTGATTCCCCAGTTTTGCTTAATCCTCATTTCTTTGTAGTTAGGCTAGGTTTTGGAGAAGCTATAACTTCTAGCCTCGATGTTTTCCTTAATATGAGTTTTTATGATCAAGATTACCTCCTAGCTGCTTCTCTCCACATCCCTAAATATTCTATTATTCCTTTCCTTCCATAAACCCCAGGTGACAAAAGGAGGAACTTAGTTCTAGAGATCAACAATAACATTATGTGAAAAAGGGAAATTTGACCAGCTTTCTATAAATAATTTCATTGAATTAAGAAACACCCAATCTAAAGACAACAACAACAAAAAGTAGGACCACACTTCCCTTGCAAATTGGCAGTGAAAGAAAATGTGAATAATTGACTCTTCTTCCTATTTACAGAGTGAGCATCTATTAACCAGTTGGAACCCCTCCTAACCAAGTTATTAATAGTGAGAATTTTACCATGAGCTGCAATCCACCAGAAACAGTTAATTTTGGGAACCAAATTCTTTAGCCACACCCTATCCCATAAATGGTTTGAAGCAACATCCTACACCTTCACCAGTTCTTCATAAGCCTTTTTGACCAAGAAAAAACCTGAAGAGCTACCTTTCTAAAGCCACTCATCTTCCCTTTCTCTATCAAACCACTTTTCCTCCCCAATCAAATTATGTAGTCTTGTGAGGATTGGATCCCAATTCACCTGTCCTTGGCCTCTCAGATTGTCCCTCCTTAATAAAAATTTAAACTCCTTCCATTTTCACTCCTCCAACTCCCAGCTAATATAGTCAGGAACCTTTTTACCACAGATCCTGTTTAGGCTTTGTTTAAGAGGATTAAGATCTTTTGAAGAGGACAAATTTGAAGTCTCTATCCAAGGGTCCTTCCAAAAGTCTATATTATTCCCATTCCCAATTCTCTTTCTAACCCCCAACTTCAACACATTCCTCAATTTAACAAGATGATTCCATAATTTTGAACCACTAGGTAGATCATAAATTGATAGAAAACAACCAAGATTCCTATTCCTCAAGTATTTTGGCTTGGAAATTTTTTACCCAGTCTAAGTTAGAGCCTTCTAGAAGATTCCATCCAATTTTAGCCATTAGGGATTTGTTGAGCATGGATATTCTTCTTAATCCCAAACCCCCTCTCCTTTTAGGAGTACACACTTTTTCCCAGTAAACTAGGGACAATCTATTTTTTTCTTCAGTTCTTGACCAAAAGAATTTTCTTTGAATCTATTTTATCTTCTCCCCAATAGAGGAAGGGATTTTGAAAAGGGATAGATAGTATATAGGAATATTCTTAAGGGAGGCATTAAGGAGTTGAATCTTTCCAACCAAGCTAAGAAGCTTCCACTTCCATCCCACAAGTTTGTATTGGTTCCTTTCAATCAGTTGATTCCAATAATTATTTTCCAGCTTCTTAGAGATCAATGATAGGCCCATATAGGCATCGAGTAAAGCAGCTTCCTAACATCCCAAGATTTTTATCACTCTATCCTTAATCTGTTGGTTAGTATTAAAGACATATTTTTTTCTCTTTTCATAATTGATACACTAGCCAAAAACAATAGCATAGTCATTGAGAACTTGTTTCCAAAGACCAACTTCCCCCACCAAGGCTTCCCTAAACATTAGAGTATCATCAAAAAACTGTTAATGGGAATATGGAATAAGAGATGAGGCAACTTTAACACCTTTGAGAGATTTTGAGTCCACTAATATTTGGATATTCCTGCCAATAACTTCAACAACAATAATAAAGAGGTAGGGAGAGAGGGGGTCGCCTTGCCTAAGTGTTAGGGTTAGAGATGGAAAATATCTAACATTTAAATGCAGATTTAATTAATAAATAGAGAAACTAACACAAACACAGAATAAATCATAACACAAAGAATTTAATGTGGTTCAACCAATCCGGGCTACATCCACCAAACCGCAACCATCCAATACTTTTATTATCTAGTAAAACTTATTACAATCTTGCAAATAATCACATTTTTCATCATGCTGTAATACCCATCCGAACCCCTTTTTAACAAGCTTAGAAGCTTCCAAATTTTATGGTTCTACAAAATCAGATTTTTCCTTTTTCATTAATTTTTCCCTTTTTTGGTGATCACGCGAAAAAGTAGGAAGAAAATTTTTCTCGGGGGCTGCTGCCCTTGAACCCTCGCCCACGGCCCAACCCGGCCCCAGACCCCGACAAGGATAGGGGCCAAGGTGTACAGTATACCATGGGCTATACAATATAGAATGATCAGTCGCCACATACCAATAATCTCCCACTTGGAGACTAATCAAGCTCCACACCAACACAATCTCCCATTTGGAGACTAATTCTGGATGACACTGCTGCAATTACAGCTCCCACTGGAAATAAGTACCTTGGACCTTGCTACTCTGTTATACTTTAATTCAACCTTGAAGACCAACCGAAGCTGAAGAGGAGCTCAACTTCTCCCTTGTCACTACCTTTGTAAACATATATGCTAGATTGACATCTGTATGTATCTTGTCTAGCTTGACTTGTCCATCCTCCAACACTGACCGAATGAAATGATATCTCAATTGTATGTGTTTTGTTTTAGAATGCAAGGCTGAATTATTTGCAAGATGTATAGCACTCTGGCTATCTGTAAACAAGTAATTTCTAGCCTGTTGTTTTCCCAACTCCTCCATGAAGAGTTGCAGCCATATCATCTCCTTTGCCGCTTCTGTTGCAGCAACATACTCTGCCTCTATCGTGGATAAAGCAACCACCTTCTACAATTGAGAAATCCAACTCATTGTTGTCCCACCAACTGTAAATACATAACCTGTGGTACTCCGCCTGGTATCTATATCCCTTGCCAAATCTGAATCAACATAGCCTTTTAAATCATTATTAGAGCCCCCAAAACATAAACAATTATTAGATGTCTCTCTCAAGTACCTGAGAAACCATTTTACTACATTCCAATGCTCAACTCCGGGATAGGGGCCAGGGTGTATAGTATACCATGGGCTATACAGTATAGAATGAACAATCGCCACATACCAACACTAAGCCCATGACCACAAGAGAAGAAACCTTGGCGGACTCTGTTAACAAAAATAGAACACATGGGGGAGGTAACACAAGCATAGATCATGTTTAGGAATCTTCCATCTATCCCAAACTTCCTAAGAACAACAAAAAGGAAAGGCCAAGAGACTCTATAATAGGCCCTAAAAATGCCAATTTTGAAGGCCATCCCCGGCTTCTTAGAGTGATCCATTGAGTGAATAATTTAATGGGTGGAATTAACAACATCAAGAATATTTCTTCTCTAGACAAACCTTTCTAGTTTGAGGAAATCATTTTACCCAACATCGGTTTAAGTCTAAACACCAATATTTTAGAGAATTTTTTATAGACCGTGTTACAAAGACTAATAGGTCTATAATCTTTCATGGCTAAAGCATCAACGTTTTTGGGGATAAGGGCTATAAAATTTGCATTCAACTAGTTCAACAACCTACCTAACCTAAAGAAATCCCTAGCAGCATTGAAAAGATCATTTTTAACTATATCCTAGAAGGTCTAGAAAAAAAAAATGATGAAACCCATCAAGGCCAGGAGCTTTAAAGGCTCTAAAGGAAAACACTGCCTTTTTTACTTCATCCATAGAAACAACATTAGTCATATTCTTTAAATTGATATTAGAAATTACTTTAGGGATCACTTCACTAAAGTCAGCATTTACCTGATGAACATTGCTAGGGGTCCTATGGTGAGTAGAGAAGAAGTTAACAACTTCCTACACAATATTTTTTTCATTGGTAACAATAAAGCCATCCTCTTTCACAAGAGATCTGATTTTGTTTCTACTTCTTGTTATGCCTTGCATAACCCTCCTCCCATTTTATTTTATTTTGGAACAAAATGGGTCCCCCTTTTCTTTTGTTTTCATCGCCTTTGGTTGTTTGGGTTGGGTCTTAGGAGTTCTTTTGTTTTCCTCCTAAGTTTTTCTGTTGTTCTGTCAGAGCCGGGTCCAGAGCTAAATCTGAACATTGAACTCTTTCAAGGTTTTAGGTTCTGGTTTCCATCCCGACTCTGACTTTTCCTTTTCTTTTCATTTCTTCTTCGTTGGTTGTTTTCGACCAACATTTGGGTTGGTCCTTTTCTCCTATTTGTTGGTCGTTTTCCTTTGGTTTTGTGTTATGTGCCTTAGGAGTTTTCCTTTCTTCCTTGGGCATTTTATTTTTGTTTTGGAAGACGTGAGACTGGGACCGAAAATGAACTTGGGAATGTCTTCCAAGTTTTCTTTTCATTTTGTTCCCAGTTCCGGTTCCACTGGTTTCCTTTTTTTTCTCCTTAGCAGTTTTCTTTGTCTGTTCTGACAAAAGTGGGATGCAGACCAAAATCAAACTCTGGAACTTTTTCTGAAGTTCCAAGTTCTGGTTTCAGTTTTTGCTGGGCTCGTTTGTTTTTCTTTTTGTCTTGATCGTTCAGTCACGGGATGTTTTTCTTCCCTTCCCTTTTTTTTTAATTTTTCTTTTCCATCCTTTTTTGTCGTCTCTTTGTATGTTGTCGGAGGTGGGATCAGGGTGGAATTTGAACCTAAAAATTTGAAAAGGTTTTAGTGTCAGATTTGGTTCCATTCCCGCCCTTGTTGTGTTTTTCCTAGGATCGGCTTTTGCTCCGATCCCATCTGCATTTGTTTCCATCTTTGTTCCTTGCATTTGGTCCCTTTTGTGGACGTGGAGCCGAAATGTGGGCTGGACTTGGAAATGATGGTTATTTCCATGTTTGGTTCCCATTTCGACTCCGGTCCCGATTCTAGTTTCATTTTGGTTTCGCCTCCACCAGAGTCATGTTTCTTTTTGCTAAGGATATATGAAAGGCAGATCAAAGAATGATGTATTTTCTATGATTTAGAGGACTAATGAAGGCATTGTTTTGCAGGATTAAAGCATGTCGAGAACATCTGATGTTGTTTCTCAAGGAAGTCTGTTGGAAAGCATGTCTCAATCTTACTGGCATGAAACTCCTGAAGAGTAAAGTTGGTGAGACCCTCTGGAGGTCTTATCGACTAAGCAGATGTGTTCTATTCATTTGAAATGCTCAGGTCACCAAGGCATTTCGATCACTGTGAGTTTTCTATCTCTCTTCACCTGAGGAAAACTCTCACCAACAGTTGTTCACAAGGTTGTCATCAAGGAGACTCTTGGCTGAATGGTTTACACTCGGTATGATTTCTTGCCAATGGTTTTGGTCTCACCGATCGGTATGTGGCTTCGGTAAGACTCCTAGAGACAGCTAGTGTCGGGGAGAGGTGTGACCTTCGGTATGATGTCTTGCCAACTGTTGAAGTCTCGCCAATGGAAGGACACTTCGGTGTAACATGGAGGCTCGTTGGGACTCTTGCCGATGACTTGTGGTCTCACCGATAGGTGTTTTGACATCGATAAGACTTAAGAAATCTATATGACTCTTGTCGAATGCGATAGTCTTGATGATGAGTTTACTGTGGACTTCGGTGAAAGGTCTTGCCGATCTTGCTAATGGCGATAGTCTGGGTGATGGTCTTGGATATCGGTATGACTCTTGTAGCTCGTTATGACCTCTTTCCGATAGTTGTAAGTTATGCCAAAAGCTTCTATGGAGCATTGTAGCATCAAGGAGACACAACTAGTGTCTCATCGACATACCATTCTATTGGAATGAATTTTGACCATCTAAAAATCCTATGTGATATGTGTTCAACCAATCAGAGGAAGCTGAAGGTGAACCATTGGCAGTTTCACTGTTGTGACCATTCTTGTGAAGAAGATCAACAGACTGTGAGCGGTATGGATCTACTCTATGATTGAAGATGATGAATCGGTTCGGTGAATAGTGTTGTTCATCTATAAAGATCTAGATAGGAAAGTCAGATGCTGTTTCTCAAGGGGTTCAACTTGCAGAAAGGAAGAAGCCATGAGTCTCAACGACAGCTGGGATGTCTACTAGCAAAATTAGATCGACATTAATGACAGTGCTTTAGAACATTCAAAGCAACTCTTTAAAAAAGTCATGAGGTCGGACATGAGGGCTGATAGTTAATGCGATGGTTGCAAAAGATCTGAAGGCCATGCCTGAGGGAGATCTTTCACCGAAATGAACAGGGTATGCACATTTAATGCATCATTGACTTTATTCCAAAACTCTTCTAGGGTCGACCCTTCTATAATAGACTTATTTTGTAAACCCTAAACAGGGGCTGACACATTTTCTTTGGCATGTTTTGTATATATGGCACTTTTGCCTCTTTGTAAAAGGGAGAAAACAAGACAGATAGAGTTGCATATCTCTTTTCTTTGTAATAGGATATTCTTTTTCATATTCTTGGTTAAGGTTAGAAAGTTAGGGTTAGAAGGTAGAGAAATTTGAGAGTAGAAGTAGAGCATAAGTTAAAGTTCAACAGGAGGAGGAGATGTTTCTTCCATATTTTCTTAGTATAGATGGAGATAATTCGAAGACATGGATTTTTTGTACACTGGTGATCTTTCTAGATTTGTAAATGTTGTTTATCTATTTCACCAATAGTAGATGCAGCCAGATTTAAATCTACTTTGTATTGTGCTCTAGAATGGTATTTATCTTGGGTTAATTATTTGATTTGGAAAAGCTTAAAAGGAATGAAATTTTATCTTATGTTTTGTTTAAATGGTGATTTGCAATCTACTGTTGAAGTTTGCATTGTGAATGAATGAAATTGTGTATTAATTACAAGTTGATTTTATTCTGCAGTTTTAGTTTAGGAATTCCTTGGAAGGTAACAAGTCTGATTAAGTTGGATGAATCAACATTTTTTTTAGTTTAAAAGCTTTGATCTATCTTTTTCTATTTCTTTAAAACCACCAGTTAAATTAGGTTTAAATATATGTTTGATCTTATAACAATCCAGAAGGTCAACACTAGTAGGCCCCTTGAACATTATAGTTATATCAACCATTGATGAAATCAACATACTCGAGAAACGATTACCAGGACCTTGGGAGTTAGATATCCATGTGTTATCTTTCTCTTTCAGGAGAAATAGAATAGTAATATTCTATTTAATGTTGTGCTATTTTGACCATCAACAAATCTGGTGCTAGAAGGAGGGCCTAGAAGAGCAAACTGGATAATATTGGGTTTTTCTCACCAGAAAGGTCCCATAGAGTTCTTCAATCAACTGAAAACCTGCCACCTTTGATAGAACTCAAGACCCCAACAAGACACAAGATTCATAAGACTGGGGCAACCATTATACCACCCTTGTCAGCTCCACTCACTCCACCAGGCTTTTCACCAATACCACGATGGATACCTTTCAATCCACCACCGAATCCATCTCAAGGGTCATTACAGTTGGTTCAACCCATCCAATAGCTGGCTCAACCCCCACCACCCCCACCAATGGAATTTTTTATGAATAATCCCTCTCCATTATGGACTATTCTTGGAGGTTTTCATGATATTCCTAAGAATCCTAAGAAATTTTGTCCCAAATACATTCATGGCAAATCAAGGAGTGCTAAAGAGCACATACAAGCTTTTAAGGATGCTTGTACCAAAGCCCAGATAGCTCACCATGATGTAGTTTGTAGGTTGTTTCCTTATTCCTTAGGGGAGATGGTGTAAAACTAGTACCTAAATCTTCTACAAGGTTCTATTCTGAGTTAGACAGACCTGAAGAATGCTTTCATCAATCAGTTCAGAGTTTATGTGGAACCAGCCATTTTGTTCCACCAATTTTCTACCATTAGGAAGGACCCATGTGAATCCCTACCCTTGTTTAATACTAGGTTTCAACAAATGTATAGGAGACTGCAAGACCCCTATTTGGTTGCTAAGAATAGTACCATTTAGGCATATTTTAGAGTTATAGACCCTTTTCTTGGCTTGTTCCTACAAAGGACTTATCAACCGACATATATTGATTCCCTGTCTACATTTTATCATCTATCCATCAAGCTGCAACAAAAAACTAGCTCTCAACAAGGAAACTTGGGAGGAGGTTTTCCTTCAATGGGGTATCAGATGCCTAATCCAACCCCTTTATTCAATGTTGTCCCAGGGATGTCTCCTTCCCATTATGGACCTATAAATTAGTTGCAGACTCAATCACCTATTCCATTCTTTACCAATGGAGCTCCTGACTTCTTTCAACAACCACAGGCTCATCACAGTCCACATGGTCATCATAACCAAGCTAAAATACCAAATCTTGTCAGTCAACCACCTGTTGCTAAGAGTGCTGAGAGTGAAAAGATAGTTCAACTCACAAACGAGGTGGAGACCTTAAAGAAAAATATGTCTCAAGTCACAAATGATATGGCTCAGCTTAAACTAAACCCCTCTCAGAACTAAGGTAATTATCCTAATCAGAGTAATAACAATCAGGGTAATTATCCGAACAACTACAATCAGGACTAGAGAAATTATCAAGGACAAAACTCCCCTAATCAAGGCTATCAAAATCAAAATAGAGGAAATAACCAGAGGCCAAATAACAACCGACAATGGAGTACAGGGCCAATTAGCAGTGGTGTTCTTCACAATTATCAAGCTAATGAGGATAGGCCACATGTTGCGAATGTGGCTAACGTCAATTTTATGACTAATTGGTGTAGGTTGCATGATACTGCAACTCATTCTGAGGTAAACTACCCTAAAATGGAGAAAGTTGTGAAGATGGCATAGGGAGATGCCCAAACATTCCAAGGGAATTAAAATAAAGGAGGTGGCTCAGTGGATACAACTATGACTTATGACCTCTTTGAAGAAGAACCTTCATTCCCAATGTAGAATGAGAATGAACTAGAGGAAGATGCGTATGACGCCAAAACCTTTCAGACAAAGGGAGAACACTTGTTAATAAATTAGAATAAGGGTCTGTTCACTACATCAACACCCCCTAACCATATGGTGCCTCCGAATTAGGGTGCTGATAACAACCCTCCTCCACTGAAAGATCCGCCTGACTCCCACAAAAAAGGTAATTCTTTTGGTGTTTTCAAATGTAATGCAAGCTATAACATAGAGTTTGATATTGTTGCTGAGATGAAGAAACAAAAAACCTCTTTATCATATTTTGACATCCTAAAGTGGTGCCCTGCCTAACGAGCGATAGTGTTGAAAGCTTTGGAAGAAGCTGATAAATCAAAAGGGAAAACCAAGGTGGCACCCACTACAGACATGAATGCAGCTTTGTACAGAAGAAAGGTAGGTACCCCACCATTTCTTTTAAGTTTGAGAATCTATGGGAAGAATCTACATAATTTTCTACTAGATTTAGGGGCTTCTGACAATGTGATGCCATTTTCTGTATGCAAGAAATTAGGATTGAACCCTGTCCAAACAAACAAGAAGGTTATCCAACTTGATAAAACAGAGGTTAATGTAGTTGGAGAATTGAGAAATATACATGTTCAAGTAGGGTCTGACCCTAGGATTTTAACCAATATGGATATTCAAGTAGCATACATTCCCGAGACTTATGGTATGTTGTTGAGCAGATATTTAATGAAAATTATAGGGGGATATCTCTCCCTTGAATTTTCACATATGTGGCTACCATGGAGGGGAGTGCCTACATAGATTAGGATTGAAAGTGAACCTCCCCTCAAATGTATCATCACTGAGTATGATTTTCCCAACAAGGTAGCTTATTTTGAAACTAAGATAGGGGTTTATAAAAGAGAAGAAATCCTAACCTTTTCGGTTCTTGATTCTAAGGATCCTTCAATACAAAAATCCCCTGATCCCATGATTAATGAAAATCAATAGGTATTGATTAGGAAGCTACAATAGGATCAACTGGTCTTAGGGGAAGATATCGATATGCAGAGTCTTCTACTCCCTAATTGGTGCAGGGTCCACTACCAGAATCATTCAGAACTAACCTGCCAACCCTGCATTAGTGTCCTAAATCATGTTTTCCAAATGGAAGAAATTGGCCCAAGTCATCTTGAAGCCATTTCAGATCACTTCTCATTTGAAGCCAAAAATTCCATAATGTTAACCAGGAATAATATACCCTTAGAGGAAGTCCCTCGTCAAATTGAACCTACCCCGGTCATGATACCAGACCAACATAGTTGTGTTGAACAACCCGAAGGTTTATTTGATACCCCTACACTTACAAGTATACCCAAACCCAAAAGGTTAATCAAGGATACATATAACTGTCAGAAGGATAGTCTCAAATTACATGATATATCTGAGTAGGAATTGGATATTGCACCTGATAAGCCTATGAAACACCATTCCCAATATTTGATGCAAAAGATCAAGTGGCCTCACCTATGGTTCATCTTATCCAAGCACCTGAAACAAGTTCCATGAAATCAGCCCCAACTCATGATCAGCTATGGACCCTCACGTTTGATGGATCCAAGTCCAAAACTAGGTGTGGTGTTGGAATTGAATTAACCAGCCCAAAAGGGAAAACATTTTTGCTTCTTACAGATTGCAGTTTGGATGCACCAACAATATAACAGAATATGAAGCTTTAGCTCAAGGACTGATGTTCGCACATCAGAAAAGTTACTACCTTGATGGTTAAAAGAGATTCAGAAGTAATTATCAAGCAAGTGCGCAACCAATACACATGTCATAATAAGAGGTTGGCAGCTTAAAGAAATCGGGTATGAAACCTGATTGGAGACTTTGATGCTTTTGGAATTAGTTTGATCCCTATAGAGGAAAATTAGATAGCTGATTCATTAGTTGTGGTCACAAGTACCCTGGAACCCATGCAAAGCTCCAAGCTTAAGAGATTCTCAATAGAGTTGATATCCACCACGGTTGTTCTTGATAATGTCAAGAACATTCAAGTTTTTAATGATGATCGACATATCCTTCCTTTTCTAGCAAGCTCAGATGTTTTTGAAGGACAAATCATCGATGAGTCTGAAAGGGATCAAGGAGATTGGAACCCCAAAGACTGTGATACAGAGGGGGTCCTCAATTTAAAAAATAATAGCATTCCCAAGGGAATGGTGGCCTTAGAAAGAATTTTTGATTCAAACCCAAGGGCTCAGGAAAAGGTATCAACCAAAGGTAAAGGAGGTGAATATGAAACTGTTAACTTAGCTGATTATGGCCCTGAAAGAAATGTTTACATAGGGAAAGCCTACCCTGAAGCAATTAGAAAAGATATACTGAGGGCACTGAAGAAGGATATTACTGCAATAGCTTGGGGGTATGAAGAACTAAAAACATTTGATGCTTCTGTAATGACTCATACTATTATTTTGAAGCCTGAAGCTAAACCATTTTGATAGAAACAACGTCCTTTCAACACCCTAATTGAACCACTAATCTTTAAGGAAGTTCAAAAATTGCTTTCTGCAAGAATAATCTTCCCTATTCGACATTCAATATGGGTGGCTAACTTGGTTCTAGTTCGTAAGAAGAGTGGAGAGATCAAGCTATGTGTAGATTTTAGGAATTTGAATAGAGCTTCAGAAAAAGACAAATACCCACTCCCTTCTCTAGAGGAAGTCTTGCAAACTGTCAATGGGTCTCATATGATGCCAATTTTGGATGGCTATTCTGAGTACAATCAAGTGATCGTTAATTATGAAGATAGAAGGAAGACAACCTTCACTACTAGGTGGGGAACATTTGCTTATAGGAGGATGCCATTTGGTCTGATAAACGCTGGAGCAACCTTTCAGCATGCCATGGACTTAGCATTCAAAGATTTGATTGGTAAATGCATCATCATTTATATGGATGACCTTACAGTATTCTCTAAAGATAGACTAAACCATGCTGCAAACTTGGCTAAAGATCTTGAAAGATGTATCTGGTATGGTGTCTCCTTGAATCCTAAAAAGTGTGTGTTCGGGGTTTCTGAAGGGAAACTTTTGGGACACATAATCTCAGAAAGAGGGATATCAATAGATCCAGACCGAGTTGAGTCCATTATGAAGATAACCATGTCAGGAAGTAAGAAGGAGATGAGATATTTCTTTGGAAAGATCAACTTTGTGAGAAAGTTTATCACAGGTTTTGTAGAAATTGTTAAGCCATTGAATGAAATGATGAAGAAAGATGCTAGAATAGAATGGAGTAACGAGGCAAAGGCTGCTTTTTCTCAAGTCAAGCAATCCATTTTGGAAGTGCCAGTCCTCACCAGCTTTGACTACTTGAAGCCATTTTATATTTATTTTTTTGCTTCTGAACACTCATGTGCAACTGTCCTAACTCAACAAAGAGAGGAGGCGGATGAGAGGCCAATTGCCTTCATGAGTTCTTCATTTAAGAATGTTGAAGTCAAGTACCCACCTCTTGAAAAATAAGCTTTTGCATTGGTTAGAGCTATTGGGAAGTTCAGGCATTACATCCTCTGAAGTCAAATTATTGTTGTAGTTCTTGATGCTGCTGTGAAGTCTCTACTTATGCAGAGTGAGTTGGGAGAATGAGGGGGGAAATGGATGGCTATTCTATAGAAGCTCGATCTGGAGATTCGCCATATGAAACTTGTCTGAGGTCAAGGCTTGTCTAAATCAATGGCAGATGCTGGTGAGAACATTATTTGTCAGCAATACACAACACAGTCCTTTTCCAATGACCCTTGGTATGCCGATATTATCTATTTCATGCTCAATAATTGGTGCACAAAGGGAATGAATACAACTCAGAGGAGAGCATTGAGAATGAAAAGATCCCATTATATGCTCAAAGGAGGATTGTTATACAGGAAGAATTTTGAGGGAGTTTACCTACGATGCCTTGGTTAGTAGGAGGCTAAGCATGCAATTACTGAATTTCATGGGAAACATGGCACGTGTCATGGTTCTGCAGATTCATTAGCACATCAGGTCCTCAGATCTGGTTATTATTGGCCATGTGTGTTCAAGGATTCCCACTAACATGTAAGAACATGTCACATATGTCAAATTTATGCATCAAAAGAATGCCATTCAGCTATGCCATTGCAACTTGTTTATGAGGTAAGGCCATTTGCCCAGTGGGCACTGGATTTTATTGGGGTAATTAACCCAAATTATTTTGTAGGACACAAATTTATTTTGATTGCCATGGATTACTGCATGAGATGGACAAAGGCTATACCTTGAAAGAATAGCACAACGAAGGTAGTAACCAAGTTCCTCATCGAATGCATCACAACTAGGTTTGGAGTACCCTTCGCAGTGGTATGTGACAATGGCTCTTCCTTTTCTTCTGCCGAGTTCATTTCATGGGCTTATGATCATAATTTTTTTTTAAAGTATTCTTCAAACTATTACCCACAAGGAAATGGAGTTACAAAATCAACTAATAAGAATCTCTTAGGGGTAATTAAAAAACTATTAAAGAACAATCCTAGAGACTGGCATACCCAGTTAATATTTTCTTTATGGGCAGATAGGACAAGGATCGAGCTTGCTTTAAGGACTTCACCATTTAAGCTAGTGTATGGCCAAGAGCCTTTGTTCCCTATTCACTTGCAAATACCTATCCTTAAGTTTATGCAAAAAATTTACTCTAGTGATGATAAGATTGAAGTAAGATTAGCTGGCTTGTTGAAATTAGAAGAACAGAGAGATGCCACCTTGCAACAATTCTTTAGACACCAGGTTGTTGCCAAACGTTGGTTTGAAAAAAAGCTAAAATCAAGGCTTTCAGAATATCATACCTTGTGCTGCTATGGGATAAGGTTGATGAAAAGAAGGGAAATCACCAGAAATTTGATGAGCTCTAGTTGGGTCCCTCTCAAATTGCTAAAATCCTAGGAGAAAATGCTTTCCGGCTGAGTAGTCTAACGGGAGAACCTATTCCATTTCCTATCAATGGATAGTTTCTTAAACATTATTTCGGGCCGTGAAAGATCTTGTATTTTTTTGGGTTGTATGTATGTAAATAATTTGTTGTTTTGCTTGTAAATAATTTTGTTGTTTTCCTTGTTTGTCTTTTTCTTTTGTTCCTTTGCTGCTTGTTCCTTTGTTTTTCTTTGTGGGGACCTTCATTTTATGCAGTTGTAAGGGGGTTGTTATCTAAAGTATACTTTGGTTACTAAGAGAGAAGCTAGTTTGGATATTTTTGAGTTTTCTGATTGGATGATTTTGTCCTAAATTTATTATTTTATGCCCATTATCAATAAGAGTTGTGGAAAGTCTTAAAAACAAGGTGCAAGGTAAAAAATATTCATTAACTATGACTAAATCTGTCACAAATCAATAGAAACATCTCCTTTTGTAATGGTATATTTGTCTTAGGGTGATGGTGTTGTAAGATTTGAGTGAAAAATCTAATTCCCCAGATGTTGTTATGAGGTCCATGGTAGTTTTCAACCCATAACAAATGTTGGACATCTGACATATTGAGAAAGAATTGAATGAAATATTTGAAACTCCAAGAGAAAAAGAAAAGAAAAAGAAAAGAGAACTATCTAAGAAGAGAAAACTCAATATGAATGGGTGATTCCAATATCTCTACTAAGGCTATGGATGCCTAATTGGTAGTAGAGCAATGCTGTGAGGAAACTAGAGGTATCTCTGTCGGAGCTATGGATGCTTGACTGGCAGAAGAGCTATGCCAAGGAAATCATTGCACAACAGCGAAAGGGAATCAACTCACGTAGTTCAAATCTTGCACATTATTGTTTAAAAGATGAGGAAAACATTGTAAAAGGGTGATGCACCATCAAGCACACACATAGATTCAGGGTAGCCCGTGTTGATTTACATTTGAGATTCTAGCTCAGCCTTGGTTGTTAAAACTAACATAACTAGAGTTGTGATGTCCATAAACCAAGAGTTCTGGGTAGCTGAATCCTTCAGTTTCTTGAAAATGGTTAAACCATTTTCCCAACCAAGTCGCCATTTGTTATGCCTTGTATAACACTCCCCCCATTTTATTTTATTTTGGAACAAAATGGGTCCCCCTTTTCTTTTATTTTCATCGCCTTTGGTTGTTTGGGTTGGGTCTTAGGAGTTCTTTTGTTTTCCTCCTAAGTCTGTCTTTTGTTTTGTCAGAGCCAGGTCCAGAGCTAAATCTGAACATTGAACTCTTTCAAGGTTTCAAGTTTTGGTTTCCATCCCAACTCTGACTCCACCTTTTCTTTTCGTTTCTTCTTCGTTGGTTGTTTTTGACCAACATTTGGGTTGGTCCTTTTCTCTTGTTTGTTGGTCATTTTCCTTTGGTTTTGTGTTTTGTGCCTTAGGAGTTTTCCTTTCTTCCTTGGGCCTTTTCTTTTTGTTTTGGCGGACGTGGAACCAAGACTGAAACCAAACTTGGGAATGTCTTCCAAGTTCTATTTTTGTTCCGTTCCCGGTTCCGGTTCCACCAGTTTCCTTTTTTTTCTCCTTGGCGATTTTCTTTGTTTGTTCTGGTGGAAGTGGGACGTAGACCGAAATCGAACTCTGAAATTTTTTAAGAAGTTCCAAGTTCTAGTTCCGTCGAGCTCATTTATTTTGCTTTTTGTCCCAATCGTTTGGTTGTAGGATCTTTTTCTTCCCTTCCCTTTTTTTCTTTTTCTTTTTCTTTTTCACCCTTTTTTGTCATCTCTTTGTATGTTGTCAAAGGCGGGATCAGGGTGGAATCCAAACCTGAAACTTTGAAAAGGTTTCAGTGTCAGATTTGATTCCATTCCTGCCCTTGTTGTGTTTCACCCGAGATCAGTTTTTGCTTTGATCCTGCTTGCGTTTGTTTCTGTCTTTGTTTCTTGCATTTAGTCCCTTTTGCAGATGCGGAACCAGAATGCGGGCTAGACTTGGAAATGATGGTTATTTCCATGTTCGGTTCCCATTCTGACTCTGGTCCCAGTTCTGGTTTCATTTTGGTTCTGCCTCCGCCAGAGTCGGGTTTCTTTTTGCTAAGTATATATGAAAGGCAGATCAAAGAATGATGTATTTTCTATTCTTTAGAGGACTAATGAAGGCATTGTTTTGCAGGATTAAAGCATGTCGAGAACATCTGATGTTGTTTCTTAAGGAAGTATGTTGGAAAGAGTGCCTCAATCTTACTAGCATGAAACTCTTGAAGAGTAAAGTTGGTGAGACCCTCTGGAGGTCTTGCCGACTAAGCAGTTGTGTTCTATTCATTTGAAATGCTCAGGTTGCCAAGACATTTCAATTGCTATGCATTTTCTATCTCTCTTTGCCCAGGGAGAACTCTCGCCTACAATTGTTCACAAGGTTGTCATTGGGGAGACTCTTGGTAGAATGGTTTACACTCGGTATGATGTCTTGCCGATGAATCTGGTCTCACTGATCGGTATGTGGCTTCGGTAAGACTCCTAGCGACAACTAGCGTCAGGGAGAGGTGTGACCTTCGGTATGATGTCTTGCCAACTACTGAAGTCTTGTCGATGGAAGGACACTTTGCTATAACATGGAGGCTCGCTAGGACTCTTGTCGATGACTTGTGGTCTCACCGATAGGTGTTTTGATATCGGTAAGACTTAAAGACTCTATATGACTCTTGCCAAATGCAATAGTCTTACCGATGAGTTTACTGTGGACTTCAGTGAAAGGTCTTGCTGATCTTTCCGATGGTGATAGTTTGGGAGATGGTCTTTGATATCGGTATGACTCTTGCAACTCATTATGACCTCTTGCCGATAGTTGTAAGTTATGCTGAAAGCTATTGTGGAGTATTCTAGCATCAGGTAAACACAGCTAGTCTCTCACTGACATGCCATTCTACTGGAATGAGTTTTGACCATCTGAAAATCCCACATGATATGTGTTCAACCAATCAGAGGAAGTTGAAGGTGAATCGTTGGTAGTTTGACTATTGTGACCATTCTCATGAAGAAGATCAATAGACTGTGAGCGGTATGGATCTACTCTATGATCAAAGATAATGAATCAGTTCGACGAATAGTGGTGTTCATCTGTAAAGATCTAGATAGCAAAGTCAGATGTTGTTTCTCAAGGGGGTCAACTTGCAAAAAGATCTAGAACAAGAGGATAGCAGAAAGGAAGAAGCCACAAGTCTCAACGATAGCTGGCATATCTACTAGAAAAAGTAGATCAACATTAATGACAATACTTCAGAACATTCAAAGCAGCTCTGTAAAGAAGTCTCGAGGTTGGACACGAGGGTTGCGAGTTAATGCGATGGTTGCAAAATATCTAAAGGCCATGCCTGAGGGAGATCTTTCGCTAACATGAACAGGGTATGCACATTTAATGCATCATTGAATTTATTCCAAAACTCTTCTAGGGCCAACCCTTTTGTAATCAACTTATTTTGTAAACCCTAAATAGGGGCCGACGCATTTTCTTTGGCATGTTTTGTATATATGACACTTTTTCCTCTTTGTAAAAGGGAGAAAAACAAACAGATAGAGCTGCATATCTCTTTTCTTTGTAATAGGATCTTCCTTTTCATCTTCTTCATTAAGGTTAGCAAGTTAGGGTTAGAAGGTAGAGAAACTTGAGAGTAGAAGTAGAGCAAAAGTTAAAGTTCAACAGGAGGAGATGTATCTTCCATATTTTCTTAGTATAGATGGAGATAATTCAAAGACATGGATTGTTTGTACACTGGTGATCTTGCCAGATTTGTAAATGTTGTTTATCTATTTCACCAACAGTAGAAGCAACCAGATTTAAATTCTACTTCATATTGTGCTCGAGAATGGTATTTATCCTAGGTTAGTTATTTTATTTGGAAAAGCTTTCAAGTAATGAAATTTTATCTTATGTTTTCTTTAAATGGTGATTTGCAATCTACTGTTGAAGTTTGCACTGTGAATGAATGAAACTATGTATTAATTACAAGTTGATTTTATTCTACAGTTTTAGTTTAGGAATTCCTTGGAAGGTAACAAGTCTGATTAAGTTGGATGAATCAACATTTTTTTCAGTTTAAAATCTTTGATCTATCTTTTTCTATTTCTTTAAAACCACCAGTGAAAGTAGGTTTAAATATATGTTTGATCTTATAACAATCCAGAAGCTCAACACTAGCAGGCCCCTTGAACATTATAGTTACATCAACCATTGAGTGAAATCAGCATAGTTGAGAACTGATTACCAGGACCTTGGGAGTTAGATATCCATGTGTTATCTTTCTCTTTCAAGAGAAATAGAATAGTAGTATTTTGTTTAATGTTGTTGTGCTATTTTTACCATCAACACTTCTATGTTTCAAGGTGGTTTGGTGGAAAAATTTAGTGTTCCTATCCCCTTCCTTTAGCCATTGAACCCTTGACTTTTGTTTCCAATAGATTTCCTCCTTTTTGTTTATCTTATACCATTGGGATATGAAGTCTCTTTCCTTAGCACATATCTCATCATCCACCTGACTAGCCTCCATAATATCCTGAACCTCTTTTATAATTTTTCCTAGTGAATTCTTTATCTCAAAGATATTGCCAAAAGTCACCTTATTCCACACTTTCACTCTTTGCTTTATTCTACTTAGCTTTTCTACCAGGAAATACATTAGTGTACCAAATATAGGTTCCTCCCACCAAGATTTAACCAGAGCAGCAAAATTCGGGTGGAGACTCCACATAACTTCAAATATAAAAGGGAAAGGTCCCCTATTATAGTCCACATTTCTTTTGTGCACCAAGGCATTATGATGAAAACCAGAGCTAGGAAGAGCTGAAAGAGAAAGGAATTATGAGATATTCTGATTAGAAGAGATCAAAAAATTATCTAATTTGACTTGGATTAGATGGTTTCCATTCCTTCTATTTGACCAAGTATACTCAGTTCCTTGGAGGGGGATATCAATAATACCTGGCGAATTTAAGAACTCAACCAACTCCATCATATTGTCAAAATAATCATCCTGCCCTCCCAACTTCTTTGAACGAAGGAGAGGAGAATTGAAATCTCCTCCAAGCATCCAATGGTCATCTTTCCTGAAAGAAATAGCATCGCTTAACTATTCCCAAAGAAAAACTCTATCCCTACACAAATTCGGAGCATAGATGTTTATAAGATTTCATTTCTCCTGGGAAACAATGTCTTCAAGTGTAATCAACAAACTGTTCTTACAAGTAGAACATAGAGTGCCTTTTAGTTTAGAAGGATTCTAAAGGGTAGAAATACCACCTAAAGCTCTTTTTGCCTCACTAACAAAATAATTCATGCTAGGCCAGATACTCAAGATAATTTTATCAAAATTCTCTTTCTTCATCTTCATTTCTTGTAGGAGGAGAACATCCACTTTATTGTCAAGTTCATACAAGATTTCACCAAAAACTATTTATATGGGCTATTAAGGCCCCTTATATTCCAGGAGAGGTACTTCATTGGTAAAACAGTATACAATGCCACCTCCACCCAAAATAAGCAGTTAAAGCTACTTCTTCTTGGACTTTGACCTTGTGATCGAGTCCAAGGTTCTTTGTTTTCTAGCTACTACATCCCTCACCGTATCTTTGGTTTTGGAATCCTTTTGGGAAGGCCTTCCCACCTTATTTCCCCCTCCCACATCCAGTTTATTTTTATTTTTGGATTTACTTGGAGCTTGGGACCATTCCTCATCATCCTCTTTATCACTAGACCCTTGAGGGAAGCCTAGAAGAGCCAAAGAGTCACTCAGGTTTCTTGCTCCAATTTGGGATAAGGAGTGCATATCCTCTAGAGATAGGTTAGTCTTGACCAGAACATACTCTCCTTCTTCAAGATCATCTCCCACACCTTGAGTTTGAACCTTCACTCGGGGATCCAACACATTATCCTCCAATAGGGGTTCCCTGAATGGTACATTCTCCATGTTTACATTCCCCCCCAAATCCACCTTTGTTGGGAAGCCCAGGGTTGGAAAGGTGGAGGTAGGGGAAGCCACATCAAGGTTCGGGTAGACCGAATCATTTTCTTCAACAAAAGGATCAAATCTAGACTTAGTGACTAGGTCCAGATTATCCTTCAAAAGGGGAACAGACACCTCTTGAACTGGAATAGTAGAAGGTTGCACTCCATAAGCCATTTCATTACCAGAGTGATCCTACTCTAGAATTTTATCCTTAACCTTTAAACCCTCACCGACCTTTTTCCCACAAGAATATATGAGATGACCAAACTTCTTGCATAGCTGGCAAAAGAGACGGGCATTTTCATATTCTATGGGTTGAGTCTAGTTACCAAACTTAGACTTAAAAAGGATTGAAGAAAGAAGGACCGTATTCACAACCACATTTACATAGATACGGGCATATACCAGTCTAGATCTCTCCTAAGTAATCTTATCTATATCTAGAAGATTCCCAAAGGAGTTGGTGATACCTTTTAAGACTCCCTTCTCCCAAAATTTCAGTGGGAGGCTTAGAAGGTGAACCCAGGTTGGAGCCGAAGCACCCAAATCAGCCGGCGGATCAAAACCCAACTTCCATTTGTAGAGGGATAAAAAGTTTTTGAATCTTGAGTCAAAATCCTAGGGACCACTAGTTAGAACCTTCAGCATGTCTCCATACACCACAAAGGAAAAAAGAAAAATACCTCTAGGAATAGAATTTATGGTGACACTACCTTTGAGATTCCAAGTGGAAGCAACCCATTGACGAACCGGTTTGATATTTGTACTATACGCCAAAAAATTTCCAACAAGTGCCATTTTGAGGTTGTCCATGCCTTCAACATCAGAACCTTAGGGACATCTACTTCCCAACCAATCATCGACCAGGAAGTAGATTCCAATAGCCTTTTACTCGAAGTTGGCAAGTTAGATCCCATTATTTTTTCCATGTAGGAAGCCAGTGCTTCCTTAGAGAAGAAAGAGTTAAGCCCTAGAGACGGTGAAATGGGTGACTTTTTAGAGATTCCCTCCATCTTTTCCCTAGGGGAAAGGACTGAAGTACGAGGAGGGGACGTCAGATTGGGAACAACCAAACTGGCCGCTGCCACCACAGGCTCAGATCTCGACAAGAGGACAACATTATTGGAATGGGGAGATTTCCTGGGCCCCCCTCCTAACTGACCCATGAGGCAATCAAATCACAACAGTGGTTGAAAATTCAAAAAAAATAGCCTGAGTGGGAAAATTTCACAGCAGAGCAAAGCCAAATTATTTTTTAATTATGTGTTCATTGTTGTTGCAAGGTGTTGTAGAGTTTTTCATTTAAAAATTATTCTTCTAGTATTCCAAGGATGGACTACACTATTTGTGCTAGGTGAATTTTGGAGCCTAATATAAACCACTTATGAAAAACCAATTATTATGACTTTAAAATAATAATACATTTAATTAATTAGAGGATTACATGCCAAAAACTAAACATGCAAAGTAGTTTCCTATTTGCATACATTTAATAAGATCATAGATAAAGCAATATGTGTATGAATATAATTAGGTTCTTGATTATTGTAAAAAAGGTTTGTTGTGATTAGCTTTTAACATTGTTCATCTTTTTTTTACTTCTAATAGATTGTTAATTTTATTTGATGTTTGTTACTCTTCAATATTTTTATTTTGGCTATAAAAGGGTATGCACCCTTTTAAAATACACATTTACCTAAAAGTTGATGAGAAAAAGGAAGGTTTACATATTTGCATGTGCACCTACTAAGTATTTGAGTGTAATTTGAGAGTGAATATTATAGATCAAGAAGTGAATCCATATTCTATAAGAGAAAAGAAATAAGGAAAGAAAGAAGATAGTTTAGCTACCCCCTTTCCATTTTGGTAAGGAAGCACATCTTATGTAGCATTCATTATGATAATTTTGAGAATCTCCCATGTTTTTTCATGTTTTCTAGGAAAATTATTCCTAGATCCAATTGGATAAGCTAGGATACTTCTTTTCACTTACTCAACTTTAAACATAAATGGACTAGGGTTTTGATGATTGACTTGCTACCACAATGGAGAGCCAATCCCCTAGTGATTTTATGTTTTTGATGTGTTGTGTGAATGATAAATTTGATGTGTGATTTGACAAGCCTATTTGACATATAACCCTAGATCTAAAATTGTAATTTATCGGACACACAAAAAAAGAAAGTTACAAAATTGACCTAGATTTGAGAAGTGACAATAGAGAGGAGCCTGAACTACAAATTTTAGATTGAATTGGCAGGTCTAGGGTGCAAGGATGCCCTAGAATGAACTCCCTATTCTTTGGATCTACAAATTTGGATTGTAGGTTAAGTTTTGCACTCTGCTTCCTTGGATTGTCACTGTCTGAAATCTTTAGATCTAGCTTACACACACAAAAATGGGGGAAAATATTAGTGTATAAGGGCTTTCCTAAGTCAAACTATGTGTTGGTATTCCCACCTCCATGTATAGTGATTGATGATGATCAAGAGAGCATACCCTAGGTCGGGTAGAGGCTAAATCAACAATAATTAACTAAAATGATGAAGGACAAATGATAGTTTTATCTTGATGTGAAAACCCTTGAGAAGAGATTCCACACATAATTTGATTGATTTTGATGGATGGATTCCTTGAATGCTTGATAAACCTAAAAAACATTGATTGCAAAAATAATAGATTGTTGTAACTAGCATGCAGAGGATAACTCAATACATCTTCATAATTTGGCATGATAGATCATGATAGCTCCTTGCACATAATTGCTTCCTTAATCTTGATGTCTTGCAAGCTTGAAATTGATTGATGAAAATGTTGTAATATTGTTGCTAATTTTGCCCTTGACTAATTTTAGGATCTTCAATTTTCTCTCCAAAATTGCTAGGAATTTATTAGGATTTAAAATGGTGAAAATATTATGTATTTATATCCAATTAATCTAATTTCCCAAAAATTAAATCTTGATAGCCAAGAACTAAAATTTAAATTTCAAAAAATAAATTATAAAAATTGACATATTAAAAATTGGAGCCAAAATAGGTGGTCTAGGATGCAAGGCACACCCTAGACTAGATCCACCCTTTTCGGGGATCAAATGTGTCAAGGGAAAAATATTAAATGCATACTTTGATTTCCCATGTTTGATTTTCTGATATTTTTTTTTAAATGGGCAATTAAACACATAATTAGGAAATTAGATGCATAATTAGGTCCAAGCACATAGGGGGGAGCAAAACCTAGTGTGAGATTGTCAAGGGTGACAATTTTTGACACTACAATTCATTCATGCTATTTTCTAGTTATTATATTTACATGTTAGTGGCACTTATAGATTTTTATGTTTAACCTTCATGAAAGAAATAGTGTTAGGTCTTGAATTGACATGTACCTCATGTGAGACTACCCTTTAGGGTTGTTTCCATTAGGAATTTGGTACTCAAGTATTTAATTTTGACAAATAAGATCATAATATAGAGGAAGGGAAAACCTAGTAAACAAAAAATCTACATGGATTTCCAAAGCTAACATAAACCATTATGGTTTTACTTTAGCTATAATCCTTGAATTAAGAGAGAAGTTTAGTTTTTAACTACTCAAGGAGTATGATGTATGAGAATATGATACTTAAAATCAATTCTATATCAACAAAAAAATATTTATTTTTATGTTTGATGTGTTTTATAAGTTCTGTTAAATTATTTATTACCATAATTGCATGTACTTCTTAATGTAGTAACAAAATAATTATTTTAGTCCTAAACAAAAATCATCTAGTTGTGCCCTACCACATTTGTACCTAATCAATACAGTGGTTTGTATTGAAGTTTTAATAAGAAACTTCAATATGGTATGTATTTTATTTTGTATTTTGATACTTTGTTGTAAGCCATAAAATGATTTTATTATAAAATTATTCCTTAAATTGGATTGTGTGCTAAAGCATTGAATATTTCATCATGTAATAATGTTACATATTTAACTATTACTTCTAAGAGGGCTCAAATGAGGAGTCACATTAAGTTTTGAGACTCATATTTTAATGCACATATAATCTAAGTGTTGAATATATAAATTTCAAGGAGATGTACCTATTTGATTTTATGTAATGTGGGGTCATTGATCCTTATCCCATGCACCTAGGGCTGTGTAATATGTTTTTGCACTAGCACAATATTCCTACACTTTATTTCTATATAAATATTACTAAACTTCATTTTGAGAAGAGGGAATAAGTATCAATATTAATAATCAACGACTAGAGATAGTGAGATCTTAAGATATATATTATATTAAAAGTCCAAATCCTCAATTTTCTTGGAGCTCATGAAGCATATGGTTTAACTATTTTTAAATCAGTTTATATTTTTTTATCTGATATGTAAAGTTATTGAGTGTTATCATTTGCTACATGATTTTACATTCTTTAACTAGAACCTTCTAACTATGACTATCTTACAATGTTAACTTAGGGATAATTTGAATAATAAAATAAATTTAAGCAAGAAACAAAATAAAGTCATCATAGAAATTTTGATAATTTAACTAATACGATTAAAAGAATAAATTTAAAAAGGAAACATAAAATCACCATAGAAAATTTTAGTGGCAAATCTTTACTAAATTGTAAATAGTTCAAATTTGGGCCTAAATCTTTAGGTAGTAGGATAAGTTCTAAAAGGAACTAGATTTCCATATTTTTACCAAAAAAAATTGTTCAACACTAGTTAAATAGATATTTGATTATTATTTTATTAAAATTTTAAATTGAATTGTGTTTACATATTAAATAATATGTGATCAGAGTCTAATCACCCAAATTTTATAAAACAATTACACATATAAATCATTCCTCATATAATGGCATTTGGTTGGATTGGGATTCTATTTGTAATAAATTTGATATTCTAGATTAGTATAAAATGAATTATATCGTGGTGAAGAATTTTGGTATGACAAATTCTTTAAAGGTTACTCATTGGAATCATAATGTGTGATTATGTTAAATGGATTAGCGGAAATAATGTTTTGAATGTTACTCTTGTACGTATTTGTATTATTGAGGAGAATATCTTTTGCATATAATTACAAATTAGATTTTTACATAAATATTTCAAATCATACTCCATGATCCATCATTAGTATGAAAAGGAGAAAACATTATGAGATAGGTTGCAAACCCTTCTCTTTATAAATAAGGAGAGGATAAATAAAAACCGAGGAAGAAGATAATAAATGAGGTTGAGACTCTCAAATATATTTAGATTAAAAAATTTAATTGTCACATTGTAGTACCCCTCCGATTTGCTTATGTTTTCAGACAATGTTTTTACTTTGATAGACCATGATACTATGTTGTTATTTGATCGCTGACATTGGAGAGATGATGGTTTTTATATTGTGATGTGATGGTACACTTTATGGATGATTATTGATTATGACATGCTTTCTGGTTAGTATAGTTGATTATTTGAGTTGATATTGATATATGTTCATCTGTAGTTAATTGATGTTTTAGTTTCACAAGTTTTGATGTGACAATTTATTGGTGAAGGGAATGGGATTGCATCACTCGCTTGCAAGTGCCCTGCGATTCCATTGTTTTCTCTTCACGGTGTATTTGATTCATGATATATACATACACACACACACGACATATGTTTTGATTGCAGGATTGCAAGTACGAGACATCGACTCCACTTGGATTCACAGGTTTGAGCTTGTGCATTTCCCAACGGTATAGTTGATTGGGAGATAGTAACGGGGTTTCCTTGTCAAGCCACAACCCTAGTCATAGTGTGTCATCAGTCCTTGTTTCAGTATGCTTTGTTGTTATGTTGTCCATGTTTGCCTTGTCATTTATTTATTTTTCAAGGTATGTTCTGTGGGAAATTAATGCTTACAATGGTGTTTAGTGATTATTTAATTAATTTTGATTAATGTTGTTAGAAGCTTTATATTTTATTTAATTAGTTAAATTAAATTTATTTTATAAAGTGATTAAATTAATTAGATTAAATTTAATTAGAAATTAATATGTGAACTTTGAATTATTAAATGCATAAATATCTTGTAATTATCTTAGAGGAAATATCTATGATTTGGTTGAAAAGATTTTTTTTGTGACGTGTTAGAAAAATTAAACATTGTTGTTGAGAATTAATCCTTAGAGAGAATATTTGCATTAACTGAAAGAGGAAAGAGGCTATTTGACGACAATGAGGCAAAAATATTTTTAGAAGAGGTTGTTAAAAATTGAGAAGGAAAGTTCTCAGGAAATTTTTGGCTTTGGTTTTGTTTTCTTCTTTTTGGAAAAGTGAATATTTTGGAAGAAGCTTTGGTAATTTGGAATCTACAGGCGAAAAATATGTTATCTGTGTAGAAGCTTTAATTTATTTTGTAAATTTGAAAGATTGTTGTGTTTGGAAAATTGTTGTGAAAATTTTAGTTTTTAAAAATAGAATACCAAGAAGAATTTTATAGTGAAATTTGAGAGCCTCTGTTGAAATTATTTTTAAACAATAGTAATCCCAAAGGGAAAACAATAGAAGATTTGGAAAATATCTATAGGAATTGATTTCAATCTTCTTGATAAAATTCGTAGAAAACCTATTATTATATTGGAAAAGATCTTCCTGTAGAAGATTATTGTTTTATTTTGTTTTCCAATTAGTTTTATTTGGCTGGAAAATTGAAACCTCTAGAAGAATTTGTAAATATCCTCCTGTAGAAAATTTTGTTAAAAATTTTCCCTTTCGGGCAATTGTATTTAATCTAGTTATACATATATATATATATATATATATATACAAATATATATATGCATGATTGTAGAAATTTGTATTTTGAAGAAACCTTGTCCGTACGATGATTTTATTATAAATCGTAGGAATTTTTTTATTTATAAGTTTTATGGTATGCGTTTGGGGGAGGTTGTGGCTGTCCCCACAGCTGTCACCCCCATAGGGAGGCGACTGTGGAGGCAGCCCAACATTTCCCATAGTGGTCACACCCCCCACATTGGGGTTCGGTTGTGTGTAGTCGGCTGCATATTACAACAGCCTTAAACTATCGTCTACCCCTCTCATATATGCTTTTGATTTATTTTATGTGGTTTCAATTTATTAGAATTTGATATATATATATAAATTTGTATATATATTTATTTAAATATATTTTTATATTTTGATGTGTTGGAAAATTGAATTTAATTTTAAGATATTTAAATAATATATTTATATATGTATAATTATATATATAATATATATATTTAAATGAATTTTCTTTAATGGGTGCATGTAAATGCACAATTTGATGTTTTCATAATGAAATTATTTAAATATATATATATATATATTTTATATTGTTGTAAATAGGGAAATTGGAATTAAACAATTAGATTTAATTTCCTTATTGTCTGTAAATGAAAATTATATGTATTAAATTATTTTCTTGAAATGGAAATTGGATTTAGGAAATCCTAATGATAGTATTTAATATTGTTTGAATTGCTTATTAAATTGTGATTTCTTTTGTTCACATTTTTGGGGAAATTGGTTAATTGTGATTTTGTAAGTCTTCTAGATGGTGTTGTTTTATGAGGGGTTATTATGATTTATAGATTCAACCCTTAGTATTCCTTGGGTAGTGCACTTGGTTGTAATTCAGTTGAACACCCAATTATTACGAACGGGATGTGTTGCCTCTTGCATTATGGTTGATATTTATTATCAATTTTTGTGCACTTTTTCTACCCTTGGTTTTTGGATTAGATCCTTATGTTTTCAGTAGGGGAGTGGCTCTCAATGGGGGCCAACACACAAAGTGATGCTAGGGTAACTCATGTGAGAGTTAGTTAATTCAACGGAAACTAAATAAATGTATTAGGGGAAATGGTAGCTTAAATCATATAACTTGTTAATTGTGCCTTGCTCATGGGCTCAAGGGCTTGTATAGACTTGGGATGAGACGGGAAGGCCTGGAATGGAAAGATCATTATCTTGTCCCTTTGAAAGATAATTGATTCCACATCGATTTGCATGTGGGGCTGGGGGTCGTGAGAGGCTACTAGGGTAACCCAAGATGGGGGTCGGGGCCTAGGAAGATCAACCAGGGTAACCCATGCAACTTTGTAATGACACTCCTCCTATGACAACAATATGTATTGTTCAGTTGTTATACTTGATTATTTTACTCTGGAAGCAATGTAACCTTGTATGGTATAGTATTGTTCTTGTATGGTATAGTATTGTGTGTTTCCTGTGTCTAGAGGTAGTTGGTTTTTCCTAGGAATCCCTTTTACTATCTCTTAGCACGAGGGGTAGGCCTTCGGGTACCACTTGGTTGGGTGGAATGTGCACCTTACACCGTTGGGTTCCAATTTCATGTTCGTGATGGCGGGATCTTCTAGATTGGAGAGCTCACATGTATCAATTGCTTTGTACTATTTATTATGTTCTGAACTGTATCAGTTGGATACGTTGTATATGTACTACTCCTCATTTGTATTCAAGGAGGATTCTTGTATCAATGTAATTGTAACATTATTGTATGATCTTCCTCATTTTGGAAACGAGTCTTGTAACTGCTTTATGGAATGAATGCAATCTATGGATGACTCTTTAATATACTTTATATCTTATGAGATGAGTTTAATGCTTTGGATGTATGTTCTTTATTTCATGAGTTTAAATTTATATGCTATGGATTAGTTTATTTTTGTATATTGGGATTTGAATGTAAGCATTGCCGCATACCTTTGAGGATGTATGTGTTAAGTGTAGTTCACATTACATGTTATTATTACACTTCTTTTTTTTAAATTGCTACACTTATGTTGTGTTTGCATCATCCTTTAGGGTTACGTGGCGGGGCATTACACACATATATTAAATAAAAGAGAAGGCATTAAATTTATAAATTAATAATTCTTACAACATATAATTGGACAAGAAAGAGGATACGAGGAGTAATGGGGATCAGGATAATGAAGAGTAATATAAGAAATAAGAACTAAAAAATAGATCATAAAAACTAAATATAATTACTAAGACATTTTATATTAGATCAATATTGATAGAAAATAGTAATTATTAATTTTGTAAATTAAGCATTCATTTTTATTTAATAAAAATACCCGAGTGTTAACACCATTAAGTTTTAGTGATTGAAAGATAAAATAAAATAATCATAACTCAATAAATAAAGATTTAATATTAACAATAATAATCATACTAGCTAGAAAAGAGATATTGTTTATTTAAAATAAAATAAAATAAAATTGAGGATTAACTTATATATACTAAAAGATGAATTTGTATAACAATAAATAAAAATCCAATTAAATATTAATAAAGAAAAATGAAATAAGAATCATTTTGGTACATAAATTAATATTGAAGACAATAATTTTTTTAATAAAATATACAAAACTAAAAAATAAACTCTAAATTATCACATAAGAAAAACAAAATAAAACCTTGATGGAAGAAAAACAAAGAGCTTGAGGGATTGAAGAGTGGACAATAAACTAAATGAGGAGACAAGTAGAACAACTAACAAAAGTAAAGCATCAAAAGAGATGTCAAGAAAAGGAACCACATCCAATTAAAAAAATATGAGAATTTCTAAGACAACTAGATTGAAGAGGGAGGGGGAAGGTAGGAGAGAAAAATGTGCCAAGGCTAGGAAGAATAGATGATAGTTGAATCCTAGAAAGGAGGTTGAGAAGGAATTTAAGAAATGTACCATCTGTTATCCTTTCCTTTGTTAAATTTTCTTCAAATCTTTTCTTCATGACTCATCCTTGTTTAGTCCCCTTGGTCTTGGTATTTTTTCTAGGGGATGATAAGGGACAACTATTTAAAAAATAGGGAATTTTTTAAAAATATAGGAAAATTTCAAATATCTATATGATAACATTGATAAGACATTCATCATATACATTCTAAAATCCTTTATACACAACATTAGAATTTTATCAAGAGTTTGCATGAATTGAACAAATTAATAAATGCTAAAATTTAAAATTTAATTGCTTTCATAATTCATAAACTCCATATAATACTACTAATTCATTAATAATTATGTTATAATAATTGAAAACTTTAAATTATATACTTCTTTAGAATGTTTTTAGACTCATTTATAATTACTATTGATGAAAGAGCATATGTGCATAGGTCCATTTTGTTATTCCAATGGATTCAAGTAACAATCCAAGTCTATGCATTATTAAACACATTTATTAGATGAATTTAGCTAGCCTTTAACCTTATTTTAACCTTGACATGATAGGACATGGTACATATAGGTCAATTTAGCCTATTATCAACGTACATTAAAAACCTAAAATAAATTCTATATTCTAACATTCCCTTCATTAAATTTATTTTGGCTGAATAAATTATAACTCACAATGATTAAAAAAAATATTGCATTTCCACAGTAACATTATTTGGTGAGGAAGAACAAATGACAACCTTAATATACTCCATATTTTATAATATGTCGCATTGATACTCTCATTTTCTTTGGTCATTAATCTCTTGACTGTGGGATCATGCCACTATGAATAGCACTCTGATTAATTTATTTTCCCTTTTAATCACTAAAACTCAATGATGTTAACCTCTTATTCTATCAAATAATATGAATTTGCTCAATTAATGATTATTATTAATTACTATTTTCTATCATTGTTGATCTAATAGAAAATGTCTTAGTAATTATTTGTAGTTTTTATCTATTTTCTAATTGTTATTTCTTCTATTACTCTTGTTGCCTCAATTCCTCCTCAATCTTTGTATCCTCTTTCTTGTCTAATTATGTGTTGTGAGTATTATTACTATAAGGATTTTATTTTTTCTCTTTCCTTTTTGTTCTTTTATTCAATATCTTTGCAACAACTTAACCCTTTTTTTCAAAGTGTAAGATTCACCATAAAATTAGGAAAATGAATTGAGATTCATGGAGATTTAATAAAAATATTTAGGACCCTTTTCGTAAATATATCCCTAAAAGTCACTTCCAAAGTATATTTTAAAATCCATTATCATTGATCTTAAGTTGGTGAATCTAAACCATCATAAAGTCACTTCAGCCTAATAGAATTAAGATAATTAATATTATACTTTTATATAATATCCTCTCAAAAATATAGATAAATGACCATTAAATTTGTTTGAATTTATATCTTGTAATTTCTTTTGAAATTCTTCAAAGATCTTGTCATAATAACATCCATTTCTCCCACTTTGAGATGATATGGCATTGCATTATACCTTCCAAAGTATATTTTAAAATCCATTATCATTTATTTTAAGTTGATGAATCTAAACCATCATATAAAGTCATTTGAACATAGTAGAATTAAGATAATTAATATTATACTTTTATATAGTATCCTCTCAAAAATTTGGATAAATGACCATAAAATTTGTTTGAAATTATATCTTATAATTTTTTAAAAAATTCTTCAAAGATCTTATCATAATAACATCCATTTTTCTAAAACAATATATACATGTTTCATTATATCTTAGATGATAACCCTATGACAATGTTAGTCCACTCTAGCCTTCCAGATAAATTCTTTTAAAGAATTGAATAATGTGCTTGTGATAATTAATTTTAAGTCCAATCATGATGATACTAAATAGAAACTTCTTTGAATCATATGAGCTTGTTGATTAGTGTGGCACTCATGTTGTGAGGGCTCCATGGTGATAATGAAATTGAGTATATCCAAACAATAAAATTGAGAAAGCATTGAAATTTATGTAGTATGAAATGGCCCCAAGGGAACATGAGGTCCGTGGACTTTATTCTTTGCTAGGAGGGGAGGTATTTTCAACATAAGGATCAATTTATCATCATGAAATAAAACCCTGTGTTGGGGCCACGTCATCATTCTTATGAGACCCACTTCACAAAGTTAGAAAATATTCTTACTAGATTTCATTTGTGCTTCTTTTGGTTTGCTATATGATGCCAAGCACAAGAGTAAAATACCAAGGCGCTAAAAACAACTCCAAATATGGGAAAGTATTCATCTCACTATTATATGCATAAACCATAGAATATTTTGTGTTTTCTAATATTCAATTTATAAATAAATCTTTATGTATTGAATATGTAGATAATTTAAATTGATACTTTTTGAGTGCTGAATTTATAAATAATGATTGTTAAATATCTTTTAGATAGCTTTGAATTTTATTAATATAAGTTTTTTTCTATTTAAAAAGTTCTAAAGTGAGAAGATAAATAAATTAGAATTGGTAAAATGATGTGAAATTTTGATTTGTGTATTAAGTTATTTTTAAATATATGAAATCTATTAAGTGGTTTTTTTTTTAAAATGTTGTAAAGTTATTTTTGAAATTAAAATTTCAATAATAATAAAAAATAAAATAATATATTTTATTATAAATGAATATGTTGTTTATGAAATAATGAAACTGTTAAAACAATGCAACTGACAACATAATAAATTGACCATAAATTGTCTATAATAGACTATTCCATGTGAATCTACCAAATTTCCCATCAAGATAAATAGTACTTTATGATACCAATTCCCTAAACATAACATGACATCAAATGCAATAGAAGGCTTGATGTAAATATTTAAAAACACAAAAGATTAAAATTTAAGATGTAAATTTTTATTTTTTTTGTTTAATTATTAAGATCTTATTAGTAATTAGGGAAGAACTTCAATTAAACATAAAAGTGTTAAAAATTAATAATTTAAATAAATTCTTGTATAAACAATGATCCATTTTGTGATAATATTGTCAATTTGCAATTCATTGTTGCTTGCATGCGCTTTGGTTTTTCAAATTTTGTCTTTTTGCACACTTTGGTCTATGGGGCCTGTCTAGTGGGGGGTCCCATGACCTCCTGTTGTGACCTTTTCACACATCGCCCCATTGCAAATGGGGACCCTTTGTTTTTGCTTTTGGGTTTTTTGCCTTGGCGTCACAACTGCTAATCACCATGTTTCTTTTACAATTTGGAGTTAGAGTTTTTAAAGGGTCACCAGAGCCAAGTGAAGAATTTGAGCCTGAATAAGTGCACAAACATCATCAAAATGCTTAGAAGGCCCGAAGGACGAGGATTGCCTATCGTTTGAGTCAATTCTGACACCTCCTACTTTTTGGGGATTTTCACTCTGGCCCCCTATTTTTTAGGGACTTTATTTTTGGCACTTTTAGCCTATTTTGGACTTCCTATTTTTTAGGGATTTATTTTTGGAAAGTCTCTATTTTTAGAAAGTTTCTATTTTAGGAAGATTTCTATTTTTGGAAGGTTCTTGGGACATGGTTTCAACATTGTCATCTTCAGAAGACCCCCAAAAATGGAAATAAGTGAAAAATTTCAGATGAACTAGATGAAGGCTAGAAAATTGCCTAAGTGTTGATAATGGCATGAACTTGTGACAAGTTCACCCAAAGAGATGGCTTAAGACCTTGCCAAATCTTCCCTCCAAGGATGAATCATGGCACAAGACATGGCATGAGCAATGGACAAGTCTACCATAGGAAGATGAAGACAATGGCATGGACACTGGAGAAGTCCGCCCTTGGAGATGTCTTAACACCTTTCCAAGTTTGCCCAAGCTAAAATATGAGATGGCTTGACACCTTTCCAAGTCCTCCCCATGAAGGAATATGTTATGGCTTGATCCTAGAGAAAGTCCACCCCATCCACAAGGCATAAGATTAAGCCTAGTCCGCCCATGCCTTGGAAATGTTGGAATATATGCCTCAATCTCACAGGCTGAAACCTTTGAGAAAGCATAGTTGCTATGACATTCCTGTTGTCTGGCTGACTGGCAGTTTACCTTATGTTTTGCTCATGTCTCCAAGACAATGCTTTTGTCTTGCCGAAGGAATCTATCGTTGTGACTTATGGCCGTCGTTGTAACTTCTCATCGCGTGGAGAAATCTGGCCAACAGGCCATTCAATCGAGCGTCGGTGAGACTCATAGCGACTGGGAGCTTCGGAGTAACTTCTACACTCGGGAAGAAGTCCCAATGACATTGGAAGGTCTTGCCGACAAGGATATGCATTGAAGTCATTAGAGTAACCTATGCCAGCTCGGTGAGAAGTCTTACCGAAAGTAACATGTCTCAGTGATAGTGTTGGAGCTTTTGGGGAAACCCTTGGGTGATCAGTAAGAAGTCTTACCGATAGTGATGTGTCTCACCGATGGGTATACATTTGGAGACTTCGGTGTAACACATAAGGCTTCGATATGAAGTCTTGGAAAATGTGGAAAGTCTCACCGATAGTATTAGGGGTCATCGGTATAACATAAGGCCATCAGTATGAAGTCTCGGCGAAAGACAAATGTCTTGCCGATTATCAGATGTCTTCGGTGTGACTCTTGGCGAACAGTTGCTTTGGGATAACATGGAAGCCTCAGTAAGAAGTCTTGCCGAAGGTTGATTCTCTCGCTGACAGTGGAACACATCAATATGGCTTAAAAGCTTTGGTATGAAGTCTTGGTGAAAGCAGTAAGTCTGGCCGACAAGTTTGAATCGGGGTGATATCTTGGTGAAGAGCAATTGTCTTGCCGATGGGAATTCTATTGTCACTATGACTCTTGGCGACTGGTCAATGTTTGGTATAACATGAAGCTCATTGTGACGTCTTGGAGAAAGATGATAGTCTTGCCGATAGATGGATACCGATAGGAATACAATGGGTTTCGGCATGACTTGAAGACTCGATATGATCTCTCAGGGAATGACTTAAGTCTTAGCGACTAAGGAACACTTCGGAATGACTTATAAGCTCGGTGTGATGTCTCATCGAATGTAGATTGTCTTTCCGATGAGAATGCTGAAATTGGTATGACTTATGGATATCGGTAGAACCTCTTACCGATGGAGATGACTCTTGGTGACAACATGTAATCAGATCTTGTGGCATCGGGGAGACACTTCTAGTGTCTCACCAACATGTGACACAAGTTGATCGGTGTTGACCGAGTGAAGGCTGTTTGACGTGGTACGATGTGGACCAATCTGAGAAAGCGGAAGTGAACCATTTACTGAACTATTTTTGTGTGGAAGTTGGAAAACTAAAGCATGAGAAAGTGGAAACATCAGAGGATGTTGGGCTAGATGACTAGTGAGTTATGATCCGACAGTTGGAAAAGAACGATTCTATAGAGCCTGTAGAGAATGAATGTATAGAGGTATGCATTGGACGTTCTCAGAAGGATGCTAAAGAGCTGAGAGCTAGAGAGAGATCGATAGAAAAAGGCCGAGTGGCTAGCTAACAGGCCGAAGCCATGAGGCCAAGGCAGAGAGTAAGAGAGGCAGAGTTATGCTACTGGAATCTCTCCTGATCATGAATGCCATGTTTGATCTCTTAGGGATAGTATGTTACCAGTTGTATCCAGAATGAACAAAGATGAATCTTTAAAGAGGCTATGAGCCTGAATTTGTATTGTAACCATTTTTGTTGCTGAATAATACAATGGCTCGATCTTTGGAGTGTGGGGTTTTTTATTCGAAAGGATTTTCCCCACGTAAATCTTTGTTTTTTGGTTTTCTGTTTCATCTTTCATGTCTACTGGTTCGTGTAGTAGAATCTGTTAATGCTTGTTGTTGAATTTACATGTGTTTCTCTCAGATGGATCAATATAGGAAATGAATTGTGTATGTTCCACATTTGGACATAGTTGTTTGTGTCTTTGAGGCAACCTAATTGAAAATTGAAAGTTATCAAAGGCACTACTGCATGGAGTTTTCATAAGATACGCTCCTAGATTTCCTTACAAGTGGTATTAGAGACTTCTTTTGGTTGCTGGTTTTGGGTATTTCTCCTGTGAAGATTTCTCAGTTTGATTGGCTGGAGGAAATCTGGAGGAACAGATTGATTTATTGATCTTTTGATGAGTGGAAGCTTTGTGCTATTGTGAGACAACATGCAACTTGAAGGATGGTCAAGTGGAAAAGGGAGTTGATCGTGGTCTGATCTATGTCTCTTGGCTGGTAGAGGTACAACCTTAGAGTATGAGGTGGATTTTCTTACTCTGTGGCTGTCTAGCAGTAAAGCTTTCATATTGGTGTTAGTGTGACAGGCTCCTGGGTGATATGGAGAAGGATAGATTGTTTCTCAGTCATGGAAGAGAGTGCTTATGCTAGGTGGTGGTTCCTGGTGTTGGAAAGCACTGTTTCCTATTAACCTCGAATGCTTGAAGGCTATGGAGTTAATCATTAGATGACTTGCAAGCTTCTGAAATAGCCTTTCTCTCTTTCTCGGATGCATGTACATGGTGGTGGTTTAAAGTTGGCCTGAAAGGGGCCTGGATTCTCTTGAACTGCTGTTTTCTTTCTAAGGATGATTTGTACTTGCATGGCTCTGTGGTTTTGTAGGTTTTACATGGTTAATCAAAACTTGTGATCATGTGGAGTTGCTGTTAAGCTATTGTCTAAATACTGGCCCTTTGGGGTGTTGTTGGATGAGATAGTTGCAGGCCTGCATGCATGCTTGGTGCATGGTTTTCAGGAGGTATGACTCTTTCTCTGCATGGGAGTGTTGGTAAGTGTTTTGTCACTCAGCATTCTTGTGGTAATGCTTGTGGGGTCCTTGATTTGGTACTCATTGTGGACATGATTGGCAAATCAGATCAAGCATGATTTGATGTTTGAGTCATGTTGTCTACGTGGTTATTCTCTTTAATATCTGTGTTGCAGTTTTCAATATGATAATGGGTTTTCATGTTCGATGTTTGTGATCTACGAGTTATGCGATTGGTGGATTAGCTACCCATTGGCTGCAGTGAGATAACTTGGATGTGGACTGTCTTTATCCATGAGGTTGATTCATTGATGGTGCAGATTTGTTAGCTGGCCTTGTCTATGGTCACTTGTACATTGGTGTGATTGTTTTGAGATGAGAGGATGGAAATTCTTGAGTTGCTGAATAGTTAGTTATGGGAACCTAAAACAGTTGGTCATAATGCTTGGGAAGCTCGGGTGTCACATTTCAGTGGGAGCTCTAGCAATGACTGTGGATTGATCACATGGTGGTAAATAGTCTTCTATAGTGTTGCAGAATGGTTCTTATGTTTTTTTTTGCTTTTGCATGGACATTATTTGAAGACGTGCAACATCTTGGAACCATGGAGGGCTCTTGGAGTCTTTGGCTGAGGTGTTGGTGGTGCTTGACAGGTGATGTTGTTTTGAGTTTATTTGCTTTATGTCATGGTATACTCTTGTTTGTGCATTGGAGTTTTGGCATTGTGCACTATACTTGAGACAATGGTGGAGTCACTTGAAGCATGGTATCTCCTATGGGGATGTGTAGATCACGGTGTCATGATAAGTTCCTAATTCAGATGATTGGAGCTTTGATAGTGGTCTGGAAATTCTTTGTGTATTGAGTGCTTTGATTACTTGCTTGATACTTCATGTTAGTGCAATAATGCAGTTGAAATTTAGCATGAGATGATCAGTTGCTAGTACTTATGGATACATGAAGAATAATGTGAGGCTATTTTTCTCTTATGAGAGATGTGTTGCTACTTGTTACTTTTGTTAAAATTGTTCAGCAGAAAGTTTGAGAAGCCTACACCTAGGTTGAACGTGAGTTCAATAAGAGATCTATGAGGAGATTTCTCTTGGATTAGCCATGATGGCTTATATATCTTGAAGGAGTATTCTTGTTCCCACTCTTGGTCTACTCAACAGTTTATCTAAGAGGTATTTCGCTCATTATATCTTTCAAATGTATTTAAGTTCATTTTCATTATATGGATCTTCAATTACTGTTTAACATTTGGTTCTAGCGGATTCATAGTGGAAGTTGTATAGGCTGTATTATCTCCTTGAGCTTTTGTGTTATGTCATTTACTAATGAGAATTGGTAGGAGATGATGTATTGGCTAATTTCCTGAAATGGGAAATGTTTTAGCTTGATCTTCTTTGAGAGGTTTACATCCATGTTTTAAAGTTGGTTTGATCTTGATGATTGAACAGATGGATGTTGTTAAGGTTTTCTTTTGGGATGTGAAGAAGATCATTCTTAACATAGCTGGCTATTAGAAGTGTATGTAGGAGGATTTTTCTACAGGAAGTTGATGGGCGGTGTTTCTCTCTGCGGCCGTGAAGGTTTGTGATAAGAGAAATGTTTCTTGTAGCAGTTTGTTGCAGGTTGTTCATGTCATTGTGGATATTTCCTTGGTACTACAGGGTTACATTTTCTATGTGCTGGTATTGGTAGGCTTGTGATGTCTTCTGATCTTTCAGATCTGGATTTCTTGGGTAGTGGTAGTTCTTGTATGTGTCTTGTTTTCTTCAACTGGTTGACACTGGAACTTGTATTTGTTGTTAATGGATTGGTAGAAGTTTACTAATGGTGATACCTTTAAGGTATGTGAGATTGGATGGTATAGCACGAGCTGTGGGTGCTATTTTTAGTCATGTGGGTTATCAGTTGTATGGAAGCAATCAGTCTAATTGTTGTTCTAACTGATGTTTAGTTTCTTGTTTCTGGTTAATGACTTCACTGTTGTGTTCTGTTTGAAGCTTTGAAGCTGATATTTTCTTTTGTATAGTGATCGAGCACAATGAAGTGGTAGTAGTATCTTGTTGAAGATATCACTAGGATCTTTTTTTGGCTTGTGTTCGTTGGAATGGTGCTTATGCACCTTGGATTTGTATCTTTCTTCCACACATGGAAGATGACAAGATTGTTGTCTGAATGGTGAACATCTTGGATGTTGGAGCAAAATTCTTGATGGAGGATGAGAGCATGTTTAAGGTCTATGTATTTCATAGAGGCTCTGATTGGTTGCTTTTCAGTTGCCTGGTTGGATAGTGAGTTGCAGTTGGATGCTTGGTCTTTGTTATAGTTTGTCTTGTGGACTGTTATCTGTGAAATCTTGTTGATTGAGTGTCTTGAGTATTGCAGGGTTTGAACTGGTGGAGCTAGTTTGGTCTTAGTTCCTGGTTGATTTGAAGGTGCCTGTGTGATCTTCATCAAGTTGGAGATTGTTGGAATATATGCCTCAATCTCATAGGCTAAAACCTCTGAGAAAGCATAGTCGTTGTGACATTCATGTTGTCTGGCCGACTGGTAGTTTACCTTATGTTTTGCTCATGTCGCCAAGACAATGCTTTTTTCTTGCCGAAGGAATCTATTGTTGTGACTTATGGCCGTCGTAACTTCTCATTACGTGGAGAACTTTGGCCGATAGGCCATTCAATCGGGCATCTTTGAGACTCATAGCGACCGAGGGCTTCGAAGTAACTTCTACACTCGGGAAGAAGTCCCAGCGACATTGGAAGGTCTTGCCGACAAGGATACACATTGAAGTCATTGGGGTATCCTATGCTGGATCGGTGAGAAGTCTTACCGAAAGTAACATGTCTCGGCGAAAACGTTGGAGATTTCGGGGAAACCCTTGGGTGATCGGTAAGAAGTATTACCGATAGTGATGTGTCTCACCCACGGGTATACATTTGTAGACTTCGGTGTAACACACAAGGCTTCGATATGAAGTCTTGGTGAATTTTGAAAGTCTCACCGACAGTGTTAGGGGTCATCGGTATAACATAAGGCCATCGATATGAAGTCTCAGTAAAAGACAAATGTCTTGCCAATTATCAGATGTCTTCGATGTGACTCTTGGCGAACAGTTGTTTTGGGATAACATGGAAGCCTCGGTGAGAAGTCTTGCTGAAGGTTGATTCTCTTGCTGACAATGGAACACATCGATATGGCTTAAAGGATTCGGTATGAAGTCTTGGCAAAAGCAGTAAGTCTGGCCAAAATTTTTGAATCGGGGTGACTTGGAACCTATGGGGTGATATCTTGGCGAAGAGCAATTGTCTTTCCGATGGGAATTCTATTGTCACTATGAATCTTGGCAACTGGTCAATGTTCGGTATAACATGAAGCTCTTTGTGACATCTTGGTGAAAGATGATAGTCTTGCTGATAGATGGATGCCGATAGGAATACAATGGGTTTAGACATGACTTGAAGACTCGATATGATCTCTCAGCGAATGAATAAAGTCTTGGCGACTAAGGAACACTTCAGAATGACTTATGAGCTCAGTGTGATGTCTCAGCGAATGGCGATTGTCTTGCCGATGAGAATGCTAAAATCGGTATGACTTATGGATATCAATAGAACCCCTTGCCGATGGAGACGACTCTTGGTGACAACATGTAATCGGATCTTGTGGCATCGGGGAGACACTTCTAGTGTCTCACCGACATGCGACACAAGTTGATCGATGTTGACCGAGTGAAGGCTGTCTGACGTGGTACGATGTGGACCAATCCGAGAAAGCAGAAGTGAACCGTTTACTGAATTATTTTTTTGTGGAAGTTGGAAAACTAAAGCACAAGAAAGTGGAAACATGAGAGGATGCTGGGTTGGATGACTAGTGAGTTATGATCTAACAGTTGGAAAAGAATGATTCTATAGAGCCTATAGAGAAAGAATGTATAGAGGTATGCATTGGACGTTCTCAAAAGGATGCTGAAGAGCTGAGAGCCAGAGAGAGATCGATAGAAAAAGGCCGAGTGGCTGGCTAACAGGCTGAAGCCATGAGGCTGAGGCTAAGAGTGAGAGAGGCAGAGTTATGCTGCTGGAATCTCTCCTGATCATGAATGCCATGTTTGATCTCTCAGGGATAGTATGTTACCAGTTGTATCCAGAATGAACAAAGATGAATCTCTGAAGAGGCTGAGCCTGAATTTTTATTGTAAACATTTCTGTTGCTGAATAATACAATGGCTCGATCTTTGGAGTGTGGGGTTTTTTATCTGAAAGTATTTTCCCCACGTAAATCTTTGTTTTCTGGTTTTCTATTTCATCTTTCATGTCTGTTGGTTCATGTAGTAGAATTTGTTAATGCTTGTTGTTGAATTTACATGTGTTTCTCTCAGATGGATCAATATAGGAAATGAACTGTGTCTGTTCTGCATTTGGACATAGTTGTTTGTCTCTTTGAGGCAACCTAATTGAAAATTGAAAGTTATCAAAGGCACTACTGCATGGAGTTTTCATAAGATACACTCCTAGATTTCCTTACAAGTGGTATTAGAGACTTCTTTTGGTTGTTGGTTTTGGGTATTTCTCCTATGAATATTTCTCAGTTTGATTGGCTGGAGGAAATCTAGAGGAACAGACTGATTTATTGATCTTTTGATGAGTGGAAGCCTTGTGCTATTGTGAGACAACATGCAACTTGAAGGATGGTCAAGTGGAAAAGGGAGTTGATCATGGTCTGATATGTGTCTCCTGGCTAGTAGAGGTAGAACCTTGGAGTATGAGGTGGATTTTCTTACTCTGTGGCTATGTAGCAGTAAAGCTTTCATATTGGTGTCTGTGTGACAGGCTCCTGGGTGATATGGAGAAGGCTAGATTGTTTCTCAGTCATGGAAGAGAGTGCTTATGCTAGGTGGTTGTTCTTGGTGTTGGAAAGCATTGTTTCCTATTAACCTCGAATGCTTGAAGGCTATGGAGTTAATCATTAGATGACTTGCAAGCTTCTGAAATATCCTTTCTCTCTTTCTCGGATGCATGTACATGGTGGTGGTTTAAAGTTGGCCTGAAAGGGGCCCTGATTCTCTTGAACTGTTGTTTTCTTTCTAAGGATGATTTGTACTTGCATGGCTCTATGGTTTTGCAGGTTTTACACGGTTAAGAAAAACTTGTGATCATGTGGAGCTACTATTAAGCTATTGTCTAGACACTGGCCCTTTGGGGTGTTGCTGGATGAGATAGTTATAGGCCTGCATCCATGCTTGGTGCATGGTTTTCAGGAGGTATGACTCCTTCTCTGCATGGGAGTGTTGGTAAGTGTTTTGTCACTTAGCATTCTTGTGGTACTGCTTGTGGGGTCCTTGATTATTGTGCTCATTGTGGACATGATTGGAAAATCAGATCAGGCATGATTTGATGTTTGAGTCATGTTGTATACATGGTTATTCTCTTTGATATCTCAGTGTTGAAGTTTTCAATATGATAATGGGTTTGCATGTTCAATGTTTGTGATCTATGAGTTATGTGGTTGGTGGATTAGCTACCCATTAGCTACAGTGAGATAACTTGGATGTGAACTATCTTTAGCCATGAGGTTGATTCATTGGTTGTGCGGATTTGTTAGCTGTCCTTGTCTGTGGTCACTTGTACATTGGTGTGATTGTTTTGAGATGAGAGGATGGATATTGTTGAGTAGCTGAATAGTTAGTTATGGGAACCTAAAATAGTTGGTCATAATGCTTGGGAAGCTCAGGTGTCACGTTTCAGTGGGAGCTCTAGCAGTGATTGTGGATTCATCACATGGTGAATAGTCTTCTATAGTGTTGCAGAATGGTTCTTATGTTTATGTTTGCTTTTGCATGGACATTATTTGAAGATGTGCAACATCTTGGAAACATGGAGGGTGCTTGGGCTCTTTGGATGAGGTGTTGGTGGTGTTTGACAGGTGATGTTGTTTTGAGTTTATTTTCTTTATGTCATGGTATACTCTAGTTTGTGCACTGGAGTTTTGGCATTGTGCACTATACTTGAGACAATGGTGGAGTCACTTGAAGCATGGTATCTCCTATGGGGATGTGTAGATCATGGTGTCATGATAAGTTCCTAATTCAGATGATTGGAGTTTTGACAGTGGTCTGGAAATTCTTTGTGTATTGAGTGCTTTGATTACTTGCTTGATACTTCGTGTTAGTGCAGTAATGCTGTTGAAGTTTAGCATGAGATGATCAGTTGCTAGTACTCATGGATACATGAAGAATAATGTGAGGCTATTTTTCTCTTATGAGAGATGTGTTGCTGATTTTATTTTTGTTAAAATTGTTCAGCAGAAAGTTTGAGAAGCCTACACCTAGGTTGAATGTGAGTTCAATAAGAGATCTATGAGGAGATTTCTCTTGGATTAATCATGATGGCTTATATATCTTGAAGGAGTATTCTTATTCCCACTCTTGGTCTACTCGATAGTTTATCTGAGAGGTATTTGGCTCATTATATCTTTCAGATGTATTTAAGTTCATTTTCATGATATGGATCTTGAATTACTATTTAACATTTGGTTCTGGAAGATTCATAGTGGAAGTTGTATAGGCTGTATTATCTCCTTGAGCTTTTGTGTTATGTCATTTACTGATGAGAATTGGTAGGAGATGATGTATGGACTGATTTCTTGAAATATGAAATATTTTAGCTTGATCTTCTTTGAGAGGTTTACATCCATGTTTTAAAGTTGGTTTGATCTTGATGATTGAATGGATGAATGTTCTTAATGTTTTCTTTTGGGATGTGAAGAAGATCATTCTTGACATAGCTGGCTGTTAGAAGTGTATGTAAGAGGATTTTTCTATAGGAAGTTGATGGGCGGTGTTTCTCTCTGTGGCCGTGAAGGTTTGTGATGAGAGAAATGTTTCTTGTAGCAGTTTGTTGCAGGTTGTTCATGTCATTGTGGATATTTCCTTGGTACTACAGGGTTATATTTTCTATGTGCTGGTATTGGTAGGCTTGCGATGTCTTCTGATCTTTCAGATCTGGATTTCTCAAGCAGTGAGAGTTCCTGTATGTGTCTTGTTTTCTTCAACTGGTTGACACTGGAACTTGTATTTGTTGTTAATGGATTGGCAGAAGTTTACTAAGGGTGATTCCTTTAAGGTATGTGAGATTGGATGGTATAGCACGAGCTGTGGGTACTATTTTTAGTCATGTGGGTTATCAGTTGGATGGAAGTAGTCAGTCTGATTGTTGTTCTAACTGATGTTTAGTTTCTGGTTTCTGGTTAATGACTTCATTGTTGTGTTTTGTTTGAAGCTTTGAAGTTGATATTTGCTTTTGTATAGCGATTGAGCACAGTGAAGTGGTAGCAGTATCTTGTTGAAGATATCGCTAGGATCTTTTTTTTTCTTCCTTTGTTCATTGGAATGGTGCTTATGCACCTTGGATTTTTATCTTTCTTCCACACGTGTAAAGATGACAGGATTGTTGTCTGAATGGTGAACATCTTGGATGTTGGAGTAGAATTCTTGGTGGAGGATGAGAGCGTGTTTAAGGTCTATGTATTTCTTGGAGGCTGTGATCTGTTGCTTTTCGGTTGCCTGGTTGGACAGTGAGTTGTAGTAGGATACCTAGTCTTTCTTACAAATTATCTTGTGGACTGTTATCTATGAAATCTTGTTGATTGGGTGTCTTGAGTATTGCAGGGTTTGAAGTGGTGGAGCTAGTGTTGTCTTAGTTCCTAGTTGCTTCGAAGGTTCTTGTGTGATCTTCGTCAAGTGGGAGATTGTTGGAATATATGCCTCAATCTCATAGGCTGAAACCTATGAGAAAGCATAGTCACTGTGACATTCCTGTTGTCTGGCCGACTGGCAGTTTACCTTATGTTTTTCTCATGTCACCAAGACAATGCTTTTGTCTTGCAGAAGGAATCTATCACTGTGACTATGGTTGTCGTAACTTCTCATTACATTGAGAACTCTGGTTGATAGGCCATTCAATTGGGCATCGGTGAGACTCATAGTGACCGAGGGCTCCAGAGTAACTTCTACACTTGGGAAGAAGTCCCACCGACATTGGAAGGTCTTGCCAATAAGGATACACATTGAAGTCATCGGGGTAACCTATGCCGGCTCAGTGAGAAGTCTTACCGAAAGTAACATGTCTCGGCAACAATGTTGGAGCTTTCGGGGAAACCCTTGGGTGATCGGTAAGAAGTCTTATCGATAGTGATGTGTCTCACTGATGGGTATAAATTTGGGGACTTCGGTGTAACACACAAGGCTTCGATATGAAGTCTTGGTGAATGTGGAAAGTCTCATCGACAGTGTTAGGGGTCATCGGTATAACATAAGGTGATCGATATGAAGTCTCGGCGAAAGACAAATGTCTTGCTGATTATCAGATGTCTTCGATGTGACTCTTGGTGAACAGTTGTTTCAGGATAACATGGAAGCCTTGGTAAGAATTCTTGCCAAAGGTTGATTCTCTCACCAACAGTGGAACACATCGATATGGCTTGAAGGCTTCGGTATGAAGTCTTAGCGAAAGCAGTAAGTCTGGCTAACAAGTTGGAATCAGGGTGACTTGGAACCTGCGGGGTGATATCTTGGTGAAGAGCAATTGTCTTGCTGATGGGAATTTTGTTGTCACTATGACTCTTGGCGACTAGTCAATGTTCGGTATAACATGAAGCTCGTTGTGACATCTTGGGAAAAGACGATAGTCTTGCCGATAGATGGATGCCAATAGGAATACAATGGGTTTTGGCATGACTTGAAGACTCGATATGATCTCTTAGCGAATGAATAAAGTCTTGGCGACTAAGGAACACTTCAGAATGACTTATGAGCTCGGTGTGATGTCTCATCAAATGGTGATTGTCTCACCGATGAGAATGCTGAAATTAGTATGACTTATGGATATCGGTAGAACCTCTTGCCGATGGAGACGACTCTTGGTGACAACATGTAATCAGATCTTGTGGCATTAGGGAGACACTTCTATTGTCTCACTAACATGTGAGACATGTTGATCAATGTTGACCGAGTGAAGGCTGTCTGACGTGGTGCAATGTGGACCAATTTGAGAAAGCAGAAGTGAACCATTTACTGAACTGTTTCTGTGTGGAAGTTAGAAAACTAAAGCACGAGGAAGTGGAAACATCAGAGGATGTTGGGTTGGATGACTAGTGAGTTCTGATCTGAAAAATTGAAAAGAATGATTCTATAGAGCCTGCTGAGAATGAATGTATAGAGGTATGCATTGGACATTCTCAAAAGGATGCTGAAGAGCCGAGAGCCAAAGAGAGATCGATAGAAAAAGGCCGAGTGGCTACTTGATAGGTCGAAGCCATGAGGCCGAGGCAGAGAGTGAGAGAGGCAGAGTTATGCTGCTGGAATCTCTCCTGATCATGAATGCCATGTTTGATCTCTTAGGGATAGTATGTTACCAGTTGTATCCAGAATGAACAAAGATGAATCTCTGAATTTGTATTGTAACCATTTTTGTTGCTGAATAATACAATGGCTCAATCTTTGGAGTGTGGGGTTTTTTATCTGAAAGGATTTTCCCCACATAAATCTTTGTGTTCTAGTTTTCTGATTCATCTTTCATGTCTGTTGGTTCGTGTAGTAGAATCTATTAATGCTTGCTATTGAATTTACATGTATTTCTCTCAGATGGATCAATGTAGGAAATAAACTGTTTGTTTCACATTTGGAGATAGTTGTTTGTGTCTTTGAGGAAACCTAATTGAAAATTGAAAGTTACCGAAGGCACTACTACATGGAGTTTTCATTAGATACGCTCCTAGATTTCCTTACAGGAAAGGCATCACTAAAGTTCGCCAACATTTAGAAAAATGAATGGAAAGCCAACAAGGAAGTCAACATTTGGAGATAGAGTGGAAAGAAGGGTCTTCAAAGTCTGCCTAGCTAAGAAAGGCTCAAAATTTGGCTAAGTATGGAGACCTTGGAGAGCAAAACTTTTAAATTTTGGTTAAGTGTCTAAGGCTGAAGCAAGTCTTCCTAGAAGATAATATGGCATGAATAATGTAAAGTTCGCTTGGAAGGAGAGATGGACATATCAAGGTGCCAAGAAAATCCACCATGTTAAAGGAGTTTGTCAAACAAGCCTCCAAGTCTGCCCCATCATATGGAAAAGAAAGTGCAAATTATGTCATAGGATAACAAGCAATATGGCAAGAACTTCTTGAAGTTCGCCCAGGCTTGAGAAAAGAATGGTGAGACAAGAGGAAAGTCCAACCTCGACATTTAAAAAAGGTGGAAAAGACAAGACAAAGTCAGACCTTACTCAATTGATGAACGACACAATCCTCACAAAGTCCGACCTTGGTCAAGTATGAGATATCTCAGGCATCATGAAGTTCGAATTTTCCCAAGCATAGCATGTCCAAACCTTTTATGAAGTCCGAATTTGATTGAAGATAAATTTCCAAGCACATGCAAAGCCCAACTTTCCGCCCAAGGAGGGAAATTCAAAAAATTGGCTAAGTGTTGGTAAGAAAACAAGAGGAATAAAGAGGAAAAGTAAAGAGGAAGTGAATAAAATCCTTGTCCAAGGATGAAATTTGTCCTACATAGCACAAGCCAGATTCAGAATTGAAGGAAAGTCCACAGGAAAAGTTCATTTGAGCATCACGATGGCCAAAATCTTGGCTAAATTTTGAATGGTCCACATGAAGGTATTACAAAATGAACTCAAATAGCCAAAATTTGGCTAAGTATGGGAAATACTTCACAGAGAAAATTCCAATTTCCTCCATTGTGGGGAAAGCACAGAGGCATTCTCTTCCAAATTCAAAGCACTTGAAGGAATTTCAGAGCAATCTAGAAAGAAAGGCTTAATAACTTCAAGTCTAAACATGTGCTCCAAGGTGAGACCTCTAATACAGGTGAGAAGAAGAAATCAAAGTCTCAAAGGAGATCAAAAGATCAAAGCTAGGAAAGAACAAGCGCAAAGGACAGAGTTGTCGGCAAAGAAAATATTCTAAGGCAAGCACGTGGAAGAAAAACAAAGTAACCAAGGAAGACATCAAACACGCTGAGGTGGCACTTCATCATCCTCCAACCAATCAAATTGTTCCAAATTAGCATGCAACAAATTTCCATTTTATTTGTTGGTTCATATTTAGTCAAAAGGAAAAATGTCCCTGAATGTAATTTTCTCATTGGTCAAGGGGTAGTTAGTTGTAGTGAACCCTAATTAGGGTTTTAATTTTTAATCTTGGTTGTTGATCCTAAATCAATCTTGGCCATTGAATTGTAATTGGGGAGCCTATAAATTGAGCTCACCCCTCATTTGTAAAGCATGGGAGCATGTTGCAAAACATGTTGAGATAAGTAATTGTAGCGTATGACTGCCAAAGTAATAAGTAATACATGCATTGTTTTGATGGTGATTACTTCTCTTATTTTGGAGTTGGCATGGTTCTTATCCCTCATCATAGTTTAGATTTTTATTTCATGTATGTTAGATGAATGCAAGATCTGATAAGTATTGATTATGGTGAAACTTTTGCTCATACTTTCTTTGAATGGATGATTTTCGTTCAATGCATAAAGTTAGCTTGAGCTTACTTTGTGGATGCTTAACTTCTATCTGGATAAATATTGTTCAATTCGATGGTAGTTATTCATGACATGAAAATTGTATACACATAAAAATGGTCATGTCTATAATCCTGGCAATTAATTAAATATTTATTATTTAATTAATTTATCTAAAAGTCCTCTACATATGATTAAATTTAATTAATTTAATTATATTGTTCATTCATCTTATTCTTCCTTCATAAGTAAATAAATTTATTTTATCTAATTATTTTCATACGTCCACTTAATTAATTAAATAAATATATTTTATTTATTTGAATTAATTATCATTTGTTTGAATTTAAATTAAATCTTTTGATTTAATTAAGTTTAAATACTTCTCTTTCTTCTATTTTAAATTCTTCTTCTAATTAATTAAATATTTCATTTAATTAATTTCATAAAAGTGATTTAATTAAATAAATCTTATTTAATTAAAGGATTTCATGCTTTCTTTCTAGAATCACAACTAGATATTTTATTATCTTCTGTTTTCTTCTCATATCATAATTAAATATTTTATTTAATATGATATCTTCTGCTTTTTTCAAAAAAAAAATAAAAAAATCCATATTAAAGCTTTATTCTTATCACAAGCTTTCTTCTGCTTTTAAAAGCTTAATTAAGAAAAAGTCAAATTTCATCCACAAATAAATAATTGAATTTTTAATTCATTATTTATCAGCTTTAAATCTTTTTTTATTCTTTTAAAGAAAGATGATTTCTTATCTTCTCATCTTCTTCTCTTTCATAAAAAAATGGAAAAATCTTGTTTTCAAGTTTTCTTCTATTTTCTCTTTAGTTTCATCCTTCTTCAGCCATTCAATCTGCCAGGAATTATCACAACCGTCAGTCAAGACAGTCAATCAGAATCATTCGAAAAACTTTATAAATACCTGTGTGAATCCAAACATTGGTAATAGGCAATTAATTAGAGTTCATGCATTTAATTCATTTAGCATTTTAATATCATAGCATCATGTTTATTTCAAGCATATTAATCTAATTCCATATCATAGCTTAATCTTGCATCATGCATCACATTTAAAATCTCGTTCTTTAGGAAGACAATTTGTTGAGCCTAGCCTACAAATCTAAGAGAAAAAGCTGGAATCGACAAAAACACTGAAGATAGAGGACAATAGGATGACAATCGAAGCGGAATATTGAGTTTGCACCTATTTACTCTTTTATGTTCTATTTTTGATACAATGTCTTATTGGTGTGTTTGAATAAATTTTATTACGCATATTTATTTATTTTTCGATCACACATTTTCTGGCGCCCACCGTGGGGCCTATGCCCCCATTTTAGACTTCTTTCTTGTAGGTTTTCCTTACATGTTTTCTGACATCTGGCAGCGCATCTGGGAGATCCATTTTTTTTTCATTTTGCAGGTACTTTAGCGCATTTGAAGACTGTTTCGGCACATCTGGGGATTTCTGAAGCGCATTTGGGAAATAGAGTGGCGCATATGGGAATTTCTGAAGAGCATTTAGGAGTTTAGTTACCGCATATAGGACATCATTTAAGTCTCGAAAATAAATTTTATTTTTTTTGCATTTTAGTTTAGCGCATTTAGTGTCTATTCTCGTGCATATAGGTTTTGTTTTTGTGCACTTGAGTTCTGTTATGCGCATTTAGGTTCTGTTATTGCGCATCTGGGTTCTGTTTTCATCCATCTGGGTAACAGAGTTGTGCATCTTGGTTCTATTTTCGTGCATTTGGGTAACAGAGTTGTGCATCTGGATTGTAACAGAAATTCTAAGTCTGACGCCTTCCGCAGACAGAATTTCTTTCCTTTTCTTGATGATTTTAAAATGAATCAATCTAAGGTAGCCACCACATCTTTATCATGCAATTAAAATGAACCCCATGTCTGTTGTGAAGCAAAATATTCACTTAGATTAAATCATCTTTGATTTTAGTGCACCTAAAATGAATCTGTCTACTCTTTTTTACTGTGTTTGAAAGTGGTAGGTGACTATGCTCTCACCCTGTGCAAACTAGGTGATCAGAAATCCAGACCCACTTTTCCCTGTGTAACCTTGACTTGATAATCGAAGTATCCTCTCCCCTTGCACACTCGTACGATCCTGGGTGTAAGAGAAACAATTATTGACTCTAAAAATTGGGCCTGCTTGGGGATTTCATCACCTCAACGCAAATCAAACTGGCAATGGAGCTAAGGCCAAGCTACCCCCAACCGGTATATAAATGTAAATCTTAAGGGAAAACCTAAGGTTGCTTGTGTGGATGTGTCATATGGACGGAGTTGTACTCTCTTAAACCTTGTTGAGCTTAACCTCTTCAGGCTGGAGTGCCACCTTAATGGTGATTAATCTCTTTCCCATGTATGGCCACTCAAACGGGGGTCCCAAACTAAATACCATTGTTTAGAAAGCCAAAAACCTTCTATCTGCTAGTCCAGCACCGGTCGGTGTGAAGCCTTCCACATTTTCACAGTCTGTAGTAGAGGTGATCAGCTCGCCATGGGAGTTTCATGGGGGTTGGAAGCTTAGTTGGCCTAAGAAGAGAGTGCACTATAAGGGGGAGCCTGTGCAGCCAAGCTTCTGAATTCACATGCTATCGATATGCGGTTGGGGAAACCCACGTGGAATCTAGCGGATATTATCCTGGCCTAACCTAGGTTGTGCTTGTCTTATTCTGTGCTTGGTTATGATCAACCTAAATTAGATTGTTTGCTATGTTTTCAAGAACATTAATTTAGATAAAGGATCATCCAAAATGAACATGAAAAACTTCAGCTGAATTTTCAAAATTGGTCAAAAAAAATTGTCTTTAGAAAACTGTTTTAGTGCATCTAGGAAAAACTACAGCGCATATAAACTCTGTTCTGGTGCATCCACTTGCTGGTTCAGCACATCTAAGTCATTTTTCAATGCGTTTAGGAACTATTTTAGCGCATTTGTGCACTGTTTCTGTGTATTCAAGGTATTCTACAATGCATTTGACTCTTTCTCCAGTGCATATACCTCTTTCTGCAGCACATTTAAGAAACATAATAGTGCTTTCAGGTTCCTGTCAAAATTTTTACACAGACCAAAATTTTTGATATTTCTCTCCCATGTTGAGAAAGTGGAAATCAACCAAGTTTTTCAAGAGATCAGTCTTCAAAAGGATCGAGAAGCCCAAAATGAACTTAAGTTATAAGAAAACTTTAGACCGTAGAGAATTTTTGTATAAGAGTCAACACGTCTTGCTCCATTATCGCACATTTCTCCATAGATACCAAGACTACATTAGAGGATTCACTGACGATTACGCTGTAGAACCTTTAGCTACTCAAGATTATTATTAAAGATTAGTGTTATCTCAACATCACAATCTTAATCAACCTCTTGAGTTTGAGAATATACCACAACCTTCGATTGAATATTCAATGCATCCTAGTCAAATCCTTCAGTGACCTGTGATCATATCATAGGATTCCTTCCATATGCCTGTTTTTACAAGATCTCAACACAACAAACTAGGAGAAAAATCTCAAAAAGAAACTCCTACCCACAACATTCAAGAAGAAGGTGAATGTGATAATCCTCATTTTAGTGTGAATCGCAATCCTCTTTTCAGTGATGACAATATGGCTGATAGAGAGGTAAATCCATCTCATAAGAACAAAGACATGAACAAAACTCCCGTAGATAGTGATGATGAGCAAGAGGAAGAACTTCACCTTAGAGAGGTTGAACAAGACCCCAAGTTTCTTAAAGCCATAGAAAAGATCCTACAACGTGACAAAGAAAAGTATTTTCTCTTCCTAGCTGATCAAGGAGCTAAACTACCTAAGGCTTTTGATACTGAGAAATTAAAGAGCAAAGAAGAAGAAGCATCCCCATCTGATCTTGCTGCTCTTAAGAAACAATTCAAGACACTCCAAGGACAAATCAAAGAGTTACAAGGGGGGACCACAACAAAGAAATACACTCTTGATGACATATGTCCTTATCCTTTTGATAGAAGTCTCAACATGATTCTGTTTCCTAAACATTGTGAAATTCCCAAATTTGATCGTTATAATGGGAAATCGGATCCAATTGATCACATTAGAGACTTCTGAAACATGACATTGGAATTCGCTCATGAGGATACTTATTTATTGCGATTATTCCCTCGGAGCCTTGGAGTTAACTCTATGGAATGGTTATCTAAGATTACACCTCCTGTTCAAACATTTGAGGAATTGATCAATTTGTTCATAACACAATATGCCTACAACATCCAACACCAAATCACCATGATTGATCTTTGTAAAGTTGCACAAAAACCTAGTGAACCTTTCATTGCCTCTCTTCAAAGATGGAGAAGAATGTTTGCTAGGTATCCACATCATGTTCCTGAAAAGGAAAAAATGGTTACTTTCATCAATAGCCTAAATTTAGAAATGAGCTATCACTTAAATCTACATTGTCCACCTTCCTTTGAGAAATTGATTGAAGACACCATCACCATTGAAAGTGCTTTGGTCAAAAGAGGGACAATAAAACTTGACAAGGAAAATCCTAGCTCATCTAACCATTACAACAATCAAGACAAGTCTAAATTTTGGACTCGTAACAAAAATATTGTAAACGATGGTGTTGTAGTTGCAAATCATGTCTCGGATAAGCCATTTATTTTGAGTACTCCAAATACTCATCATAACAATAATTACAACAATGTCAATTCTGTCACGAATCAAGGAAACAATCTTCCCCCTCCAAGGAACAACAATTAGGGGACTTCCAACAATCAAAACTATCACGGAAACAACAACACTTTAGGGAATACCTCAAACACGAACCCACAACGCTTTTCATTCTTCTCTAATAGAAGAAATTTCACTCCACTAGGACAATCCTTGGAATCTACTTTCAAAGAGGTTATGGAAAAGAATGTCCTTACTTTACCACCTCAACGCAATTATGAACCTAGTGTAAAAACTCCATCATGGAATGAAGCTTATTATTGTGACTATCATAGGTGCAGAGGTCATCGTACAAACAACTGTCAAGCTTTGAAGCATGCTATTCAAGACCTAATTGACAATGGCATTATCATAGTAGAAGGACAACAAAAATCCAATGAAGATCACCAAGCATTTCGCAATCCTTTACCAAATTATCAAAAGGGAGAGTCTTCTGACAAAAATATGAATCAAATCGATGACACTGTAATCCGTCACCTCTATACGGATGATGAGCGAGTTAACGTTATAAAAATCAATGAGAAAATAGACAATGGACAAGTTAATGTCACAACAAGAGCACAAGCTAAAGTTGTCTTGAAGGGTGCCTCTTCAAAATCCACTGAGACCTTCCCTCAACATCAATATGACTTAGTTAACCAACTTCAAAAAACTCCGGCTCAAATTTCCATTTTAGAACTCCTGAAGATTTCTCCTGCACATAAGGAAATTTTAGACAAGGCCCTTTTTGAAACAACTGTATCCACAAATTTAGATGTGAACCAATTTCAAGCCATGGTGGGACATTTGTCCTCACCCACATGTCTTTCATTCTCTGACAAAGATGATGTTTCCATGACTCATCCCCATAATTCATCATTATACCTAGAGGTCATGATCCATAAGTTCCATGTTAAACGTGTCCTAATAGATGGAGGGGCTGGTTTAAATATATGTATCTTGAAGGTGGTTCTAGCTTTAGGATTTGCAGAGGACTCCATTGATCCTAGAAGGAAGATTACTATAAAATCCTATGATGATGAGGAAAGAACATCTAAAGGTCTAATCATGCTACCAATCATAGTGGGACCGGTTATTAAAAATACCTTTTGTCAAGTTCTAGACTGAGATCTTGCATACAACATCTTATTGGGTCGTCCTTGGATCCATGAAATGCAAGCTATTCCATCCATTTACCATCAATGTCTTAAGTTTCCATATGAGGGATAGGAAATCACTATATCAGCTGATAATTCAAACACCCAAACTTGTGCCAATGTCAAAGCTAATCAGGATATTTTGGTTCCAAACAATCGAGAAGTGCTTGCTAATACTTCTCCGAAGAATGATACACAAATCAGTCAATTGGCCAAAAGCTTTGACAAGAAACTACAGTTCAAGGAAAGTGGAGTTGGAGAATATTCTCTCTGTCTTGCTAATCTACCTACATCACCTCGATCACATGGACAACCTTCTATTACACAACAACAGATATCAGTAGCATCAACATCAACACAAATGCAAACAGAGCCAACTACCAAGTTCAATGGACAATTTATCAAAGAAAAATTCCCCATGGGAGATCCTGAGGACACGACAATTCTGAGTTGGCTTTATAAGGATGAAGATGAAACAATTCTAAATGTCACCTTACCAACTGACAGATATGGGAAAGGCTATTCCATTATGCAAAAGATGGGATATGACAATGGTCCTATTGGAAAAAGAAAAGAAGGTGTAGTTGAGCCTATCCATCTTCCAGGACTTGCTGCATATGATAAAACTGGACTAGGTATGACGCTACCCCATCCAACCAATCATAGGGTAATTTTTTTACACTGCAAGAAGGTTCTGATAAGAAAGAGGCATATTTGACATCAATCCTGAATTTCATAGAAAATAACTCTAATACAGATTTTGCTGAATATGAATGGGATACCATTCATTATGATGAATTTTGGAGAGACAAAGAGGTAGATGTCATACACACATACACACCCACTTTAATCAAAGGAGAAGGTTCAGGGTCCCAACCACAAGAATCTGAACTACAAAGCAACTATGAGTCTAGTGATACTGAGTCAGATTTTAACGAACAAGACTATCAGGAGAATAGTACCATCAATGATCTACCTCATGCCTCGGATCCTACCGATAACTCTGTCTTGACCCTAACCATCGCCGATTTCACACAACCAAATGACTTGTTACCTTTGATCCATCCTGATCTCATTGACTAGGATCTAACTGAACCTCTTGACTTGCCTATTTTTCCAAATGACGAAGCTATCATAAACTTCCTTTCCGCAGATGATGTAAATGATTGTTCCACTAGTGATTTTTGGTATGAAGTCTTTAATCAGGAGAGTGTCAAGTCTCCTAGCTACAAAAATGAAAATAAAGAAAAATGATCTAGTGGTGAAAACCAGAATCTGGCAGTACTAGATCAAACAAAAGATAAAATAAAGAGCATATCAGATGGTGAAAACCTTTTCAAGGCACTAGCTGATGGGAAACTTGACACTCTCCCAGAGCACTATCATGAGTGATCACCCATTTTGATCGAGCCTACAAAGGAAATAAATATTGAAACTACATATAATCCAAGGATTCTACAGGTAGCTAAATCAATGACAGATAATGAAATCCCAAGGTTCATGAAATTTCTCAAAGAAAATCAAGTCAATTTTGCTTGGTCTTATGCAGACATGCCAGGCCTTGATCCTGATCTCATAATGCATCATTTGTCTATCAAACCAGAAGCTAAACCAATGAAACAAAAACTCAGAAAGATGCATCCTCATGTTGCACTACTAGTTAAAGAAGAACTCAAGAAACTCCTAGATGCATGATTTATAAGATCAATTGCCTATGCAGAATGGATATCCAATATTGTCCTAGTAGCAAAGCCAGATAAACAAATTAGAGTGTGCACTGATTTCAGAGATCTTAACAAAGCCTATCCTAAAGATGACTTTCCGCTTCCAAGCATTGACACTATAGTTGATTTAATAGCTGGCCATGCCATGTATTCATTAATGGATGGTTTCTCTGGTTACAACCAAATCAAGATTGCACCAGAAGACCAAGAGAAAACAACTTTCACTTGTCTGTGGGGAACATACTATTGGAATGTCATGCCTTTTGGCTTAAAGAATGCTAGGGCTACTTATCAAAGAGCTATGACTACGATATTTCATGACATGATGCACACATTCATGGAAGATTATGTGGATGACATATTGGCAAAATCATACACCAGAGAAGGACACCTGGAAATACTGTCTAAAATATTTGCCAGATTGGAAAAATTCAAAGTTTGCCTAAATCCTAAGAAATGTGTTTTTGGGGTTACATCTGGAAAACTTTTAGGATATATCATTTCAGAAAAGGGAATTGAAGTAGATCCTTCTGAAGTTCAGGCAATCATGGAGGTGCCTCCCCCAAAGAACATCAGTCAATTGAGATCATTACAAGGGCGACTTCAGTCCATAAGAAGATTCATTGCACAATTAGCTAACAAAAGTATACCATTCACACATCTCCTGCATAAGAATGTTCCTTTTAGATGGGATGAAAAATGTGAAATGGCATTTCAACAAATCAAGTAGTACATGATGAACCCACTAGTTCTCGTACCACCAAATCCAGACAAACCATTGATCATGTATATTGCTGCAACCGAGACATGTTTGGGGGCATTATTAGCACAAGAAGACTATGAAGAGAAAGAATGTGCAATCTATTACATCAGCAGAACACTGAAAAGTTATGAACTTAACTATACTTTCATTGAGAAGGCTTGTTTAGCAGTAGTCTTCGCTTCACATAAATTTTGACATTACATGTTAACTCATACAATCAATCTTATTTCAAAAATCGATCCACTCAAGTATCTACTAAGTAAAGCATCACTAACAGGAAGGTTAGCAAAATGGGTCATGATTTTGAGTGAGTTTGACAACCACTATGTTGATCGCAAAGCAATCAAGGGACAAGTTATCACAGATCAACTAGTAGATGCTCCTCTACAAGCAGAGCACCCCTTGCACATTGAATTTCTAGATGCCGATGTTTTCACTGTAGAATTCAAGCAACTATGGTCCTTATACTTTGATGGTTCTTTTACTCAACATGGATCGGGGGCAGGAATTCTCTTTGTCACCCCTCAAGGACATACTATTCCTCAGTCATATAGGCTAATGTTTCCATGCACCAATAACATAGCCGAATATGAAACACTAATCACCGGACTAAAGACAACATTGGAATGGAGGATTACCAAGCTACAAGTTTATGGTGATTCATAGTTAGTCATTAACCAAATCAATGATGATTATCAGACTAAAGATGACAAATTGTTGCCATACAAGAAGATGGTTGATGACTTTAAGAAGTACTTTGTAAACATCCAGCTCACACAAATTCCAAGGCTTGATAACAAAGCAGCCGACGCTATGGCTACGATCGAATCATTGGTACAACTCTCAGAAAAATAGACTCGCTATGAATTTATGGTGGAACAATTATTTACACCTGCTTATGACACACCTGAAAGCCAAGTTATCTGCCACTTGGTAGGATCCGATTCACCCTGGTATGGTAAGATTTATGCCTACCTAAAAGATGACATTTTACCACCTGACTTATCTCGCAACCAAAAACGTAATTTTATCCAACAATCCTCTCGCTATACCCTTATCGTTGATACCCTTTATCGCCATGGTCTTGATGGTACTTTACTTTGATGTCTTGAACGCGACGAATTCAACAAAGCTTTACAAGAAGTTCATGGGGGCATTTGTGATACTCATTCAAGTGGACTAACTTTATCCAAGAAATTGATTAGAATGGGTTATTACTGGCCTACGATGGAGAGGGAATCGTTCACTTTTGTTAAAACATGCTCAAAATGTCAGATTCATGGGAATCTTATTCATGCTCCTGGACAAGAACTTCACTCGTTCACACCAACCTAGCCATTCTCTCAATGGGGGTTAGATCTAGTAGGCAAAATTCACCCTTCTTCTTCAAATGGGCATAAGTTCATCATCACAGCGACAGAATATTTCACTAAGTGGATTGAGGCAGTACCTCTCTCTAAAGTCACCAGAAAAAAAATTCATCTTTCATACTCAACTACATTATTTGTCGGTATGGTATTCCTAATGCCATTATTACAGATAATGGTCGACCTTTCAAGAATCAGGATGTTGATGAATTTTGTGAAAGATTTCATGTTCAGCATAGATATTCAATGCCTTACTATCCATAAGGGAATGGCCAAGCAGAGGCCTCAAACAAGACTATACTAAATATTTTGAAGAAGATTGTCAATGACTCAGGGAAGGATTGGCATGTTCAACTCAATCATGCCTTGTGGGCTTACAGAACTAGTGTTCGAACGCCGACAGGAGCAACACCTTTTGCCCTTGTCTATGGAGCAGAAGTCATATTGCCTTTAGAGGTTGAAACACCTTCACTTAGAGTATCACTGAAAGGTCTCATAATAGATGATGAATACAAAGTTTCCCGCCTACAAGAGTTAGAACTCCTAGATGAAACAAGACAGAGAGCAGATGACCATTTGAAAGCATACCAACAGATGATGTCTCACAGCTATAATCATAAAGTAAATCCACATACTTTTCAGGTGGGTGATCTAGTTCTGAAAGAGAACCCACACAATCAACAAAATAGAGAAAAGAAAGGAAAGTTTGAACCAAATTGGCTAGGCCCTTACGTGGTTATTGTAGTATATGGTTCAGGAGCCTACAAGTTATCAACGCCAGAAGGAGACCTGTTTGACAAACCCATCAATAGCATGCATCTCAAGAAATATTATGTTTAAGTCAACTATCATCATCTAGAAAATGTCTTGAAGAAATACAAAAATAGCAGAAAATGTCCTGAAGAAATACAAAAACAGCAGAAAATGTCCTGAAGAAATACAAAAAATAGTAGAAAAAGTCCTAAAAAATATAAAAACAGTAGAAAAAGTCCTGAAGAAATACAAAAATAGCAGAAAAGGTCTTGAAAAAAATTCAAAAACAACGGAAAAATACAAAAAAATCAAAAAAATGTCATAGGGTGAAAACCTGGTAAACAGGCAGTCTATTGACAAAAAAATACAAAAAAAAAATAAAATGTCATAGGTTGAAAACCTGGCAAACAAGCAGTCTACTGATAGAAAAATACAAAAAAATAAAAAAGAAATCAGAAAAATGCAATAAATACAGAAAGTGAAAATCTGGCAAACACCTCTCCATCTATTAGTTCCTGTTTTGCACTTTGGCTTTTTAGCTTTCCTTTTTCTGCATCTTTTTCCGCATCTTAGGGTTATAATCACATCATCCTGCCATCATTTGCCTCGAGTGGTAAAATGTCTTACCAAGGCTTGATCATTGTACATATTCCTTTTTGCAAGTTGTGTCAATAAATGGGGCAAAAACTCAACTGGGGGCACTTCACTTTGATAGCATATTAAAACAGCGAAACAATGTCATACAATCCGATCATGCGAACAAACAACAAACTCATGCAAAACTTTATTTGATCATCGAGCCTTATCATGAACAAATTTTCAGCAGATACCATATCATTGTCTTTTGGATGATCCAAAAATCTGAATAATGTATGAAATAATAGTATTACATTTTTGACCATAGATTGTTTTATTTTTCGATATCATAACTCTGGAGCACACTCGATGATGTACTGAACTAGAGTGGCAAGGAACGAGAATGATTTTTCTTTGTCTACTATCTTGAGGTTAACGGTCAATCTGATGCAAATATGTCACAGGACATGATGACCAAAGCAATATCATCGATGACAGTTCCACATTTGCATCAGAAGGGTGGTTAATCTTTGTCTGTTTATGCAAGAAATACTCAGGTCATCTCAGTTCAATTATACCTCGATGCTTGTGTTCACTTCCTATATCAAAAATCATGAAATTTGTACTCAGGTTATCATTGGCACTAATTTCCCCTATGATGCTTGTACATACTTCCAACATTTTAAACGCTCTATGATGATTCAGGAATGCTTATAACAGGCTCAACAAATTGTTTAGTTTCATTTTAGTTGCATATTTATTAGATCATTGTATAGATCTGCATATTGGATTCACATCAGTGTTTTGAAAGGTTGAATGAAAACATTAACGGTTGTCATGTAGTTTTGAACTCTTTGTGGAGGACATTTGGACATTTGATTCATTTATCACTCATTCATTTTTATCATTATCATTCTCATTCTCATTTCTCATTATATCATTTTATCATTATCATCATCATTCTCATTTATCAATTCATTCATTTTCATAATTCATTATCATTTTTATTATCGCTATCATTTCTATTTCATCATTTTATCATTGTCATTTGTCATTTTATTATTATTATCGTTATCATTCTCATTCCCATTTCTCATTCATTCATTTTTATCATTATCATTATCATTCTCATTTATCATTCATTCATGTTATCATTATCATCATCATTCTCATTTATCCTTCATTCATTTTCTCATTCATTATCATGTTATCATTATCATCATCATTATCATTTATTCATTTTCTCATTATCATCATCATTCTCATTTATCATTCATTCATCTTATCATTCATTATCATTTTATCATTTATTTTATCATCCATTTCCCATTCTCATTATCATTTTCATTATCATTTTATCATTTCTATTTTATCGTTACCATTACCATTATTTTTATCATTATCATTTTATCATTTATCATTTGCTATTATTTATCATCATCATCTCATATTATTTCATTACCATTGCACTCATTTATCATTTCATTATCATCACATTACCATTTTCATGACATAAACATTACCAAACATATCATTTCTCTTTTCATCATTATCATTATCAGTATCACATTCATTATCTCTCATTTTCATATCATACTATTCATCTCTGCATTTGCAACAAAAATTCTAACAACTCATATCTACATCATCACAAATCATTGTATCTCCATCATCCATTTTCATCATATCATTAGATCATCCTGCATCATAAGATTAGTTTGCAAACACAATAAAAACATATCAAAATCCATCTTATATCATACATACATAAAAGTAACATCCATATCACATCACAAATGCATAAACATATCATCATCAAAAACATCACCGCTGCATATCATCACTCATCAAAATAATACAAATGTCCAATGTCCAAATGAAGCTAAAAAGTTCAGAACATAATACATGAGATATGATCAAAACTTAATGCATGCCCTGCATATGAAAAATATATCAGTCCCAAACACTAGCTGGTGGATGCCCCTGAAGGAGCTGGTGCGGAAGGAGGCGGCCTGCCACTAGTCCCTGCATCAGGATCCCGTCGAGGCCCTATAACCTCTATGCCATGTGTCGATGTCCGTGATCGGGTCCTTGTCCTGCTATGTGATCGGGGATACGGCTCTCGCCGCTCGGGAGGGCATAGCTCCTCATATCAAACTCTGTAGTACTCATCCTCTCTGGCTGCCTCAAATCCCTCTGCAATGGCCTCTCATAATGAGGTACTCTCTATGGTACCCATGAGTCTCTGTGCCACACCCTCGGCCTCTAGTGCCCACCGTCGAAGGGCATCCCTCTTTGCTACTAACTGTGCCACCTGGGAATCAGGGGCGGGCATCTGAGCCTGTACTTGTGCCTGAGCCTGTACCTATGCCTGTGCCTGAGCTTGTATCTGCGTCTGGGCCTGTGCAAGCTGTGCCTATAACTGCACTATCATACTCTGAGCCTGAGCTAGCTGGCCCTGTAACTGTACCTGCTATCCCTGAAACATCTCAACCTGACCCTGCAATGTAGCTATCTGTGCATGCTGCGAGGAGGATGACACCCTAATCACTGTCTGAGGTCTGCCACCGGACCTAGCTCATCGAATAATCTGTGCTCTACCAAGACTATCCAACCTCTACTGTCTCTCCTCTCCACCATCATCTCCCCTATCATCCTAATCATCTGAGCTATCCTCCCCCTCATCTCCGCTCTCCTCACCCTCCTCTCCCTCCTCTCCCTCCTCCTCATCTCCCTCCTCCTCCTCTCCTCCACCCATCGCCTGCTCTCTGCTGGCCACACGCTCTTGTCTCTCTGCCCCTGGCTGTGCTGCTATCCTGATCGCCCATGGCTCATCTGGCACTGTAAATCATGGAAATGGATATGTATGAAAGTACTACGCATAATCATCTGTCATCCCTGCATCCTGCACCTCTGGCTTGTCGGTCCATACCTCAGGCTATAAGGTAGAATACTCGGTGTATGTTTCTTGGTATCAAATGCATGGCCCCCATCCAGGATCACCCTTGCACCGCCCATAATGAGCAACGCCATGGGGCATCCCCTGTGTAAATCCAAACTGCCTCAGGACCTGTAATGCTAGAAATATCTCAATAATAAAGGGAATCCGCCCTATCAAATATCATGGTCTGTAGACAAATGGCATCTCTAAGTGATTAGTCGCCCACGCCTCGCAATCTGTGTAGGGTCTCCATATCATTGCATCTATGTCATCCAAAACCCGTCGCCAATACTCTACCTTGCCCAACTTTTGTTGGAAAACTGCACCAGAATATGCATACACATAGGGTCTCCCTGCTGGCCTATCTCTCGTGCAATGTGGTTTCATGACTGCAATATGCTCCCACGCCCAGATCTATAGAAGCATCACCCCACTTGCCAAGCTAGTGGATCCTCTGTAGACAACCTAATAGAGATCGTGATACATGTCGGCCAATATACAGCTCCCCTAGGCAAACCTCTATGGCTATGTCACCATCCACTCCAACATCCTACCCCAACCAACTGCAAATCCCTTCGACCGATGGTTCCGTCCAAGGAAGCCTCTGATAAATGCAGCCAACACAGCAACTAAAGCTGGATACCTGCTGAAATCCTCCCAATCTATCCAGTAGCCACATATGCTCAGATCACCACATATCCGTCGTAGCACCTCGGTACCACCAATCTCCTTGTGGTCATAAACCACAAGGGCACCAACAATTGGGATCCTAAGAATCTTGTATACATCCTCGAGCGTCACACTCATCTCACCCGTCGGCAAGTGAAAGGTGTTATGCTCCGAGTGCCATCTCTCTGCCAAAGCAGTCAACAGCCCCCTGTTGGCCCAAATACCTCATGGTATCGCCAACAAGGGTCCTAGTTCGCAATCTGCTATCAACTGTAACTCTGTAGGGGTAAGCTCTCCTATTCGCTTCCAACATAGTGGGAACCGCTCTCTGATCTGGAGGCTTTTGAAAGCCTCCTATTTTGTTTGATCATCACAAGGACACATCAATCAGACTCATATCATGTGATCTATCTAGCCAACAAAACATATCACTGAATCAAGTACTACATCAATCTATCTGAATATAAAATCAATCTACTCTATCATCATTTACTATTTGTTTTTCTTTTCAAAAATGCAAATTTATCAGCACACAAATCATTTTCTATTTGTACTTCACTCATGAATGCAAATTTATATCCTCATTTTACTATTTGATTTCTATCGCAGAAAGAAAATTTATCAAACATCTACTCTTTGTTTTTCAATCACGAGAAGCAAAGTTATCAACCACACAATCAATCAATCAATCAATTTACTCTTTGTTGTTTGTCACAAAGTTATCAGCTATCTACTCTTTGTTTTCTATTCAGGAAGTGAAGTTATCAGTTCTTTATCAGATTTTCTATCATATCAACATGATGGTACTACAATTCATCTATCTATTGACTAAGGAAGCAATTTAAATCATTATTTTTCATCACACAAGCGTTTTGTGGAAAATTTCCTAAATGCGCTATTTTGTTGCCCAGATGCGCTAAAACACAAATGCGCTAAAGTTTTTCTCATATGCGCTAAATTTTTTCTAAGATGCGCTGAAACTCGGGATGCGCTATTCTATCCTGCCTATGCGCCACTTAAACTCTCAAATGTGCAACTTTATCACTTTGAAACCCTAGCCTTATATGCGCAATTATGTGCCCTAGATGCGCTACAGGATCAACCTAGCAGATTCTATCCTATATGCACTACTCTATCTATCGAATGCGCTAAAAGATCCATTTTTATCCTATGCCTATATGTGCTATGAAATTTCCTATATGCGCTACAAAATTTTTTGAATGCGCTAAAACTTTTCCCAAATGCACTAAAACATGCAAAAAAAACTAAAACCGATCCAAAACATTTGAAAAATTGATCCAAAATGCAAAATTCGAATTCATAAACGGTCAGAATCACTCACCGGTGGTCCATATGTAGCTGGTCTCTGGTATTGGCGCGCTCGCTCGAATCTATGCCTATGCAATGGGATCTCTATCTCGCCAAGTCACTATCAAAGCTCACTTTTTACTGTAGCAGTAGGGTGAAAATGACACTTCATTTTACCCCCTTTTACCTTATAAGGGTCTTTTAGGGTGGGAGTAAATGGCATTTTCCATTTCTTCCATATTATTTTTTTCACTGGGCCATCGCAAATATGATTTATCAGGAGCTAAATCATAGTTTCCCTATCATTCTCGACATCATCTTCCGTGATTTACCTCCCGAGGGGGCATCATCGACATCAAAAATCAGAAACATATCAAGGGCAAATTTTTTTATTTTCTTTGAAGCAATGCGTTTCACACATGACTTCAAAGAGGGGCAAAATGTATACACATAAAAATGGTCATGTCTATAATCCTGGCAATTAATTAAATATTTATTATTTAATTAATTTATCTAAAAGTCCTCTACATATGATTAAATTTAATTAATTTAATTATATTGTTCATTCATCTTATTCTTCCTTCATAAGTAAATAAATTTATTTTATTTAATTATTTTCATACGTCCACTTAATTAATTAAATAAATAAATTTTATTTATTTGAATTAATTATCATTTGTTTGAATTTAAATTAAATCTTTTGATTTAATTAAGTTTAAATACTTCTCTTTCTTCTATTTTAAATTCTTCTTCTAATTAGTTAAATATTTCATTTAATTAATTTCATAAAAGTGATTTAATTAAATAAATCTTATTTAAAGGAATTCAGGCTTTCTTTCTAGAATCACAACTAGATATTTTATTATCTTCTGTTTTCTTCTCATATCATAATTAAATATTTTATTTAATATGATATCTTCTACTTTTTCAAAAAAAAAATTAAAGCTTTATTCTTATCACAAGCTTTCTTTTGCTTTTAAAAGCTTAATTAAATATTTTATTTAATTAAGAAAAAGCTGAATTTCATCCTCAAATAAATAATTGAATTTTTAATTCATTATTTATCAGCTTTAAATCTTTTTTTTATTCTTTTAAAGAAAGATGATTTCTTATCTTCTCATCTTCTCTTTCATTAAAAAATGGAAAAATCTTGTTTTCAATTTTTCTTCTATTTTCTCTTCAGTTTCATCCTTCTTTAGCCATTCGATCTGCCAGGAATTATCACAACCGTCAGTCAAGACAGCCAATCAGAATCATTCGAAAAACTCTATAAATACCTGTGTGAATCCAAACATTGGTAATAGGCAATTAATTAGAGTTCATGCATTTAATTCATTTAGCATTTTAATATCATATCATGTTTATTTCAAGCATATTAGTCTAATTCCATATCATAGCTTAATCTTGCATCATGCATCACATTTAAAATCTCATTCTTTAGGAACACAGTTTGTTGAGCCTAGCCTACAAATCTGAGAGCAAAAGCTGGAATTGACAAAAACACTTAAGATAGAGGACAATAGGATGACAATCGAAGCGGAATATTGAGTTTGCACCTATTTACTCTTTTATGTTCTGTTTTTGATACAATGTCTTATTGGTGTGTTTGAATAAATTTTATTACACATTTATTTATTTTTCGATCACACAAAAATCATAAGCACACTCCCTTGAAGATTGCACCCACTTTGTGTAGTTGTCGTTGAGCGTGGTGAAGCAAAGTGTGGTTATTGGTTTCACCAAGTTAATACCGTCTCTTGAATTCTTAGGGAGTAGATTAGAACTTCTAAACCCTTATCTCCATTTTTTAGTTTGTTTGATCTAGGACCCAAACAATAGAGCTTCATTGTCTAGACCTTCATTGTGAATTGAACAAGCCTAGCATAAGTCCCTTTATGTTACCAGCATATCACAATGACCATTGAGCTTATCCACACATCAAGACCTAGCATAAGGAACCTTGGAATCACCATATGATCTCACAGTCTTAGCATACGTGGTGGTTTTTCAAGAGAGGATAGGGTGTCTTTGGGCATTTTATTTTGATGTTTGGTGTGTCACAAAACATGCATTAACATGAATTGGCACTAGAAGGAGGGCTTGAACATTAGGTTGTTTATTTTCACAAGTGGAGAAATTCAACTAGACAGAACTAGTATGAACTTTGAAATGCCAAATCAGAGATATGTTAGATCTCTTTTATATCAAAAAAATCCAAAAAAAGTGAAAAATTGAAAAAATTCCAAAAAATATATATATAATAAAATAAAATGAAAAATTAGCAAAGAGATTTTTCAATGGATGGTCATTCGTTCCATATTTTTGACTGTCAGGATAGTCTCCTTATGGATATCACTCAGATTTAGGAAAATTTGAATGCACAATTGCATCCTAGGAATTTGTCTCAGTATGATTTGCTAAGCAGATGTCGGATTCATGAAACGACCAAACACGATGAAAGGAATTGCTTGACATTCTTGTCAAGGATAGAGCTTGTTCTCCAAGAGAAATTTTTCTTTTGGGATGTTCCCAAGTCAAGAGTGTTGGACATAGAACCTGATGATTATAGCATTCCAAAAGTTATATATGAGGCCTTCACAAAGTTCACACTTAGAATCCAAAGTCAAATGGAACTAGGTAATGTTTGCTTGAAAGGTGTTTTGCTCCCTCGTTGGTGTTAGATTCACAATGCACCTCATCCATAGTTCACTTGTACATCATGTGAAGAGGCCATCAACTATGCTAGATGTCACCTCTGATTACCAGAGCTACCATATGGATTCGTCAAGGACAAAGCATGGATTGAATATGTCAAATAGACATTTTTAGGACCAAATGAAGAAAGTACCACAATGTCATCCAACGACAAGGAGAATAAGTCACAATAGGATAATGTGGTCAAGCTTAGGGATCAAGCAGATGAAGATTGTTCCTACATCATGCTAGAACAAGAGGTCATTAGAGTAAAGATTGAATAAGAAACGGAATACATCCAAGCAAGAGGAACCACCCAAAGCAACTGTCATCATAAGAAAATAAATGAATATATAGAATTGCAAGTTATTGAACATCATCAAGAACTAGGAATGGACTTAGCTAAAAGTAGAGATGGTATGAGAAATTTCCAACATTCATTCATCCAAGGAGGAAAACATGAAGAAGGAAGTGATTCTAGAACACTTCAAGAAGGAACGGTCCTTGATGAAAAAGTTCAATCATGCATGAACAAGATGGAAGAAATGATAAGCAGCTTAGATGATCAATGGGCTACCAAGATGGAAGTAGAATATGAAATACATTTCACGTCAACACTCGATCCATTGTTCATAGTCATGGAGGAATTTCTTGATGAAATTTAAGCAAATGGAAGGCTACTTGACAAATAAGCAACTGTGACAGAGACGGAAAATGAAGAACAATTCAGGTTGGGGCTTGATCCATTGTTAGGGATTCAAAAGGAGCCAATGCATGAAATACTCCAAATTTCCAAATTCTCATTTGAATCCAATTCCCGCCACACTCCACCCAACCTAGAACGTAATGTTTATCTCCATGTTTCGGATGCAAGTAGTATGGTTCATCATCAACTCTGACCTCCTGATGAAGCAATGGATGATGAGCAAGAATTCACGCTTGCGAATGAAGACCACCAGGTTGTATCTATCCCTACTATTGATTACAAGGAATATCATTTTGATTATGGAGATTTAGGAGAGATAAATTGTTTATGGATTAATCATGGTCTGGGTGAGTTTCCCCAGTTACTAAACTTTCCTGAAGTTTTGCTTGAGTTTTAGATTTGTCCTTTGAAAGAATATTTTTTGAGTTTAAAGATAAGTTTGCAAAACTTTGCACTATGACCATTGCTTTGTTATTACTGCGCATCATGAGAAATCATGTTAGGAGTTGTATATACTTAGGTCTTTTGGCTATTGTTCGCTTAAATTTTTTGTTTTTGTTAGAATAGGTTTTCTTTTTTGTTTAGTCTACTTTCAATAAATGGGCTCCCATTTGTGAAGGGCGTTGTATCTTAAGAACTCTAGTGTTTGTACTAAATCATGTTCAGTCCATTTCTTGGATAAATATTTGTGGATAATCTTTGAATTCTAGATTAATTATTTTTAAAGTATCTTAAGGTTAAGGTTAGTACTTGACTAGAGAGGGAATCATCTATTGTATCTTGACACTGAGTCTTACAGTTATTATATCTCACACACTTAATGAATTCTTTGAGTCATTATGGTTTCCTAGGCAAAGTCATGGCTAAAAAAATAAAAAGTCTTACTTTAGCACCACTATAATGCTCAAACCCATGTGAGCTTCATTTCTTACAAGCCAAAGTGTGGAAATATGTGAAAATAATATTGAAATGAGAGAAAAAAATAAAAGATCAAAACAATTGGCTTTGGATGTGCAGACATCTCTATAGGCATACACTCAATAACAAAAATAACAAATCATAAATCATTAGAAGTAGAGAAATCTCCATGAGATTATAGAAGATAACCTCGTCGGGGTTATGGATTCTCGCTAGCAACGAGGCTCTATCCAAGGATGCTTTTGGAGTTAAGACAAAACTGCACTAGAATGCCATGATGGAATCAAAGAGTCATAATGGTCTTATGAGACAGAAATGAATGCATTTTCACACACTCATGACTGGAGGATAAAAGTTCTTGATACAGTCTAGGATTCCTCTTCCCTTTTGAGTACTCTTCTTAGCCAAGAGGTAAGTTAGTTAGAATTAATCAAATATTTTGGGTTTGAAGTAGATTCTTTTTTTGAAATTCAAAAACATTTATGCAGGTTGGTGCTAGATGTTGTGACCTTTTCACACAATGCCCCATTGCAAATGGGGACCCTTTGTTTTTGCTTTTGGGTTTTTTGCCTTGGCATCGCAATTGCTAATCACCATGTTTCTTTTACAATTTGGAGTTAGAGTTTTTAAAGGGTCACCTGAGCCAAGTGAAGAATTTGAGCTTGAATTAGTGCACAAACATCATCAGATGCTTAGAAGGCCTGAAGGACAAGGATTGCCTGTTGTTTGAGTCAATTCTGACACCTCCTAATTTTTGGGGATTTTCACTCTGGCCCCCTATTTTGTAGGGACTTTATTTTTGGCACTTTTAGCCTATTTTGGACTTCCTATTTTTTAGGGATTTATTTTTGGAAAGTTGCTATTTTTGGAAAGTTTCTATTTTAGGAAGATTTCTATTTTTGGAAAGTGTCTGGGTCATGGTTTCAACATTGTCATCTTCATAAGAGCCTTGAAAGTGGAAATAAGTGAGAAATTTTAGATGAACCAAATGAAGGCAAGAAAATTGACTAAGTGTTGATAACGACATGAACTTGTGACAAGTCTGCCCAAAGAGATGGCTTAAGACCTTGCCAAGTCCGCCCCAATCAAATATTGTTGTTTCTGGGGCCTGACATGGGGGGAGTCTTCTTTTGTCAGGAATTCCTTCGGTCGTGTGTCACAATTGTCTCATGCTTCTTTTCCCTATGACCTTGATTCTTTCTTCATGGAAGAGGACCCAATTTCTTATGTGGGTAAGTTGATGGGTGGAAGTTCTCCATGCATGGAAAAGTTGAAGCTTGTAGATCCATTGAAATTTTCTTGCACTGTGGAAGGGCTTGAAGTGTTAGTGCTTGATGATGTTCTAGATGATGCCATGGTAGATCTTCAACTTTTAGTTGTTGGTAAGTTCCTCACCTTTTAGCCTAATATTGACCAAGTTAGAAAATGGGTTGATTCAAAATGAAATTTAAAGGGTAGTGTGAATATAAATGTTATGGTAGGTGGTCTATTTCTCTTTGGATTTATGGTGCAGTAAGATTTAAAAACTTTTTTTCCTTGTGTAAATAGAAGCTGAGGTTTGACTCGTCTATGGATCTTGGTACTGTTGCTCCAACCTGGATTCACCTTTCAAGCCTCCTTTTGGAGTTTTGGAACTATGGGGTCTTTCAAGGAATTTTTAAATTTTTTGGGACCCTATTAGTAGTGGATAAAGTTACCCAACAAATATCTCAATTGGTTTTTGCAAGAATCTATGTGAATGTAGAAGTTAATTCTATTTTACCAACCAAAATTGCTTTAAAATATAAATATGGCAAATGGATTCAGACAATAGAATATAAGAATACCAATGTCTTTTATCAAAACTATAGATTTTTTGGGAATTTGAGTGATGCCTATAAAAATCAGTCTTTAAGAAACAATATTTTTTTGGTAAGCAAAAGAAACCTTTGACTATTAAGGTAGTATAGATGTTGTTATCCCTAATGTTTCGGGTGACGGTTCTAAGGTGGATCTTTAGATGGAAAATGATCAGAACAAAGAACTCTCAAATGACAACAGTAGGATGGAGGCTTATGTCCCTAATGTTTGTTTTGGGGATATGTCGAAAGATGCAAACATTGTGAAGATGGATAAAGCCATAGTAGAAAATGAGAATGTTGCTCTACCCTAGGAGAACCAAAATAGTGATAAAGAGGTTGGTTAAGAGGAATTAGTTCAAGAGGAAAAGGATAAGGACAAAGTGGAGGATCTTCAAGTCAAAAATAGTAAAGGTTCAATGTTAAAGGGGGAATAGGATTTAGGAACTAGAAGGCCTAATGAGTGGCCCAAAGAAAGGGAAGGAGGTACTTTACAGAGTAATGAAAGGAAGGATTGGTTAGAATCCATGGAACTACTAGGATTTGGTAATTCCAGTTCTCATCCTAACCCTAAGATGTTAAAGGAGGACTCATTAGAAGAAGAATGGACACAAGTAAATGAAAAACAAAAAAGGAGGAAAAAGGTTGATGTTGGAACGGAAAAAAAATAGGTAAGACCTTCACTTAGAGATTCAAGGCCTCAAGATATGGCTAGGGGTGTTACAATGGGAAGGTGGAAGATAGTAGATGGCCTCTCAAGGGCTAAAAAATAAGAAGAAATAACTTGGAGGAGTGGGTTTCTCCTATTGGTTTCATTTCTTTATGTCTCCAATGAAGATTTTAGCTTGAAATATTAGATGGTTGAATAAGCCTTTCAAACAACATTTGTTGAAAACCTGACTAGTGGATATTAAAGTGGATATTTTGTTAATTCAAGAAAGTAAGATGAAATAAGTGATTTTTTACAAGTTAGTGAAAAATATTTAGCCTACTGTAGATTATTTTGTTATTGCAAATTATTGTCAAGAGCATTGAAGAGTAGATTTATCAAGCATCTACAACAACAATTGAGATCATATCATCATGTCAAAGTTATGTGTGTTCATATTATGTTTTGGAGCTAACATTGTGATGTAGGTTTCAGTCATTCAAGAAAGCATTCAAGCATCAAATCAAGCAATCATTCAAGACAATTCAAGCAAGATCCAATCCTTAGAGAGATGCACTAGACTTCAATCCTCTCAGAGCGGCCATTAAGGGTTTGGTGAGTTGTGACATAGATTTGTTCATTCATCAATCATTGTCATTTGTCGCTATCTTTCATTATCAAGGTTTAATTACCAAACTAAGATTTGACTAAGGCAAACCCCTATTCACCAAAAACAAAAAAAAAACCCTCTTTGTGTGTTTAGATTTGTAGTTGAAGAAGGATTCAAGATTGATCAAAAGTGCAATTTTGCAAAGTTTTCAAAGTTCTCATCAAATTTGTCAAGCCATAGCAACACATTTGTAGAATTTATTTCTAGCTTTCCAATAGTGGAATCTGGTGGAATTGGGAGTGCAGATCCAAGGCCAGAGGATTGTGAAATCAGATTTTGGATCCTTGTGCAAAGACCTATTCACCCTAGGGTGAATCTATCCCAGCAGGACACTCAACAACCACTTTTGGTGGTAGGTGCACATCAATTTCCCCTTCTCAAATCTTCCTAAAATTTGTAGTTTATGTTTGTGTTATCCTTTAAATTTTCATTTCATTTTTTATGTCATACAATTAAGTGCATTTAGTATTTTATTTTTATCTCCCCAAAGTGCATTCTAGTCATATTTATCATTTTATGTCATACAAGAAACAATAGATCTCCTAATAGGGTTGACTCACCTAAGGGTTGAAAGTGAATCATACCTTTGGGAGATCTCTTTTCCTAATGAAATTAGAAGAAAGATAGGTGCATCAATATCCTTGTTGACATCCCGGATGGCACAACAACATTGTAAACAGAATATTGCTATTTTATTTCTCCTGAAAGGGAAAGATGGTCACATGGATATCTTAGCTCCCAAGGTCTTGGTAGTTGGGTCTCAACTGTGTTGATATCCCTCAGTGGTCAATGTAAGAGTAATATTCAAGGGGCCTACTGGTGTGAGCTTTTGGACTATTGTGAGAGAAAACATGAACTTAAAACCTATTCTAATCGAGGTTTTAAAGAAATGTAAAAAAAAAGGGATCAGGGCTTTGGAACAAAAAAGAATGACACTTCATCCGAACTAACAGACCTGTCACCTTCCAAGGGATTCCTAACTAAAACTGTAGAACAAAGTCAACTTGTGACTAACACAACTTCATCCATTCACAGTGCTGATTTCAACAACAAATTGCAAGTTACCATTCAAATAAAACATAAAACCAAACTTCATTCCTTGAAATCTTTCAAATCAAATGATCAACTCAAGAATAACACCATTCTAAAACAAAACATGAAGTAGATTAAGATCTGGTTGCTTCTACTATCAATGAGACAGATAAACAACAATTACAAAGTTGGCACAATCACCAGTGTACAGAAAATCTGTTGCTCCAAATTGTTTCCATTTACTCTAAGAAAGCTAAAAGATACATTAATCTATTCTGATTCTCCTTCCTAACTGAGAAGACAAAAATAAGCTCCTATTACAAAGAGTCAGGATCAACTTCTATCCCCTCTACTTCTATTGATTTCTAACTACTGGTTCCTAAAATTCTAACTCTAAAACTTCTCCCCTCTACAAAGAGGCAAGAATGACTTATATACAGGATGCAACAAAAAGAATGTGATGTCCCTTGCTTTAGGGTTTATAAAATATCTACACCTGGGAGAGTCGGTTGTGCATTCAACTTGAATCCTTGCTATCTATGTCGGTGAAGATCGTCTCCTAGAAAGATCTGCAGATTTTTTTGCTGCTACAACATTAATTTTTGGCCTCCGTGTCCATTTCAAATCTCTAGCGGAGCTGCTTTGAGTGCCCTAAAATATCGCCATAAATGTCGAGCTACCTTTGTCAGTAGATACCACTTTCCCCTCTTTCACAGCTTTATCTTCTTCTTTTGGTGTTCTTTCTGCCTCTTGATCCGCTCTCTGCAAGCTCGTCGATGTAGCATGGGCCAGTCGGTGAGAGGTTCCAGCGAGCCACAAAGGTCATACCGACCTCACAAAGACATTTGGCAAGACGTCATGGAAAAATCGTGTCCTCTCGGTGAGCTCTCATTTCCTTCGGTGGCCCCCTCTTTCGGTCGGCAGGACATCTGCCTTCGGTAAGATGTCATGGTGGGCGCTAAGAGTTACAGTGATATGTTCCTTCATTGGTGGATTCACCACTATCGAAAAGACACGAGATAGTCACTGAGACCACATGGAAAAACCCTTATTTTCTTTGGAGTCTCCTTGACATCCTTTGTTGAACCTTTCACGCCAGTTCCTATTTTTTTGTTTTGGCGTGACTTTCTTCCTTTGCCAAGAGCTTGTGGCGAAGGCATGATCCTTGGTCGAGCCCATCTTATTATCAGCAAGACCCTTTGGTTGTCAATGAGACTCTCACCAAAGGAAAACATATCGAGGCCCTTTACTCAGTCGGCGAGACATTAGGGATTTGCCGAGACATCCCAGCGAAGAGAGAACATTGTGCCGATAGTGAATACCTTTTGCCACCTGTCGGTGAGACCTGAAGATCTCGTTGAGACTTCTTGGTGGGGAGAGAACCTTATGGTGATATAAGAACCCATCCGAAGGTAGTCGGCAAGACCTTTTGTCGAGATCCTTAAGAAATATCCTCATGCATACGACTTGATCCTGCAAAACAAGGTCTTCATTAGAACAATACATTAATATCATGATTTTTACCAAAAAGAAACTTAACTCCGGTGGAGGCGGAGCCAACACAGGACTGGGAAGAAAAATTAAACAAGTCCTAGTAGAACTAGGACTAGAACAAAACATGACCTAGAAACGACATCCCCCCACCTTCAAAACTGGTGGGGGCAGGGCTAAACAAAAATTGGAACTGGGACTGGAGTCAGGGCGGGAATGAGCCAGGGAAACAACCAACATTTTCAAGTTTACACCCCAAACCGACCATGCTTCTACGAAGAAATGCAAAACACAAAAGGATAGCAACTAAAACACTGGCGGATCTAGAGCAAAACGACGAACAAAACCGAGGTCGAAACCAAATCCAAACCAAAAAATTTGAGGAAGTCTCAAAGTTAAATCTCGGATTCCATTCCAAACCCACCTCCGACGTCACCCAAAAAGAGGAAAAGAATGGAACAAGAAGAAAGAGAAAGGGGAAGGAAAACCCCACAGGAAAAATAGAGGAAACCAAAAGCGAAAGAACCAAAAACGTGGAACTAGGATCAACACTAAATCCTAACCAGGAACTTTGAGGAAGTTCTCGGGTTTGGCCCCAATTCTGGTTCTGGGTCCGCCAAAATGAAAAAGAAAAATTCCCAAGGCCGAAAAGAAAGTTAAGTCAAAGGACACTTACCGACAAAGACCAACGAAGAGGGAAGAAAAGGTGGGGTTGGACCCGGGACAGGGCTCAAACGAGGCACTTTGAGAAAGTTCAACATTCTGAGTTGGTCCCGGACCTGACTCTGACAAAGAACGAAGGAAGAATACAAAGAACAATTTGAACCAGAACTGGGGAAGAAACAAGACCAAAACATAGAAGGAATTTCCAAGTCTGGTATTGGTCCCGGTTCTGCCCCTGACAGAACTTTGAAAGGAAAATGCCTAAGGTAGAAAACCAAAGGCAAAAGAGAAAAAGACAAAAAAAAAAAAGGGGGACCCATTTTGATCCAGATCAAAGTGGGGTGGTTATGCAAGGCATAACAATCCTTTGATTCCATATTTTTGCCATCACCCCCTATTTTTCTTCATTTCATTTTGGTGAACCCGACATTCTTACACTATAAAATTTCTGATTTGGAGATCTTTTAGACCCTAGAGCTAGGATTTTGCATTAGTTTGCATTGCATCTCATTTAAGGTTTTCAAAATTGCATTAGTTTGCATTTCATTTAGAATATTAATATTGTATTTTGCATCCTTTAAAATCTTAAAAATTCAAAAATTGGCATACATATTGCATTCGTTTCACATAATAGTCTGCATATTAGTGTTTTCTAATCATTTAAATCAAAAAATTCAAACAAAATTGCATCTAGAATGTTGTCATTTTGCTTGTTGTTTGTCATCAAATTGCACTTGCATTTCATCATAAATTTCTAGAAATTTGTAACTGATAGTGTCTATTTAAAACTTGAATTAGAGACCTTAAACATTAACTCATAAACCCACAAATTAATTTTTCAAGCCCCTATGCAAGGACCCATTCACCCTAGGGTGAATCTGTCCTTATACAGGTCATTTTTTGAATTTCTAGGAATTAATCTGTCTTTGTTTGCTTTATTTCTGGTTGTTTTCAAATTTCAATTTTAGTTTATGGAATTACACTGGAACCTCTGAAAATGGTGGAGTTCTATCATATGGTTTAAGACTTAAAGCACACCCACTTTCTAGTTATTCCACTCAAGGATAATCCTAGAGATCTCATTGCAAAAGAGAAAGAGATCTTGCAATAGGGTTGTCCTAGGGGATGAATGCAAACTAATAAGGGGTTCACCACCAAGCTAGGGCTTGGAAAGAAAAATGCAATGCAAGATGAAATGTTTAAACCTAGTTTGATGCAATGCTTCACTAAATGACCTAGAAATGCATGAAAAACATAATAACAAGCTACAAGATGAGATGTGTGCACCTAGAAATCTGGAGATGATTGGAAGGAGCTCTGAAATACTAGAAATTATGACTTTAATGCTGAGTGGGGCTCATTCACCAAGCTGGGTGAATCAGTCCAAAATATGGGTTTCTATGCGAGAACAAGAATCTAAAAAATGGGTATCTAAAACTACAAAATATCAAAATTGACCTAAACTGGGACTCATTCTCCCAAGGTGGTGAATGAGTCTAGTTAGGGTTTTTTGGAGCTTTAAAATCTGAATATGGTCTTCAATGTTTTCTCTTTCTGTTCATTTTTGTTTTCGGATCTGAAACTCTAATTTCAAACCTGTAGATGACTTTTTGGTGAAGATTATGACCTTGCAAACAGGGAGACAACTCCAACAACTTTATCCAAGCTTGTAACCTAATCTTCAATGATCCTTCAAGTCTTCCAAGCACCTAGATCTGCAATTACACAAAGAGAGAGAGAGAGAGAGAGAGAGAGAGAGAGAGAGAGAGAGAGAGAGAGAGAGAAGAGTGTTGATTCTTAGAGGATAGGGGTTTGCCTTGGTCAAACCCCTTGTAGGTAATTATACCAAATGATGAGAAAATGAAATGAAGGCATGACACATGAAACAAATAACATGAATCATGGAAAATAATTCCTTGAATGATTCCTTCTAAATGATGTCATGTAAATCTACAACTCAACATGAAATAGCCATGAAGGATGTAGATCTTGATCTTGACACTAGGAGTAGAATAATGCTTGATCTTGGATCTTCAATGCTACATCACAACACTAGCTCAATAGCATGAATGGTGAGTGATATTCTTGACATGATGATGGATCTTGAATTGGATCAACAATTGATGATGAATTATGCCCTTTTATACCTTACAAATGATCTTGAATGCTCTCTAGATGATCTTGTAAAGTCTTGGAATGCTTAACTCTTGAATGCTTGACTTCATATCATGAATGCTTGATGAAATAATGATTTGAGACCTCATTTATATAGAAAATCCATCTAATATCATGTGTATTAGATCCCAAAGGCTGACATACATAAGATTTGAACTTAAAACCCAATTTTTCTCGCTCAAAACCTTGAAAATAGGCCAAATGGGACTCATTCACCAAGTTTATATAGAAAATCCATCTAATATCATGTGTATTAGATCCCAAAGGCTGACATACATAAGATTTGAACTTAAAACCCAAATTTTCTCACACAAAACCTTGAAAATAGGCCAAATGGGACTCATTCACCAAGTTGGGTGAATGGGTTCCACCTGGATGGGACTCATTCTCCCAAAGTGGTGAATGGGTCCCACAGGGACTATTTTAATTGCTAAAGTATCGGGGAGTATGTAAATTAAGCTTATTTGTTGATCTTGTCTAGTTTTTTATTGAAATATGCCTCAGGATGCACAATATAGGGTCTTAGGGGCCTATTAATGATGATATTAAGGTCATAAATGCAAGAGGGCCCAAAATTCAATGTGAAAGTGTAAATAAATATACTTTACATCATTAAATTAAGGAAAAATTAGGTCAATTTAGCTTAAAAGGGCCCTAAATCCAATGTGAATGTGTCAAAAATATTACAACACTAGATCAGGTCAACTTTGTTTACAAGCCTCCTATATTTAATGTGAAAGTGTAAATAAATACACTTTACATCATTAAATTAAGGAAAAGTTAGGTTATTTAGCTTTAACAAGGCCCAAAACCTAATGTGGATGCGTAAAACACATCACAACACTAGATTGAGGTGATATCAAGTCTAATTTATCATTAATTATTCTCGAAGTAAGCAAGGAAAAGGTGTACTTTTTCTATTACCACATTTAGCCCCTACTTTAGTGAGAGGATGAACTTGCTTCAGATTCACACTAAAGTAGACATTCAAGAGGGGTCCAAGTGCGCCGATGCAGATGGTCTAGGATAACAAAGATCAAGGAGGTGATCAAGCTCCCCAAATCAAAGATCCTACATCAAACCAACATAAGCATAAAAGGAGAAGTATAAGGTGTATGATATGCACCATCACAAGATACATGAACATACAATGCCAAATACATAAAGAAGAAAGAAAATAATAAGATGGGTGGATCCAGCTTTGAAAAAAAATGCGCTCACTCTGGGGCCACAAAATTTCAAGTCATCTGTGAGGTGAGTAATCCAAGATGGTGAGACACATGCACTCATGGTTGTTATGTGCTCACCCACACATGTGAGTGGCTAAGGGAAAGTCATGCCCTCATTCAGCTTCTTGTTAAAGCATACAAAGTTATACCTCCTAATAACTTTAATAAGGTGCCACACAAAGAAAATGATTTTTGACCTTCATGAGGCAAGCAAAGCTTCATATTCTTGGAGCTCATGAACAAACAAGATGTCTCCATAGGCATGCAAAGTGTGTTATGCAAGGTCACCATGTAATGATTGTTGTAAGTGTAAGGTACATTCAAAGGGATTTTTCTTAGTTCATGCAAGGTCTCTTCTTAGGGAACATTGTGCCTAATGTCTCCAAGAGAGGACAAGTCAAATAAATATCACACTCTCAGAGGAAATCAGGCCCAATCACACCACCAAGAAAAGGATGCATCACAAGAAGAAAGAAAATCGCACAATGAAACATGAGTTTTGATGTATTCCCCCACTTTAAAGTGGTTGCTAACACCATTACTGTGAGCAATTGCTTTAAAGTAGAAGAAGACATGAGAGGTTATTTGGAAAGGCCTATGTCAAGTCATATGTTTTCGAATCAAACTACATCATGGATAAGTATGTCACATGTGAGCCAACTTAAGGCATGTCAACCACATCCCAAGCTTGCTCTTATATATACATGAAAGGTGATCAACTAGCCAAAAGAGACAATGACAAGTAACATACAAGGACAAGGATATCTAAATCATTGCCACCACTTAGTGCAGGACAAGGGTGAGCCAAAATGAAAAGAGGAATTAGATGCTTCAACCCAAGGGAGAGCACCACACTCCTTAAGATATTAAATTTTGTTACTCAAAGCCTTACATTCATTAGTAGAATGACCATGAACTCTATGATATGCATAAAATGAATGTTTGTAGTAAAATTTATTTCGTGTTCTTGGAGGGAAAGATATCAAACAATCTTAGAGGAATCTCGACAAGATACTCTCTTGATCAATAGTAGAAGATGTTGCTTTATTTTTTGACAAATATATCTCTTGCTTAGTAAAAGATGTCATGCTTACACAAGACTAATTAGATTGTGAGATTTTGTACTCTTCTTTAAAGTAAAGTGTAAAATCTAACAAATTCAAATCCTTAGTGTTTTGCGAGATGACATTGACATTAAGCAAATATTTATTTGTTTCTTTCGTTCCTTTCAAAGAATAATGATCAACACCACTAGTGTCTAGTAGTTCAGGATGCACTAATGTTAAGGTTGGCTTAGAAGGATGTTTTGTAATAGTGTTGATATTAAGTGAAGGCTTGTTTGATGGTTTTATTTCTATCAAAGGACAATAACCAATACCAAGAGTTGTTTCTTGTGTGTTAGGTTGTATAGGGACACATATACCTTGTTCATTAGTGCCACATCCTTTTCCATTATAACCGATTTGTTTCATAAGATCATAACATCTTCCATAAAGTTTTTTCATTTATTTTGGATTCAGTGGTTGTTCATAGTTAAGCTCATCAAAGTTTGTTATATAATTTGTTTCATTTAAAGTGGTTGAGGTGGATGCTTTCGAAGGGTCTTCCGAATTTTGTGTTGAAATTATTTATTTTTCCTTTCCCTTTTTAGAGTTTTTTCTTATGATCTTGTATTCTCCCATGAATGTTGGTGTGAAATCTAAGGAACCCCAATCATATTCTAATTGCTTTGTCACTTCCTCAGTATGTTTTTCTTTGTCTTTTTGTTGTGTGGATTCCACTTTTGTAGTTGGTGTCAATGTTTTCAAAGTATTTTCCTTGTTTTTCTCGAGTTGTAAAACATTGTAAGGATCATTATAAATTTCCAATGTGTACACTTTGTTTTTGTAGACATACTTCATTTTACCATGAAGGGTAGAAGGCACTACATGCATTTTATGAATCCATGGTCTTCCTAAAAGGAGATTGTATGAAAGATCATGAGGCATAACGTGAATAGGAGTTTGTAATGTAACTTTTTCAACTATAATAGGCAAAGTAATCACTCCAAGCGGTTGTCTTCCCACATTATCAAACCTACTAATAGATAAAGAGGCAGGTTGAATTTTTGATTTATCCATGCCAAGCCTATCCAAAATATTTACACTACACACAGTAAGAGTAGATCCATTGTATACGAGGGTTCTTTTTATTCCCATTTGATTATATTTAGCTATTATCATGAAAGCATCACATTGTTTTTGCACTTCCAAAGCAGGGAGCTCACTTTGGTGGAAAACAATGTCAACATTTATTCCTTGAATCAGGGATGCTATGTCATTCGGTTGTACATTAGAAGGGATAGTAAATTATTGTAAATCACTTTCAATCATGTTATGATAGTGAGGGGAGTTTTGAATAAGGTCCCACAATGATATCTTAGTGAGAGTATTTTTTAGTTATTCAACAAGATTGTACTCCTTTCCACTTTGTGGAGATAAATGAGGAGGACCTGGTAAGATGGGGTTAGGAAATGGGAGGGATGTTGGAGGTGTTTGTCTTGGTTGTGGATTGTTTCTAGTGTTATATGTATGAGCAACGATATTATGACTCAGTTGTTGTGAAACATTATTCTTAGGTGGGTAAAGGATAAGTTTGGGTTTGTTTTGAGTTTGATGTTTGTGTGATGGTGGGTAAAGAATTAGAAGACTCTTAGGATGTCTCATGGGGTATGTAGGAGGTCCAATATTGAAGGGGGATCTAATGGACACTTTTGCATTCATAACTTCAGTGATCTTGGTTTTGATGTATTTGTAATAAAGGGAAATCTAGAATCACCTTATTACCATCACCAAAGGAAGCCACACTACTATTGTCATTTTCTTTCACCATGATATCCTCCCTAGGAGGAGAGTTTTTAGGAGAACTACAAACCAAATATTCTTGACAGTCAAGGATTGGTTCTTCCAAAATAACTTCATCACAAGTAAGGGAATGATCAATGGTTGAATTGTCTTGCTCAATAAGGGTTTCCCTAGGTAAAGAGGGATAACTAAGATTCTCATGACTTTCATCTATCAAAGTATCTTCCTCACAAGTATGAGAGATACTAGGGGAAGCACAAGTATGATTTTCATGATCATTTATGATTTCATTCCTTTGTACCCTAATGTCTTCCAAAATAGGATAGGTAGGGGAAGGATCATAAAGAGGGTTGTTATATACTTTAAAGGTTTGATCATGTAACACCAACATATCCTCATCATTTAGAATCTCATACTCTTCCACTAAATTATTTTCACAAGAAAAGGGGCAATGGAAATTAGGTAAGGTGATGTTTAGAAATGTGTCTATGATCTCATTCTCTTGTGATATATCTTCCAATGTAGGAGATTTTGTAGAAGAGGAGTTTTCAACAATGTTATGATTCTCAATGAGTGCATATTCTAACATTAAAATACCTTCGTCAGATGTAGGAGAGGTATTAGGAGAAGAGCAACTATGATTGTCAGGATTTTCTATATTTTCATCTTCTTCTATCACATCATTCCCACAATATAGGAGATATAAGAGGAGGTGTAGGTCTAAGGAAAGCATTGACATTTTCACTTTCTTGCACTAAGAGAGTCTCATAACTAGGGAATGCATTGAATGAATGACTAACTTTTTCTTTGCAAACTTGGAAAAAAATGAAACTAACACTTTTCAACAATAATTTATGCAAACTTGAAATGCAATGTAAAGGCCTAGAATGAAATGTGTAGATGCAATTTTTAGATTTCAAAGAAGGTAATTTTTTTATTACACTATGCAATGATCTAAAAATGAAATGTTGTAGATGAAAATTTGGAATTAAGCAATGCATAAAATGGACCAATTTAAGATAGATTTAGTAAAATGCATGAAACAGAAATTCAACCCACTAAAACAGCTAATTAATGGCATCAAACAAAAGTGTAAAAACAAGTTTTTTAATGCTATAAAAGGAAGTTTCAAATGTGCACTAGGACTGATTCACCCAGAGGGTCGAATGAGCCCTAGTGAGGGTTTTCTTCAAAAAATTTAGAGATTTTTAAGTGATTTTTATTCTTTTTAATTTGTATGATGTGTAACCTAAGTGCAAATATAATTTTTAGATGATTTTCAATGATTTGAGATGCAAAAATGCAACCTATATGCACTTTCACTAATGTAAAAATTAGAAGCCCTAGAATGCCAATTAACTAATACAAACCCTAATGCAATGTTAATGCAAGCAAGATCTAGGATGATAATGCACTCCAAATTAGAATTAAGGTATTCTAAATGTAGGTTCACCAAAATGGAACCTCTAAAAATGGTGGAGTGCTATCATATGGTTTAGGACATAGAGCACACCCACTTTCTAGTTATTCCACTCAAGGATGACCCTAGAGATATCAATGCAAAAGAGAAAGAGATATTGCAAGAGGGTTGTCCTAGGGGATGAATGTAAACTAATAAAGGGTTCACCACCAAGCTAGGGCTTGGAGAGACAAATGCAATGCAAGATGAAATGTTTAAACCTAGTTTGATTCAATACTTCACTAAATGACCTAGAAATGCATGAAAAACAAAATAACAAGCTACAAGATGAAATGTGTGCACCTGGAAATATAGAGATGACTAGAAGGAGGTCTAAAATGCTGGAAATTTTGAATTTAATGTTGAGTGGGACTCATTCACCAAGCTAGGTGAATCAGTCCAAAATTTGGGTTTTTGTGCGGGATCAAGAATCTGGAAATGGATATCTGAAAGTGGAAAAATATCAAAATTGACCTAAACTTGGACTCATTCGCCCAAGGTAGCGAATGATTCTAGTTAGGGTTTTCTCAAGCTTTAAAATCTAAATCTAGTCTTCAATGTCTACTCTTTCTATTCCTCCTTTTTTCTGAATCTGAAACTCCAATTTTGGACCTGTAGATGACCTTTTGGTGAAGATAATGACCTTACAAATGGGGAGACAACTCCGAAAAATTTCTCCAATCTTGTAACCTAATCTTCAATGATCCTTCAAGTATTCAAAGCACCTAGATTTGGAATTAGACAAAGAGAGAGAGAGAGTGTGTGTGTGTTGTTAGGGGATAGGGGTTTTCCTTGGCAAAACCCCTTGTAGGTAATTAAACCAAATGATGAGAAAATGAAATGAAGGCATGAAACATAAAACAAAGAACATGAATTATGGACAATAATACCTTGAATCATGCCTTGTAAATCATGTCTTGTAAATCTACAACTCAACATGAAATGGCCATGAAGGATGTAGATCTTGATTTTGACACTAGGAGTAGAATAATGTTTGATCTTGGATCTTCAATGCTACATCACAACACTAGCTCAATAACATGAATGATGCTTGATATTGTGTGAACCCCAACCTTGGTACCTGCAAAACAACAGAATAAACAAGTTAGACAAGAGATTGCAAACCAAAACAAGGATTCCCTATGAAATCCATTTACAACATTCAAACTAGGAAGAAAATATTAAAGAACACAATGGAAATGATAAAACAAAGATTGAATCCTAATTAGATGTGAAAACTCATGATCCCATGGGGGAATTGGTGCCAATTTGATGTGAAAATTATCCCTTTCCCGATTCCTAAGATGCGAGCTTGATATGTTGATGAAGATTTGATCCACTTTGTTGATGTTGAAGAGTGCTCCAAGCTAAAATCTGCAAAACCCAACTATGATTCAAGAATGATTGATGAAATTTGATGGATATTTGAGCATGGTAACTTTGCATAAATTGTGGATGATGAAATGAGGATATGAGCTCTTTATTTATAGAATTCCAAGATGGATGAATGTCCAAATTTGAGTAATGTGGGACTAACATTCATCCAATGGAAAGATACCAATCTATAAATGGATGAAGGATGTTCAAGATTTGGGGTTTGTGCCAATAAATGCATAATTTTGAATTTCAAATTTGTTGAAATAACATGTAAGAGGGAAGGGAAAATTCAATAAATGCCACTTGGCTCAAGGAAAAGGACATATAAGATGAATTTATTGCCTTGTTGGATGTACATGTTGACTTGGAATTTTTGAATTCAAATTGAGAGAATATTCTAAAAGATGCCTTGTGAGGAAAATAGAGATTTAACAAATGAATTAAATCTATTTTCATGTGCAACTTGCATTATCTAGAGGATGGGACATGAGATGAGATTAAATTAATGAAGGATTAATTAATTTAATGAGAGAGGTTAGATGATGTGACCTATTTGACTCAAATTTATGGATTTATTTAAATCAAATAAGAGAGGAATATGACAAGAGATTAATTAAATAAGGATTTTGATTTATTTAATTAAAAGCAATGATGTTAAATTAAATCAAATAATGTTTTAATTTATTTAATTTAATGAATACACTTTAAAGATTTAATCAAATAAAATTGATTATTTAATTAAATAGGGGTAATTAGATTAGATGAATTGATTTAATTAGCAAAAGAGATGACTTGATTAGATAAAATGATTTATTTAATTAAAAGACGAATATTGATGAATTTAATTAGATAGGGGAATTTGATTAAATGGTTAGATCGAGGGATGATTCAGGAAGAAACGATGTTAGTAATCAGGATCATATGCACAATGTCAATCAATATATTTTGCATGTCTACATTTTTCCCCTCTTTGAAGTAATGCACTTGTTGCGTTGGTTCAAAGAATAAATGATCTCGATCAAAGCCAAAAAAATTCGTTATTTAAAAACTTGCCCCACTACTACTTGGCAGGAGAGAACATGCCATTATAATGCCCCCTCGAGAGATCAGACAAAATTTTTAATTTTTTGGGTGATCTCACGAAAAATGATGACAAAGTACCCAATAGGTTTGAAAGGGCTTCAAGAGGCTAAAAAGGTGTCTAAACGCAATAAAAAAATGAAAAAAAAGCCTCAATCGGACAAAAACAGGTTTGGGGGTCCAAAACCCTAGCAAGACAACCATTTAGGGTGAAAAAACCCTAATTTTCATGCTTAAATGGGGCCCGAGGGGTCACTTTCAAGTCATTTTCACACACCACTAGCAACCTTGAAATTTGAGCTCTAACTCTCCGACGATATGGTGCAACAACAACTTCCCCTACACATCAATGATCGAGTTCAGACGTACCAGCAACCACGTGGCATTGGGGCATTGGTATGTGACCCCTACCCGAGCTTCATTTTTTCATTTAATGTCATATTTAATGCTTTAAAGGGTCGGTTTTCCTGGCGGTGCAGTTCAGAGTTTACAAACTGCGATGTTGAGCTCAGGGTTGGTGGGTTAACTTGACAAAGTGCGACACGGCGACACTAAATTCACCCAAACTGTGCCGCTAGAAGGGAAAGTGTGCCATGGTGGTGCCATTTGGCTCTTTTCAGCTCTAGCATCGGAGTTTGATTAAAATCAAACTGCGACGCCATCACGGGTTGCACTGCTGGGGAACTTTTTTTGAATGCTTGGAAGAGAATTTTGCAAAAAAAATTATCATGATGATCTTCCTTGATGCAGGACGCGGTGAGGGAGCTCTACTCTCGGGAGCACAGGTTGCGAGATTTGGCTGGCATCTTATAAGACCTGAGTGACAGGGACTAGGATCGACTTGGGGTTGCGGGGTTGTGGCACATTGCATACGCAACACCCGTGCGCACTCACCTAGGGATGTTGTCAGTGTTGGCTAAGAAGTGGCACAGTGAGACGTCCTCATTTCATCTCCCCATTGGCGAGGCTACCGTCACTCTGAAGGATGTTTGGCGTATTCTACGATTGTCGATTCATGGTTAACAAGTGAATTTTGATATGGATGAGGGGTGTGAGGCCTATTGTAGAGTCCTCACCACATAAGACATCTTTTGTGAGGGACAAATAGAGCTAGAGCGATACAGGGTCATAGCACCTCCCTAACATTGGGTGATTGTAGCTATCATTTTGGGTCTTGTAGCCCCAAACAGATGAGGGAGATACTTCAGTCCCAGTTGGGGGTATTGCTAGGAGCGGATGGTCTAAGACAGGCCAGTTCATTTTGCATGGGGCCTATTCTTCTAGCTTTGCTTTACAGGGACCTCCATGAGTACGTCTACATGGACGGAAGAGCACTGGGGCAGGGGTGACTTTACTTCATGTCTGGACATGGGAGCACATTTATGTGCTACATCCACATGTCGTTCCAATTCTGATGGGGGCAGACAATCCCCTCGTGGCACGATACAGAGGCGGTGTTTCCTTTACACACACCGGTGAGCACGGGATCCCCTACTAGAGGCGGGTCTTAGACGAGATGTTGGTTTTCAGTTGGTGACCATACCTTGGTCGGCCTAGATGGGCCGATGATGCCGATCAGCTATTCTATTTCTACCAAGACTAATATATGTAGGGACGAGAGCATACTATGATTGAGAGGTACCTACCCGGGTGCGTGCAGCGTCAGTTCAGAGAGCTGCAAGATCGGCCTAATGATGAATATGTAGCCGTCTTCGCTCGCAGCATGACATAGGTTTCATGGGGATAGTACATTCCTGCCTTTGATGCCGTGGAGAGCTTTAGGCACTTGGTAGCCCGACCGTGGGCCTATGATCAAGGTTTAGTAGATCTAGACACCACTCAGGCCTATAGGGACTCATTCTAACCTCCACTTTGGTTGACCATTCCAAGTGTTGACCCAGATCTATGCAGAGTTAGAGGAAAAGGGGGAGGATGAGGACAGAGGGTTGAGATTCGACAGGATCAACGAGTTGTGCCCCCAGTCCAGCCAGGGCATGGAGACATACACATGCAAGACCAGTAGTAGGAGCCACCATGAGGCGATGATCAGCCTCGGGTGTAGCCACAGGGACAGGCAGATGCTAAAGATGAGCTGATTAGGCAGTTACAGGCTCAGATCCAAGTCATGACCGCTGAGAGAGATCAAGCGAGGGCCAAGAGAGAGTAGCTCAGAGCTGAGAGAGATCAGGCTATACAACAGAGATAAGTTGCAGAGTTATAGGCAGCCACTGAGCTAGGCCAAAGATAGCAGATAGAGAGCATGACAGCCTCCTCCTCCTAGGGTACAGTTTTAGTTCGATCCTATAGGGATGCCATCCGAGAGGTAGAGTATTATCAGCGGTCTTATCATGAGGCCATACCCAAAGCAGAGTGGGTCCCAGAGTACTCAGAGTGGGCCAACCACAGACTAGCAGAGGGTCACGGTGACAAGGGTGAGGGCAGAATTCATAGGGACCGAGCTTGATCGAGATGTTATGATACTTTTTTATGCTTTATGGGCTCATTTTTTATAGCCTGATGGGCATTTTGTACTGATTGACATATGTACAGTGATCCGATTTATTCTTTGTATTATGACAGTGATGTTATTGATGATATATATCTGATGATGATTTTGATGCGATGTAATGTGTTCTCTTTTATGCATGGATCGTTTATTTCTATATGCTTTGCAATGATGTCTTTATGGATGCATTTATTTTTGATGATGCATGTGTTATGATTATGACTAACAGATCTATTTTATGTTAACCTATGATATGCAAATGTGATGGTCTATTTATGATAATGCAAATGCGATGGTCTGATATGTGAAATGATATGATCTATGGTGCACATGCAAAATGATATGTAAATTGTGCTTATGAAATGTTTATGAATGGATGTGTATATGTTTTGTTTGTAATGAATTTTGTACGTCTATGCTTATGTGGAATGATTTATGCAATGAATGTTTTATGATGTTATTTATGAGATGATATGGATGATGAAATGTAAATGCGATGGTCGTGATATGATGCCAATGAAATGGTGTTAATGCATAATGAGATGGTTTTATGAGATGCTTAGAATAACAAATGTTATTATCCTAAACGTAATAAATGATGATGTATGTGATGCAATGATATGTCAATGTGTAATGCAATGTGAACGTAAATTGGTGAGATGTCATGATGTTATGCAAGTATGTATGTCAATGAATTAAATGCCTATATATTTATTGTTTATGATTATGCGAAAATTGATTATGAAATGCTTTTTTTTACACGATGATTTATGTGATAGGTGGTAATGTGAAATGGTTATAAAATGCAAATGAATGTTATGCGATGATTGATATAATGGCATGCAATGCAATGTAATGGGTGAAATGCAATGACATGGATGCACCTATCTATGAAGAATGTTTATGATAACCTATTTATATGATGATTAAAATGCAATGCGTATGTTTCCTATATGATATGTTTATGCAAAATGCTAATGATTTGTGGATGCAGGATCGATGACGATGATGGTGACGATGATCAACTATCATAGTACCTTGTTAGTGTGGTTAGTAAGAAAAGAAGAAGTCATTTCAACAAGACACAAGATGATGCAAATGCAAATGATGATGATGATGATTACTTGCCAAGGAATTGGGATTTCAAAGGGCCAAATTTTCTTATATTTGATAACACACGTGTTATGATGCATCAAAGTATAGAAAACCAGGATGGCGTTGTACCCAATGAGATGAAATTTGAATTCACAAGCAAATAGTATTCTTGTTCACACTTGACATACGGAAACCTTGCTAGGATGCACTTCAGAAGTTTTAGGCACCTCGGACCAAAACACAGAAAGGTAAAACTATCCATGCAATAGTCAACAAGTTGCCCTAGACCTCTTCCATACATACCTAACAAATCAAGTATTCGCCGAGGTTATATTACAAGAACATCCAACAAGAATAGCAGACAAAAGATAATGATCATTGCCCCATTCCTATCTCTCTAAATCCCTTCATTGGGGACATCATTGAGAGGTCCTTGGAATGAGCGCAAATAAGATAAGTCAAAAGATAAAGACAAAGCATATAAACAAGTTGATGTTCTTCAATACCACTAATGAAAAGAGGATGTGTTCTCTAAAAATGATAACCGAAACTTATTGCCAAAAGATAATGCCCATTGTAGGAAGGATTCATCCTAGGACATGTTATTGGATGGCAGCACGTCATTTCATTTATCCATAGTGCTCTTTCTGATAAATAATGCCCCTTGTAGGAAGGATTCATCCTAGGACATGATGTTATTAGATGATTGATATGGGACTATTTTGGATGATAGACTATCGACACCAAAAAAAATTGACCAACTTGTTTACGTACGGACTTACACTTGTGACTTGACGTTTTTGAGTTTTACTTTTAAGCTGCTAGACTTGTTTTCTAACTGTTTCATCAAAGGTTGAGGATGACGATCAGTTTATTATGGATGGTGTTTATTGCGGGTGCAAGCGAGATGAGACAGATGGATTTTTTCAAATATTTGGATGTTTTTGATGTTTTGCAATGTTTTGAGGCTATTTTTTCGTATTTTTTAGGATTTTCAAATGTTTTGATTTTCAAATTTTCCAATGTTTTTGGGGTTTTCTAAGATTTTGACCAAGAGACTAACCTAAAGACCTATTCTAGGGGTCTCGAGGGCTAATCAAAAGATGAGCCTTGCCTATGTTATACACGCAAAGACCACGTAGTTCGACTGACGACTTGACCGATTTACAGATGATGATATACATGATGAGATGTTAGCTTATTATGATGGACTCCTAAAGGACTGACCTAAGTGTCTCGGGGGATGATCAAAGATCAACCTTGCTTATGTTCAAGCTCAAAGATGATGTAGTTTGACAAGACGACTCTATTTTTTGACCTTTTGACCAAATTTTTGACTTGTTTTTGAATTTTGATATGTTTTGATGTTTTTGGATTTTGTGTTGTTTCGGTGTTTTTGGATTTTATGATATTTAGATGTTTTTGGATATTTTGATATTTTGATGTTTTTGGATTTTCTGATATTTGGGACTTTAAGATCATACACGTATCTGATCCGATAAGAACATGCCCCCAGTGTGATGCAATAGACTACTCCTATAAAGGAAGGACAAACTGACCTTGAGGATGGGCCGAGTAGTACCAGGAGGGATCATGATACAAACACAGGACCAACCTATGGTGCGGATGCGAGTGGATGAGTGATGGATGGAGACCTGAATGCAATGGATGATGGAAATGAAATGGACGGTTGATGCAGAACAAGTCGTAAAGATCCTAGTGCATGGAAAGTGCTTATTTATGCAAAGCACCTGTTTGCCAGGTTTTCACCAAGGTACTTGCCCAAAGTGCCACCAAAGTGGTTTTCACTAGAGGATGATTTTTTCTCTTTTTACTATTTTTTTAATCTTTTTTTTCATTTTTTTGGATTTTTTTATTTTTTTATTTTTTTGTTGTCACCAAGACGCTTGTTTGCCAAGTTTTCGCCAAGGTAACCATTTTTTCAGGACATTTTCTGATTTTTTGTATTTTTTGGTTCTATATCTTGAAAGATTTAGGCATAATTTTTTTTGAGATGGGAGTTATTTATTGGCTCCTGCAGAGGTTCCCCTTCAGGTGTTGATAACTGATATGCCCCTAATTTGTAACTTGTTGTTATGACAAATGGTCCTAATCAATTAGGTTCGAACTTGCCTTTGTTGCTTGGGTTTGGGACATTTTTCTGATTTTATTTTAAGACCAGTTCTCTGACTTGGAAAGTCCTGCTTCTGATTTTCTTATTGTAGCTCTGTTTGAGTCTATTCTGATATACTTACAAATGATTCAAAGCATCGATACGTTGCTCATACAGTGGCTCCAACTCGTTCAATCTTAACACTCGATAGTCTTCATCAGTGATGAGGTTTTGCAGTGATATTCTAAGGGGATGGGAGCTCAATCTCAATGGGGAGTACCGCTTCTAATTCGTAGACCAAGGAGAAGAGGGTGGCACTAGTGGGTGTGCAGATGCTGGTTTGATAGGCCCAGAGGGTGCGATTAAGCTGCAAATTCCAGTCATGACCTATGTCATTGACTATTTTCTTGAGGATTTTCAAAATGGTTTTGTTTGTAGCTTCTACTTGGCCATTGCCTTGGGGATAGTATGGGGTGGAGAAGCGATGTTGGATTTTGAATTTTTTGCACAAGTCGCAGACATTTTGATTCTTGAATGGTGTCCCATTATCTGAGATAATGGCTTGTGGAACACCATCGCAGCATATGAGATAGTTTAGAATGAACTTTGAAATTTTCTTCCCAGTTATGTATGTCATGGGTATGGCCTCCACCCACTTAGTAAAGTACTTCATTGTGGTTATGATGAATTTGTGGTCGTTAGATGAGGTCGGAGTTATCTTTCCAATGAGACCAAGGCCCCACTGTGAAAAAGGCCATGGTGTGACAATAGGATGAAGCTCTTGAGCTGGTGCATGGATGAGGTCCCCATGCTGCTGACATTGTAGACACTTTCTGGCATGATCATGTGCTTCTTGTTCCATTGTGGGCAATAATACCCCATCCTCAGTAATTTCTTAGCTATGGTCATTCCACTCGAGTGTGAACCACAGATACTATTATGAACTTCAGTTAGAGCGGTTAATGCCTCCTCAGTGTTTAAAAAGCGTAGTAGGGTACCTTATATGCTTCTACGGTATAGGGTATCACCTAGGATGACAAATCTGGATGCTTTTTTAACAAAGGTTCATTTTAGTTTTGATGGTAGGTGGGCGGGTATGACTCCTATACAAAGGTATGTGTAAATTTTGTGGTACCAAGGATCACCAAGACCAACGATTTCACACATGAATTTTGATTTTGGTACCTCGAATGTAGGAACGAGAAGCTGCTCTATCAGAAATTCATATTTTGGAACATTGTTGGGGATGTCCAGAAGGGACCCAATTGTTGCCATGGCATCTGCTGCTCTGTTGTTGGTTATAGGAATTTACTCAAATGTTATTTCGATGAAGGATTCTTTGAGAGTCTCCACCAATTTCTTGTATGGAGTGTTCTTATCATCCTTGGTCTGATATTCATTATTGACTTGATTTATGATCAATTGAGAGTCTCTGTACACTTTAAGAGCTATGATGTTCCATTGCACTGCTATCTTGAGACCTATAGTCAAAGCCTCATATTCTGTGATGTTGTTGGTGCAAGGAAATTCTAGTTTATATGACCTTGGTATGCATTCCACTTGTGGGGTGATGAAGAAGACACCAGCTCCTGATCTGTGTTGTGTGTATGAGCCATCGAAGTATAGCTTCCAGTGGCCAACTACGTTGAGGTTAAAAATGGATTCATCTGGAAACTCTGAGACAAGAGGATTCTCAGAATAAATAGGTGCTTTTGCTAGTTGATCTACAATAACTTGGCCCTTAATTGCTTTCTTCTCTACATACCCGATGTCATACTCTGATAGTATCATCACCCATTTTTCCATTCTTCCTGTGAGCATTGCCTTTGATAATAGATACTTGAGGGGGTCAATTTTGGCGATGAGCTTTATCTTGTGTGCCAACATGTAATGTTTGAATTTTTGTGATGCAAACACTACTGCGAGGCATGCTTTCTTGATGAATGAATAGTTTAGCTCATGCCCAACCATTGTCCTGCTAATATAGTAGATATCCCTTTCCATTCTATTTTTGTCATGCTGAGCTAGGAGAGCTCCAAGGGTTGCTGTTGTTGTTGATACATATAAGATCAATGGTTTCTTTGGGATGGGTGGCATTAAGACTGGTGGTGTCAATAGGTATTCCTTGATTTTGTTGAATACCTCTTCACATTTTGTATCCCATTTGTATGCTACCCCCTTGTGGAATAGGTGAGAATATGGGTTCTGCTTGTCTGCTAGTTGTGCTATGAATTGTCAAATGGATTGAAGTCTACTTAGAGGCCTCTTAATTGTTTTAATGTCTTTGGTGCTTCCATCTCGAGGATTGCTTTTACTTTTGCTGGATCCACCTCAATACCTCTTGTTGACACTATATATCCTTGGAGCTTTCCTGATTATATGTCGAAGATGCACTTCTTTGGGTTTAGTCTGACCTTGTACTCCTCTAGCTTGTCAAAGATGGCACCTAGGGTTGCTATGTGATCTTTTCTCTTTCTGGACTTAGCTAGGATATCGTCAACATAGTCATCAACCATTTTATGGATCATGTTGTGGAATATCAATGTCATGGCCCATTGATATGTTGCTCCTGCATTCTTTAGGCCAAATGGCATCATGTTCCAGTAGTAAGTCCCCCATGGACAAGTGAAAGTCGTCTTATGTTGATCTTCTTTTGCTATCATGATATGACTATATCCTGAAAATTCATCCATTAGTGATAGCATCTCATGTCCTGCTGTCATGTCTAATATCATGTCAATGTTGGGAAGTGGGAAATCATCTTTCGGACATGCTTTGTTTAAATCTCTGAAGTCTATGTAGATTCTAATGGTTCCATCAGGTTTTGAAATAGGTACCAAATTTGACACCCATTCTGGATAATCTATTGGTCATATGAATTCTGCATCTAGTAGCTTTTTCAGCTCCATTTTGACCAATAGAGTGATCTGAGGGTGCATTTTTTGAAGCTTTTGTTTGACTGGCTTTGCTTCTGGATACACTGCTAAGTGATGAACCACAGTCTTTGGATCAAGCCCTGGCATGTCAGCATAACTCCATGCAAAGTTTATTTTCCTTTCCCTTAGGAATGCTACTAGGAGTTCTTACTCTTCTGATAATAGTGATTCCACATAGAATGTGATATGCGGGGTCTCCTCTGTTCCTAGGTTGACAGGATTGCATTTTTCAACAAGATTGCTGACTTTTCCTGATGAATAACTCTTAAAGGAAGATTGAATCCTTCATCCTCAGGTGCCTCAGAGAGGTTTTCATTGTTGGATACATCCTTGCTTTTTACTTTTTTCTTGTCAGAGAGTGCCACGGTGTGGTTTTCACTCAAGGACTTCGATATTACTCTTAGTTTCTCACTTTTGCGACTAAAGGATTCAATCATTTCCCCAGAATAGGCATGTGTGTCCAACTCCATTATAAACCCTGCTTTGTGATCCCCACCTAGAATGTTGTCCTGCAATCCCATGAATTCTGAGAGCGTCTCATCATTTTTGAATGTATCAAGAACTGGTGGTCCTTGTTGGTTGTAGTCGATGAGTTGGTGATATACTAAGTGGATCTCATGATTTTTTTGGTCTGATTCGAAGGATAGGGTACTAATCATACACAAGGTGGTGTCCTCAAATAACCTAGGTAGATTGGTCATGGTATCCTCATCATCACTACTATTATAGACCTCAGTTATAAAGTTATGTATGTCTCTACCTATGGATATTGGTGAGCGTACTTCTACTGCTATTGGCTGAGGAGAAATATTAACGGTTCTAACTAGAGGGCTTTGGCCACATATGGTTATACTCGGAGGGGTACATCCAAGGCCAAGATTTGTTATGGGTTGCATCTCTGGCATGATAGGTATTATGAGCCCATTATCATTTTGTCCCAGTCTTTGATTTCTATCGTAGCCCATTGCAAGCATCATTTGTAGACCCTTGCTTCGGTCATCCATTGGTAAATTAGCTGTCAGTCTTTCATCTTGATATAACATGTGAGATGGATCTGCTTCAATAATCTCCTAACCAAGGTCTCCCCATCCTGTGAATTTAGGATAGTCTTCAGGAGACGTTTGTGATGTGGAAGCTTGATTTTCTTGTGGACGTCCCCATGATCTAGGAGATTGTGGTAACTCTCCTACCACAAAAGCATTGTTAGGGAGCTTGTAGCTTCCACAACCATCCTCTTGGATGATGAGCTTGATGTTGGAAATAGTGGGAATGGTGGGAGTGGTGGGTGTCTCTGTCGCAGAAGTGGATGCGAGAGTGGCGGGGTTGATGTAAGGTGTGGATGGGCCCTCATCATATTTTGGTACTTGGGGGATTTTGTAATACTTTGCTTCAAGATTTTTGCAATATGAGAAAGGTTTGGGATCTCCATGGATGGTAACCTCTTGTCCATTATGTGTAAATTTTACACATTGGTGGAAGGTTGATGCTTATACTTTCATCGCATGAATCCATGGGCATCCCAGGAGGATATTATATGGCCAGTCAAGGTCCAATACTTGACAAGTGGTTTCCATGATGGCAGGCCCTACTTGAATAGGGAGTTTGATTGTGCCCTAAGACAATCTTTCTTGGTCATCGTAGGCTCTTATCATGATTCCCTTTCCTTTGTCGATGGAATCTTCTGATATTTTCAACTGCTTGATGAGGCTTAGGGAACATATGTTCAAGCCTACACCTCCATCCACCAAGACCCTTTTGATTTTTCTCTTATGTACAATGGCTTCTAAGTGAAGTGCATGGTTGTGAGATGGTTGGGCGGGCAGGGAAATCCTGGTCAGAAAATGTAAGGAGATTAGGTGTTATGATATTTCTGACCATAGCTTGGAATTTCTCCACGTCGAGATCTGCGAGGACAGTGGATGATGCCAATGCCTCCACTAGGATTTTCTTATGGGCAGATGATATTTTTAGCAACTCCATGATGGAGATTTGCATTGGCATTCTCTTAAGTTGATCTACAACATTGTAACCATGCGGAACAAATCTAGATGAAGGGACTCTATTTGGTTGGGATGATCCTACAATGGTGACTTTGCCACCTCTTGTGGTGACTCCACAATCTTTGGCATGGGCGCCCTTCATGGTGATGACCATGCAATCTTCATTTAGGGAGGCAACGACTGTTTCATACACATGATTCACATTGCCCTTCCCTTTATCATTTTTATTCCCTTTGTTGCCATGATTTGGCATTGGATTCGTATATATCTTAAGATCTTGATTTACCGTAGGTTGTTCCATGTTTATGATTTTCTTATCGATGAGATCTTGGATGATGTTTTTGAGTCTCATGCAACTGTTTGTGGTGTGGCCTTTGATTTTATGTAATTTGCAAAGTTGATTCTCGTTATACCAAGGAGGTTTGACACCCAATTCTTGGTAATTCTCAAATATAGGAGGCTTGATGAGTTTTTCATTGATCAACTTTTTCATTATGTCCTCAAGTGGTTCCCCCAAAGTGGTGTATTTTTGTTTGGGATAAATTTTGCATTGGGGTGGTCCCCTTTGGTCATTGAGATTATTGATGGTTGGATTTGTAGACACCTAAAAATGGTCTGGAGAATCTAATTAATTGAATACAACTTATTTGATTAATTAATCTTAAATTCTTCTACTTGGTAAATAAATAGAAATATTTATTTATATTAAGTTCATTATTAATTCTTCTATCTTCTCTCCTAATTAAATAAACAAAATTAAAAACTTTGTTTTACTTAATTATTATCATTTTCATCATATTATTCCTCTCTTAATTAAATAAACAAAATTAAAAACTTTGTTTTATTTAATTATTATCATTATTACTTCTTTTATATTTCTATCATAAATTAAATACACAATTTGAATAATTTGTGTTATTTAAGTCACATTTCTTCTTAATTAAATAAAGATCTCTACAAATCTTTTATTTAATTATCATTCTCCTTTTAATTTAATAAACAAACCCTATAGTTTGATTTATTACATTATTTATTCCTCTTTTGATAAATTTAAATAAATAAAAATATTTAAATTTATGCATAAATTTTACCACTATTCACTCACCAATAAAATTAAAGTTTTTCAAAATTTGATTAATGGCACTGCCATTCACGGGAAAAGCTTCAAGGACAAACCTACAGGAAATTCTCTCAACAACCTTCCACCCACCTTCCCTCTTATCTTGCCTGGTGTTTTCATGGGGAGAAACCATTCTCCATGATCAGCTCCATCTTCTCATCCCATTCCTTTGAATTCTCCAGATGGAATCACAGCCCCTCATCCCGTATTCCTGTAAAATTGTGCTACCGTGAAAGCTATAAATACAACTCTTGGGCTATAGGAAATGGATCCCAACTTATGCAATCTTACTCTGCAGGTTTTCCAGAGCATCCAGCATTCATCCAGCATCTCCAGCATTCAACATTCAATCAACATTCATCCAGCATTTTAAATTATGGCAATTTACAGTAGTTTCCTTCTTAGAAGATTTACTGTAGAATCGTCTTAGTTGCATATTTAATCACATAGGAATAGAATTAGTTCATTTTTCTCATTCTCTAAGTGTCATTTCAATAGTTTAATTAGCTTACAAATCTGAGAGCTAAGTAGATTAGAGAAATCTTTAGAGTTAGAGAGCAATAGGATAGATTTCTGTAGATTTGTAGTTTAAATTAGTTTAAATTTCTTAATCTTAGATGCAATATCCTATTTAGAAGCGTAGATGCATTGTTTAGATTGTTTTTCCCATTCTACCACTTACAGGATTATTGTTGGGTTGGTGTGTTGTGTGATGAGTCTTTTGGTTTTGGATTTATGGTGCAGGTGTATGTTGGCGAGGGGCACTAATGACCACCGTGGCATCGATGATACCATCATTAGTAACATTTTTGTTCCTTTCCCATGTGCGAGGTTTATCGTTGTAATTGGATGGTGGGCGGTTGTTTTGCTATTCGTGGTATGATGTTGATTCTGTGGGTTGAATCACAAGGCCTCTTTTGATGCTAAGCGCCTTGGAGATTAACTGATCGTATGTGGTGATGCCCTAAACCTTGAGATAAAATGCCAAGTGGCCTTCAAGGTTGGCTATGATGGTGCAAACTTGTTGTTCTTCTAGCATGGTCCACTTGCTCTGATTGGCCTTGGATCACCATCGTTGAAGAAATGAAGTGAAAGATTCACCCTTTCCTTGTTTTAGAGCTAAGAGTTTTTCTAGACTAACATCCATTGCAATGTTGCATGCATAGTTTTTTATGAATGCGTCTATAATTTCTTGGAATGTCCTAATGCCTGAAGGTAAGCAAGAGAACCATTCCATAGCGTGGTCTGCCAAACTCCTAGGAAATAGCCACATAAGATAAGTATCATCATATGCGACCTCCATGCAATGAACCTGGAATTCCCTCATGTGATCTTCAGGGTTTCCCATCCCTCAATATTTGTCAAATTTGGAGATTTCAAATCCCTTGGGGAATGGTTTCATTACTAGGCTCATATCAAATGGATAGGGACGCAAGTTGCTTGTTGTTTTGGTTGTCCGCCCTGATTGAAGGTCGAGCACTTGTTGCGAAAGCAATTTGATTTGTGCCATCATGTCATTTTGTTGATCAAGGGTGGGATGAAAGTGTTTTGGGGTGTTTCAATCATGGGTTGGATGGGTGGGTTGGTTGATGTGTTGTTTGACATGTTGTTTGATGGTATCTGTATGTTTTGTCAAGCTAGGTAGGCTTCCATCTGCTTTTGTATGAACAAAGCCTGTTGTTGATCTTGTTGTTGTTGCGCTAAGATTTGTGCTTGTTGTTGCGCTAGTTGTTGTTCCAACAACGCTTGTTGTTGTGCTTGTTGTTGTTCCAACAACGCTTGTTGTTGTGCTTGTTGTTGGACTACCAATTCAGCTGCTTCTTGCTGCTCTTGATATTGCTTTATTGATTGTTGATATGCTTGAAATTGCGCTGCTTTTCTTTGTGCAACAAGGTACGCTTGATATTGGGCTTGTGCTTGAACTTGTGCTTGTGCGGCTTGTGCGGCTTGTGCTTGTGCTGGTTGTTGCTGCAATAGAAATTGTGCTTGTGTGGCCTTTTGTGCTTGCAATGCTTGTGATGCCTGCATGGCTTGGGTGGCTTGTTGTTGTTGTTGCAATAATGCTTGGGCTTGTTGTACTTGTAATGCAGCTTGTGCTGCTTGGGCGTCCTGTGAAGCTTGAGCAGCTTGCTAAGTAGCTAGTTGTTCAACTTTTTGTTTATGAACTTGTTGGTATCCTCTTTGGAAAGCAGCTTGCAATGCTACATTATATTGGCTTGATGTGGTGGAAGTTGGTGGTGGTGGATCTGGAATGGTATTTGTGAAGGTGGTGTTGGTGTTTTGCGTGATGGATGGTGTTGTTTATGTGATTGGTCCTTGAGAGACCATGCTTTGTGATGTTAAAGGGGTGTTTGATGATGTTGTAATTGCTTGTGTGTTTGTCGTTTGTTGTTGTGATGTCAATGAAAATTTTTGAGCATTTGACATAATGCTTTGGTTGATGTTTGGGATGTTATTTTGATCAGTACTTGGTAGAGGGGGAAGCCCTAAACCAAGGAGTGGTGTGGATGATAATGGAAATGGTGGAAGAGGTGGAAATGTGAGGGGTTAGAGTCCTTGTGAAAATGTTGTGGTGTCGAATATGCCCCCTGGTCTGAACATATCTCCCTCTTCTTGTGAATTCGTAAGGAGAGGTGTTTGAGGTGTTGCGTGAAAAAATGATGATGATGGATCATGATGGAAGGTGAGAGGAAATTTTTTGTGTAATGGATTTTGTGGTATGTTTTGTTCCAATATGGTGTTTGCATCCAAGTTTTGATAATTAACAAGGGGGTGTGTTTGAATGGAATTGAGAAATGTGTTTCCCTTGTTAACATTGGGTTGGGTTGGAGCAAAAGATGTCATGATTTGTGGAATGTTTTGTGTGATGTTTTGAGATGGGGGTGTAGATGAGATGGGAACGGTGGATGAGATTGGAGGAAAAGATGTCTCCACTATAGTACTCACATCAAAATCCGAAGGTAACTTGGCCCCTTGTTTTGCTAGCTCAAGCATGTATAACGAAGGGTTGAGCCTCATCATGATGTTGATGATTCTATGGTTGTCTGGATTTTGAAGCATTTCAGTTATTTCGTCACCAGACATTCCAAAGGTAAGATCTTCTCCTTGGTTTTCTTCTTGCGGATTTTGCGATGATGAGATGGTCAATGGATTGCTTGCCTCGGCGGGATTTATCTCAATGTTTGTTTGGCTAAGATCACTTGAAGCGAGTGTTTCTTTGTTGGCTTCCATGCTCTTCTTGTATTGAGAGCTAGTTTGAACCATAAAACGAGGATCAATTTTTAAGAATGGGAAATGAATCTCTTGATTCTTTGGATTGATCCTTATTTTATGTCTCAAAGCGAATTTTTTTAGGATATCTTTAAGGATCAAGAGATGATATGGTGATGATGTGAGGGATGGATGATGTGAATGTTTATGATATTTTCTTTAAATCTTGAAGGAGATACTAGGCTTTTGGGACTTTCGGATGGATTTTGATTTTGATTTGATTTTTTATTTTGAGATTTTGTCCTTGATTTTTTATTTTGATTTGCTTTTGATTTTGAACAAAAAGACCCTAAGATGTTGGATGATTTATCTAAGGGATAGCTTTATCCAAAGGATGATGATTCAAATATGTGTAGGGAGAAGGATGCATCTACCCACACCTATTCAAACAAAGATGATAATTTAGCTAAGCATACGAAGAAGGATGCATCTACATATCCCAAGCTAAACAAGATGATTTTTTGATGCCTTTGACTAAGCATATGAAAAAGGATGCATCTACACATACCTAGCCAAAAGGTTATTTTGATAATGTTTCCAAGGATTTAGTCTCAAGGATTTTGATGGTTTTGATTTTGCCAAAAAAGACTAGTATTAAGGATGATTTCAAGATTTTCCAAAAGGTGATGGTGAGATGATGTTTGTTTTGATGTTTTGAAGGATGGATGAAAGGACTTTGATTCACTTTTGATCCTAAGATGAACCTAAAAAGACACCTTGTTTGCCTAGACCTAGGTATTGAAGAACATGCAAATGCTTCCTATAGACCTTTGTGACCAAAGAATGATTTAATTTCTGGATTTTGAACCAATGATCTTTGCTTTGGATTTTGGATCTTTTGAGAAATCGTGAGTCTTCAACACACATGAAGGTTCATTTTGCTTAGATTTTCTTAATGACATTATTTTACCACAAACACTTTCTTTGATTAAGTTTTCAAACTAAGATGTCCAATGTCTTAATTTCTTCAAACCCCACAAGATATGTTATGTGGAAATTTGATGAACTCAAGGCAAGGGTTTCCCTATACTTTACTTAAGGAGACAAATCGAGATATAATCCAATGTTTAGAAACCTCTAAGGACGTGAATCCCAAGGGCAAGCAATAACATATAGATTGAGTCAATGGTATTTCTCTCCAAAAGGGTTTGAGATTTGGATGATGTTAAGTGTTTGTTTTTGAGATGTTTTTGACCAACCAATATATTTTGTAACCCAAGAATAAGTACAATCCTATGGATGTGTAAGTCAATATTTGTTGGATACCCACTTGGACAAGTCCAACTACGCTTATCTTTAGCGAATGGTTAGATGCTTGACCCCACTGGCTCCCCTCCATGACACTCACTTATATGAGGCAGCCAAGCATCAACACCCATGAAACTCCCATGGCATGTTTTCCATTTCTACTAAAAGATCGTAAAAGTGTGGGGTGGCTTCAGAATGACCGTTCTTGCACCAACAAATAGATTAAAGGATTTTGGAAAATTCTAGCACATGGATTTTAATAAGGACTTTCCATTCATGGATATTGACCCATACAACAAGAGTTCCCTTTCGGATCCATCTTGTCGGAATCAACCACATGATATTGGCATTTACTCCAATACCCACATTTATATACTAGTTGGAAATACTCTTGGCTTTAGAGTGTTACCTATTGCGTCGTTCCCTTGGGTGAGTACTTTTTCCCCAAGGCAGGCCCTCTAGGATAAACAAAAGCGAATGAAGAACAATATTCGTAACTTGATCAATCTTTGTTGGCAACAAAGAGAGAATATATGCAACAATGCCCCCACTCACACTCACACAAGATGTTGTTCAATTTTAAACCTAAATCAAAGTGTGGAGGTGATTGCTTTATCTCACCCTAAAGTCATGAAAAAGGCCTTTTGATTCTCAAGATCGCTATAAAGCGCGAGAGAAGCGCATACGTCCTTTTTCAATGGTTTTAGTTTAAGTAAGCCCTCACGAAAAAAAAGTTACACTTGTTCTTTTTAAGCATCAAAAGATGAGTGAAAGATACTTTGTTCAATTGTTAGTCCAAGAAACAAAATCTAGTAAGTTACGATCCTAAAGTTCATTTTAACCTTTTTGCAAGACATGGAAAGGTTCTTTTTAAATCTAAACAAAAATTAGTGTCCTAAAGAAGAAGTGCTAACAATTTCTTAACCAAGTGTTAAGCAAACACTAAAGTGTTTAAAAACACTTTGATTTGATGAAACATCCTCATCATGCTTCTCCTTTCTTCAATTTCGGTTTCCAACCTACAAGGAAGAAAAACTAGTCAGATTCTGGAAAATACAAAAATTAAAAAGCAGAAAATAGAAGACATTAATTATAAATCAAAAGCACATGCTAAAATTATATTTTCCCTTTTTACTGTCTTCTAGCATCGCAACTTGTAACTACATCGCAGTTTGATTTATGAGCAATGCCCTCACAACACCGCTTACCAGTCAGCGTCGCTCTGTGTCAGGACAAAGAGCTCAACTACATCACACTTTTCACCCAGCATTGCAGTTTTCTTCCAGCGTCATAGTTTTTAAAATTTTGAAAATTCTTGCAAGTCAACGAGTCTAGTGGCGGAGTTTGAAATTCAAATATTTTGGCGAGACGAGTCCAACATCACAGTTTTAGTTTTGAGCAGTGCCATATAGCGACGCTGAAGAGTCAGCGGTGCCAAAATAGCAATGTTAAGCTCCCAACGTTGGAATTTTTTGTGTGTGAGTGAAAATGCAGAAATTTTAAGAAAAGATGAGAAAGAATGATATCCATCCCTCCTTCTAGCACCAAATGTGTGAACCCCAACCTTGGTACCTGCAAAACAACAAGAATGAACAAAACAAGTTAGACAAGAGAAAATTGAACAAATGCCAAAACAAGGATTCCCCATGAAATCCATTTACAACATTCAAACTAGGAAGAAAATATTAAAGAACACAATGGAAATGATAAAACAAAGATTGAATCCTAATTAGATGTGCAAACTCATGATCCCATGGGGGAATTGGTGCCAATTTGATGTGAAAATTATCCCTTTCCCGATTCCTAAGATGCAAGCTTGATATGTTGATGAAGATTTGATCCACTTTGTTGATGTTGAAGAGTGCTCCAAGCTAAAATCTGCAAAACCCAACTATGATTCAAGAATGATTGATGAAATTTGATGGATATTTGAGCATGGTAACTTTGCATAAATTATGGATGATGAAATGAGGATATGAGCTCTTTAATTATAGAATTCCAAGATGGATGGATGTCCAAATTTGAGCAATGTGGGACTAACATTCATCCAATGGCAAGATGCCAAATCTATGAATGGAAAGGAAAAAATAAATGCATAATTTCGAAAAAGATACAATAAATGCCACTTGGCTCAAGGAAAAGGACATGTAAGATGAATTTATTGCCTTGTTGGATGTACGTGTTGACTTGGAATTTTTGAATTCAAATTGAGAGAATATTCCAAAAGATGCCTTGTGAGGAAAATAGAGATTTAATAAATGAATTAAATCTATTTTCATGTGCAACTTGCATTATCTAGAGGATGGGACATGAGATGAGATTAAATTAATGAAGGGTTAATTAATTTAATGAGAGAGGTTAGATGATGTGACCTATTTGACTCAAATTTATGGATTTATTTAAATCAAATAAGAGGAATATGACAAGAGATTAATTAAATAAGGATTTTGATTTATTTAATTAAAAGAGATGGTGTTAGATTAAATCAAATAAGGTTTTAATTTATTTAATTTAATGAACAGACTTTAGAGATTTAATCAAATAAAATTGATTATTTAATTAAATGGGGGTAATTAGATTAGATGAATTGATTTAATTAGCAAAAGAGATTACTTGATTAGATAAAATGATTTATTTAATTAAGAGACGAATATTGATGAATTTAATTAGATAGGGGAATTTGATTAAATGGTTAGACCGACGGATGATTCAGGAAGAAACAATGTTAGTAATTAGGATCAGATGCACAATGTCAATCAATATATTTTACGTGCGTACAGATATGATTGACATGATGATGGATCTTGAATTTCTGCAACAATTGGTGAAGAATTATGCCTTTGAATGCCTTAAAAATGATCTTGAATGCTCTCTAGATGATCTTGTAAAGTCTTGGAATCCTTAACTCTTGAATGCTTGACTTGATATCATGAATGCTTGATGAAATAATTATTTGAGACCTCATTTATATAGGTAATCCATCTAATATCCCATGTATTAGATCCCAAAGACTGACATACATAAAATTTGAACTTAAAACCCAAATTTTCTCCCTCAAAACCTTGAAAATAGGCCAAATCCGACCCATTCACCAATTTGGGTGAAGGGGGTCCCACTTGGATGGGACTTATTCACCCAAAGTGGTGAATGGGTCCCATAGGACCTATTTTGATTTATAAAATGTCGAGGAGTGTGTAAATTAAGCTTATTTGTTGATCTTGTTAGGTTTTTTATTGAAATATGCCTTGAGATGCACAATATAGGGTCTTAGGGGCTTATTAATGATGATATTAAGGTCATAAATGCAAGAGGGATGAAAATTCAATGTGAAAGTGTAAATAAATATACTTTACATCATTAAATTAAGGCAAAATTGGGTCAATTTAGCTTAAAAGGGCCCTAAATCCAATGTGAATGTGTAGAACATATTACAACACTATATTAGGTCCACTTTGTTTATAAGCCTCCTAAATTTAATGTGAAAGTGTAAATAAATACACTTTACATCATTAAATTAAGGAAAGGTTAGGTTATTTAGCTTTAACAAGGCCCAAAACCTAATGTGGATGTGTAAAACACATCACAACACTAGATCAAGGTGATATCAAGTCCAATTTATCATTAATTATTCTCGAATTAGGCAAGGAAAAGGAGTTTTTTTCCGTTACCACATACACTTTTCTAAAATTGTTTGCATTCAAAAAACATTCATACGGTGTGGAAAGGTGAATGAGCTTTGCTAGGGTTTCTTGTGTTTGCGATCATTCTTGGCCCCTCTTCCATCATACCATGCCATAGGTGCAAGATTTTCTCATTTACTATGTGTATGATCACATTTACTATGATTTTTTTGGTTTTATTTTTCCTTCAACTGGCTCTAACCCAACAATTCTTTCTGGTGTTGGGGGTTCAACAGCTCTATTCAACGGCTCCCCCTAGAGACAAGTGTCCCCAAAAATTTGTTCTGAAAGTGTTCCACGAGGTAAGTCTTTTGACTCGGCTGATGTGGTTTAACCCTTGCCAGATTTTGATTTTGCATGTCAATGGTTAGAGCAACAAAATCTTGTTGGCTATTTTTTTGGTAGGACTCCCCCTGAAAGTGTGCTTAAAGAGTGGATCCATAAGGCCTAGGTCCCTCGTGGGGTCTACCTTGATATGGTCCAAAATTTGACCAAAGGTTTTTTTCTTTTCTATGTCATGGAAGTCAGTCATTTCTAGGAAATCCCAAACCATGGTCCTTGGTATGTCTAGTCCTCTTTGTTGGTTTTCTAGTCACAGACTTGGGACTTTGCTATCTCAAATGACACCAAGTTATGGGTTCCAGTCTGGATTGAGTTTCCTAGTTTTTTATTTCCCTGTGTGCCTTTCTTGCAACACATTGTGTCCTCTTTGGGGAGGGTTATCTATGTTGAACTAGATAGGTTCTTTCAAGCTCACCCTCGAAAGTAGGTTTGTATCAAAGTAGACCTTTCATAGGATTTGAAAGAGTCCATTGATATTCAAATTTCTTCTCTCCACATACCCAGAAAGTCACTTATTTTAATCTATTGAATACTTTTTATAGGTGTCAGTCCATAGACCACAAGATTAAGGATTTCCCTTTGGAAGTTCCTCATCCTCCTTTGCCACCACAGGATGCTAAAAAGCCCCGGTAGGTAGAAAGTGTTTCCACCAAACCAGAGGAAAAGTGGACAACGGTTACCAACCAAAAAAATAAGTACAATTTCTTTGGGATTATTTACAAAGTTGCTAAGCCAACAAAAGAGATTTCAAACCCTTATGTGAAGGGGAAAGAAGCCTAGATTGGTTCCACCAATACATCTATGAAGCCACGGCCTAAGTCTATGCCCAAGCCTACTGCAATTATGATAGCACAACCAACTAAATCTCCTCCTATGTTGGGAGCTCATAGGAGGTCTCAAATCCCTTCTTGACCTTTGGAAGAAAGAGAATATCTTCAAGAGAAACAAAGAATTTCATCTCCAACCATTCAAATTGGCTCAGTTCCGCTAGAATTCTTACAAAATTACTTCTCCACTTTGGATGAGGAGCCAAACTCTAACGATATGGAGAAGTTTCATTCATGAATTTTCTCTCATGGAATGTTCAAGGTCTAAAAAACCTCTCTAGGAAGTATTCCATTAGGGATACTCTTTAGAAATATGTTGGTATTAATGTTTTATGTCTTCAAGAAGTTAAATTTTTTGGTTTTTTTCTTTCTTTGGCTTTTCGTTCTATCTGGCTAGTTAGTAAAATGTTTTATATTGGACATGAGGTCAGACGTGGCAAAGTGATCATCCTTTTGTCCCCACGGTGGCATGCTTGTGTGGTTGATCATGGGTTTGACCCCACACATTGGCTCATCTAGATTCTTCTTAACATTGATAATCATTCCTATGGGATTATTAATGTTTATGCCTCAAATGAGGTTGTTGAAAGATCTCTTCTCTGGCATTGGATTATTGATTCACTACTAGTTGCTACCTAGCTACTATGTGGGGACTTCAATATGGTTGAGATGGCATATGACAAGAAGGATACTCTTCCATTATGATGGGTAGCTAGAAAAAGAGAGGTATGGTACTACATGCATAATAAATTAGGGATTTTGACCCCAATGTTGGTCATTTCCATTCTCATTCTTTCTGGCACACTTGTTACAACTACTAGGTTGGGTCTAACAGGATATTTAAATTCCTTGATCGTGCCATGATCTAGCTCAATATTTTTTCTTTTTTGCCAACTCTTGCCACTTCTAGTTAGGCTATTAGCGGACGTGAAGTTGTCAGACCACTTTCCCATTTCATTTTGCATTGAATGGGAATTAAGGCAGCCTCATGCTAGTAGGACTCAATTCTTTTTGAACATGTCCTTTTTGAATCATCAACCCACATTGGCCCACATTCATACAGTTTAGAATTTGGAATGCAGACCACCTCACAGTACAAGCTAGATTGCTTGGTGGAATAATGCCATCAGTCGCACAACAAGGTTTCTCTGCATTTATGGGTGCCCATTGGCCATCTTTCACCAAAATTCCTATGAGGTGACCACATCTAACCTCTGCTCTGCCACCGAGGCTCTAGCGGCTAGCCCTTTTTCCCCTTCTTTGCAAGTCATGGTGGCGAAGTGAAGGCACAAAAAATAAATTGCTAATAATCATGTTGCTAGAGGAGCACAAATCAAGGCTAGGCTACATTGGCTTAAAATTGGAGATCATGCCTCAAAATAATTTTTCTTAGCCCTTTGTGCCAAGCGCTCTTCTCCTGGTATCAAACGGATCAAAGAAGGCAATGTTGTGCTTTCCAAGTTGCCTGATATTCTCCAAGCCTTTGTTAGGAACTATGAGCATGTGTTCATAGCTCAAGATTACACTCCAGAGTAGTAGCAAGCTCTTCATTATTTCTTTGTTGTTGTGTCAAATAGGCTATCCCCAACCCAAAAATCCTTTTATGAGCAGTTGCCAACAATTGAGGATTTTACGAAAGTTGTCAACACTATGGCAAATGAAAAATCCTCAAGAATTGATGGCTTCTTGTGTGAATTTTACAAAGCCTTGTAGGATTGTGTTGGGCATTGTCTGCATAAGGTATATCTTGAAGCTTTTCATTCTAAAACTTTAGGAAATCTTATCAATAAGGGGAATATTAAATTCATAACTAAAGTTGGTGATCCCGAGGATATTTGTAACTAGTAGCCCATCACGCTCCTCAATGTCTCATTAAATCATTTCCAAAGCCCTTGCCTTGAACATCTTTCATATTTTTCCTTAGATTATACACCCAGAGCAAATAGGTTTCATCAATTCCAGGTTCATTCTGGATAACATTATTGTTGTTTGGGAAGGGATGGAATGGGCTAGACACTAATCAAAAAGTTATTTTAAATAAAATTGATTTTTCCAAAGCTCATGACCATATTAAATGGCCTTTTATTCTTGCCATGCTAGCTACCTTAGGGTTTGGACCTCATTTCATATGGGCTATTCAAATGTTGTTCTTTGATGCCTTTGCTTGCTTCACCATTAATGGCCACCAATCCCCTTCCTTTGGTTTGTTTCATTCCATTCGCCAGGGTTTCCCACTCAACCCCTCACTTTATGTGCTTGTTGTTGAAGGGTTTGGATACTTGTTGGTTCATGCTATTTCCTAGAGGTAGGTTCATGACATTTCTTTGCCTAATTTTCCAGCTCAACTAGTCAATGGCCACTTCACCGATGATTCTTTTCTCACTCTTTTGGAAGAGGAAAATAATGTCAAAGCTACTTTGGATTGCCTTGAGACTTTTTTCCTTGCCTCCAGCTCTACCATTCAATGGCATAAAACCTTATGTTACAAATAGTCCATCTTGCCTAGTCCTTAATGGATTCAACACTATGGTTGGAAGTGGATTGGTCCAGGTGAAATAATTTGATTCCTAGGCATTTCTTTTGCATTACAGGCTTCTCCCATGGATCTCTAGCAAGTAGTTCTTTCTTGAATCAAGCAAAAAATTGCTTACTGAATTACCAAGCCTCTCTCTAGCTAGTAAATTCTAGATTTGTTCTACAGTGTTGGCAGCTACACATGTTTACTATTCTTCTTATTGGTCCCCCTCGAAGCCGCTTATGCTAAGCTTGAAAATATTTTGTGTGACTTTCTTTGGGCCTCTTCTAAGATGCAATGAGGGTTTCATCGTGTTGCTTGGTTTTTTTTTGCCTACCCAAAGACTCTAGAGGGCTTGGCCTACTCTCCACTCAATGACAAGGGATTTCTCTTTATGTCAAATACATTATTAGAGTGCTTACTAGCGATGAGGCCTAGAAAATTCTTCTCAGAAATTGCATTCACTCCACCTTTCCAGCACATAGATTGGCTTGGAAGGGGATTGGATTTCAAACCCTTTTGGTTATGAGGGAACAAGTCCAAATTATGGGAACTTTCATGGCCAAGAGCATTTGGAGAGCCTAGGAGGCAGTTAAGCCCTAGCTCCACTAGTCTGGCTATGGTTTTTGTGATGGGATTTCACTCAATCAACAAAATGTGTGATGGTCACCTATTTTTAATAGTAATGGTCAACCTTTGGCCAAGTCACCTTGGCTTATAGCCCTAAAATTTCACAAGAAAGGTATTTAGACCTTAGAACATGTGTTTTATAGAACCATGATGCATATCATGTCATGGGAGGATTTTTGTGCTCATTACAGGCTTCAAAACAAAGATTGTGACACTTATGATGGTTTGGTGAATGCCATTTTGACTAACATGCTTTATAAGGTGGGTATTCATGCCACCAAGCCTTTTTGGAAGGACTAGAAGTGGTACCTAGACACCCCTTTTAGGAACTACAAGCCTCATATTGGTTATTTGTGGCTTTAGCCTCATTTTCCTATGGTTGATAGTTTGAACTAGTGATGGCATCTCCAGTCTTTTGTGTTTGTTTGGTGTAAAAGATTCTTTGCCACTTGGTCTACAAGTGTTAATCCAAAGCTCTCCCACTTTTCTTGGTGTATTCTTTTCCAGGGATTACTTGTGGGGTCTCAGCTTGTCCACTTAGGGGTCCAAGACCCTCGTTTCCCATTCTATGTGAAGATAGAGTCATTTAAGCATTTTTTCTAGTTTTGTACCAAATCTCAACAACTTTGGAATTGGATTCATGACTTCTTTTGACCATTCAAGCCAGAGCTATTCTGGTTGGCTGAATACTACAAATGGCTTCCACATTTAGACTTAGCAATCTCACCTAGATGTGAGGATAAATTTAAAGAAAAAGAAATAGAAGATGACAATGGTTGGGGTCCTCTTGATGTCACTTCAGACCCTGTTGATGTATGGGGAAAGAAACTAGATGACAAGGACCCTCCACCCTTTGTTTTCACTACTTTGGCCGCTTGATGGCCTTTATTTTTTCATGTTTGCAATGTTTATTTCTTTTTGGGCTCAACCCAAGTGATTCTGAACTTCTAGGATATGCCCATATGACTCTCAAGGTGTGCCCTTTTACCACCCACCTTTTTTTGTGAATATGTATTTCTATCTTTATAATTAATATACATACATGCCTATTCATCAAAAAAAAAAATTCATTCAAGTTAATTGGCCAAAAAAATTGCATGGTTCAAACATAAAATTTGCATTCAAAAGTCATCATTTTTAGTCTCCTACATTCAAAATTCAAAAAAATTGTGCATGTCATATCTGAAAATTGCAATTTCTTTTTACATCATTCCATTGTGCTTCCTATTTTTGGGTGTTTTCTACATTTGTATAGTACTTTTTGGGCACTCTTTTGGTTTGGTGAAACTTGTATGAGTATTACAACCTAGTGTCCTATTGCTAATACTTTAGTGAGACATAGTACAAGACTCATGGCATCCCATGCCAGTACATCCACTGCGGATCTTGGGTTTTCTAACTCTTTCACTCATAGTGTTGACACTAGTCAACCCATGTTGGAATCCATGCCTGGAATAACATGTCCTATGACCTCCAATCCTATTGATTTTGAAACTATTGTTTCTCATGTTTCTCAAGAAAACTTGCAAAAAATGGGTAAAGCCTTAGACAAACTTCAAAACTTTGTGATTGTTAAATATGTTGGTACTACAATTCCTATCATAGATAACATGAGGAGAATTCTTGATAATGAATTGGGAATAGAAATTGTGTGAAGATTAGCTCATATCATTGACACATTCCTTAACATCACTTTTCCCCTTCACTCATCTTTCAATATCCCTCTCATTTCTAGGAGAGATTCGGTAAAAGAAGATACAATCATTGATAACCCTAGTCTTCCTAACACATCCCCTCCTTGTAAAGGAAAGGCCTTGATGTTAAAATATCTAACTATGAACCATCACGAGAATCTTTCTTATATCCCTCCCACTACCTCTCCTGCTAGGAAAGGTTCCCTCTTTTATAAAGTTTTTTAAAAGACCAATTAATGAATTGTGAAGGGGATAAGGTTACCTTATATCCTCCACCTTTACATCAACCAATTTTCCAACCAAAGAAAAAAGAGCATAAGCATTACAAATCATAGGAATATAAGGTCCATGATCCCCTTGAAAATTTACATGATCTATTAAAACCATCAAAGATTGAGCATGATTTCTATACTCTTTTACGTTGGGGATTAATTGAGTTACTTCCTAAACCTTAATGATTAACAAAGAAAAAAAATGATAAAAACATACCATATTGTGTATATCATAGAATATTTGGACATCACACCAATGATTGTCATGGTTTACAACAACTATTGAGAAAATTTGAACCCCCTAAGGATCCAACTTGATTAGAATGCACTTCGTTCCTTTCCATGTGATAGTTGTAGAATCATAGTATACTCACTATTACATGTATTACATTTAATGCAAATCATTTCCATATTGCAAGGAGGACATTCTCATCTCCTATCTCAACTCATCCTTGTCCTACATTTGGGGGCAAGGGGTTAGATAGCCTTTTCCTAGTTTGGAACTCATTGTTGCCCCTTTAGCTAGTCATCTGCCTTTCGTATATGATGAACACGATTGGGGTGCAGACGACTTGCTATAGTTAGACTCGCATGTGTCATATTAGTCTTTTCTTTGTCTTCTTTTTAATGTTCTTTGTGTGATTTCATGTGTGTAATGTGATGCCTTTTACTATTATTTTTGGCATGTATTTATATTTTTTAGCCTACTTTGGATGGCCTTTGTCACTCCTTTGGTGCAAGGATACAAAGGAAGTGAATATTTCATGGCATTCTTCTATTTGTATCACCATTCTTCTATGTATCATAAACATTATCTTTTCTCATCTTATGTTTTCCTTTTGGGGATGATGCAAAGCGTCGATACATTTAGGTCTCTTCCATGTTGACCCAAAAGGATTCTCCTTTGTCTTTTCTCAATACGTTTCATTCCTCCTTTTTGTTTTTTTGTTCTACAAGTTATTTGGAGAATGATGACAAATTTGAGATTGATTATATTACTGTGCAAAGACACATGTTGACCCCAAATCCATGGATCCCTTATGTGTTATCTTAGGATTGCATATGGGAGGCAATATCCTTTTCATGACATAGCCTTAATTGGAAACATATGTTTTACATAGGTATTTTCGAATAAAGTTCTCATGTATTGTCACTTATCATTCTTCTACTTTAAAGTAATTGCTCACAGCATGATGTTTAGTAATTTCTTTAAAGTGGGGGGCATTCAATGTCTAAATTTTTTCTAATATGACCTTGTTCAAAGTGTTGTCTTCTTACTTATTGTGATGCATATTATTTTTGGTTACATTGGGATTGATGTCCTTCAAGAGCATGACTTTTCTTGGCATATGGCATTCCTCTTAGTGGTAATGATATGACTTGCATTCCCTAAGGTGTGAATATTTTATCTATCAACTCAACCTCTCTTGATGGTGATATCAAGCATGATGCTACCTAAAGTGAGACCTTTCATGAACTAAGAAAAACCCCTTTAACTATCTTAAACCAAAACTTTTCGCCACTAAGAATAACACAACTTGTTTGGTGGTGCCTTTGTTTCATGAGTGCCTAGCATAACACAACTTACTAGCCTTGTGATTGTTGTATGTGGCACCTTATCAAAGTTATCAAGGAGTATAACTTTTGGTATGGTTGACATATGGGAGCCTATAGACCTAGCATGACTTTCCCATCGCCATTTGTTTTGTGGGTACACACCTAGTGTATATCGGACTGCACTAGACCTTGTGTGTTTCTCACTTGTTTGGGCTCATCGAGTTTCTATCAGACTACACTTGTGAGTGTGTTTTCATGGACACCTTGCATAACACAACTTTCTTTCCTGTTGTGCCATGTGAGCATGTTTGATGGACTTGGAATAACACAATTTGCTAGTTCATCTTTTCTTGCATTAATTTTGACATTTTATGATGTTGTATCTTGTGTTGCTAGTGTATTTGTATGTATCTTTGTGCCTTTTTTGGTTTTCCATAGGATCTTTGATCTTGGGGGCTTGATCATCCTCCTTGATATTTGTTATTTCATCTTCCTAACAATGGTACAATTAGACCTCTATTGACTTACTTGTCTACTTTAGTGTGAGTTTAATTTTAGGGCTCATACTCTCACTAAAGTGGGGGCTAAATGTAGTGTAGGAAAATGTACTCCTTTACATTTTCACACTATGTTTGCATCCCCTTAATTAATTGGACTTAATTAATCTTCCAATTATCTAAATTATGCATTCCTAAGCCTTATTATTCTCATTTTCCAAAAGGGAAATTGACATTGAACGAATGCTAAAATTAATTTAAACACCTTGGAAATTGTGTGTCTTGGATTTAAGCCAATTCAAGAAAGATTCAATCCTTAGAGAGATATGTTAGACTTCCATCCTCTAAGAGTAGCCATTAAGGGTTTGGTGATTTGTGACATAGATTTGTTCATTCATCAATCCTTTTCATTTTCCATTATCTTTCATTATCAAGGTTTAATTACCAAACCAGGATTTGACCAAGGCAAAACCCTATTCAACAAAAAAAAAAAAAAATCCCCTCTCTTTGTGTGTGGAGATTTGTAGGTGAAGAAGGATTGAAGATTGATCAAAACTGCAATTTTCCAAAGTTGTCAAAGTTTTCATCAAAATTATCAAGCCACATAAACTCAAATTTGCAAAATTTATTTTTTAACTTTTCAATAGTGGAATCTAGTGGAATCGAGAGTGCAAATCCAAATCCAAAGGGATATGAAATCAAATTTTGGATCCCTGTACAAAGACCATTCACTCTAGGGTGAATCTTTCCTAGCAAGACACTCAACAACCACTTTTGGTGATAGGTGTGTTGAACACCCATAATACTGAGAGGGGGGTGAATTAGTATTTTATTAAACCATCTAGTCATAATCCAACCAATAATCAAAACATAGCTAACTGTAGAAATGAATGAAAACATGAAAGAGATCACAACACCACATAAAACATGAACACCTAATTTTTTATGTGGAAGACCCAAAAAGGGAAAAACCACGATGAGGATTAGCTCATAATATATTATAAATGGTTATAAGATATTATAAGGGCTCACTACTAGGACTCACTATCCTTATAAGGCTCAAAATCATAAATAGATACAAGAAAAAAAGTGGCTACATAGCCAGAGTGTGAACTGATGAAAGATGTACCTTCTTTGTGCTGAATTCAGTTCCAATGAAGCTCTAAATAAAAATTACTGCTCTTCTTACTTGTCACTCAACATACACAACAATTATGCCCTTATTCTGATCTTATACAAATTTTCAAGTTCGCACAATATCATATTTCGTACACATCACATTACCTTGTCAACTCCTTATGCAACTCAAAAATGTTCCACATATATACCATATTATATCCGCATACATCAATTAGATCAACCTAATTAGATGTAGCCCTATTTTAATTCAAAATCTCTTTGTTAGCTTCAAACTTGAAACAAAAATTCTTCACGCTCAAATAAAACATGCAAAATTTGAGTTTAGGTCAACACAAATCTAAAATAGATCCACTTAACATCCAAGATACATATTAATCTTCATAGCACAATTTCAAGTATTAGGTCAGCCAAGAATTAGACCTAATCATAAAATAAACCAATTTGACAAACATCGATCATCCATATGATCATGTAAGCACACATCATCTGGAATATATGTAGTACAAACACCTGTAAACCAACTCCCAAGATTAAAGAGTCTGAATCCAAACACCAAAGGAATGTGGACCAGATAACACATACCATCTTATACTATATAAGCCAAAAAAATTGTATGTCAAACTTCTACTACTTGTAACTTTCAACCTGATTAACCAAAATTGTTGAAATTTTGATCATAAATGTATTTAGTAGTTCTAAAAAACATATTATAACTACATAAGCTGATCTTGTAACATGATAAAACCCAAACCAAATTACTAGATAAAGGTATCACCGAAATTGTTTATCAAATTAGAAAAAACTATCAACAATCAATTTTGGAATCAATGACAACACATCAAGGGGTTCCTTCTTCATTCTTTCAACAAGGTGCACATCAATTTCCCCTTTCCATATTTTCTTGAAAGTTGTAGCTTCTATTTTCTCTATCCTTTAAATCTACATTTCAAGTTTTATGTCATACAAATGAGTGCATTAAATAGTATTTTATTTTTATCTCCCCAAAATGCATTCTAGTCATATTTGTTATTTTGTGTCATAAACGAAATAGTAGATCCCCTAATAGGGTTGACTCACCCAAGGGTTGAAATTCAGTCATACCTTTGGGAGATCTCTTTTCTTAATGAAAATAGAAGAAAGATAGGTGCATCGCTTTCCTTTGATTCCATATTTTCACCCTCACCTCCCCTATTTTTATTTGTTTCAATAATTTTGATGAAGCGATGGCTACTTGGTGGGGAATTAAAAGAATGAAATAATTGTGGTTCTCTAAAGTGGTTATAGAAGGCCACTCAAAATTGATAATTGACATTCTAAAAGGGAAATTGATTGGGGCATGGGAGATTCATGACAATTACATATTTATTCTAAGGAGCTTTCTTTAGTCCAAGATTGTGCATACCTATAGGGAAGGTAATAGTGTAACTAATGCTACTGCTAATGAAGCCTTGAATTATCAAAACCGAGCTCACTAGTGTTGGGAATAGGATGCCATTTAATTGCAATCCTAAACATATTTCATGTATCTCCTAAGTCCTTGGAAAGTGTTCCCCAACACTAGGATTAGAAAGAGATTAAATTCAAATGAAATAAACATGTAAACTGACATTTGTAATTATTCCTAAATGATAGGAACATGTGGGGATGCCCAAGAAGAGCTCCTACATAATAGGAGCACATGGGGCACCCACATGGAAGGTGAAACCCACCTTTCTTAAGTTAACTATTTGGAGGATAAATAACACTTCAATAATGCATGTAAAGATACTACAAATTAGGGATTGATATTTACATGAGTGGAGTTTAGTTCAGTTTAGTTCAATTCAATTCAATTCAATTATGGTTTAGTTATCTTTAGTTGCATGTAGTTAGTTTCAGTTGAATGCTAGTTGACTTTAGTTGACTTGAGTTGCATTACTAATGCCTTCAGTTACATGACAGATAACAGGTGGATACATTCAATTAAGAGGGGATGATCAATCATGCATAATGTTTGCATGAATTGATGGAGAGATATGTTTTAGTTAAAAAAGATTGACTTGGACCCACCTTGGGCTCCCAAGTTGGCATCTTTGAGTTAACACCTTTTGCCTGAGAAGATATTTACAAGGCTCAGTTAAGTGGGACCATTCTCGGGCACCAACTTTGAGGAGAAGCTTGGAAGATATTTTCTTGACCAACAATCAGTTAAGTGTTTAGTTTGGGGTGCCTAAATTGAGGAGACTTTGGTTTTGACTTCATGTTACAGTGTGGAACTCTAATTTCCCAATCTAGGCGTAGATATTTGTGAGGAGCTTTGTGCTCTTGTTTTGATCAACTCTTTGGAGTTTACAATGCTCATAATTGTCTATTAATTGCAGCAAGTTGAAGAGAGTTTTATTAGAGTTTAATGCAAGTTGTGAAGAAGGATTGTTGAAGGAAAAAGAAGCATATCAATCAAGGATTGATACAATATTATTGTAATCTTGTTCTAAGGTTAAATAATACAAGTACTATTGATTCTATTGGTGGAGTTTTTTCTTGAAAGGGTTTCTCCACGTATATGTTGTCACTTCTATCTTCTTGTCTCATTCTTCTACAATCTTCTATCTCTTTCTACAATTGGTAAAATTGATCTAAACAAATAATCATACACAAATAATTGTTAACAAAGAACACTTAATTATATCTACAATCTCATAGTTTTACAAGTTTTAAGCTACATAATTACCTCCATTTTCAAGTATTAGAGCTAACACTTGGGTAGAGTTTGGGATGCCTTTCTCTTAAAATTTTGAAGGTTTTTGGGTTGTAGTGGGAGCTTTTACTTTTTTTTTATTGCTGATTTGTAAAAGAAGTGTGTTACAATGAGTTCTACTTCTTGTTTAGATGTTGAAAGATTCAATAGATCTAGTTATGAGATGTGGAAACTAAAAATGGAGGATCTCCTTGAAGAGAGAGATCTGTGGTTAGCTATTTGTAATGAGACAAAGTCACCTACAATGATGTTAGATGAGGATTGGGCTAAAATTGTTAAGAAGGAAAGAGGGAACATAATATTATGTCTTGTTGATGTTGTTATCTTGAATGTTTCAGATGAAACTACTACATATAAACTGTGGAAGAGGATAGGTGATATCTATCAAACCAAAAGTCTTACTAATAAGTTGTATCTGAAAAGAAAGTTGTATTCTTTAAAGATGAAAGATGGTGATTCTGTTGCACATCATTTAAATGCTTTTAATTTGATTCCAAGTCAGTTAGCATCTATATATGTAAAGCTAGAAGATGAAGATAAATGCATTTTGTTACTTTGTTCTTTACCATAGTCTTGGGAAAATCTAATTGTTTCTATCAATGGTAGTGGTGTAGATCCTAAGATGGACAGTATAATTCTGACTCTCCTATCAAAGGAGATGAGGAGGAAGTCTAAAACGAGATCCCAAGATGCCTTGTTTGTAAGAGGCAGGCCTAAGGAAAGGGAACCTAAGGGAGACAAGAAAGGAAAGGGTAAGTCCAAAGGATGGTTTAAAACCCTTGGTAAGAGTAAGGTAAAGTGTTGGAATTATGGGAAACCTGGACATGTAAAGAAGGATTGTAAGAACAAGAAAAAGAGTTTTGATGCTTCTATAGAGAAATCCTCAGAGGTAATGATGCATTGGTCATTTCACCTAATACTGTTAGTGATAACTCTTGGCTTATTGATTTAGGTTGCTCCTATCATATGACTCCTAACAAGGAGTGGTTCACTAAGTATACTACATATGATGGAGGGAATGTATTCTTTGGAGATAATAGCACAACAAAGGTTGTGGGAAAAGGAGAGGTAAAGTTGTGTTTCAGTGGTGGTAGAGTTAAGACCCTTAATGATGTTTTACATATTCCAAGACTTGCTAGAAATCTACTTTTTGTATCTAATTTCAATGATTTTGGAATGCATGTGACATTTGACAAAGGTGGTTGCAAATTGGCGAAAGGGAATATGGTGGTTGCTAAAGGATCTCGAATTGGGACTTTGTTTAAGCTTAATACCTCCATTTTGAATAAATCAGCCAATGTAACTAAAGCTGAAAATACATGTATGTTTTGGCACCATAGATTGGTCCACATTGGTGAAAAAGGTCTTAGGACTATTCTTAATAAGAAATTGAATGATGGTATTCCTAATTATAATATTGGAAAAAATGATTTTTGCAAGCATTGTGTGTTTGGAAAACAATCTAGATCTTCATTTCCTAATGGAATAAATAAAGCAAAAATATTATTAGAGATCATTCATTCAGATGTAATGGGCCTTGTGGATATTGACTCTATTAGAAAATCTAGATATTATGTCACATTTATTGATGATGTCTCAAGATACACTTGGATCTTTTTTATGCATAACAAATCTGATGTGTTCAATAAGTTTAAAGAATTTAAGGCTTTGGTTGAGAAATAATTAGATCATAAGATAAAAGTGTTGAGATTAGATAATGGTGGTGAATATTGTTCTAAGGAATTTGATGATTATTGTAAGCATGCAAGAATTGTGAGACAAAAAATTACTCTATATACACCTCAATGAAATGGAGTAGCAAAAAGGATGAACTGAACCTTAGTGAAAAGAGCTAGGAGTATGTTAAGTAGTGCTAAGCTAGATTGGTACCTTTGGGATGAGGCTATAAGTTCTTCTTGTTATTTATTCAATAGATCTCCTAGTTCATCTATTGAAGATAAAACTCCTTATGAAATGTGGTTAGGTAGGAAACCAAGTGTTGCACATTTAAGGATCTTTGGTTGTGAGGATTTTGTTCATGTGCCTACAAAAAACTAGTCTAAGTTGGATCCAAAAGCATAGAAATGCATATTCATAGGTTATGGTGAAAATGTAAAAGGTTACAAGCTTTGGAATCCTCTAACCCAAAAAATTTATTTATCTACATATGTGATTTTTAGGGCATTTAGATCTTATTTAGGAGAAGAAGAACCAAAGGAGAAGGATACTTCTCGAATAGTGAATTTTGAGATAAATACTAAGAAGCATGAAGAGAATATGTTGAAGAACAATTGGATGGATTGGATGAGGATAGTTCACAGAGTTCTTCTAAGATAGATGCTCATGATGAGCATATTGAGGAACAAGAAGAACCCCCTTTGAGAAGATCCACAAGACAATAAAATCACGTTGACAAGTATAGCCCACCTAATTTTCATTGTATATTTGCTTTGATGAGTACTAATGATAAACCTAGATATTAGAAGGAAGTTGTGTCTTCAAATGAGAAAAAACTTTGGTCACAAGCTATGCATGAGGAAATGGTTTCCTTGGATACTTGTGACACATGGGATCTTGAGAGTTTTCCCAAAGGAAGAAAGGCCATTGGTTGTAAATGGATCTTTAAAAAGAAATTTGGAGCAAATGGTAATCTCAAAAGGTACAAGGCTAGATTAGTAGCTAAGGGCTACTCCTAGAGAGAGGGAGTTGACTTTAATTAAATCTTATCTCTTGTTGCTAAATTAACTTCTATTAGATTCTTTTTATCTATTGTTGTTGCTTATGATTTTGAGATAGAGCAAATGGATGTGAAAATTGCTCTTTTGCATGGGGATCTTGATGAGGAGATTTATATGAGGCAACCTAATGGTTTTGTTGTAAAAGGAAAAGAAGAATTGGTTTGTAGGTTAAAGAGATATTTATATGGATTGAAACAACCACCAAGAATGCGGTACCAAAAGTTTGATTCTTTTGCATTGAAAATTGGTTATGTTAGGAGTGAGGAAGATCATTGTGTTTACATAAAATGTATTGATGATAAGCTTTTAATTATTATCTTGTATGTTGATGACATGATGTTTATTGGTAACATCAAGGTAATGATCAAAGAATTGAAAGCACAAATCTCTAGCACATTTGAGATGAAAGATCTAGGGGCTACAAAATATATCCTTGGTATGGAGATCAGTAGAGATAGAGGTAATAGAAAGCTTTTCTTAAGTCAAAGCAACTATGCTGATACTATTTTGAAATGGTTTAACATGCAGGATAGTAAACCAATTAATATTCCTTTACCAGTTGGCATGAAGTTAAGTTTAGACATGAGTCCTAAATCTGATTTTGATCATGAGGAAATGTCTGAAATTCCATATGCTAGTGTAGTTGGTAGTTTAATGTATGCAATGGTTTGTACAAGACTAGATATCGCCCAAGAAGTGGGAGTTCTAAGTAGGTTTATGTATAACCCTAGTAAAGAAAATTAGACTTATGTTAAGAGGGTGTTTATATATTTATGAGGTACTTCTAATTACTGTTTAGTTTATCATGGTGCTAATGATATTGATATTATGCACAGATCATTGGACATATAGGGTTTTGTTGATTTAGATTGGGTTGGAGACCTAAACAGTCGGAGGTCGACAAGTGGCTATGTGCTTACTTTGTTTGGAGCTGTAGTTAGTTGGATGAGTAAGAGGAAGCTCATGGTTACTTTGTCCACCACAGAAGTAGAGTACATGACTGCTACACATTCCTCTAAAGAGGCAGTTTGGTTACAAAGACTTGGGAAAGGTATTGGTTTTAATTGCAAGCAAATTAAACTTGAATGTGATAGTCAAAGTGCTATTTGTTTAGCCAAAAATCCTATGTATCATGCTTGTACTAAGCATGTTGATGTTCAGTATCACTTTGTGTGAGAAATGGTTGAGAGTGGAAAGGTATTGATTGAGGAAGTTGACACTTTGATCAATGTTGTAGATTATCTTATGAAACCAATTCCTACACATAAGTTATCTTGGTGTAGGAAGGCCATTGGCCTTGAGGCTTGTACTTGATTTATAATAATGATTCCTTGTTTAGAATAATTGCAATCCTAAACATATTTCATGTATCTCCTAAGTCCTTGGAAAGTGTTCCCCAACACTAGGATTAGAAAGAGATTAAATTCAAATAAAATGAACATGTAAATTGACATTTGTAATTATTCCTAAATGATAGGAACATGTGGGGATTCCCAAGAAGAGATCCTACAAAATAGGAGCACACGGGGTGCCCACATGGAAGGTGGAACCCACCTTGCTTAAGTTAATTATTTAGAGGATAAATAAAACTTCAGTAATGCATGTAAAGATCCTAAAAATTAGGGATTGATATTTGCATGAGTAGAGTTTAGTTTAGCTCAATTCAGTTCAATTCAATATCAGTTTAGTTCAACTCAGTTCTGTTCAATTCAATATCATTTCAATTTAGTTTAGTTTAGTTTGGTTCAGTTATCTTCAATTGCATGTAGTTAGTTTTAGTTGAATGCTAGTTGACTTTAGTTGACTTGAGTTGCATAACTAATGACTTCAGTTACATGATAGATAACAGGTGGATACATTTAGTTAAGGGGGGATGATCAATCATGCATAATGTTTGCATGAATTGATGGAGAGATATGTTTCGGTTAACAAAGATTGACTTGGACCCACCTTGGGCTCCCAAGTTGGAATCTTTGAGTTAACACTTTTTACATGAGAAGATATTTACAAGACTCAGTTAAGTGGGACCATTCTTGGGTGCCAAATTTGAGGAGAATCTTGGAAGATATTTTCTTGACCAATGGTCAGTTAAGTGTTCAGTTTAGGGAACCTAAATTGAGGAGACTTTGGTTTTGACTTCATGTTATAGTGTGGAACTCTACTTTCCCAATCTAGGCATAGATATTTGTGAGGAGCTTTGTGCTCTTGTTTTGATCAACTCTTTGGAGTTTACAATGCTCATAATTTTCTATTAATTGTGGCAAGTTGAAGAGAGTTTTATTAGAGTTTAATGCAGGTTGTGAAGAAGGATTGTTGAAGGAAAAAGAAGCATATCAATCAAGGATCGATACAGTATTATTGTAATCTTGTTATAAGGTTAAATAATACAAGCACTATTGATTCTTGTGGTGGAGTTTTTTCTCGAAATGGTTTCTCCACATATATGCTATGTCACTTCTATCTTCTTGTCTCATTCTTCTACAATCTTTTGTCTCTTTCTACAATTGGTAAAACTGATCTAAACTGATAATCATACATAAAGAAATGTTAACATAGAATACTTAATTAGATCTACAATCACATAGTTTTACAAGTTTTAAGCTACATAATTACCTCCATTTTCAACAACTGGAATTTAAATAATATTTTGCATCATATAAAAGGTATTCTTTTAAAAGAAAGGTATGCGAATAAATGTAATTACTACACTAGTGGAGGATGAGTTATGTGATTTTTCTAATCATTATATGAGGGAAAATGAGATAACGATAACGTGGGTTCTTATACATTTAAAGTGCCTTAAGTGTGGTTTGAATACATTTTTAAAGGCTAACGGGGGAATGACTTTCTTGGAAAAGGTTCATAATAAACCTTATACATGGTGGTGGTGTTATTAGCTACGAGAAGTCTATCCTCTCTTGCATGCAAAATTACAACTCAATTTTCCTTCTCATTAATGCTTTGGGAGGGTGCAAAAAGGTGGGGGCCAAAAAGTGGCCATCCTACTTTCAAATTTGAAAAAAGCTATAATGCGAGTATGTTATAACGTTCTTACATTATTATTTGAATGAAAACGTGAGCACGTTATAACATGCTTGCATTATTGCTTGAATGGAAAATAACATGAGCGTGTTATAAAATTCCCACATTATTGATTGAATGGGAAATAATGTGAGAACATTATAACACACTCACGATATTGCTTATTTAAGAAAAAGAAAAAAAACTTCATTTCATTCATTCTTATCAGCTATTCGAAACCTCCTCTACGACCTGCAAACCTTGCATAACATGCTTGCATTCTAGGAAGCCCAAAACCACTCCATTTCTTCATTGAATCTTTTTGAAAATGTCTCCATGACATCAAAGAGGTTGAAGGAGTAAGTTATTTCTTTTTTTTTTTGCGAATTTGGTATGATATAGGTAGATTTAATATGTTTTTTTTATGTAAATTTATTTATTTTTTAGGAAATTTTAATGAACCCCCAAATCCTTCTCAAATTTGTCATGAAAATCCTAATTCACCTCATGCTAAAATCCCTCCTGAAGAACAACGTCAACAAACACTGCCAACAATTCCTCATCATGCTTTAGGAACTCAAGAAAATTTAATGAGTCAAATTGAAAATAGTAAAAAAAAAATTGAGGAGTTAATTACAAGGTTGAGAGATCATTCAAGCACAACATTACATAGAACCATGCTTGCTCAACCACTTGAATCCATAATATCTTATGTGGATCCAATTAGGAAGCAAATAAATAGTTGGTTCAAGAAGATATGAGAGTTTAGACAATTTTATACAGACAAATTATCCTATAAATGAGTTAAAGATGAAAAAGTTACAAAATCTTACTTGTGTGCCCTATTCACAAACCCTAAGATGAATCAAACTTTACATTCTGCAAGCAAGATGTTCCCTATCCATTGGTGCAATCACCAATGGATAAAGAAGCATTTTTGGAAAAGGTGGTAGATGGTTTTTTGTCATCCTCCATGCAACAACAATGAGGTACCACAATATTTTTTAAGGAAGCTCTATTGTGAGTTTTTCCTCAATAAAACCCTAAACTATTTTGACATACAAAAATTCTAGGGTAGAGTTGGGGGATCTGCATAGGACAAAGTGGGGACATGTATTGACACACAACGACTAGTGAGACTACTCGCTAGACCAATGTATGAGCATGTGACTATCCCTTCCTTTGTGAAGGAGAGTGTTGAGGTGGATACACTACAGTCGATTAGTTCCCTAACGCAAAGCCTCATATAGCATACTAGGCCTCTAGCACAAGGTGAGGAGGGCAAGTCTTCGAGGAGTCAAGTTCCACCTCATTTATGTTAGGCTTTAGGGTCACTCTATGTTTATAATCCTGAGGATAGTCAAGATGCATGTTCCCATGATACATTTGTAGTTGATGAGATGGTCATGACAGATGCCCTCCTGAATGACACATTTAGCCTTGATAATCAGGTAAATATCAGCAAGTTTATTTAATTTAATTTATTAAATTTCTGAAATGCAAGATTAACTAAATTAGTTGTATGATTATAATGAAATTTTAGGGTCATAGTGTTCACCTTGTTTGTAGTGGTCCTCCACCTATGTATTACATGACAACATCTATTGTAGAGGTATGTAACTAGTAAAGACTTATAAATATTATATGTAAATAGTTGAATGTTATATGAATTATATTCTTACATCTCATTTTTTTATGTTGAATAGTTAATCTTGGACCTTTGATGACAACACCTGGCAGTAGAGTTGGTCATCAAAGTTTCACTTAGGTAATACAGAGTATTTTTAATTTTAAAATAAAAAAATTGAATTTTTCAATTGAATAATGTTCAATGACTTGAAGGTTTTAGATAGATTGTAAGTATTCTTTACATAATTTTTAATTAATTTGATTTCAGGTTGTTATACACTTCATAATCTATAAATTTCATTTGTTCATATTGCTGACCTCCAAAAATATAGGCTAATGGTGTCAATTAATTATCACCTTCTGTAGACCTCTTTACTGTATTGCCTCTTAGGACCTTCTATAAAATATGGCTACCAATGTAGCTAATCTAAGTGATTATGTTGATTCATCCATCCTCCAACTCCCAAGCTAGTGTAGAATACAATAAAAATCACTTTAATTTTTCCTACACCACATGTTAATATTTTGTTGCAAGAGTTAGAGAAGCGATGTTGACTACATTTTAACTCATGAGAGTAACAACAACAATATTGATGAATACACAATGAATAATCCTCAACAAGAGGTTGTTGATACACCTCCTAAAGAACCAAGAGCACACACACCTAAAATTAATGAAGTTAAAGTTGAATGTGAGTCACAATTAAGTGACAAAGGCTATATTGAGGTAATGGATATAGAGGAAATTAGTTCACTTTTAGAAGTTTAAAAAATAGAAGAATCTTGCAAGATGTTGGAAGCACAAAAAACAACCTATCTTTTTCTAAACATTAAAATTTTCAATCTTCTCAAATATAAATAATCCTCCTCTCATATTGATTTGAGTGAATTCCCATTAGTGGCCACTCATCCACCCCTAAATATAATGTCAAGCTCATCAATATAGGTTGTGTGAATTCCTTTATCTTGATGATCTTATGGTTAGCTTAGCCAAAAAACTTATAGTGCAATAAATTTAATTATGGTTACATAAATTTTGTACAATTTGGTCTCCTAGAAAGGAATAGATTGAGAGTTTTGATGGTTCTTGGTTTGATATTGAAGAATATTTTGTATAATTCTACCAAAATAATGAATATCCCATAGCTCTAAAATAATAAAGATCCTATCACTCCTCCATCAACCCCATCTAAGAAAAATTGGCATCCTATCCATTGGAACCAACTACCTTTGTCCATTTTGGTTCCTATAAAATGAGTAATTTGAGAATCCCCATAATTCCTAGCTACCTTACAATAGATTTTTGTGTTTCTTCTTAAGTAATAACTATATCATCACAAATAGTATACGAAAGATCATGAAATATCAAGTTAGAGTATTTACCCTTCACAAATAATTATTCCTTAGAAATATTTGTATTATTCAAACCAAGGATTCCAAGGCATCAAATATAACCTTCTTGATAGGAATAATAAGGATACTACACTAGTGAACACTAGGTTAAACTCTCCTAACATCAAATGATTCCATATCATTGTTCCACCAAGGAACTTTCTACTACAAATCCTTTCATTGAACTCGTCACCCCCATAAACAATCTTTCTAACATCCCCATCACCAATCCTTTCATCACACCCATCACAAATCCCTTTCTTAATCCCATCACCCCTATCAAAAATCCTTTCATTGACCCTATGACTAACTCTAATCTAGCCATGATACAATAAATCCTAGTAAATCCCCTTGTTATGTCATATTCACTATAGTTATGGGATTCATAACTAGACTAAAACTAATACAACAGTATAATAACCACCTATTAAACTATGAAGCAATATATAGTTCAATAAGTACTCGAAATTTTGTTGACTATGTCATACATTATAAGCCATGACCTACATCACTCTTCTAGTTTTGGTAATTGAATAATGTTGTTTTATTTTTTAGATGATGCAAGTAGACACTTCTCCTGATATTGATAGGACAATGGAGCGTGGTGTTGTTATAGAAGTAGCGAGCTTGATTCCTTTGATCAAGGTATGAGAGAGATTAGTAAATTTCAAATTACATTCGTTGTTTTAGCCATCTATTATTGAAAAATCAAATGATTATTCATTTTTAGTTTAATTTCTATCTTGATGCTTGCTATAGGGCTTCACAACACCATGAAATGAGTGTGTCATTGGTGTGAATGAGGAGAGATATCATTTGGTTGTGGTAAGTGATTATTTTGTTAGATATTTATTTTTATATAATGTAAGTTCTATATATTAATGTCTATAATTTTTATTGTAATAGGTGCAACTCTATGAAGAATTAAATAGGAGGTCCAATGAACGAATTCAAAGTAGACCACCATCATATGCATCTCCATCCCCCTGATGATCAAAGACCACTCATGATTTATTTTCTCCACATGGAGGGAAATGACTATTTATTAGGGTCCTTTGTTGTTTGCCTATATGTCATTTTTGAACATATATTTTATACTATATGTATGTGCCATTATATGCCCATATGACATTCTTGTAAGCCTATATGGATTATATATATATGTTATACTTATATCGGCATATATTGATGTATGCTTGTATGGCTATTTGGTTAATACATATCTTTTTTATTGATGGTGTCAATATTTACATTATATATGATTATTTAAATAAATGAATAATTATTTGACGTAACTATAAATGATTAAAATATTATTCCAATCCATTCTTACAAAAATGTTCCTATATTATTTCCTTACAATAAATGAAGTGTTTCAAAACATGCTAAGATGTTTATCTCTCAAACATGTAATGAAAACATAAGGAAAAAGTGATAATTAAGGATTATATTTTTAGATTTCAAGTTTTCAATTATAATATGTTGCCTCCATTATACACTGACATGCTTCAATAGATATTTGTAGATGGTTCACATCAAATATTTAAAATCCAAGTGTATTCCATGCTTCATAACATATTTTTAGATTTATGTATTCTTGTTGTAAGCATTATCACACTTTATTGAAAAATATGCTTTTTAATCCATTCATTCCTAATATTTTGTTGTGTTGATAAAATGAAGACAATGAGAATGTGAATATTTTGTCATAATGTACCTTTACCTTTTTTAGTTTCCCACTGGTATTTTATGTTTGGCCTTTTTTATTACCTTTTTTTATGGTGATCTTCACACTTATTTCACCTATATTTGTTGGTTAATTATTATCTTTCCTACGCCACTATGTGTTTGTGGCCTTGGATGCCATATTTTTGGCATATAGTTATGTAATCAAGAAAGTACAAACAACTTGCACTATGTTTCCAATAATTTTATTGAAGTATATTCAAGTACCCATCCTCTAGTTGACCATTCACTACTTCAAATTTATATAGGTATTCTTGATTCCCACACTTTCCTTCATCTCAAAAAAATATATTCCTATATTGACCAAAGCGTTTGTGACCACATTAAGTTCAATCAATGAAGGAGACTTGTTCTTTGGTGTAGATCATTCAGTCATAAGAGTATAAAGACACCTACCTTGACCAAAAATCATAAGGTGGACTTATTCTGTAGTCACCCCAATGTGTTGGTGTTGTTGGTTTACCCCCATGAGATGAAGAATGTAAACAATGCCTCTCGACAACTTTTTACTAAATGCAACTAACACTTTTTGGAACATTTGAAAAATCATCACCACAATGGAATGACTTGGATATATGAAAAACTGGGAGAGGTAGACCCTATGAGACCTTGTCCCTTTAAACAAAAAGTTTCCAAGTGTCAAGTTTCTGAGTAACAACTCGTCAAAGTTTTTGACTTTTTGGTACTTATGGATCTTAAGAGGAAGTGTTGGTACACTGCAACTTGCAATGGTTTGGCATGTTGGGGTACAAAAAAAGAGCTTTCCTACCATAAACCCACCCACCTTGACATGTTGGAACTATCGGTTTGGCCGCAAGATGAACATAACAAAGATTAGGCTATCTTGCAACTTTCTTTTGAATGCAACTGACACTTTTTCCATCAATTGAAAACTTGTCAACACAAGCAAATGGATTGGAGATATGAAAAAAGATATTATTGTAGAGGGACCCTACGTGATTGTGTACCTTATATAAAATGGTTGTAAGTGCCATGGTTTCTAAGAAAGAGCTCATTAAATTTTGCTACTTTTTTGCACTTTGGTCTTTTAAGAGAAATCACTAGTGTAATGTAGCCTAGAATGTTTCGGCATGCTATGGCGCAAAAAATACCTTGAATAGTGTAAACATACCAATTTGGACATGTTGGAACTATTGGTTTGGGTTGCATGACAAAGAGAACAAAAATTATGCCACCTTGTAACTTTACATTGCATGCATTTAACGCTTTTTCTATCAATTTTAAAACTCGTCACCATGGGAAAATAGATTGGAAATATGAAAAACTGAAAGAGTTTATTGTAGAGGGGATCTACATGATCCTATACCTTCAAACATAATGGTTGTAGGTGCCATGGTTTTCAAGAAAGAGCTTGTCAAAGTGTGCTGCTTTTTCACACTCTGGTCTCTTGAGAGAGGTCACCATTGCAATGTAGCTTGGAATGTTCTAGAATACTGGGGTGTGAAATAGGACCTTTCCTAGCATAAACACACCCATTCAGATGTTTTGGATTATCAATTTGGTCGGATGATGAACAAAACAAAAATTACGCCACCTTGCAACTTTACACTACATGCATCTGATGATTTTTCCATCAATTGAAAACTTGTCATCGTAAGAAAATGTATTGAAGATATGAAAATTGAAAGAGGTTATTGTAGAGGTAATCTACATGATCTTGTACCTTTATATGGAATGGTTGTAAGTGCCATGGTTTCCAAGAAAGAGGTCATCAAGGTTTACTACTTTTTCACACTTTGGTCTCTTGAGAGAAATCATTAGTGTAATGTAGCCTGGAATGCTTCAACATGTTGGGGTAAAAAATAGGAACTTTCCTAGGATAAAAATACACATAAGAATGTGTTGGAACTGTCAGTTTGGTCGTACAATAAACAAAACAAAAATTACGCCACCTTACAACTTTCTCTTCAATGCATTTGACACTTTTTCCATCAACTAAAAACTTGTCACCATGGGAAAATGGATTGGAGATATGAAAAATTGAGAGATACTATTATAGAGGGGCCCTATGTGACCCTGTACCTTTAGATGGAATAGTTGTAAGTGCCATGGTTTTTGAGAAATAACTCGTCAAAATTTGCTGCTTGTTCACACTTTGGTCTCTTAAGAAAAATTGTTAGTGCAATATAGCCTAGAATGTTCTGACATGTTGGAGTGCAAAAAAGACCTTTCCTAGCATAAACCTACCCATTTAGACATGTTAGAACTATTAGTTCTGTCGTATGATGAAAAAAACAAAAATTACACCACCTTGCAACTTTCTCTTCAATGCATTTGACACTTTTTCCATCAACTAAAAACTCGTCACCACAGGAAAATGGATTGGAGATATGAAAAACTGAGAGAGTTTATTGTAGAGGGGCCCTATGTAACCCTATACCTTCAGACATAATGGTTGTAAGTGCCATGATTTCTAAGAAAGAGCTCGTCAAATTTTGTTTCTTTTTGTACTTTGGTATCTTAAGAGAAATCATCGATGCAATGTAGCTTGGAACATTTTGACATGCTAGGGTGTGAAACAAGAATTTTCCTAGCATAAACATACCCATTTAGAAATGTTGGAACTATCAATTTATTCACACAATGAACAGTGAAAATTATGCCACTTTGCAACTTTACACTACATGCATCTAATGATTTTTCCATCAACTAAAAACTTGTCACCATGGGAAAATGGATTGGAGATATGAAAAACTGAAAGAGGTTATTGTAGAGGGACCCTACATGATCTTGTACCTTCACACAAAATGGTTGTAAGTGCCATGGTTTCTAAGAAAGAGGTCATCAAAGTTTACCAATTTTTTGCACTTTGGTCTCTTAAGAGAAATCATTGATGCAATGTAGCCTATAATGTTTTCGCATGTGATCACATGCATAACTCATAAACAATGATTGAAACCAGAGGTACTAATAGTACTTATGAGGAGGAACAATACAATATAGGTTATCACTGTGGATCAATCAACCCTATATTTAATAAGGAGAAGTCAAAGGTGCTCTCATGTATAAATGTTTGGTTAGTAGGATTTCTCAGTAATGAGGGTTTCACTATGTGGCTATAGATTGTAGTTCTCTACAAATTCGACAACTGAAACAATGCTACCAAGTGGAAATGTGTCCTTGCATAACTTGAATCGCAAGTCCAACCATCGAGCTTTATGGGTATGCCTTGCATACTCATGCACTATACTATCACAAAATATAGACCTAAATTGACACACTAGAATATTTTGAATAACCAATCACACCTTTTTGCTTCTTTACTATCTTTTGTACTATAGGCCACTATCTTATACTTACTAAATTTTACTAGGAAAGAGTATGAACATTTCTTATTATGCATATCATAGAACACTTGGACATCTTACTGATGAATGTCGTGCTTTAAAGAAGAAATTAAGAGAATATGATCCTTATGGGGATCAAATTGAATGTATAATACATTAACATTCATTTTTATTGCCCCTTGCCATATGGCAGTTGTAGTGTCACAACATGCTCACTACCATCTATGAGGATATAAACTAGGCTTTATGCAACCGTCTTTCATTTTGCAAGGAGCAACATATCATAATCTATTTGGCTCACCTTTTTCATTAAACTTGGGGGAAAAGGGTTAGGTAGCCTTATCCTAGGTACATTCCTTCTAGCAAAGGATCCCTCTTTATTTCCTTAAAACGCTAGTGTAGCAAGTACACTAACATTTTAAGGGGAGGCATATAGTCCCCCCTCATTTTTTGTATACATGGAATAGTGCCTTCTTAGTGATGATAACATACATCTCCTAAGAAGTGTGACCTTTTTAATCAAAGTGTGGCCTTCTTGATCTATGTGTCTCTTTTGTGGCGATATTAAGCTTGATATCCCTCAAGAGAGTGACCTTTCTTGTCATATGGCATTCCACTTGGTGGTAATGCTATGGCTAGTATTCCCTAAGGCACAAATTTCTTTTTCCATGACATGTTCTCTCTTGGTGGTGATTTCATGAGTGATATCCTCTAAGGCGTGACCTCTCATGTATTGATCAAAGCTCCTTTGTTATTTCTTGTAAATCATCTCTTATGGTGGTGTTGATACAACATTCCTTGAGTTTTTAACCTTATCCTTCTATCATTTGTGCACCCCTTGAGGTGAGTTTTATGCACCTCCTGAGGTGAGTTTTATGCACCCCCTAATGTGAGCTTTATGCACCCCATGAGGTGAGTTTTATGCACCCCATGAGGTGAGTTTTATGCACCCACGGAGGTGAGTTTTGTTCGTCCCCTAAGATGTTAAACTTTAACACCCCTTTCTAACATGGCCACCTAGCATAACACACTTTGCTTTCAAGTGGAGCCATGTGTTTCATGAGTGATGTGGCATAACACAATTTTCTAGTCCTCATGTGAGCTAACATTTATTCGATGGATGACATTTGGTATTTGAGACAATTTAAGACTGAGGTCTCTTTGCCTTACCGACTTGAATCTTTTAGTAATAACCTTATGTACAATTGTGTGTCTTTTGTGTGTTTCTCTGTATTTGCATCATGTTTACATCGTGCTTGTTTTCATTTTTCATCATGTTTTTGTTCCATCATGTCATGTGTTTTCATCGTGTATTCTTTGTGTTTTCCTTACATGTATGTTTATGTTGTCTTGCTGAATATCGTGCATTTGTGTTCCTTTGTGCTTATGTTGGTTTTCCATGGGATCTTGGATCCTAGGGGCTTGGCCATCTCCTTGGTCCTTAGCCATCTTATCTCTTCAACATTTGTATATTTGGACCCCTATTGACATATATTTCTCTACTTTAGTGTGAGTTTGAGCGTAAGTTCATACTCTCACTAAAGTGGGGGATAAATGTAGCATCGTAAATTGACACCCTTAACAATTTCACACTATATTTTGCTCTCCTTTAACTTATTGGGCCTAATTAATTTACTAATTTCCAAAATTATACATTCCACAACTTATTTTAAATATTTTATGACAATTTACAAGCATAAAAATTCTCTCATTCAATACTTTTTCCCCGACACTTTAAACCCTCGAAAATAGGGTTGGGACACTAGCACCTAGGGAACCTATATCCCCTATTTTGGCTCCAAATTGAATACATTGGTGTCAAAATTTTATTATTTGAAATTAAAATATTTAAAGTCATTTGTCGGGATTTAATTTTTAAGAAATTAGAATAAATGCCTATAAATACCTAGCTATTGCATAATTTGAAATCATCTAGGAAATTATTGATCAATTTATGATCAAGAAATTATCAAGAGAATTCAAGAGAAATTCAAGAGTATCCATTAAATGATTTATCATAGAAATTTAAGATTCAACATCATGTCAAATTGTATGTGAGTTCATGTGTTATTATTGTTTTGTGAAGGATAACATTTGTTGTACGTCTCCAAATCATTCAATCATTCAAGAAAATCAAGCAAGAAAGATCCAAGATCCTTGAGGTGATGTGTATGACTTCAAACCTTCAAGGAAGCCATTGAAGGGTGGCGAATTGTAGCACTTTGTGATTTCATCATTCATTCCTTTCATTTATCCATTTATGAATGACATTGCCATTGTGGAAGTGGAAAAATTAACATGAGTTTTGACTGAGACAAGCGCCTAAAATGGCCGAACATTTCCTCTCTTTTTGAATGTATAGACCTCAAGTTGAAGAGGATTGAAAGGAATCTTGAAGACACTATTCATTATTACATTCAAAACCCTAGGCCTTGACAACTCACGAAAAATCCACTACAAAAATATCCAATAGTGATCCAAAAAAATTACAAATGAGAAATGGAAGTGTAGATTTGGCATCAGAGGACTATGAAAATAGATTTAAAAAATACTTGGAGGGACAATGATGCTCCTAGCATCAACCTCCTAACAAATTAGGCTAAAATTTATATCAGAGGTGCACAATGTCCTCTCCTTTTTATTTTTGTTGTCCGATTTCCTCTATGACTTCTCAATTTTTTTGTATTTGCATTAGAACACCAATTTGCATCATTAAGACAATTAGATCATTGCATTCATTATTTTGAAATTTCCATATTTGGTTAAGGGTGGGTTGACTCACCTTAAGGTTGTAAGTCAATCTCATACCTTGTCCAAATCCTTCAAACCCCCATTCCATCTTTGCATTTCCATATTTACACACAATATCTACATATCCCCGATGAAATTAGGGAAAAATTTTGAACCCGAAGGTAAAAATTAAAAGGGTTCCCCCTTTCCCAACATTTTAGCATGTAACTTTTAATAAGCATAGTTACAAATTGGTGAGAGAAAGCTTGGTGGTAGTAAGGGGAACAATATTGGGAACCCTGTTTAGGTTGAATTCCACTACATTATTTAAATCCACCAATGTGATTCAAAAATCTAAAAAATCATGTATACTATGGGACCATAGATTGGGCCACATAAGTGAAAAATATTTAAAACCATTATAAATAAAAAATTATTTGACTATTTTTCCTATTTTAATGAGTATTTTGGTTTTTGTGAGCATTGCATGTTTGAGAAACAAAATAGAGCATCATTTCCTTAGGAAGTAATAAATAAATATTATATTAGAAATTATACATATGGATATGTTTGTTCCTATGGATATTGATTCTATTTTAAAATTTTAACATTTTATGTCTTTCATTGATGATGTTTTAAGGTTTACTCAAGTTTATTTTATGAGATAGAAATATAAAGTTTTAACTAAATTTAAGGAATTCAAATTCTTAGTAGAAAATCTATTAGAACATAAAATAAAGGTTTTGAGATCTAAAATGGAGGGGACTATTGTCTTAATAAATTTAATGATTTTTTCAAACATGTAATATCATTTAAGGCAAAAGAATACTCATTACACACCTCAATAGAATGGAGTTAGATAAATAATGAACTAAACTTTTATGAAAAGAGCTAGAAGTATGTTAAGTGATGCAAATTTGGATATATGCTTTTGCATAGAAGTTGTGAGTATTGATGTTTACTTTATTAATAGAGATCTCCTTGTAAGGCCCTTGATTTGACACCTTATGAAGTGTGGAAAGTAAGAAACCTTCTATTTCACGTTTAAGGGTTTTTGTCTATGAGGATTTTGTTCATGTGCCTAAAGAAGAGTGTTATAATTTGGATCTAAAAGTGTACATAAATGCATATTATGGTGAGAATGTTAAAGTTTATAATCTTTGGAATCATCTAGCCAAGGAAATTGTCTACTTTATAGATGTAGTTTTGAAGAAACTTAGAGTCATTTTGGATCTTAAAAAACCAAAAGATAAATAAAGGAAAAAAATAGTTTATTTTAAAATTAAGCAAGAAGATGCACATATGGAAGAATAAAATAATGGATTAGAGGATGCAAAGGGAGAAGAGGGTTCAAATGGGAGTTTTGAGACAGATGAATCCGAAGTTATTGAAGAGGTTGAGCATGTACAAGAACAAGAGGAATAATCCCTTACTCCATCCTTGACAAAATCCACAAGACAATGAAATCTAGTTGATAGGTATAGACCACCAAAATTTTGTTTTTTATTAAATGTATTAAGTATTGATGATGAGCATAGATCCTACAAGGAAGCTATTTTTTCACATGATAGTCAGTCTTGGTAGCAAGTCATGTAGAAGGATATGATGGACTTAAACTCTAACTTGACACCTACGATTTTTCTTTTTTCCCCAAACAAAGGTTGTTGGATGTAAGTGGTTCTACAAGAATAAATTTGGAGCAGATGATTCATTGGAAAAGTACACTTCACCATATTGGTGGAAAAGGGATAATACCAGAGAGAGGGAGTTAATTTTGGTAAAAAAATCTCTCCTATTGCTAAAGTATCCTCAATTAGATTTCTTTTATCAATAGCTATTGCTAATGATTTTGAAATTAACCAAATGGATGTTAAGACTATATTTTTGTATGGGACTTGGAAGAAAAAAATTATATGTAACAACCAAAATTATTTGAGGTAAAAGGGAAGGAACATTTGGTTTAAATATAAAAGAGAAGTTCTTTGCAATGGCATTCTTGAGGTCGCATGTTTGTCTGCTTACACAGGGAAATCCCCATTTGGAACAACTGCACAAGGCTACTCAGGCATACATAGCACCTGTTGTGCGTCACACATGGGCTCCTGTGCGTGAAATGAATTGTTTTCAACAGGCTGCAGATCAGGAAGAGGGGCAATATGAAAATTCGCCAATACATATGGAAGAATGAAAACAACATGGGCTAATTGTGGGAAATTTTGTTAATTTCTATCTGTACCGAGTAAACTAATGTAGAATTAGCTTTCTGTTAAGTTTTGTATATATAAGATCTATCAGGGGAAGGAGGGATAGAAGTTTAAAATCTGTTAATGGGAGGAATGAATTGGGGTTACAAAGGACTGGTACTGGTTTTGATATTAGCAGAGTAGCAGTCAAAAAATTAAGACACTATGCCATTTTAAGCCGGCAATTTGAACTATATTTTGTATATATTTTATACATTAATATATATACAGGCAACTCTTGCCTTTTATCTAAAAAAAAACCATTTGGTTTACATATTGAAAATATTTCTTTATGGTTTGAAATAATCACCTTGAGTACAGTATAGATATTTTTGAATTATTTTAAAATTGGGTTTTGTAAGAAGTAAAGAGGATCACTATGTTTACATTAGATGTATTGATGATTATATATATATATATATATATATATATATATATATATATATATATATATATATATATAATATTTGTATGTGGATAACATGTTATTCTTCAATAACATCAATGGTTTGATTAATGAGTGAAAATCCAAACTTTTGGGTGCATTTGAGATCAAGGATCTAGAGGAAGCTAGGTACATATTAGGAATGGACATTAGGAGGGATCATGAGAACTCAAAGTTTCAATTGTCATAAAGTAAGTATGCAAATATACTTTTTCATAAATTTAATATGTACTAATGTAGACATTTAAAATTCCTTTACTATATGACATTAAAATTAAATTAAATATGTGTCCCAAGTGTGAAGACGATCTTAAGGATATGTCTAGTGTCCCATATTCTAGTGCCTGGTAAGAATTTTGATGTAATGGTTTGCAATAGGCTAGATATTGCCCAAGGAATGGGAGTATTGAGTAGGTTTATGACTAACCTTGGTAGGGAGCATTATAATTATGTGAATATGGTGTTAAGATATTTGTGTTGCACTTCTTATTGATATTTGGTTATTATGGTATGATTGTGTGAATAAGAATTTGGACATATCGAGTTTTGTTGATGTAGATTGAGCAAGTGACTTGGATAGTTGAAGATACACTAGTAGCTATGTTTTCTCTCTATTTAGAGGTGCAGTGAGTTGGATGAGTAAAATACGACCCACATTTTCTTGTTCTAAAATAGAAGGGAGTATATGGTTGCTACACATGCCTCTAAGGAGGAAGTTTGGTTATAGAGACTCAATATAGATGTTGGTTTCAATTACAAGATTGTTAAAACTAAATGTGATAGTCACCGTACTATTTGTTTGAAAAAAAATATTATGTATCATGCTTGTACTAAGCATATTGATGTTCAATACCACTTTATGTGTGAAATGGTTGAGAATGGTAAAGTCTTGCTAAAAAAGGCTAACATTCTAGATAATATTGTGTATTTTGTCACAAAGCCAATGACCATGTATACATTCTCTTAGTATAGGAAGGCCATGGGTGTTGATACTTGTACTTAATTATTTTTATTTTCCCTTTTGAGGTTTTGCAATGTATAATTTCAAGTGGGAGAATGTTAGGATTAATGTTCTATTTACCTTAAGATTTTATGCATTATTCATGCTTCTCCAACACTTTTGGAAAGTGTCCTTGGACACATAGGGTGAAATTAAACATTAATTTTTATATTTTTTATTCTCTCATTTAAATCTTGATATTGGTTGTTATTGCATTCATGGAAAAGGTGGAGTTGGAGGTGGTAGTTATATACCTATTATTATTAAATCTCTCAACTTGGGTGTGAAAATTGAGTAGTGGAGCATCTTGGGTTTTATGGTGGGTCCTATATAATTTAGATGTTGCTTTTGGACATCCACATTGGGATATAGATTATTATGGTAGAGTTAAAGTTCAAAGATGATGCATATTATTAATACAAGGGTTAGTTTTACTATTCATGGCTAATTGAGTGTTACATTTACTATTCTTGGATGAGCCTCTTTATTTTAGATGTGAGATTTTTTTCATTTAACCATGGTTTGATGGTACATAATTTTGGGAAATTATTTATGGTATTCCTCTCCCATTTTTCTATAAAACTTTACAATTCTTGAATGAGCCTCTTCATTTTGGACACATAAGTTTCTTCATTTTATCATGGTTTGATGGTATATTATTTTGTAAAGCAACTTGTGGTATTCATCTCCCTGTTTTCTATAAGTTTGAGGCATGTGATAATATTTTTTATGGAATTATTTTATAGGTACATAGGTTTTGCTAGAGTATTTCTAGAGATTAGAGTGCTAGTGTGTTGATGTACATCTCCTTTGAAGATTTATAATATACTTTCCCTCTTTATCATGTGGAGTTTTTTACCAAAAGAATTTCTCCACATAAATAATGTGTCACCTATGTGTTGCTAGTTTTATATGATTATATCTCCATTTTTCTTTCTACTATTAAAAAATAGATTTGTATTTTATTTTTAGATTTCCATATTATAGTGGTTTTCCTTCATTTCTAACATTCCAAACAACCAACATAATATAATTAAAGAAACTTAAGGTTATGTGCATTAAGAAAAGTCAATAGTATTTATAAAATCTATCTAACAACATTCAAAGGAGTAAATGCAGTACAATGCATACACAAGACTCAAAAGATTTATGTGGGAAACCCTTTGTGAGAGAAAACCATCACAAAAAAAAATAGTTATATTATTTAGAATCAAGGATTTAATACAACGAGGCCTTTTTTATAGTCTCAACCTGCAACACACTCTTCTACAATTTCTCTAATATCTCACACCAATAATTCTTAACCTAATTCGTATCTTTATTATCGAGATAGCTATACAACCTTGAAACCTTCACACGAGATAATACATATATAGATGTGCACATGAGAATTCTAGCTATCTAATTGTCCAACTAATATGTAGAATACCAAGAGTCATGCAACTATATTCTAACCATATTATGGCATTAGCATACCACTCAAATCACCAAACATGATATGTCCACATGGATAATCATCTTGCATACATAGTTATTTAAGCAAACTATATATCAAGTTATATCTTTAATATTGTTAATGACTCCATATTTTTCACTACAACCACTACTACTAGCCCCATGCTTTTGGTAGCACATACAAACACAACATTACTTCTAACTACTTGTGGTACTTTGTGCCATATTCCACAACACTGTCTCTCTCTTATATAGTGTTGTATGAACTTTAAATCTACCACAAGTGCTCCCACATTGTTATTCATGCTTTTAGAAATACTAATTGTTATGCAGTTTTGAGTTCTTAAAATTAATTGTGGTTGTTGTCACAACACTACCACATGCAAACCAAAATGTATGATGTACCGCATCACCACATGTAAATGAAAAAAATGTATTTTATATTACAACACTTGAAACTCACCATATTTCATCACATTGTATTTTGTAGACAACATCTTCCTACAAGGACTCTCTATAAGTGAATGCCACCCAATTCCCAACACCATTCGCATTATCCCTTAGGTTTTCCCAACTATATGTTGTGATTATCATTTTCTTCACTTTTAGGTGATTTATGCATGTGCATTAATGCTTACATCTAACATGGGGTTATGTTTGTATTGTACATATTTACATGTCTATGCTTACATGATTGTGTTATGCATGACATGTATTGGTTCATACATGTATATCTATGATATGTTATTCCTCTTTTCTATTCATTATGAGAAAAATTAAGGGAATCATCACTCCCTTTCCTTCATGTACTTACATGATTGATCCTTCTATATGATAGTGAATGACTATCAAGCAATATTGTTGATGTTAAAACTTATTTATGACTCTTTGGTTTTCCATGATGATATCTCATTATATTTACTTGTTCTCCTCTCCTCCAATTCCTTGCATCCTTGATATGTAAAAAATTAGAGGGGGTGTATTATATTATTCAACAAAATTTCATGACTATGGTCATAATGATTCTATGCTACACACTCATTGCTAAATTGCCCTGATGGATGCTTGGCATTGAGCTTGTTTGATTATAGTGATTCATTGGAAGTCTTACACCAATCTTCTAACATTGGAAGTATGGATACAATGGTTTGAGGGATCTCACACCTCCTTTGTTGATTACATTGACAATCTTCATGTTGCTTCACCTTCATGCATTCTCATGGCTTCATGCCATCATTTATATTTACTTTTTCCACTTACTTTAAGATTGTTGACATAGTTAAGAAATTATGTTATTTTTTATATATAAAATTCTTAAGAGATGCTACTCATTGGATTTTATTTTCTTTTGTAAGTTTTGAGATGGAGTGCCCATTGCAAAGAGAGTGTATCAAAGAGATATCTTTATGTGTATCATTTATGAATGTTTAAGATAGTTTTATTTTCACATTGACTGTTTTCTTTACTTTCAGATGCATCTTTATGGTAGTTCACTATCCATGAAGATGAATTCTAGCTTTTAGATTTAATTGTGTAAATCTAAAAGCTAGAAATTAATTGCATAAGAAATCCATCTCCTTTCAAACTTTATACTTGTACAAGGTTTAAATCATAATGATGTTGAAAAGCAAACAAAATACCACCACTCTACTAATAAGAACAATAGAATTGCGTGACTTGTGCTCAAGGGAATACTAAGATTAGAAAGCTGACATTTTGCATTACAAATATAAAAAAATAAAATGTTACATCAAACATACTTTTATATATTACTAAAATTGAATTCTTAAATTATTATTATTATCTTGTAAGACATATTCAAAGTTAAGACATATTCAAAGTCGGTTAAAATTGTCTACATAAGAACATATATTATTACTTGACCATTTCAACAAACCTTTCAACCCCAATACACACACCTTAACATCATAAGGAACAAATCAAGAGAGTATCCCAAATTAGGCCTACATAAAAATTAGTGGCTTCTTTCTTTAATGCTTTGATTCAATAATTTTAAAATAAGAAAAGTCAAGACAGTATCCCAAATTATATAAATAAATAAATAAAAGGATGTTAACTTTTGCATAACACCTAGAGAAACAGCCCCATATCATGGGCCCCACCGACTCGTACCCGCCCAAAAGCCATCCCTTTCCCAATTAAATTCCCCATAAGGATTTCACAATCCGAATAAAATATAAAGCAAAACACGGGCCCACCACGACGACCCCGAACAGCTCACCTGCACCGCCCACACCCAACCCAACAGCCGGCAAAGCGGGCCCCACCGCTAATTATCATAAATTATTAAAATACATAATAGTAGTCAGAAACAAAACCACTTTCTCGTGGCTGAGCCTGCTCCACGATATCTATAACTTCGCTCTCATTGGTCGCCGCGCTCCACCTTTTTATCCCATTTTTAAAAAGCGAAAAATAAAAGAAATCTCCTCCGTCACCAGTATAACAAAGAGCTTAGGGTTCCAACTGAGGCGTCAAATACTCTGCCATCTGTACAGGCAAAGAAAATGGTGAAGGACGAGGACTGTCACGTTTCCAAGGATTCCTTTCGAGTCTGGAGCATTCCTAAGCTCTGCGACGCCTGTAGAATTACAAGCTGTGTGCTTTACTGTAAGGCGGATTCCGCTTATATGTGTATGGACTGTGATTTAAAAGTGCACGGCGCAAATAAGCTCGCGTCAAGGCACGAGAGGGTTTGGATGTGCGAGGTCTGCGAGCAGGCCCCCGCGGCCGTCACTTGCAAGGCCGACGCTGCCGTTCTTTGCCTTACCTGTGACGCCGACATACATTCTGCAAATCCCCTGGCTCGCCGTCACGACAGGATTCCCGTCGCGCCCTTCTTCGACTGCGCCAAATTCATCAAAGCTTCCATTACTTACTCTGACGCCATTGGCTTCAATTCTGACGCCCTTAAAGACGACGACCTCGCCGCTTCGTGGCTGCTTCCAAACCCTAAACACACCGAGGGCGTCAAGAACTGCAACGACGCAGATATCGACACCGGCGAAGCTTTCGGGAAAGGCGACGGGATCGGTTGTCATAATAAGCGGTGTTTTGTGCCGGAGTTTTTCCCCGACGTGGATCCTTACCTGGATTTGGAATACGCGTCGTCGATGGACACTGGAAACCGCTTTCCCGGTGGTACGGACAGCGTTGTTCCCGTCCAGAGCCATGGTAGCGGCGGCAGCGTCGTTGACGCCTCCACGCTGTCTGATGGTTTTGACGCCGATCCGTCGTCCTGTAAGGCGAATTACAGTTACACGTCAGCCACGTCGTTCAACCACAGTGTAAGCAAAATTTTCCCTTCTGTTATTAGTTCTCCCAAACTGGTCTGTTCTTATTGAATGAATGAATGAATGAAAGATTTTAATGACGTCCACGAGACTAAACAGTCTATGGGACCAAGACCCAAATTTAATTTTCTTTCATGCTTTTTTCTAAATCAGATCTCCTACTATTGATTTTGACTAGAAGGCTGGCCGTCTGGTTGATCTTATCCTCCTCGAATAACTGCTGCATATCATCCATACCCAAACTATTTGCATATTGTTTACGGATGTCTTCATAAGCTATGCATTCCAAGAAGAAGTGTCGCTCTGTCTCAACCACCCCCTTATTGCAGAATATGCAGGTTCTTTCTTCCCACGTTTCCTTAGGAGACTTCCATCTACCGGTCTCGCACCTAAGATGATGTGATCCTGTCCTCATCTGTGCTATTAACACCCTCGCTTTCCCTTTAATAGCAGCCCCTAAATACGTTTTTTCACCATGATCCTTTGTCGGGTTAAACTCTTTGATGTAGTATGCTTTTTTTCGCCCAATCTGATTTGACCACATGGCAGTCCTAAATTTTTCCTTCACGTAATCTTTTATTTCACTATTGGTGTTGGGACACTCTTGCAAATTGATGTCCCACTTGTTCAGCCACTTGTTGTTCTGCTTCATCCAAGTTTTCTTTCTACGGTTTAGCACCTCCTCCATAACCGCTTTGGGCCACCGGTGGTTGTCCATGTTTTCAATCTTCTTTAGATAACTTATCAACCGAGTTATCGCCGATGCCTCCAAGGGAAAAGCCCCCGCTTCAGCTAAAAGAATTTCATATGGGACCGTGGCCTTAACTTTGAGATTGCTTGTTATTAGGTGTTTTTGGATTCTTTCAATTTGTCTCCAGCTGCAATTTGACATATTGCTTCCCCACACTTCACACCCATAAAGTACAACTGGCGTGACAAGTAAACCAAAAAGAGTTTTCTTGGTTTTCCAATCCCAAAGTTCCGCTTTCCTACATCTGTTTTGCAGCAGGAAAAAGGCCTTCCACCCTCCCTGTATCCTTTTCGCCCGACAGGTCTCCCAGCTGAGCTTATGGTGAAAATCAATCCCAAGATACTTGTATTCTTTCACTATATCGAGTGGACTACCTTCAAAAAGAAAGATGTGTTGTTTTTCTTTTCTATTCAAAGAGAAAATCATGATTTTGGTTTTGGTGGTGTTCACTTGCATTCCCACTTCCTGACAGAAGTGTTCTAAAGCTTTCAAATGTTCTCTTAACCCATGAGCTGTTTTTGAAATCAAAATAAGATCGTCAGCATACAGAAGTAATTTCACTACATAACCTGCTAATTGGATACCGTCCCCTCCATCCTTGCTTAACCAAGCTTCCAACTTATCAATGTAGAGCCCAAAAAGCGTGGGAGATAAAGGGCAGAGACTTTGGTTTGCATATTAGAAGTTAAAAAAATCCTCATGAATTTGGAATTTGATTTAAAATAAGTTTATGTTAAAATATTATAATAAGCAGAGACTTTGGTTTGCATAGGAATTAGAGTTCAAATTTCAGCATATGTCTGTTTAAATTACTTACTACCCAAATAATATTTTAACTATTTAAGATTCTTATTTTTAAAATAAGAATTATATAATTTCCATTTTAGTTTTAGTTATTTTTGAAGTTATCATAATTTTAATATACTGTGCTTCAAATTTTTATTATGTTGTATGTAAATTTTTTAAATAAAAATTTATTATTTTTTATAAATTAAATTTAAATTTTTTAAAATTGATGCATTTTAAATTATGTTTGGTAGGAAAAGTAATAGAATTTAATAATTTTTTATAAATTGATTGGTTGATTATAAAATTATGAATAATATTTTATGATTAAACATGAAATAAAAATTATTTATTAATAGATTAATCTATTAAAGAAATTGATATGGAATTTTAATTTGTTAAGATTTTTTCATATTTTACTAAAAAATTATCTTAATACGTTATTAAAAGAAAATTATTTGGTTCAATATAATAATAAAAAATTTATATAAAAAACTTTTGTCTTTTAAACTTTTTAATCATAGAACTATTGTGTTTAGCTTATAACTATAATCAAATTTTTATTTTGAGAAAACTATTTATGATTTTTATTTTTATGTTGTTTTATATTATAATCAACTTTATATTATAATTTAGCCTTTCCAATTTAGTTTTTACTATATTATTTAAGATTTTTTAAATATTATTATTAAAATGTAAATAAATTGGGATCTTACATTTATTCTAACATTTATGTTATATTATTTCAGTTATCGTCGTCGTCATTGGATGTTGGTGTGGTCCCAGATAGCACAATGAATGACATATCGACACCCTTCAAGAGAGTGATGGTGGATGTAGGAGGGCAAGGGACAATCCATTGTATTCCATTAGATCGTGAGGCAAGGGTGATGAGATATAAGGAAAAGAGGAAGAATAGGAAGTTTGAGAAGACGATTAGGTATGCCAGCAGGAAAGCTTATGCTGAGACTAGGCCTCGAATCAAAGGTCGATTTGCTAAGAGGACAGATGTTGATGTGGACCAGATGTACACATCAGTTGAACTTGGATATGGCCTTGTTCCCTCGTTTTAACTCATCTTTTTTTCTTTTGGAGGTTTTTCCAAACCATTTAGATGCTTGGCAAATGGTTGCCCTTCGATTGGTCGATTGTTAATATCCTCTCTATCAATTGTACTTTTATAGGGCATTAAGCTCTCGCACTACCTAATTTTGGAGTTTTTGCTAGCCATCTGACTAGGATGTCTAGTTTGTACCATTCATGGGATCTACCCCATCTCTTCTACCCCATCTCTTCATTGTATTATCTAACTTGTATTTTGTAAATTAATGAGAAAGGTTTTAATTCAAGTTATTGTAAATATTTTACATACTACAATTTTTTTTTTGTGACTTAGAAGTTTTTACATGATGATAGTGAATACACAATCTAATATAAAAAGAAAATGTGTATATAACAAAAAAGACAAAATAAAATGAGAAGTTGCGCTGATGGTAGAATAACATCAAATTCAATAAGAAATAAGCCATCAATACAACAAGGGTCTAGTCTTTTATTGGCTTGAAGTTTGAGGCAGCAATGTGTTAGATAAAAAATATAAGTAGATAGAGATAATTTAAAAAATATTTAATCACAAGTAGCATCAAAATTAATACTTGAATGTTTCATGAAATTCTACTTGTAACAAATACTCTCTTGTTGGAAGCGATCAACAATGTTAAGCTATCTTTAAAAAAATAGTATAGAGAACCATCACTAGCCCAAAATTGTGATAGAGGAAGAATTAAGCAAAAGGAAAATCAAGTGGATGAGTAAATGAGATATTACAATGCAAGAATTTTTAAACACTAATGAGAAAATACAAAAATATTTTAGAGAAAAAATTAGAACAACTATGTGGACAAAGCAAATTGATAAAAGAAAGCATACTATATCAAAAAGTTTAACCCCACATGAGTTCATTATGAAAAAGCCTACATAGGAGCAAAATCTAAGTGAAAGGTGAAAATTTGGATGGCTTAATTAAGGACTAGCTATATCTAGGCCCACATAATCTTAGATGTAAGATTGACAAGTGGGTAATGCTTAAGGAGTGGGAAATGAGAACATGCCTATTTTGTATCAAGTTGATGATGGAGACAAAATGACAATGCATCATGGAAAAAATAGTCTATAGTGACATTTGTATCAAATATGAGGACAACTTGAGAATGGACAACCTAATTGCCTTGTCTAAGGAGGTGGGGCTAGACATTTGTTTTTGGTCAAGATCCACAATAGAAGATCCAACATCATAAAGGTCTTTGAAATTTCATAAGGCTACAAAGGCAACCCTTGAGTCTTATGGGTGTGTTAGCATGAGGAACATTTGTTGTGGCTCTTGGTCTCATAAACAACCTAGTCTTGTGGATATTATTAAAATCATTCATTTATTCATGTTGTAACCTAAATGTCAACCATACTCCCATTCTTTTGCATGTGTAAGTGCACTTGCGAGATTCTTGCATTAAGCACATAGTGTCATGTCTTCAAGATCTATTTTGGGGAGTGAGATTATATGAGATGGGAGAAAGACTGTTATAGGATGAAATATAATCTTTATCTTAGAATGTAGGACCACCTACTTTTTAGTTCTTAAATTTCAAGGGCTAATTGGACAACCCTCATGTCTTATGGGTGTGACAATGTGACAAACTTTTGTTGTGGCTCTTTGTCTCATAGACTACTTGGTCTCGTGGAAATTATTAAAATCTTTTAATCATCCATTCATGTTGCCACCCAAATAACAACCCTACTCACATGTTTCTACATGTGCAAGTGCACTTGCAAGATTACTACATAAAGCATGTAGTGTCATGCCTTCAAGAATATTCTGTAGAGTGAGATTCTATAAGGTAGGGGAAATACTATTATAGGATAAACTAGAATCTTATCTTAGAACATAGGATTCCCTACTTTTTAGTTCTTGATTCTAGCTCTTACCCTTAGGATAGGGTGGAAAATTTTCTTCTCCAATGCCATATGGCTTCATTAAAAGGCATGTGTAATTTTCTAGCATCAACTGCTATTCAAAAATCTATGAGACCACCAACTTATTAAAAAAAATGAACTATTTTTTAAACATTGCTTGTTGCTATACAATCTAAAGTGTTGCTTCATTGTCAAAGGCTCCTAAAAATTCTCAATATCAATCACTAAGAAATTTTAGGTAACCTCCTTCAATATAAGCATAGTCTAAGATTAAATATTCTATTTTTCAAAAGTGAAGAAATCTAATTAAAGAATTGTTGTGCTAGAGGAAAGAGATAAATGTTTTTATTCTTGATTTTTTTTTTAAAAACTGAGATTGGGGATAAAAGAGCATCAAAGGTGAGAGGATATGTCTATCTAGTCCTTCTCACTAAGGAACTTGAACTTTCAAAGAAGGTAGACAACATCACACCCTTGTTAGCTAGAAAGTCCACAACTTTGTTAGCTTTAACAAAAATAAGTTTGGAACTTATTTTCTTGAAAGATTACCATCTTTTTTTCTTTCCTGAGAATGTTCTATTCAATCATAACATTACTGAAGTGACTAGTCCCTACCATTTTAATATGTCTGAAAAGTAGTATTTAGCTAGTTAAGCATGTTTAATAGTTGTTTTTAAGTTATAAATAGATTTACTAGTTGGCTACATGTTTGATTTTGATTTTGCAATTAAATGAATGAAGATAATGACTAGAAGGACAATCTGGCACACACAAACATGACTTATGTCAAATAGCCAAGTTGGATGTATATTTGATATGATTGGATTAATGATCCAAATCAAATAAATAAGCCATTTGGACTATTGTTGCATGCACATATTACAATATGCATGAAAATGAGTATTTAGTTTAGTTACGTGTATATATTTTGATTAAGCTATAAGTAAAATTATTATTATGCTTGCAAGATTTGGAGTGATTGCTAATAGAGTCCCCACATTACACAATGAGTTTTAGATCAAGGCATTTATATCTTAATTCCATTTCTTTATGAATGAAGGTAGTCATTGAGAATGTGGATGATTACCTTTGAAAAATTCATTCCTCTACTACAAATAACATGCATGATGCCGATGGAGGGTTTTGGGGTTATGTATTATACATATGATGGTTATCAAAATGGTTAAATATAGCCATTACATTTTGGTCTTCAACAAAGAGATCAACATACCTATTTTTTAATGTGAATTTAAATGTGGATCCATATGGAGTATTATTCCATAATATTAACCCTCATGTGAGACAATAAGAACCATTATCAAAAAAATACAGAAAAATCTACTCATAGGACCAATGCACTACCTATCAAGAGCCTAGCAAAATCTAGAAATTAATTAGAATTGCATTATGCCTAAAATGTATACACATGGAGTGTGCAAACCAAATAATAATATAGATCATTGTGGTGAGAGTGGACTAAATGCTATTTTTTCTATTAAAAAAGAATTTATTATAATTATAAAATCAATATTACAACATTAATTTATTAATTATAAAGTAATGTAGTATTTAAGACTCACAAAAGAATAAGTTTTCCATAAGATTCTAATGGTTACAACAACTAATTACAAGGGAAAGGGAATTTTTCCAAATTGAGTTTTGTATATATTGTTATGCCCCTAACCCTACAATGTATATTGTTTTATGCATAGTAATCTTGTGGATACCTTAACTCTTAAATAAGTTACATAATCATTATTGTAATAATATACATGTGTTTACGTCATCCTAGGAGTTATACTTAAGTATCTAAGTTGGCCTAGGTGGAATCCAAGGCATAAGTATGGTACTTATAGGATAGGTTAGTTATTATCATCATGTTAAGTATTGTGTTCTTAGTGAAGAATATTGGAGGTATCTCCCTTGAAGTGGATTAGGAGGTTGCTCCCTTGAAGTAACATATTGCTATCAAGTATTTGCAACATATTTTCTATTATATTATTATTGTGTAAGTTGTTTCATAATAGGTGGTATTAGAGCATGATCTTGGCACTGTGAAGTCAAGGCATTTTTTACAATTTTGGAGGTCATTTTGGGAAGTGAATATCTCTCATATTTTGGTGAATTTTTTCTTGATTTTTGGAGGGTTTTTGAAGAACATATTGCAACATCTACAATCCAAATCTCAAAGGAATTGAAGCATAATGAAGTGATTTATTGTAGAATTAGGGTTTCAACCAAGCATGTATCTCTTAGATATGGGCTATTTTTTCCTTATATTGGAGGGCATTTCAAGAATTTACACTAAAGTGTCTACAGTCCAAATTTTAGGGTAATTGGAGCATAAATAAGCGATTTATTGTAGAATTAGGATTTTCAACAAATTCACTCTCAAGGCCATAAATCAACTAATTTCTTGGATATTTGTTAGGGAAAGTGAGACCAAGGGCTTAGTGAGCTACAATAAAAATTTTAGATCATTTGAATTTAATTTATGTGATTTACTGCAAAAAAAAGGAATTTCTTCACAACAAGAAGTAGAAGAACAAGAACAAGAGAAAAAACAAAAGAAGGAGAAAGAACAAGAACACTTGAGCAAGAGCAAAAGTAAGAAAGAAAAAATAGGAACAAAAGTAAGAGCAAGAGAAAGAGTAAAAACAAGAGAAAAAGCAAGAAGCTAAGGAGACGAAGAAGAAAAAGAAAAAAGAAGATGAAGATGAATATTTTATGCATTCAGAATAATGCTTTTGTAAAGAGGGGGAAATATTATTCCCCTAGCCCTATAGTGTATATTGTATTATGAGTAGTCAACTTTTGACTACCTTAACTCTTAAATAAATTACATAATATATATATATATATATATATGTCGTCCTAGGAGTTATACTTAAGTATATAAGTCACCCTAAGTGGTATTCAAGAAATAAGTATGGTATATGTAGGAGGTATAGGTTAGTTATTATCATCATATTGAGTATTGTGTTCTTATCGAAGAATATTGTTAGTATCCCCCTCAAAGTGGATTGGGAGGTTGCCCTCTCGAAGTGGCATATTATTATGAATTATTTGCAACATATTTTATATTATATTATTATCGTGCAAGTTGTTTCATAACATATATGGAATGCACATCCTCAATTTGATGGTATGCTAATAGTTTAGTTGACTTGTTAAACTTTCAGGTTCCAAAATAAATCTAAAATACTCTTATATATGCATTTGTAGATAATTTTCATTTAAATAATTTGTATTCTTTAATGCTTAAACTTCCAAGGTTACTCAAATTACATAACCTCTTCAAAACAAGAGTTGTTGTGTTGTCAAGTTCTTTCTAGGGATTGCACGAGTTCAAATCCCTATGAAATTACAACAAAGGATAAAACAAGAGTTGTTTTGCAGTCAAGTTCAAATTACATAACCATGGATAAGACAATGCACTTTTAAGTTCTAAAATTTCTAAGCTTTTGTTTTGGGGCCTTGTTGATGTCATTGTTATTCTATCTATATGCTTCTCTTTGTTTTTGTTTGTGTTTTTATTTTTATTTTGGGGATTATAGAACTAAGTTTAATTGCATAAACATAATGGTAACAAGCGCTTCATTATTTGATAGACCTAGGGATATGATCAAGCATTCTAATAGAGAGCCTTTGATTATAAATATACTCTAGTACTTATACAATCTCAAAGGTGGAACTTACCATAAGTTGGTTTAAATTAACTAGTTATGTTGAAGCCTAATGAAATGGAGCTTGTGCAAGGATTTGATGCCCACCACAATCACGACTCTTCTACTATGACAAAGACCATCTAGCACCTGGTATATCTTAAGCCTAAAATGAAAACAATCAACCACACATTATTTTAGATCAAATCCATGATGTGAACATAAAGCTTTATATTCATAAATAGAAGATAGGTCAAAGACATATCATTCACAAGGTTGAAACAATGATACCTAAAGATGAGCAACTTTATTTCATGCATTTAAACCTAGATTATAGATCTACACACGATTCTTCTAGACTATTGATTCATGAAATAAAGTAAGGTTAATACACAATACATTTATTGTAATATATGCACTTTGGTTTTAATTTAAAATTAAATATAGGTTTACATGCCTTGACCCCATTGGTTGAAGGTAATAAACATGAATATGACATAAAAATGTTCCAAAATACACCAATGAAATGCTTACATGTAGACTTGGAATAGTTGACTACATCAAAGCTTTGATATATTAACATACTTTAGATACTAACTAGGGAAGGCACTATCATTAGGAAACATGTCAACATTGGACTAAAATGACCTTAGTAGATTCACACACTTTGTTTCATGTGGTGTAACCATTTCCATTGATCTTGAGATGTTTCTTCCAATCCATTGACATTTAATGAGCTTATCAAACAAAATAAAGCTCTTTGCAATATTAATTTTCATGATTATACATAGTTTAAAAAATGCCAAGATTAAATGCTATGCTTATTTTAGTGTGTCTATGCATATGACTTAGGTATGAAATTTACATTTGAACTTGGATTTTAGCTTGTGGGCCTTTCATGTCTTTATCTTAAACCCCATTTGTGCATATGGTACTTTTGAATCCTTTTTATTCATATGTATCTTGGCCATGTTTTGAACTTCTTGTTTCTATATATGTTGATTTGAATCATCTTTGTTTGTTTATACTAGCCCTAAGTTGAATGCTCTCTTTTTGTGCATGCTTTGGCTAGGTCTTGACATCCCTATTTAACAAGTCTTACTTTTAGCCTAATTATCTTGATCACGGTGACACTCTCCCTATTGATAATGTCAAAATCTCTTATATTTCATTTGTTGAAACTTAAAAATGCATTATCTTATCCATGGTTATAGTTTCTTGTTCAAATCCCTATGTAGCTTTATTTTGCTCATGACCATGCCTTTTTTAACCCTACACTCTTTTTCTATTCACTCATTGCTTTCTCCTCCACAACCTTGCAAAGATTTGAGGTGGCAAGTCATTATGCTAGTCATAAAATAACTTGCAATTCTCCCATGCATTTGATCCTCCACTATCCAATCTTTTTTTTTTTATCATGCATAATTGATTCTTACTATCAATAACTATATTATGGTGACATGCCCACTTGTTTGTATTTATTTTAATATAATGTGGCTATGTATGTGTTTGTTTCTCATGGGTGATGGAATTTACATACAAATATGCTTGCATTGTGCCTTTTTTTCCACTTTCAACCTATATATCAATTGGATTAGGGTCCTTATTTTTCTAGGAGCAAATAAGAGTTTGTTGTACATGCACTCTTATTAACATTTTTCTATTAAGTTTAGCTATGTTTCTTTCTTTCAATTGTTTTTGTAATAGATTATCAGTGGTCATATCTATCAATATTTTTGGTCTTGAGACATCCATAATATGCTTTAACTAGATTTGGGATATCTGATTAGTCCATTTCTTTTATTATGTTGGTTTTAGTTACAATAGTTGGAAGCATGACTATGATTTATATTGATAATTATATGTCTCATATTAAAACATATGTGATGTTTTTTGTTTATCTTAAATTTTTAATGATTTCATGCTAGGGCTAATTATTAGTCTTAATTTGTTGCAAATACATATTTTTTGAAAATTAATAGAAATATGTTCCTATTTATTTATCGGTTTCTAATTAATGCAACCTTGTGTGGTGGTTAATACTTGTCAAAAAACATTTATAACAAAGTGTTGCCAACTAATATCTTTAAGAACCTACTACATATAAAAAAAAGAATGAAACTTCCTTGATAACAATTAAATCCTTAACATTGATTCAACAAAATCAAAACAATGAAATAAATAAAAAAATATTGATGTTCCAATATAATAATACCTATACAAATGAGACTAATATTATTAAAATCACACAACCCTACATACAAATTAAAACTTTTTAAGATCTTTAACCCCTTAAAATAATTAAGTAAAATACTATGTGATTATAAACATCCAGACACGTGAAAGGCCCGTGCTCTTTTGCCTAAAGTGACTTACACTTGGGATATCCATGAAAATGATTTAGATTTTAGAGGTTGTAATGGTTAGACTATAGTTAGGGAGAGTCCAACCTCTATAATGACGATTGTGACTAGATAAAAGCTTTCCACCTAAGATGGCTTCTATGCTACCCAAGAGCCACCCAAACAAACAAAACACCAAAATTCTTCTCAATAAAACTTTATATGGCCCACCAAGCATTTATGTGTCGTACATACATGCCTAGGGCCCTAACAAAGATGGGGCCTTGTCTTTATGTTCCCCTTACATCATTTCCTAACATCTCATTTTTGTCCTTTTTAATTTTTATTGAAATTAACAAATAAAAATTGAATCACAATGTGGTCTATTTTATAGAATTTTGGATTACAATGAAGTCTTAAATTGAATCACAATGTGGTCTATTTTATAGAATTTTGGATTACAATGAAGTCTATTTTATATATTTTTGGATCACAATGAAGTCTATTTTATAGATTCCTGGATTACAATGAAGTCTATTTTAGACATTCCTTTCAATTCCCTACATTTAGATAAACACAAATACCAAATAAAGTTGAAAGTAGGAGAACCTTGTTGATAATGAAAAGCACATGGTGGTAAATGCAAGGCATAAAGTAGAATATGGAGGGAGAGTATCCTTGTTACTTTTTGCTTTGTGTCCTATTTTGTTTATATAAAATGATGGTTTGATAAATGGACAAGTCATGAAGTTGTAATAATGAAGGATTGGGGATATAGTAGGAGATGCTAATAAAAGGTCCCATATGGTATGGAATTCGAATCCAAAGGGATATTTCTCAAGTGTTCATGTGCTCACATGAAAGTCTTTTGCATTGTACAAAGATGATGGCTTAAAAGGGTTAAATGATGCTTGCTTTTTTATGTGGGGTTGATTGGCATATTCTTCTATCAATTCTCATTCTTAGTACAAAAGCTTTATACTCTTAACGATTTGTGGATTCTAAGGGTAAAATTTGATTGTGATTTGCTTGGCTCAAAATATCTCTACTTGTAGAATGATGTTGACCTAGAAAGGCAAATGATGCGTTTTTGGGATCAATTCTCTCATGGAAAAGAGATTTGTTGTTAACTTTCTATGATAAGGTTTTCTTTTGAGATGCTTTAAGAGAATTTGTTTTAAGTTATCATAAAAGAGTAATATTATTAATAAGTGTTGTGTAGTGTTAGAGGGGTTATGATTATTTAGTTTCATATTGTTTGTTTAGATTAATTTTTTTTAGTGATATTGGTATTAGAATATGTATTGAAGTGGTAGTAATAATTGGCAATGGTTATTGTTGGAGTAATTAAGACACCACTTGATAATTAATTAATCGTTAATTAATTATTAAGTCTTTAATTACTTTAATCACTTAAGATAAACTTAGGAGTGTTTTTTTGCCAATAATGGCATGGTATGATGGTTGAGTTGTTGTGTTGTTATTCTTGCCATCAAGGTTCAAACCCTACTGGGGTGTAATTGTCAAGAATTTATATTGGGAATGAGGTCCCTCATTTATGACCTCACCAGTTCATAACTTCGGATCAAAAGTGTTTACCCCTCTTTAAAAAAAAAACTTAGGAGTGTTTTTTTATTAATTAGATTGGACTAAAGATAGGTCAAGTTGTCTCATTGCATTAGATTAAGACAATTGGCATAATCTAATGCAATCCTCATCTTGGGTTTTCTTTTCATGCTTTTATAAGCATACACATTCATTGTAATCAACAATTCCATTCCATTCAATTAAAATTGCAGGTCAATATCAATATCATATGCTTGTGTGGATTAAATCTTTTATCTCTTGGTTGTATAGCAAATCAGTTACTTTGATCTCTCATTTATGATAGACGTTTTCATTGTAGAGGATTTCTAGGAACTATGGGGTTCACTATCAACTCCATCATGGTAATAGAGCACCAAATTTGACTTCCTATTCGAATTTTGAGAGATTTGGCCTTGAAGGAAAAATTGGCTCATCTTAGGGTGAGACGGGCATTACCATCGAGTCTTGAATGAGTGAAAACCTAAGGAACACCTATCAATTTGCTTAAATCCAAGCAATTGCAAAAAATATTTTTTTTAGGGGTTGCACAAATCCCAGAAAAAGTCATATGGATTTGTGTTGTATGGTCGTGTCGCCTAGGTCAACGTGCCCCTGTCAATAAAATTTTGTAGGTATTTCTTTCTTATTTTGGTTTTTTTTAATTTTTCCAAAAAATCAAAACAATTATAAAAAATAAATTACAAAAAATAGCAAAAAAGTTTTTTTAGGGTACTGTGTACCCCACCTGCAATTTTTGCAGGCCTTCAAGTCGTGTGAGACCCTGCCTCCACTAGTCGACTTTACTTATACCATCGGCAACACAAACATCATGCTAACGACCATAAATAACCCGACTTCCTCCCATATCGGTGACACAATCGTCACTCCGACAACCATCTCAACCAACGACGACCCAAAAATCAAACCTAACGACACAACAAAAAACAATGACAATCTTTTTGATTCTCGAATATTTCTCAAAATTGGTGAATAAAATTTTTCATAGGGAATATTTTGATGATAATCAAACTTTTTGACATGGGCAATTTTTCCAACTTATGGGAATATTACCTAAAATATTTACTGACATTATTTGTACAAACAAGTCCTTTTGCCCCCTCCTAGCCCTCATTTTCCTTAACGAAGCAATTTTTCTTTCTGACATAACTTGGGCATACAATGTCAAAATTGGGCAAACGAGATATTGTCGTAAAGTCGATTATCTCTACTTTCCAGGGGTGCAAGTTTCATTATTAGATTTTGTTGTTGGTTTCTATTATTCTTAGTCAAAGTCAGATCTTCATTTTGTGCTTTTGAGCTCATAACCTTTTTCCTGTATCTGTGATCTTCATTTTGTGGTTTTGTTGGTTTCCTGTATCTCTGATTTTCACGATTCTAGCAGCGTTAGAAAGGTATTTTAGATCTCTTCAGATCCATTCATGCACCTTTTCCATAATCTACACCAAGTACATTTTATTCAATTTTTTGTGTTTTCAGATTTCTATCAATTACTTGGATATCTTGACACTTGGAAAGGATATCTTTATGTTGGATGACATCATTTGATTTACTTTATCAATAATGAGGTTATTAGTCTATGATTTTATCATTTGAGGAAGTATCATGGGTTTTTTGTTCATCTTTTTGTGATCATCTTGGCAAAGGATAACTATGAGTCTTGGAGAAATGATATCCTGACACATCTCAAGTGGCTTGATCTTTTGTCTTATCTATATGGACTCATACCTACACCAAACACACTAGGGACTTATTCAACATGGGGTATTATCAGTGATCATGTTGTAGGATTGATTTGTTCTAGCGTTGATCTTGACACTATGTGTGTTGTATCGGAAATTGATTGACCTCACACACTTTGGAATCATCTTTGGGAGATCCATGAAGACCCTCATATCTCTCCATACCTAGAGGATCCTACTATAGATTGTATCATTCCTCTTGCAAATATAGATTTCATACCCTTTGATGACGATACTTTAGAGGAGCTTGAGTATATCGCAGGTCTTGCATGTTATGATGGTTCAGAGATTTGTCTTCTTGTTCCCACTCTTCAAATTGAGACTTCATAACCATCTTTTGTTGTTCTAGATCAACTTAGCATCACCACATATTTGGCCCCTATTGATTCAGTGCAACAAGACATCCATCTTCTTCTAGACATAGCTACTTGGGATTCACATCTTGTAGACACATCATCCTTGTTTGTAAAGTCATATATTATAGATATGGAGGATTAATTTGAGGACATTCATATCCTCTTTGTTGACAACCACATCATTGATGTTGGCCCACCTTCTTCATAACCTTTGTAGCTTGTTCTACACCGGTCTTCACAAGATCTTAGATTGACAACATCTCTTTTTGACATGTGGACACTTGAGCACTTTTTAGAGGCACACATCATTTGGATTTGGATTCTTGATTCACCCATCCTTTTGGTTTTGCTTCTCCAATCACCATGGATTTGTTTCTTCCTAAGGGGAGAAATGTTGTTTGCAAGAAATGGATCATATCATGTCTTTAGGCATTCATCATTGGAGTAGGAGCTACTTCTTTATGGGTGGATTCAAATCCTCAATTTATCTCTTCTATCAGGGGGACATATATTGTACTTGTGTTACCGAAGCAATCCTTGGCGGGTCACATTGAGCCCTCCTATCCTTCTTTTACTAGTGTAGTCATTTCTTTTTCTCTCTTTTGGAGAGGAGTTTTTCCTGTGTGGTTTTCTCCCTTTCTCTAGATATGAGAGATTAATTTATTTGTACATGGGTACCTCATCAGGACTTGTATTCGAGACCCATCTATGCATCCATCATTACATTCTTCATCAGGGTTTTATAGCTTCTCCCTAAGTTGATCTTAAGAGGGGGTGTTGGAGTAATGAGGACATCACTTGATAATTAATTATTGTAGTGTAGAAAAATGTACTCCTTTACATTTTCACACTATGTTTGGGTCCCCTTAATTAATTGGACTTAATTAAGCTTATAATGACCTATATTATGTATTCCTCAACCTTATTATTCTCATTTTCTGAAAGGGAAACTAAGATTAAACAAATGTTAACATTATTCTAAACACCTTGGAAATTATGTGTCTTGGATTTAGGTCCCAAGACCCATTCATCCAAGTCCTCCTTAAGTGACAAGACCTAATTTTTAATATGTTTTTGGCAGCATTTTAATGATTCAAATTCAAGTTTCAAATGTTGGCTTATTGAATCTAATTTTCAAGAAATTAGATAAACACCTATAAATACAATTATTTTATCAATTCAAATCTAAGTTGCATAATTCAAATTTCATATGAGAAAAAAATATTGTCAAGAGCATTGAAGAGCAGATTTATAAAGAATCTATAGTAGCAATTAAGATCATATCATCATGTCAAAGTTATGAATGTGTTCATATTATGTTTTGGAGCTAACATTGTGATGTAGGTTTTAAGCATTCAAGCATCAAATCAAGCAATTATTCAAGCCAATTCATGCAAGATCCAATCCTTAGAGAGATGTGTTGGACTTCAATCCTCTAAGGGCAACCATTGATGATTTGGTGATTTGTGACAACCTTTGTTCATTCATCAATCCTTGGCATTATCTTTTATCATCAAGGTTTAATTACCAAAACAAGGTTTGACCAAGGCAAACCCCCATTCACCCAAAAACAAACATTTTTCCCTCTCTCTATGTGTGCATATTTACAGATGAAGAAGGAATGAAATTGGATCAAAAGTGCAATTTTGCAAAGTTGTCAAAGTTTTCATCAAAGTTGTCAAGCCACAAAAACTCATTTGGAGGATTTATTTTTGACTTTCTAACAGTTGAATCTGGAGGAATCGAGAGTGTAGATTGGGATTAGAGGATTGTGAAATCAAATTTTGAATCCCTGTACAAAGACCCATTCACCCTAGGGAAAATTTGTTCTAGTAGGACACTCAACAACCATTTTTGGTGACAGGTACACATCAGTTTACCCTTCTTAGATCTGCCTAAAATTTGTAGTTTTTGTTTGTGCTATCCTTTAACTCTGCATTTCAAGTTTAATAGCATTACATAATTGAGTTCATTAGGGATTTTATTTTTATCTCCCCAAAGTGCATTTCAGTCATATTTGTCATTTCTATCATAAAGGAAATAATAGATCCCCTAATAGGGTTGACTTACCTAAAGGTTGAAAGTCAATCCTACCTTTGGGAGATCTCTTTTCCTAATGAAATTAAAAGAAAAGTAGGCGTGTTAGGTCATCATTTCATTTTGGTGAACCCTATTTCCCCCTTTTGCATCCATTTTTCTTTGTTTCATTCTAGTGAACCTGACATTCTTGCACTATAAGCTTTTTGATTTGGAGATCCTTCAAACCCTAGATCTAGGATTTTGCATTAGTTTGCATTTGCATCTCATTTAGGGTTTTCAAAATTGCATTAGTTTGCATTTCATTTAAGGTTCTAAAAATACATTTTTCATTGTTTAAAACTTCAAAAATTGAAAAAAAATCATACATTTTTCATTGTTTAAAACTTCAAAAATTGAAAAAAAATCATACATTTTACATAGTAGTCTACATATTAGTGCTTTTCAATCATTTACATCAGAAAATTCAAACAAAACTGCATCTAGAAAGTTGTCATTTTGCTTGTTGTTTGTCATCAAATTGCACTTGCATTTTACTCTAAAAATATGGAAGTCTGTAACTAAAAGTGTCTATTTAAAACCTGAATCAGAGACCTTAAATATCAACTTAGAGCAGGAGTTTGTCTCTCCATGCTTTACATCTTATTGTTTTCATATCTCAATTTTAGTTTTTGGAATTACAATTTTCTGAAATTGTATGCATTCATGTTAATTGGTCAAAACAAGTGCATTGTTCAAAATAAAATTTGCATTCAAAACTCATCATTTTTTAGTTTCTTGCATTCAATTTTTTTAAAAAAATTGCATGTCATATCTAAAAATTGTTATCTCTTTGTATTTTGCTTCCTATTTATGGGTGTTCGCTACATTTGTTTAGTGCTTTTTTTCTATTTTGGGTGCACTTTTGGTTTGGTGAAAGTTGTATGCGTATTAGAACTTGGTGTCCTATTGCTAATACTTCAACAAGACATAGTTCAAGACTCATGGCATCCCATGCTAACACATCTGTTGTGGATCTTGGGTTTTCTACCTCTTTCACTCATAGTGTTGACACTAGTCAACCTATGTTGGAATCCATAACATGTCCTATGACCTCCAATCTCGTCGATGTTGAAACCACTATTGCTCATCTCCTCAAGAAAACTTACAAAAAATGGATAAAGCCTTAGAAAAACTTCAAAACCTTGTGTGTTGAATATGTTGCCAGTACTGTGGTTCCTATCATAGATAACATGAGAATAATTCTTTATAATGAATTGAGAATAGAAATTATGCGTAGCCTAGCTCATATCATTGACACATTCCTTAGTATCACTTTTCTCCATCTTCACCCATCTTTCAATATCCATCTCATTTGTGGGAGAGATTCGGTAAAAGAAGATACAATCATTGATAACTGTTACCAATTTTTTGCTATAGCTCAATTGCTGGATCTGGATTAAACATTGTTATATCTTAAAGTGAAGTTACAGTTATTTCAGCATTATGCTTAAGTGTTGTTTGCACTTTGTTCATTGTTCTTTGAGTGACAGTTATGCTTTGAAAAGAGGAATCAGAATTTCAGAAGTTGCTATTCAACATTTTACAATCAAATGAAAGACATAGTTGAGCATTCAATAATAAAGCATTTCAGATTGCTTTTATTTATTTCATGAAGTGATTCATATTTATGGAGCTTCATTTGATTGTGAGAATTCAAATGATAATACAACATTGCATCGAGATGCATTTTCTTTTTAAAATGAAAGCATAGGATTGATATCAAATATCCACACAAGTCATGGATGTAATTGTCACAGTGCATCACTAGTATCACACTACATTATGGAAGATGCATTAAAAAAAGAAATCACATAAGTAACAACATAATCATCATTGTCTGATTTGTTGATGGTCGATGCTGAAGTGGTGTACCTTTTTTCTTCTCCAAGCTCCGTTGACCTATAGGAAGGGAGAGAGGGATGTCAAAGGCTCCGACTATGAAGATACCTATATGAACCATCAACAATAATGCAGTTTGCTACTAATCATGCATTGAAACAATCAATAAAAGTGCAGAACATGAGCTGAAAGAGAAACATCAACATGATCATGATATATTGTTTTTTTTTATGCTAACATCGTTTGCTTCTTGTGCAGGTATAAGGAAAATCATGAAGCTAATTATCATTTAAAGACCAAGCATGTGGAGAAAAACAAGCTCCCACAAAGGTAGAGCTCGGCATGTTGCCCCTATTCATTCCAAGTGGGTCGAGATAGTAATTGCATCATCATATTCATCAAGAAAAGAAATGATATACAACTGAAAGAGTTAAGTAGAGTAATCCATCAAGCCATTAAACCAACTGTGTATTCATAACAATCATGTAAATGCTTTCTGAAAGTTACAGGTGAACAGTGGGTTTAATCCGCTCAATCATTTAATTGAGTACATTTATGTTCTTTTGTCACAATAATATTTGTGCATTGTGTTCATAATATCATGTGAAGATCACTAGTGTTCCTTCTCTCAATCAAGGATAGTGAATAGGCATACATAATGCCTCAACGAAGATTCAAATTTTCATTTTAGATGAGGGCGAGTGCATGAAACAACTTTGTTAAATAGAGCATAAAAATGCATGAAGAGTGCCAAGTAGAGAAGAATACTTTTAAAAGATAGTCAAGCATGGAGTCACATAAAGGAGTTCTAGATTTCTCATCAAAATGAAGGGATACAAGAGTTAATACAACAAGGACAACTAGCTTCATTTTGGCTGAAAGTGCAACGTTATTCTAAGTTAGGTTTTTGTCTCACTGTTATTTGAAAAAGGAATAATCAAAGATACACTGCTTGGGAGTTTTTCTGTCATTCAAAGCTTGATCTTCAGGAAGTTATAATTATCAGGTAGGCTTGAAAAAGATTTAAATACATAAAGTTATTTCCAGAATGGACATGTTTACAAGGAAATGGTATGAATGAGGTTGTGGAATGAATCCATAAAGAGCATAATTGTGAGTGCATAGGAGACCAAGGTAAACAACTCATCTACAGACTCAGTCAAAAGAATTCTATGTGAAAGGAAGAAACAACATGGAGATGACAGTTAAAAAGATAAAAAAAGATACATTTTCAGAATCTCATACACCCAAATGAGGGTTTTCAACAGTGATACAAAAGAAATGCATTTTCTTCGCAAATACCAAATACCCATATGGTGGAGTTTAAGTAGATACGGAAAAATGCAGAAATAAATAATGGGTTGAGCCCAATTTTCCAAGTAATCAAAATATACATTTTTTTTTCATTCTCTTGCATACCCACATTGGGGTTTGAATGTGAGACACTGATTTTCCTTAAGGTACAACTTACCCAAATGAGGGTTTTTAACATAAAGGAAAAAGAATGTTTTTTCCTCAAGATAGCATATACCCATGTGAGATTTTGGTAAAACACAAAGGATTCATACAATATCCTCATGGTCGAATTTGAAAGATTCAGGAATAAGTATATTTTCTTCAAAACAATGAATGCCATGTCTTCTTTTGTTTCTGGAAGTGCAAAGGAGTAGGAAAACCGTGTTGGGTTGAGCTCAAAATGCTCATAAGGCTCTTAACAAGAACTTCATGACCACGACCTGTTGGCTCATCTGGGGTCGAGTTCAAACTCAAAGGCCGACTGAATATATCAATAAGAAAACACAGAAATACAAAGATTCAATGAATTGCTATTATGGGTCGGACCTAGAAGTGTGTCCATACACCAAAATCAAATGCACATGGTGTGGCCTGAGTATGGCTACGAGTTTATAGATAAAAGAAAGGCTTTCTTAAGCTTTTTGTAGAAAGAAATGAATGACTGAAATAGAACTTACTAGTTAATGCTTGTAGAAGATCACATATAGCCACGACCAGAGCTCTACAAAGTTTCAAAACCCCAAGCAAAACACCCAGTTCGAGCTTATGCAAGGCGGCCATGGAGAATAAAGTCATAAGAATGTAAAGAGAAATCAGAGTTAAAGTATCTACATGCCGTGGCCTTAATGGCCATTCTTTCTTTTCAAATGAAGTGGAAAAGCCACAATATGTCAAAAATCAAGCTTACCCAGTGAAGGATTCGACCATCTAAAGAATAAGGTGAAGGTTCTTAAGCACACGAGCTACAGATTGAGCTTACTCATGGTGACACCATCCTTTTAGGTAGAGCCCAAAGTCTTCGGGAGTGATTATTGCAAATGACATGATTTTAGGGTTTGACTTCTTTTGTCCCTTGCCCTAATTCTAGTTAGGTAAAACTTTATCATTGTCTTTAATATTCACATTTGACAATACAATGATGGAAAAATCGAACTTAGGAATCCTTTGCTAAAAATCAGAATTTGAAGCTTAATATTTTGAGGGGGTAAAATTCTAACATGCCTAGGTCGAGCCTTGTAGAAAGGTGATGTTATTTTCCTAAGACTTAGGGTTTATTTGTTAATTTTTTAGCAATGTAGGGGGCTGTGAACTTAAGGAAATTTATGATTAATGGTGCCTTTTCCTTAGTGGGGAATGAAGAATGTTAATGCCTTAGGATTATTTTAATTTCCTTAGTGGGGAAATCAATTAAAATACGAATGATGAAGATATTTCATGACTTAGGGTTATTATTTTTCAATTGATTTTTAAGAAATCAATTAAAGATATTGATAAGAGAGAGTAATATGCCTTGATGTTTTTATGATTTTTTAAAGAAAAATCAAGCATTGGGTGGAGAAGTAAGGTTGTATTTATTTTTTGCAAAATATTTAGCAATCTTGAATTGCAAAAATAAAACAATTGTAAAATCTACAAACCTTGTAAAGCAGAAGCATAAAGCAATACTTTATAAATTGTTTTATTTTTTCTTGCTATTTTTAGCAAATTGATGTTGAATTTTCTGCCTTGGGTCGGATTTGAGTTTCATCTTGGAGAGATAAGGTGCTTTATTTGTTTTTAAAGCAGATTTAGCCTATTTTTAGAGGCTTTTCAGTATGATCATGGAAACAATATGTTTTTTCTGCTTTTATGCAGACTTTTGAGATAGTTTGAAGTTTTTTTTCTTGAGCTTCTTTGTGAGCTTGGATTAGGGTTTCTTGAGATTTATATTTCAAAGAAACTTAGTTTTCTTCTGGCTTCTCAGTTCAGATTCTAGTTTCTTGCTCTTACATATTTTTGAGCTTGTAAACTTCTTTGTGCTCAAATTTTGAGAGTTTCACTCCATTCAATAAAATAGCAGAGTTTTCCTTTCTCAATTCTTGTTTATGATTTTCAATAGTAATTTGATGTGTTTTGTGATTCAAATCTATTTAATCATTTTCTTGTCTTACTATTGTTAAATGATTTGTAGGAGTTGCATGCTAGTTCAGGTTGTGCCTTGTGTTCATTTTAAACCTTTGCACAAATCACTTTTGAATTATATGTGTTGTGAGATTGTGAGAATCAAATTTTGAAGAGGTGATGAGAGTGATTTATTATCAGAATCTTCTTAAAGTTGGCCAATAATTTTAGGTGATAGAATTTCAGTCATAAGTTTTAAATCTAGTTTATTCTCTATCATTTTCCCAGAAAACCATTTAGAATAGGATCCATCATTTAGAGAACCAACTCACTCTGGGGATTCCTTCTTCTTTTAAGATCACCCATATCTGAATAAGGTTTCCATGTGTCATTAGATTGTTGAATCTTGTATTCAGTAGGGTGCAAATCTAATTGATAACAATAACATTAGTCTTCCTAAAACATCCCCTCCTTATAAAGGAAAGGCCTTGATGTTAGAAGATCCAATTGTTGACCATCATGAGAATCCTGATTATCTCCTCCCCACAACCTCTCCTACCAAGAAAGGTGTCCTCTTTAATAAAACTATTTCTAAAGACCAATTGAGGAATTGTGAAGGAGATAAGGTTGCCTTAGATCCTCCACCTTTAACTCAACCAATTTTCCAACCAAAGAAAAATAACATAAGCGTTAAAAATCCAAGAAACATAAGGTCCATGATCCTCTTGAACATCTACATGATCTATTAAAACTATCCAAGATTGAGCATGATTTCTATACACTTTTACATTGTGGATTAATTGAGTTACCTCCTAAACCTAGACAATTAACAAAGAAACAAAGTGATAAAAATGGACCATATTGTGCATATCATAGAATATTTGGACATCACACCGATGATTGTCATGATTTATAGGAGCGATTAAGAAAATTAGAATCCTCTAAGGATCCAACTTGATTTGGCACACTTTGCTCCTTGCCATGTGATAGTTGTAGAATCATAGCATACTCGCTATTGCATGTATTACATTTAATGCAAACCACCTCCATATTGGAAGGAGCACATTCTCATCACCTATCTCAACTCATCCTCATCCTACATTTGGGGGGACAAGGAGTTAGATATACTTTTCCTAGTTTGGAACTCATTATTTCCCCTTTGACTAGTCACCTGCCTTCCGTATATGATGAACAAGATTGGGATGTAGACAAATTTCTATAGGTTGGATTGCATGTCATAGTAGTCTTTTCTTTGTCTTATTTTCATGTTCTTTATGTGATTGCATGTGCGCAATGTGATCCCTCGTACTGTGTTACTCAACATATCTTTATGTTTGTGAGCCTACTTTAGATGACCCTTGTCACTCTATTGGTGCAAGGATATAAAGGAAGAAAATCTATCGTGATGTTCCTTAATTTGTATCTTCATTATTCTATTTGTCGTAACCATTGTGTTTTTCTTTGGTCTTGTGTTTTCCTTTTGGGGACGATGCAAAGTGTTGATACATTTAGGTCTCTTCCATGTTGACCCAAAAGGATTCTCCTTTGTCTTTTCTCTCTGTGTCATTCTTCCTTTGTGCTCATTGTTCCATGAGTTATTTGGGGAATGATGATGATTCTGAACTCAATTATATCATTGTAGCAAAGACATATGCTGACCCTAAATCTATGTATCCCTTATGTGCTATCTTAGTATTGCATGAGGAGGGAAACCTCCTTTTCATGACGTAAATTTATTTGGAAACATATGTTTGGCATAGGGCTTTCCAAATAAGCTCTCAAGTCTCTTTCATCTATTGGATTTTATCAAATTCTACTTTAAAGTAATTGCTCACAGCATGGTGTTTAACATTTTTTTTAAAGTGAGGGGCATTATGCCTCCTACTTGTTGCTTTCTTGATGTCATGACCTCTTTTTAAAAGTGTGGTCTTCTTATTTCACATGATGTGTCTTCTTGTTGGTTACATTGGGATTGATGTCCTTCAAGAGAATGACCTTTCTTGGCATATGAAATTCCTCTTAGTGGCAATGTTATGGCTTGCATTCCCTAAGGTGTGAATGTTTTATGTCTCGACTAGTCCTCTCTTGATGGTGATATCAAGCATGATGTTCCCTAAAATGAGACCTTTCATGAACTAAGCAAAATGCCTTTGACTATCTTAAACCAAAAAAATTGGCCACTAAGCATAACACAACTTGCTTGGTGGTGCCTTTGTTTCATGAGTGCCTAGCATAACACAACTTGCTGTCCTTGTGATTGTCATGTGTGGCGCCTTATCAAAGTTATCAGGGAGTATAAATTTTGGTGTGGTTGACATATAGGAGCCTGTAGACTTGGCATGCCTTTCCCATCACCACTTATTTTGTGGGTTCACACCTTGTAGACCTAGTGTGTGTTTCTCACTTGTTTGGGCTCATTGAGTATATATTGGATTGCACTTGTGATTTTGTTTCTTATGACCACCTTGCATAACACAAATTCCTTTCCTATGGTGCCATGAGAGTATGTTTGATGGAATTTCCATAACACAACTTTCTAGTTCATATTTTATTTGTATTAGTTTTGATATTGTATGATGTTATATCTTGTGTCGCTATTGCATTCATATGTCTCTTTGTGCCTTTGTTGGTTTTACATGGGATCTTTGATCCTAAGGGCTTGATCATCCTCCTTGATATTTATTATCTCATCTTTCTAACAATTGTACAATTAGACTTCTTTTGACTTATTTGTCTACTTTAGTGTGAGTTTGAGTGTAGGGCTCATACTCTCACTAAAGTGGGGGCTAAATGTAGTGTAGAAAAATGTACTCCTTTACATTTTCACACTATGTTTGGGCCCCTTTAATTAATTGGACTTAATTAAGCTTCTAATGACCTAGATTATGCATTCCTAAGCCTTATTATTCTTATTTTCCAAAAGGGATTTAACTAACATTAAACAAATGCTAATATTATTCTAAACACCTTGGAAATTGTGTGTCCAGTATTTAGGTCTCAGGACACATTCGTCCAAGGGCGAATTGATCCTCCTTAAGTGCTAAGACCCAATTTTTAATATGTTTTTGGTGGAATTTTAATATTTCAAATTCAAGTTTCAAATGTAGGCTTATGGAATCTAATTTTCAAGAAATTAGATAAACAACTATAAATGCATAGTTATTTTATGAATTCAAATCTAAGTTGCATAATTTAAATTTCATATGAGCAAAAAATATTGCTAAGATCATTGAAGAGTATATTTATCAAGCATCTACAACAAAAATCAAGATCATATCATCATGTCAAAGTTATGTGTGTTAATATTATGTTTTGGAGCTAACATTGTGATGTAGGTTTCAAGCATTCAAGCATAAAATCAAACAATCATTAAAGCCAATCCATGCAAGATCCAATATTTAAAGAGATGTGTTGGACTTCAATCCTCTAAGGGAATTCATTGATGATTTGGTGACTTGTGACATAGCCTTTGTTCATTCATCAATCCTTTTCATTATCTCTTATCATCAAGGTTTAATTACCAAAACAGGGTTTTACTAAGGCAAACCCCTATTCACCCAAAAACAAACATTTTTTCCTCTCTTGGTATGTGTAGATTTGTAGGTGAAGAAGGATTGGAATTGGATCAAAAGTACAATTTTACTGTAATGAAATAACTTGCACAACAAAAGAATATGATATAAAATATGCTACAAATACTTGATAATAATTGAGAATAACAAGCCACTTCGAGGGGGAAAACCTCCAAATATATCCAATGAGAACACAATTCACAATATGATGATGAAATAAGACTCACTACCTCCTATATAGACCTATTTATGCCTAGGATATCACCTAGTCTGACTTAGATAGCCCTACATAAGCCTTAGGATGACCTAAATAACTAAATAACAATATAATAATGATAAAATGACTAATTAAGAGTTAAGATAGCCACAAAATGACTATTCATAACCCAATGTACACCAATATTAAGGGCGTAGCATGCCCCCCCTCTTCAAAGAATTATTTCCCTCAATGCTAATCAAGTGTGGATTCTTCTGAATGAACTCCTTGTCCTCCCATGTGGCATCTTCAACTGGTAAATTCTTCCATTGGATGAGATACTCAGTGAGAGATCAATTCCTTAGCTTCTTCATGTGTGTTTGACTAATGCACTCCGATTCCAAAATGATTCTTCTTTCTCCATCAAGCTTTGGTAGTATTGTTTGAGTTATAATATTATGACCAATTACCTTCTTCAAACAAGAACCATGAAAAATTGGATGTATCTTTGTTGTTGGTGGAAACTCTAGCTTGTAGGCAACATTGCCGATCTTTTGCATGATTTGGTATGGGCCGTAATACCTTGGAGAAAACTTATTATTCTTTTTTTGTTGCTTCAGTGAGATTTTCTTATAGGGTTGCAATGTCAAGAAGACCCAATCCCCAACTTCAAAACTTCTTTCACTATGATGTTGGTCCACCTATTGCTTCATTTGATTTTGTGCCATGGCTAAATTATCCTTGAGTCTTGAAAGTACCTATTTGTGATGAAGCAAGTGGTCCTCTACTACATGAACTCTTGGTGTCACCTTCAATGATGATGTGATGGAAGGAGGACGATATCCATATAGTGCCAAAAATGGAGACATTTTTTATGAGCTATGAAAAGAAGTGTTATACCACCATTCTACTAGTGGTATCCAATCTACCCATTGAGACTATTTCTCTGAAGTGAAACAACGTAGATATCCTTCCAAACACTTATTAACATCAATTTTCCCATCTGATTGAGAGTGGTATGAATAGCTATGAGACAATTGAGTACCCAAACATGATAATAAATCTTTCCAAAAGTGACTAGTAAAGATAGGATCACAATCACTGACAATAACCTTAGGTGTACCATGTAGCTTTTGTATATTCTCCAAAAAATCTTTTGCCACTACACTTGTTGCAAAAGGATGTGATAAGACAATGAAATGTGCATATTTAGTGAGGTGATCAACTACTACCATGATGACATTATGACCTTTAGATTTGGGAAGCCTTGTGATGAAGTCCATGGATACCTCTTCCCAATGCTGTCTAGGAATAGCTAAGGGTTGTAAGAGACCCAGTGTCTTAATTGTCTCCCCTTTATTCCTTTGACAAACCAAACATTTAGCCACAAATTTTTAAACATCAACTTTTAGCCCTTCCCAAAAAGAATCTTGCTTGACTCAGTGATACGTCTTCAAAAATATTGAATGAACACCAATAGGAGACTCATGCAGTTCTATGAGAATTTTGTGTTTAAGAGTGGAATTCTCACAAAGATACAAAAAATATTATACCAAAGAGTATCTCCCTTCAAAAAAAATTATCTTTAATGTGTACCCGTTGAGCACTCTATAGTCAAGACACATGCACCAAGTTTAATCCTTCTTACGTACCATCACCACAGGCAAGGAGTAAGCACTTTGGCTATGCCTGATAATTCTTGCCTCTAGCATCTCCTCAACAATTTTTTCTATCTCACTTTGTTGTTTATGTGGGTACCTATAAGGCCTAATGTTGAGTGGTTGGCTCCTTGGAACTAGTTGTATGGCATGATCATGATCCCTCTTAAGAGGAAGTCCTTTAGGAATATCTCCAAAAACTACTAAGTGACGATTAATTATTGCTTGTAAATTTGGATGAGTAGGGGCATTAGATTGAGAGACTTCTAATGAACATAAATGGGCCACAAATCCATCAAATCCTTTCTTAAGAAACTTTTACATTTGATGAGAGCTTACCATTTGCAGGGAATTTTCCTTCAATCCCCTTAGCTCTACTACCTTTCCTTCTAATTGAAATCTCATGAATAGTTTTTGGAAGTTCATCTCAATTATTCCCAATGTAGTAAGCCATTGTACTCCCAAAATAATATCTGCTACACCCATGGAGATAGCATACATTGGGCTATCAAGGTGATAATCTCCCATTGATAACTTAATGCTATGGCATTTTCCAGAGCAACTAATAGTACCACTATCTGCAATCAAGACCTAAAACTCTGGAACTAGATATATAAAACAATTTAAATGAGTAGCCAACTTTTTGTTGATGAAATTATGAGTACTACCCAAATCAATCAACACTATTACTTTCTGCTTCTTTAAGTAACCAACTACCTTGATAGTTTGAGGAGCACTAAAACTTGAAATTGCATGACAAGAAATGATTGGTTGGGAATCATGTGATTCCTCATCTGACTCCCTTTCACATTCTAATATTGGTTCCTCTTCACTCAAAAGTTTAATATAGAACAATTTCTTTTCACTGCATTTATGTCCCTAACTATATTTTCCATCACAATTGAAACATAGCCCTTTTTCTCTCTTTTCCTCAATCTATTGTGGGGTCAACCTAGTAGGCTGAGGAAGTGAAGGTGTTGAATATCTTTTGTCTCTTATCACATTAGCCCCTTGCTTTCTAGGAATTGAATACTTTTCCTCTACCCTCCTTGCTAAGACAAAAGACTCAAAGATAGAGCTAGGACTAAATATGCATACCTCATATTGAATGTGATCCTTGAGACCACCCAAGAACAAATCATTAAAGTTCTCTGTAATTTTATCCACTCTTAAGGAAATATTTTGGAATTATTGAATATAATCCTTAACTGATCTTGTTTGTTGAATTTTAGCTAACTAGATTAAGAAGTTGTTTGTCACACTATTGCTATATTGTTCTTGGAGTTCCTCCATAAAAACCGACCATGAGACAGTGAGACCCTTTTCCTTTCAATGAGTACAAATCCAATGACACCAAATGAATTTCTCTAGTTCTAGATATAGGGAAGCCATCATGACCTTTGGTCCATTTGGGACTTGATGGACTTCAAAAAAATTCTCCATTTGGTTTATCCATGTTAGAGGATCCTTGCCATCAAACTTGCGCATATCCACCTTTGGTATCAAATTCCTAGATCCCATAAGAGTATTAACATTTGGGTCAAGAGTAGCTGACCTAGAAGATTCACCTTGGTTGCTTGAGACCTGCTTTCTTGGTTCATTCATATAGGTGCTTAACATGCTTCGTATGTCCAATACGTCTCCTCTTAGGCCACACATCTCCATCTTCACTAAGGAAATGTCTTCCTTGACCTTAATTATTTCCTCATTGGGATTAATATCCTCTATTGTTACCTCATCCTTAAATGGAGATTTTCTTGGTGTCACAACATTCTTTTTGCCCCTTGTTGCAAGAACCGTCATGATGGAAATCAATAATTTTGCAATAAATCAAAAAAATAAAAATGAAATTCTCTAAAAATTTCATTGTAGCTTACTAGGGACAAGATACCACTTACCCAGAAAAAACTCCAAGAAATTAGCATATTTGTGGCCTTGGGAGTGAATTTATTAGAAAACCTAATTTCTCAATAAATCTCTTATTTATACTTCCATTTCTCCAAATTTTGGACTGTAGGCTCCTCTATTATTTCTTCAAAAACCCAATAAAAATAAGGTTCCAATTCGATAGGATGTGAGAGATATGCAACTTCAAATAAATTGTGTAGAAACCCTAATTTTGCAATAATTCGCTCACATTTTTTCCAATTCCTCTAAAATATGGACTATAGCTTCTTTAAGATGGTCTTCAAAAACACTTTAAAATTTAGAAAAATTTCTCCAAAATCATAAAGATACGCGCCTTCCAAAATGACCTCCAATATTAAGAAGACGCCTTGCCTCTACGGTGCTAAGATCATGCTTTGATACCACTTGTAATGAAATAAATTGCATAATAGAAGAATATGATATGAAATATGTTACAAATACTTGATAATAACTGAGAATAACAAGCCACTTCAAGGGGGAAAACCTCCAAATATCTCCAATAAGAACACAATTCACAATATGATGATGAAATAAGACTCACTACCTCCTATATATACCTATATATGCCTAGGATATCACCCAAGCCAACTTAGATAGCCTTAGGATGACCTAAATAACTAAATAACAATATAATAATGATAATATTACTTAATTAAGAGTAAATATAGCCACAAGCCGACTATTCATAACCCAATGTACACCAATATTAAGGGTGTAGCATTTACAAAGTTGTCAAAGTTGTCATCAAAGATGCCAAGCCGCATAGACTCATTTGTTTTAGGATTTATTTTTTACTTTCCGATAGTAGAATCTAGAGGAATTGAGAGTGCAGATTTGAGATTAGAGGATTGTGAAATCAGATTTTGAATCCCTATACAGAGACTCATTCACCCTAGGGTGAATCTGTCCCAATAGGACACTCAACAACCATTTTTGGTGATAGGTACACATCAGTTTACCCTTCTTAGATCTACTTGAAATTTGTAGTTTCTGTTTTTGCTATCCTTTAACTATGTATTTCAAGTTTTGTATTACATAATTGAGTTCATTAGGTATTTTATTTTTATCTCCCCAAAGTGCATTTTAGTCATATTTGTCATTTTTTGTCATAAAGGAAACAATAGATCCCCTGATAAGGTTGACTCACGTAAAGGTTGAAAGTAAATCCTACCTTTGGTAGATCTCTTTTCTTAATGAAATTAAAAGAAAATTAGGTGTGTTAGATCATCATTTCATTTTGGTGAACCCTATTTCCCCCTTTCACATCCATTTTTCTTTGTTTCAATTATTTAGTCCCTAATTACTGTTAGAATTGGCTATGGTTGCCAAGATCTTGAGACCAAATGGAAAGAAAAAAGAGAGAGAATGTAATGTGACAAGAATAAACTGTATTCAATGTCAATGATATGATTGTGTTGTACAATGAGAGAGACCTTGGTTATATAGCTAAGGTGAGATGCAAGATGTCATAGGATTATGACAAGTGTCTTAATCATATGACATGAGACAACTAATCACACTTACCTAGGTTCACATGTAGTAGTTGTCAAAAGATAAGATAACAACTAATGACAACTAACACCTTCTAGAAAGATTCCTTCCTATGACCTAAGTAAACTTAACATGTGTAAATAAGTCCCTTAGTAATGAATGAAATAGGTACAAGACTTTATTTACACCAACACCCCCCCTTAAGTGCAACTGAGGGAGTAGCAGGTTATTATGCAAATGACACAAAGATGGGTCTCGACTACAAGGCCATGTTAGGTACCCATGTACATATGCAAATGCAATGTCTCACAAATGGAGAAAAGGAGAAAACCCAGTGGGACAAAACTCCTCCCCAAAAAGAGAGATGAAATATATAAAAAGGAAATGTGAAATACTATCAATGATGCATGAGAAGGTAAAAACCCCATGTGAGGAAAAAGACCCCCATAAGAGAGAAGTAGAAGAGAGACAAGACAGCCCCCCCTCAATGTTGAGTCTTCTGTAATGATGGTAGAAGCTCGACATTGAATGCTGAAGATGATCCAATCTCACTGAACAACATTCCTCCCCTTAGGAAGAAACAAAACCAAGATAGTATGCAAGATATCAGGAATATGGATGATGGATGATGTCTCTGAAGCATGCTCAAGTGTCTCCATATTGATGCCGAAAGCTGACACACTCCAAATAGGCGTTCTAGGCCACACTGTTGAAGAGGACAATCCAACATCTAGTAGAGAAGAATGTAGAACATGATCCAATGACAATGATATCCCCTCTAAAGACAAAGAAGCCTCCTCCAAATGTTGTCCAAAAGTATCCACAGTCATGTCAATCTGTGAAGAATGATCATGTAGAGAATGAATAAGAGGGTCAAGATGTTCCCTCACAACAACTAAAGAAGGAGCATCTTCATCAAAGAGAAGATGAATTCTATCGATGATGTCTCCCAAATTTGCAATATGAGACTCCAAAAACAAGTCTGAAATACCTGTCAAGAAGCCATCCAAAGTAGCCAAATCTAAAAGACAATTAGGATCCTACTGTACTAAATCACAAGGAACCCAAACGGTGGAGTCACAAGCATAATCAACTACAACAGTAGATGGAGGAGGTGAAATGCATGACTCAAGAACTAGATCTGATGTGAGAACTCCCAAGTTCAAGAAGCCAAATGTCTCCTCTGAATTATGGTTCATATGATCAACAGTCAAAGGAACAATGCCACCATCAGAGGAAAATTGTGGAAAGGTATACAACAAAGATGAATGATCAACCACCCCAGTAGCAATGATCTCTTGAGTTTACAAGTCTTGAATGATGACTGAATCAGGAATGAACTCCACAGTTCTCCCATCTCCTCCATGTGTAATCTGATATATGGAAAGAAGATTGTTCATAAAATGAGGAACACACAAAATATCCTAGAAAGTGTTGTCCCCAAACTAATAGATCCCTTCCCAATTACACTCATGTATGTATTATTTCCCATCAAAATAGGAGACATAGTACAAGGCTAAAATGAAGAGAATATAGACTGTGAAGATTCCATATGATGAGATGCTCTTGAATCTAGAAGTCATCTCCCTAATCCTAGACCTAAAAGAGCACAAAGAGCTTGTCCCTTATATTCTGATGTAGATGCTTGAACTTTTTCCTTTTTAGACTGTTTTGTAGAAGAAGGAGATTCAGACATTCTAGAAGGAAAATCAATGTGATTCTTTTTGAGAAGATTTTTCAACTCATCAATATCCTTCTTATAACAATAATGTTCTTCATGTCCATCCTTCTTGCAATATGCACAAAAAAGCCTCTCCTTCTTTGATGATCTCTCTTTTGAAGATGAATCTTTATGTTCTTTTGTGGAATTTGATGTGGATTGTGTATTCTTCTTAGGCTTGTTCTTTTTTTTTTCTTTTCCACTTGAAGACTTCTCATCATTTACACCCAAGGCATGTGATTTTGAAGACTTCAAAGTACCCATTTGAATAAGCTTATCTTTGTCCCTAGTGAGTTGCAAAGAAAAATCTTCAAAGGAAGGCATCTTAAATTTACTCCCAAGGGTATTCTTTGTAGCATAGAAAGTAGACACAAACACTGAATATTCAGGTCCTAGCTTTGAAAGAACACTTAAGATAAATTGTGTTTCTGATTTCTTAATTTTAAAATCCTTCAATTGTGTTCTTGGTGACTTGAATTTGGTGATGAAGTCTTGTATGTTGTCAAAATTACATGGATTGAGACTTATTAATTCATTCTCCAACAAATTTCCTTGAATTTCATTTTTTTTCCCAAATAAGTTTGACAATGCAGTCCACATAGCCATAGGTGTATCCAAGTGCTCAATGCGAAACAACAACTTGGTAGAGACATACAAGTACAAATAGCCAATGGCTTCTTCACAACTATTCAACCACTTATTCTTTTTAGCTTCATCATCTTTTTGTTCACCATCAATCCCACGAACTATCCTATACAATCTTTTTACTCTTAACAATTTTTTCATTTCAAATTTCTAGTTAGGATGGTTGTAAGGTGTTAGAAGTGGAATTGTAGATGGATCCATGATGAAACAAGAACACAAATCAAGAGGAATGCAACCACAACCACAAGAAGAATCCCCCCCAAATTCACTCAATCAAAGAACCCCTCCAACAATATATGAGCTTGACACTTTATGAGTAGTGTGTTTACAATTGCCACTTGCCAAAAAATAGCTAAGTGGTCTTTAATCTTGGTACATGCAAATGCCAAAATAGGCCATAAAATAAAGTACAATTTTTGGTACAAAATGAGATCAATTTGATCATACCACCTAAAAGTACACAAAAAATAATGCACTTTCAAAAAAAACTGCACCCAAAAATGTTACCTTAGGAGCAAGTTATGAGCTCCCGAAGTTCCCAAAATGAGGACAAAGTAGCAACACTTGTGAGAATCTGTAATTTATGAAAAAACCAAAAACTGATTGCACCACTATGAAGAGTGTCAAAAATTATCCCAAATAAAAAAAATTGCTCGAAAAAAGGAGTCAAAATGACTGAGATATGGGCATTTGAAAATCAGCTTCCAAAACCAAAATGTAAACCGTAAGGGGTAACAAATTTTCAAAGCAGTGCCAACGTAATGTTGACGTCAGCAATCCACTATCTTAAATTTGACAACCATCAGGCAAAAAAAGAATATGCTCATGCTTTGAGGGAATATTTCCAGTTCGCTTGCTTAAAATTAACGGGTTATGGCCCATCACCGTCGAGCTGGAATCTTGGATTGGAATCACCGAATATTCCGCAAGCCAGTAAAATGACCATCGGTCTTTGAAAATGCAGTGCTAATTATAAAGAAATGGGCCAGATTTTTGTGAACGCCGCCTGGTTATATTTGAAGGTGGTTGGCTTTTACTTTCCACTAGCCAGTTATATTGAGTTGACTGTTGGTATGATGGAGCCCACCGGTGGAAAGATGGGTGCCATGTGGCATTTGATTTGACGCTCAATACCTATAGCTGGGGCAAGTACAACATACCCTGAAAAAAAAAGTCAGCAGCGACTTACAGTCGCTTTAATTTTTTATTTTATTTTTAAATATAATCTTTTCAAAATCGATACAAATCAAAAAGTTTCAAAAAAACTTTTCAAAAAATTTCAGCGGAATTTTTTGATATTTATTTTTTAAAAATTTGTACCATTGTAATGATGGCGACCTGGGGGCCATACGACTCTTTGGACAATTTTTTTTCCTCACCGGACAACTACTCCGATTTAGATGATTTGGTAGTCAATCTTAGGGTTTTTGGCCCTTTTGGGCCCGATGGCAGGGTCAGATTTGACCCAAAATGCTCCAAAATTGCAGCTACCTTTTGGATCTGGCAACCACTCTTCAACTTCAAATCCTCATAGATTTGGCCTCGAATGTCCGATTTGGATGAAACAAAAGGAAAATTTGACTTTTTTGAACACTTTGGATGTAATGGTAAGCTTAGATTTGCACCAACAAGCTCTGATTTGAACCTGCAATAAAGAGCCAAAAAATGGAACACCCCCAAATCTGGTATCTCTCTTCACAAAAAGTCTCTCCAATGGCACCCAACCCGCTCTGATACCATGTTAGAATTGGATATGGTTGCCAAGATCTTGAGACCAAATGGAAAGCACAAAAAGAGAGAGAATGAAATGTGACAAGAATAAACTGTATTCAATGTCAATGATATGATTGTGTTGTACAATGAGAGAGACCTTGGTTATATAGCCAAGGTGAGATGCAATATTTCATAGGATTATGACAAGTGTCTTAATCATATGACATGAGACAACTAATCACACTTACCTAGGTTCACATGTAGTTTTCAAAAGATAAGATAACAACTAATGACAACTAACACCTTCTAGAAAGATTCCTTCCTATGACCTAAGTAAACTTAACATGTGTAAATAAGTCCCCTAGTAATGAATGAACTAGGTACAAGACTGTATTTACACCAACAATTACTTTTTTCACTTAACCTAAACTTATGAGTGATTTTTTATTAATTAGATTGGACTAATTATAGGTAAAGTTGTCTCATTGGATGAGATTAAGACACTTGTCACAATCTAATGCAATCCTCATCTAGGGTTTATATGTTCATGCTTTTATAAGCATGCACATTCATTGTAATAAAAAATTCCATTCAATTCAATTATAATTGTAGGCTAATATCAATATCAGATTCTTGTGTGTTACTTGTGTGGATTGAATCTTTTCTCTCTTGGTTGTATAGAAAATTAGTTGTTTTTATCTCTCATTTGTGATATGAATTTTGGTTTTAGAGGATTTATGGGAACTGTGGGGTTCACTATCAACTCCATCAGTTATACACTAGGGAAATAAAAGGAGATAAATGAGGATTAGTTAACTTACAAGAGGAGATTGATTATATAGCATTCAATCCAAAGGAATTTGTTGGATGAAGTTGTCTTGTAGGAGTTAGGAGGTAAGACATTCAAGTTGTAGGAGCATGCTAGAGGATTACAGGACGACAATTTTTAGGTTGGGGAAGCATAAAAGGGAGTTATAGGTGAGAAAGAGGAGTGATTAACATGCAATAGGAGTGATTTTCAATTAACATGAGATATGAGGAAAGGTTTTCAAGTCAAAGGGGTGTAGATAGGAGAATTTTAAATATAGTGATGTACTACTAGGAGAGTATTAGATAAAGTGGTATCTCTATATGATGTAAGGGGTGAGAGCCTTCATTATTAACTTCACTAAATTATTAAAAAAAAATAACATAATAATTAATTTTTATTATAACATGTCATAACCCAATTTTATTGCATATTTATTATAATATGGTAAATTGAATTATTGAAAAAATTCAATAAATATTAATTAGAAAATATTGGAATTTTTGAAAATTGAATGAAAGAAGTTGATTGATGTTGACTTTGTGAACTTTTAAAAATTATTTTATATGTTACTAAGAATTGAATTTTACTGATCAATTTGTAAGTGCAAGTGTGTGCAATTGTAGGGTGATAGTTTGAAGGACAAGAACATGGTTGAAGTAGGATTGTTTAGCCAGATCGAATGGTAAGCCAGTTGGAATTTGGATTCACACACCACAAATGGCATGATGATTTGCATTTGAACTACTTTGCATATATAGAAGTGTAAACAAATATTTTGGCTTCCAAGGGCTTTCTAGCCCTTCTAGGGTTTTTCACCTAAAAGGGGAAAGATGGGCCAAAATGCAATGTAAACATTCAAAGATTAATGTGATATGGGTGAAATATGCCTAATTATGATGTTTAAATGCAATATACTGAAAAAGAAAGATGATTACTAATGTTGAACCTAAGAAATGCAAAGTGTCATAAAACACAGTGATGTATGCAAAAACACCTAAGAATGTAAGTAAATGATAGCAAAATTAAACAGAACTAGAGAGGTGCACCTAAAATCTGAAGTATGTTGTAGATGGGCTCTAGAATCCTACAAAGTTGATTGGGACACTTACGCCAAGCAGGGTGACTTAGTCCAGTTTCGGGGAAAATCTGTTAGAACAAGAATCTACCAAATGGGTACTCGAAAATGTGAAAACCAATTTTCAGGCCTGGTAGTGGGACTAATTCGCCACAGATGGTGATTTAGTCCACCTGGGAATTTCTAGAAATTCGGGGTAGGATTTTGTAGCTTCCGGTCCGCACTTCCTTTTCTGATAGGTGTTTGATCCTGATTTTGTAGAAAACGGGTTGAAATTGGTCTCCAAGCTTCAACTAGGGCTTTGTTGACTTTGACAGATTGAAAACACCTTTTTAACACTTTCCTCTTTGACAAATCTGCATACAAGATCTTCAAAAACACATGCAAAGAGGGGAAAAAGGTTTAAGGGTTAGAGTATAGGGGTTTGCCTTGGTCAAACCTTGATTTGGTAATCAAACCCTAAATAATGAAATGAAATAAGAAGAGAATGATAAATAAACAACATGCAATGTCATAAAATTACCAAACCCTTGGTGTGTAAATTTGAAGATATGCAATGAAGTGTTCCAATGGATGACTTGATAATGCTTAGAGTGCTTGAATGCTTAATAGTTGCTTGATTGATTAAGTGAATGAATGCTTGAATGAATGGGGATTAAAATGAGAGGAAAAACCCTTATTTATACTTGATTTTCCATTATTTCCTGAAATAACACATCACATGAGGACTCAAGGGTAAGAGAATAAAATCCCATGATAAAATTAAAATTATTTTGATTTTTGTACCCAATGGGACTAAGTCACTCCAAGTGGCGACTTGGTCCCACTAGGAAAATTTTACTGGGTGTCAAAAATTAAAGTGCATTAAATAAGGTTTAATGGAAATATCTTAAAAAATGCACTTAAGTATGGTTGGAAAGTGCATTAAGGGGTCATTTAAACATAAGAAAGGGTTTGATTAGTGATGACAAGTCTAGAAAAGCATGAGAGTTTGTTATAACTATTTACAACACTTTGAAATAAGACTTGGTAAGTGATAAAAATAAGTTATTTAAGTGAATTATAATTAAAGGGTCCTAGAAAAGTGTGAAAGTGGGTTACAACACTTCACAACACTTTTACAAGACATCCTAGAAGTCTTAAAGATTCACAAGGGTCCAAGGCCTAATGTGAATGTGTTGGCCACAATACAACATTAAATCTAGGAAAAATCAAGCCAAAGTCCACTAGAAGGGCCTGAACATGAGAAAAAGTAGAAGGGTTACTTTTTTCATGTCCATAGTTAGCCCCCACTTTATTGAGAGGATGAACCTACTTCAAACTCACACTAATGTAGCCAAACATGCAATCAAGAGGGATCCAAATACACTGATGCTGGCGAGATGAGACAACAACAATCAAGAGGGATGATCAAGCCCCCAAGATGAAGATCCAATGGAAAACCAAACATAAATACAAAGGAACACACGTGAAAAAGATGAAAAAAAGAATGAAAGAGAGAAGTTGAAGGAAAGTTAGATCAAGCTTCAATTGTTTGTCCAACCTGTTGTGGATCAGATCTAGGCTATTTATCTAGAAAAAGAAATGCATACTCACTTTGGGGCGATGGAACTCATGGTTGTCTACTAGGTGAGAAGACCCAAAAGGTGAGAAACATACACTCATGGCTGGTATGCAATGACAAATACGTAAGTGACTATGGGGAAAAGTCAAACCTCAGAATGGGCTTCCCACTCAACCATACCAAAGTTATACCTCTTGATAACTTTAATAAGGAACCACAAAGGAAAATGTTGTTTCATGCTACATGAGACAAGCAAAGCTTCATATTCTTAGAACTGATGAACAAATGCAATGGCGCTATAGGCATGCAAGTTTTGTTCTGCAAGGTGGCCATATAAATGCAAAATGTAACATGCAAATAATGTTCAAATGAGTCTTGCTTAGTTCATGCAAGGTCTTTACTTAGGGAACATTGTGTCTAATGTCTCCAACAGAGGACCAATCAAAGAATAGAATATTCACAACTTAGGGTATTTAGTGCGTCACATTAGGCCACTAAGAGGAATGTAATATGCTAAGATAGATCACACTTATGAAGGACATCACACACAAAGTCATCCACAAAGCGACAAACACATCTTATAAAGTAACAAGGCTGCACTAAGAGCCAAGAAAAATAAAAATGCAAAATGAATTATGCCAATGTATGCCCCCACTTTAAAGGAATTGCTACACATCATTCTGTGAGCAATTACTTTAAAGTAGCAAATGCAAAAAAGAAATAAGACATGAGAACCAACTTGGAAAGCCCTTATGCTGGGTCATATGTTTCCGAGTAAGGTTGTGTCATGTGAAGGAAAGGAACAAAAGAAAGAGGAGTTTCCCCCAAAAAGGAACACATCAAACACATAAGGGATCTATGGATTTGGGGTCAGTATGTTCTTTTCTGCAATGCTTTGTAAAGAGATCGGAACTATCATCATTCCCTGAATACATAAAACTAGAAGAATGACACAAAGAGAGCGAAAACAAAGAAAAAAGAAAGATCTGTTTGGGTCAACATGGAAGAGACATAGGGTGTCTCAACACTTTGCATTATCCCCAAAAGAAAAACACTAGCAAATGAGAACAAAAAGGCAAACGAAAAAGGAAAAAACTTTTGGGTCAATATGAGAGACATTTTAGTCTCAATGCCTTGTGTCGTCCCCAAAAGGAAAACACAAAACGAAAGTGAAAAGGAAAATAGAAAGACCTTTTGGGTCAACATGGAAGAGACATAGGGCGTCTCAACGCTTTGCATCATCCCCAAAAGGAAAACACAAAATGAAAGTGAAAAAGGAAAATAGAAAGACCTTTTGGGTCAACATGGAAGAGACATAGGGCGTCTCAACGCTTTCTGTCATCCCCAAAAGGAAAACACAAAACGAAAGAGAAAAAGGAAAATAGAAAGACTTTTTGGGTCAACATGGAAGAGACATAGGGTGTCTCAATGCTTTGCATCATCCCCAAAAGGAAAACACAAAACAAAAGGAAAAATGAAAAAGTGATGTATGACATATAGAAGAATGAAGGTACAAATAGAGGAATGCCACAAAAGAGAGAGACAACATGAAACTTCACATCACGGGGGAACACAATATGAAAGAAAAATAAAAATGCAAAAGGCTAGTAAGGAAGAGGCAAGACAATCGATAAGCAAGTCATCTGCCTCCCAATAATGTTTAGGATATGTCGAGGACGGTTGACTAGCCAAAGGGGTGAGTGCAAGTACTAAACTAGGGGAAGTACCAGGCTCTACACTTGTTCTAGGAGATTTGTATTTTAAGCTCATGGAAGAGGAAAATAATGTATTCAGATCATTATGCACCTCTTCGTCTATTTTAGTAATCTCATCATTGTCATCCAAATTAATCACGATAGGAGGACGAATGGTAATGTCCAATGAGGGGTGTATCACAAGTTGTGGTTATTTTATGTGATCTTTTTGTTGTGATTGGGGAGGAGGAATATCATGCATTGCTTCTGTAAAGTGCGGAATTTTATTTTCTTTATTTTCTTCATCTCGTGACTTGCGAGCAAGGGCACGACATCGAAGCCTGCGCTCCCTAGCTCCTCAGTTTCTTTTGGTTTTATTATCAAGTTTTGATTGTGAATGAGTGTGTTGATGAACCATTGGTTGCTTTTCTTCCCTAAAGGGAGGAACGAAAGAAACCATGGAAGGTTTTTTAGCCACTTTCTCCTTTACCTTATAAACTTGTTTTATACGAGGAGGTAATATGGGGTTGTTATCATTATCACGTGGTTGTTTGGATGACGTGGGGGAGGTTTTGGGTGTTGGTGGAGTTTGATGGGTTGGCGCTTGGTTAGGTTGCAACATTGTTTCATCTAGGATAAGAGTGTTGGAAGTGGACGGGGACATGTTGCGGAGGGACAATTCAACAATTTTCTTTGCTTTAAACTTTTGATAAGCAATGAAAAAGAAGTCTTTGTGATGCGTTATAGGTTCCAAGGGCTCGGGACAAAAGGAATCTAAGTAGAAATTTCATTTAGAAGATAAAGGGTGAAAGCCACTATGGTTAATAGTGAATATGTCATTGTCAAGCATAAACTTTAAACATTTGTGTATGATTGAGGGAACAACTTTCATTGAGTGAAGCCATGGATGGCCTAGCCGCAAACGAAACTGATCCAACTGTGGGATGATAAAGAATGTAACATCCATTGTTTTAGGTCCTATCTGTAATGGAAGGGCGATTGATCCTATCGTAGGGCAAGCAAAACCATTGTGTGTTTTGATCCATGATTTTGGTTTATCATAATCATCTTGATAAAGATTATGTAATACCAAAAATTCCTCAGTTATCACATTGTCGCCACAGGTGGGATATACGAGTATCCCATTAGTGGGCTTACAATAAATACAACCGGCTATGTAAAGAGGACCATCGGGAAGATTTGGAAGTATGTCTTTAGAAGAGAAAGTAACTCAAGATATTTCTTAGGTTGGCCCTTATAAGGGATAATGTCTATTGCACCTAACATTTCATTCATAGGATTATTACTAGTGGTAGGTGGAATAGGATCAGGATGTTCACTAGTTGTATGAATATTCATCACATCGTTGTTTTTAGTTTCAATGGCTTTAACAAATGACACATTGTGTTTGGGAATGGGATCAATAAAAAATTATAAATTTTGATTGAGTGGGGCAACAAAATTATTTCCTTTAACATTAACATTTGAAATAGATAGATGACCAGAATCAATGAGGTCTTGCACTAGGTGTTTAAGACACTTACATTGTTCTATGTCATATCCATTTTTTCTATGAAAATGGCAATAAAAGTTAGGTTGAAAGGTTGGAGGAAAAGGATTAGTAGGATCCAGTGGTTTAACAGTAGGTAAATTAATCATTTGTTGTTGTATAAGTTGGGACATTGTGTTATGGAGAGTGTCTAGTAGAGGTGTAAACTATTGATTTGGATCTCCATAACTATAAGGTATCATAGCTTTAACGGCTACTACTTGATTCTTGATAGATTGAGTTGGTTGTTGAAGAGGATTGAACTGTAAGAACCCTTTGTTTGGTTTTCTAAATGGTTGCAAATTTTTTGAAGTGTTATGTTCAGATTTCTCAACTCAGCTAGAAGTGGACTTGACATCACGACTACTAACCGAATTGTGATAGTCACAAAGGGTTGTGCACAAGTGCATAAAGGAGGGAAATTTTATCATGATCAATTTATCCTGAATTTAAATTTGTGAATTTTCAATGAACATATTTTGGAGATACAGATTAGGAATCTTGACATCGAGTTAGGCATAAAGTGACTGATAACATGAGATGAAATAAATTACCTTTTCATCTATATTTTGTTTGCATCTCATTAAATCAGCCAGTGTCTTCTTTGGAGTCATATGCACTTGAAAATGACTTATGAATGCATCAACTAGTTCATTGAATGAATGAATTGAATTGTTTGGTAAGGATGAAAACCACTATAAGGCAGTGTCTTTTAAAGTCTTAGGAAACAATTTGGCCAATGGTTTATCATCAAGGAAAAAGTCACTACATAAGGGTGTGTAAGCATTAACATAATTAGTAGGATCACCCTTCCCACCATACTTCTCAAATATAGGCATTTCTATTTCTTGTGGCATCAGTGTTCTTAGGATTTCCAAAGATAGTGGGTTGCTTCAGACATAATAGGTGGGTGGTCCATTCTGGTTTTGGTTGATAGTGGATATTTGTTTTTACATGGAAGAGACAGTTTGAAAGAGTTGTGTGATGAGAGGGTCAGTGTAAGGAGTATGATGCGGAAGGGAAAGTGGTGATGGAGTGTATGTAGTAGTAGGGCAAGTGAATGGAATGCTAATAGATGGTATGGTGGAAGAGGAGAAGACATTCAATGCCACATAAGAATTAGGAATGCTAGCAGGAATAGTCAAGGACGGTATCACATTACTAACAGATTGCATGACTGTTACAACTTGGGGAGTGATGTAGGTAGGTATGGATGATATTGTGGAAGGAGGAGGAGTGTTAAGTCCTCCTTGAATAACCACAATGTTTGTTGATTGGGATGTGCTAGAGGTGGAAGGAGCTTGTTTTTTGTATATCTTAGCAATTTTTTTCATAAGTTTTAGGCCTTTGTCACTTTCAATCAAGCGATGGATGTTTTCTATAACAAGAAATGCAGTGGTTGAAATGTTTTCAAGACAAGTTTTGTTGCAAATGTGCTAAATACTCATGAATGTTAATGAAATTTTATTGCAGGATGTGATCATTTGATGTGTCAACTTTCATGTTATTGGAAGGAAAAACATTGCTAAGGGTAGGGTCCATGCCTAGTGTACTAGTTGTAATACTAGGAGTGGAAGTGGTAGACAATCCAAGATCCACAACGAGTGTATTATCATGGGATAACATGAGTCTTGAGCTTCATCTCACTAAGGTATTAGCAATAGGACACCAAACACTCATGCAAAGGTCTCTAAATGTAGGTGGAGTGAAATGCAAGGTAAACTAAGAGCAATAAAATAATAATAACTACAATTCTAGAAACTATAATAGCAAGGTAATAACAAAAAATAGAAATGAAAAAAATTGGCAGAAAATGACATAAATTATAGTGCAAAATGTGCATAAGGACTAAGTCGCCTAGTGTGGTGGATTAGTCCCAATGAGGATTTCTTTGTGATTTTTTAGAAATTTTAAATGTAATTTGATGTTTTTTAGATGCATAGATGTAGCTACAGTGTGAAAATGCGGAATTTTATTATTTTCCAATGAAATAGGATGCAAAAATGCAAGCTATACGAGCTTTTCACTAATGCAATTTTTAAAACCCTAAGATGCAAAGTAAAAAATGCAACACCTAATGAAATGTTCATGCAAGTTAAACCTAGGATGCACTTGAAATCAGAAACGAAAATGTTCAAAAGTCAAGTTCACCAAAATGTAAAGAAAGATTTTGGCACCCAAATGTCTTTCTAGCCCTTCTAGGGTTTTTCACCTAAAAGGGGAAAGATGGGCCAAAATGCAATGTAAAAATTCAAATATTAATGTGATATGGGTGTAATATGCCTAATTATGTTGTTTAAATGCAATAGACTAAAAAAGAAAGATGGTTACTAATGCTAAACCTAAGAAATGCAAAGTGCTGGAAAACACAGTGATGTATACAAAAACACCTAAGAATGTAAGTAAATGATAACAAAATTAAACATAATTGGAGAGGTACACCTGGAATCTAAAGTTTGATGCAGATGGGCCCTAGAATCCTACAAAGTCGACTGGGACACTTACACCAAGCTGGGCGACTTAGTCCAGTTTTAGGGAAAATCTGTCAGAACAAGAATCTGCCAAATGGGTACTCAGAAATGTGAAACCAATTTTCAGGCCTAGTAGTGAGACTAATTTTCCATATATGGTGACTTAGTCCACCTAGGAATTTCTAGAAATTTGGGGCAGGATTATGTAGCTTTCGGTTTGCACTTCCTTTTCTAATAGGTGTTTGATCCTGATTCTGTAGAAAACGGGTTGAAATTTTTCTCCAAGCTTCAACTAGGGCTTTGTTGACTTTGATGACTTTGATGGATTGAAAACACCTTTTTGACACTTTCCTCTTTGAAAAATCTACATACAAGATCTTCAAACACACATGCAAAGAGGGGAAAAAGGTTTAAGGGTTAGAGTATAGGGGTTTTCCTTGGTCAAACCCTGATTTGGTAATCAAAACCTAGATAATGAAATGAAATAAGAAGAGAATGATAAATAAACAACATGCAATGTCATAAAATTACCAAACCCTTGGTGTGTAAATCCGAAGATATGCAATGAAGTGCTCCAATAGATGACTTGATAATGCTTAAAGTGTGTGAATGCTTGATAGTTGCTTGATTGATTAAGTGAATGAATGGGGATTAAAATGAGAGGAAAAAACCTTATTTATACTTGATTTTCCATTACTTCCCGAAAATAACACAAATAACACATCTGAGGCCAACCTCAAGGGTAAGAGAATAAAATCGCATGAGAAAATTAAAATTATTTTGATTTTTGTGCCCAGTGGAACTAAGTCACCCCAAGTGGCGACTTGGTCCCACTAGGGAAATTTTATTGGGTGTCAAAAATTAAAGTGCATTAAATAAGGTCTAATGGGAATATCCTCAAAAATATACTTAAGTTTGTCTGAAAAGTGAATTAAAGGGTCATTTAAACATAAGAAAGGGTTGAATTAGTGATGACAAGTCTAGAAAAGTGTGAGATTTTGTTATAACTCTTTAAAACACTTTGAAATAAGACTTGATAAGTGATAAAAAGAAGTTATTTAAGTGAATTATAATTAAAGGGTCCTAGAAAAGTGTGAAAGTGGGTTACAACACTTCACAACAGTTTTACAAGACATCCTAGAAGTCTTAAAGATTCACAAGTGTCCAAGACCTAATGTGAATGTGTTGGCCACACTACAACATTAAATCTAGGAAAATCAAGCCAAAGTGCACTAGAAGGGCTTGAACATGAGAAAAAGTAGAAGGGTTACTTTTTCTGTTTCCACAAGAAGAACATAATTTCATGACTTGAGTTGTTTTAGTGATTGAAAATGAAGGGCTTGTAGATTGAATTTTCTACTCAAACTATGTGTTTTGAAGGAAATGAAAGAGAGTATTGAAAAGAATGATTAAAAATAAATTCTTTTAGTTTATATGTATGGGAGCTATAGAAGAAAATTAAAGTTCCTTAATTTAAATGATAGCATATGGAACTTATAAGCTTTCTTAAAGAAACAATTTTTACAAGAATGTATATATATATACATGTATGTAAATAAATGAAAATAGACACACACACACACACATATATAAGTATATATTATTTAAAAACATGGTGAATATGAATGAAACCATTTAAATATATATATATACATACATATACACACACACACACACACACACACACACACATATATATATACATACATATAAATATATACATACACATATTCAAAATCCATATCGAATTCAAATTTGATAACTGATATAATCCAAATCAGATTGTTGGAATCAATGAAAAAATCACAAGGCAATCCATGAAGGATGTGGACTGCCACGATTTTAATGGCAGTGTTCAAAACAAGTAGTGGTTGGCGGAAGGCAGTAACGCCTTCACCCAACAAAATGCAAAATGAATGGTTGTTTCAATTTTAGAATAAACAACTTTTGGAAAAAAAGTAGAGAGAAGAATTTGGGTTCGAAGGAAGAAGTAGAGGAAGAACTCAAGACAAAAAAAATCCAAGGGAAAGATCACACAAAATATTGTATTGGAGGTAATTTGATTCCCTTAGTAATTGACTTATTGTTATAGCCATATAGAATCATGCTTGAAGTGTATCATTTTAATTTTATTTGAATGATTTCTTAGCACAACAATATGAAAGTTGTTTTGTGTTTAAAATTGGCTTAGAGCCAAATGTATGAAGTTTAGTCAACCACTTTGCTATGGTTGCATGGCCTACAACCTGTGTAGAATGTAAAACATTTAAGTTAAAGCCTTGCAGCTATTCCAGAGCTAAGCCAAGAGCTCAAAGAGCCTCAAATGGCTCGGCCATCATCTCTATCTTGCACTACGAAGCTTGGCCCTATGAAGGCCACCAAAATATTTTTTGATTGGCTGTGTTTGTAAAAAGACTATTCTTTGTAAACGATCGACGATGATCCCATTGGAGGGAAAGAATCCCTTGTATTATTTATTCCAATTGTATATTTCAAATGCTTGTTATCAAATGGGTCGATAACAGGAAGGGGATTTATTCAAATGCTTTTAGAGCATCACATATATATGTATATTGTCATTTACTATGAAGTCGACCTCATTTGATAGGAACGATGGTATGAATCTAAGTTTGCAATTCACTAAGCCTTGCTTGTGTCAATCTTGGAGATTGATAGGTTAATTTCTTGAATGTGTAAATGGCATAGACATAAGTCTGCATGTTGAATGTTACCACATGTATGGTATAAACCAATATGCCCATAAAGGCTAAATTGAATATAACTTTTAATGCTAAGGGAGAAAGCACCCGACCTATGAAATTGGTCAATTCTAAAGCAATTTTGGTTTGTTGCAGCCAGAATAGGTGTGTGTATTTTTTTGAACTTGAAACTTCTACCCCTTCTTTGAATAGAATATATGCTCAAGTATTTCATTGAAAAAAATTTCGAACTTACTTTTCTTTATAATATTAAAGTTGCTCATCGAATTTCAAGTGATGCAAGTGTTAATGATCTAAATAATAGACATTTCATCCATATGGATGAAATTGGGCTATTTGATTTGTTTATTTTCAATACATCGTGGAAAAATCGTTCTATTTTCAAACAGTGAATATTTTACTTGTGAAGCAATCATTTAGTATGTAAACAACTTGTTTTATAACTGTAAATAGTAGGAAACAATGCTTGTTCTATTTAAACAATGTATGTCCATTTGTAAACAACTTGTTTTATATCTGTTTAGTAGGAAACAATACTTGTTTTGTTTAAACAATGAATGTTCATATGTAAACAACTTGTTTTATAACTATTCAATAGGAAACATTACTTGTTCTATTTAAACAATGAATGTTCATATGTAAACAACTTGTTTTATAACAATTTAGTATGAAACAATACTTTTGTATTTTTAAACAAAGAATGTTCATATGTAAACACCTTGTTTTATAACTATTTAGTAGGAAACAATACTTGTTTTGTAAGAACAATGAATTTTCTTATGTAAACAACAATGATAGAGTATCACAGTTGTGAGAATGCCATAACAGTATGTGTGAAATTTTTATCATAGACTTGTTCTGACTCTTTATTTTTGACAAAGAAACGTCAAATGAAATTCTATTTTATGATTGCAATATGAATTAATGATTATTTCAGAATGTATGCACAAATTCTAAACATAAGTAGGCACATATATGTGTATGCACATATACTTCGTCTTTGTACATACACATACTTGTGACATACCTTCTTTTGTTCTTAGTTCATTTTTAAATGGAAAATGATCATGATGAAAAGTAGAAAATAGTCATAAGAATGATGTGACTAATCGTTGAATTACTCTGTGAATCATAAATATGATTTTTTTTAGAGATTAAAAGTAGTAATCTAATTCTTCTTTTGAAGACATATGTGAAATAATAATTTATTACTTGAATAGAACATTGATACCTTAGTTGACTAGAGCACCTCAAGGTAGATGTTGCTAGAGGGTAAATAGCTATTATGAGATGTATAGTAGAGAGTTACCTTCTAGGACAGGTGTCAAAATGGAGTTAAGAGATTATAGGTTTACCTTACTAGAACCTATTGTTTGTTGTTGTTGCAACACATTTATTATGATTGTCCAAGTAATATAGCTCATTATGTATGTATGAACTCTGTGATTTCACTATCTACCATTCCTAGCATAGATCTTGCACTTTCTTTTCTAAGTTGTAGATAGAAATTGCATGTTGATGTATGTGCATGCACTAGATTCCACCTTGCAAATTCATCTCTTGCTAAAAATTTTGTGCAAGGTCGGGGATTCTTGAAGTCAGAATAATACCGAGGAAGCGGAAGCTTCGTGGTTGGGCAGTAAAGCACTTCAACCATGTTCTTGTCCACGAGTGGAGGTGAGTGTTGAAGAAGAACCTTAATTGTTCACAAGACTATTTTAGTCTAAGATGTAACTTGATGTAATGCATACATGTATTTAATGTAAAGTAAACAATGTAATGACTTTGTAGCCTTAGGAGCCAAGTCAAACCTGATATTGTAATTTGAATTTTGAAGTGAATATATGAATCTATGACTCATTTTAAATGGACAAGTGTAGCTATGATTGATTTTATCCACTAGTTATGTCTTTTTAATTTGGATCATATTCATGTGTCATTTACAATAATATTAATTAAGTAATAATTTCGAATGGGTTATTATGTTTGGTATCAGAGCTCAGGGTTCAACTCTAGGCCTTTGAGTCTACCATAGTTGACTAGGGGTAGCTGACCCTTGACCCAAATTTGGTTGTCCTAAGAATTGACCGAACCTAAATTGAATGTAGGAATGGGAAGGTCAAAGGCGGGATGAAGGAAAGGGAAAACTGTTAGAACCTCACGTAAGAATGACGTAAAGAAAAGAAACACCAATACAAAGGTTCAATCAGAAATTACTGATGACAAAACTCTAGCTCAAGCTCTTACATGACTCAAGCTAGAGACAGGCCTCTAGGGTGTGGACCAATGCACCCTTGTTGACTAAAGAGGAAAAGGAGAGCCTGCGTGCTCTGTAAGGAAATTTATGTTGCATCTCAGAGAAATCTCTAAGAACATTGGTGCCTTCAGTATTTCAATTTTGATTTACCTCAAAGACATGTACAACTATGTCCTAAAGTGGAACAAACATAGTTTATTTCCCACATTGATCCTTCTGAGAGAAGCACATGTAAATACAATAGCAAGCAATAACAGACTCTAGTGACAGAATCGATATAGAAGAAAGATAAGACAGAAAATAGAACACAAAGATTTACATGGGGAAAATCCTCTCATATAAAAAACCCCACTCTCCAAAGATCGAGCCATTGTATTATTCAACAACTGAAGGTTACAATACAATTTAGGCTCATAGCCTTTTCAAAGATTACATCTTGTTCATTCTGATACAACTGGTAGCATCTGATCACTTCCTTTGTTTTGGCCTCAAGGCCTCGGCCTCAAGCCAGCCTCTCGGCCTTCTCTCTATCACTCTCCTCTTCAGCTCTCATGCACACTCTGCACACCCTTCAGAACGTCCAATGTATATGTATATCCATTCGTTCTTAACAGGCTCACTGTGAATCGGTTCAAGATCACAAAACATCAATCTCCAGCTCAGCATCATTATCGTCATTCCATTCTAGTGTAGATTTTTCCTTGCAGACCGTTCAGTTCCATCGCAACTACTGCAAAAATCCAACCACCAACCGTTTGAATTTTGCTTCCTCTGATTGGTCCATGAGCCACCACAAAGGATAGTCAAACGGACAAGGAAACAATCCACTGAGTTTGCATGTCAGTGAGACAGGAGAAGTGTCTCCCCCATGCTCAAAGGATTCACAGACGATATCGACATAGGTTCCAACAGTCGGAAAGAGATGCCATGAGTCGTACTGAAACCACCGACATCCAATGCATTCTTATCAGCAAGAGATTTCTCCATCGGCAAGATGTTTTACCGATGCTCACAAGTCATATCAATTTCAACTTTTCCATCAACAAGAATTTACCATTTTCCAAGAGTTCTCATCGAGTCTCCTCAAGTTTCATCGAAGCACCTGACAGTCGGCAAGACATTTGTCTTTCGCCGAGACTTCACTCTGAGCACAACCAAGTCTTACCGAGTCGGCAAGACTTATGTCTTTCACCGAGACATCACGCCGAGCCTTCATGTGTTATTCTGAGTGCATATTGTCGGTGAGAGAATCAACCTTCGGCAATACTTCTTACCGAGGCTTTCCATGTTACCTCGAACTCACTGTTCGCCAAGAGTCACACCGAAGAAGACCGTCGGCCAGAATTTCCACATTCGCTGAGACTTCATACCGAAGTTCTTTGTGTTTCTCCGATGACTCCATTCGCTAGAGTCTCACCAAAAACACCCAATCACATGTTGCTTTGTCGGCTAGACATATCGTTGTTTCCAAGAGGTTACACCGAGCCTCTTATGTTACACCGAAGTCACACAGCCATCGGTGAGACCCAACACCCGTCACCAAGACTTCACACCGAAGTCTCTAGGTTACCCTGAGCCCACCTTTCACCAGGAGTCATGCCGAACACATCCCACACCGTCGGTGACACAAACACCCATTGCCAAGACTTCATAGTGAAGTCTTTTGAGTCACTGCAAAGACCCCAAGCACTATCGCCGAGACTTCTCCATTGTCGTTGGGACATCATACCGATCGCCTTGAGCTACTTTGATGACTCCAAGATTTTCCCTGTTGGCGTGACCTTTCATTCTTGCTGGGACATCTTACCGAAGCCCTTGTGATTACCCCAATAGCCATATGCTATTGGTGAGACTTTCACCAGTTGCTGGGACTTCTCCCCAATGCCCGATAAGAGCATTCTCCCGAGTGTTCAAGTCACCCTAATGACTCCAATCGGTGAGACATCTCCCAGTCGCTAGGACCACATACTGACACACTTGAGTTACATCGATAGACTTCATTCAACAAGACATCAACTCTATCTCAGCGACATGAGCAAGACACAAGGTAAACTACCAGTCGACCAGACAATATGAATGTCACAGTGACCATGCTTTCTCAGAGGTTTCAGCCTGTGAGATTGAGGCAATAATTCCAACATGCTCAACCATCCTCTTCTACAAATTCTAATATAAATTTGGATGAGGACCCCAAGGAATGTCCTCTTTTTGATGCCGAGAAATCAAAATGATGTAACAAGAAGCTTATTGTAAATAAGGGTCTATTAAGTCACCTTAAATATAAATTAAATCAGATAGTATTTTTTGGTGTGTTCAATGAAGGACTCGTGTGTATTATGCATGAATGTGTATGTCTTCTAGAATGAGGGATGTATGCATATATAAAAAAAATTAGCATAAGAACATTTATTCATAGAACCTTGTGTTGGGATGTGATAAATGTGAATGTGATGCAGAATAAGTGTGGTACGTCATGGTGACCACCAGGCAAGATGGGGGTGGTAGTGGTTCTGATAATGGACCTAACAAGAGGCTGGAACAAATTCTAGAGCTTCTGAATCAGAAAGAGTCCTACATGGATCATACAGAGAAATAATTTTGAGTGGCATGTGAGGATTGAGATTGCAGGAATGCAAAATGAAATCAAGGAGACAATGGTCCAAGGGTAGATCCACAAGGATGAATTGAGGAAGAGCTTGGGAAAGACCTCAAAAGAGTAGCATCACCCAAGTTCAATGGTAAGGCTATTAGAGCAAGATATGAGGCTTGGATTATAGATATGGAAAAATACTTTGGGCTCCATAACCTTTCAGAATAGACTAAGGCGGCATGGGCTACATATCAACTCTCATGTGAATTAGCAACTTGGTGGGATAATGAGAAGTTAGAAAAAAATATGCAACCTACTGAGATCACTTGGGAACTCTTCCTCCAAGCTTTTAAGAAGGGATGGTTACTGCAACTTTTATTTGACAAGAAAGTGATGAAATTTCAAAACTTAACCCAAGGAAATATGACTATGATTCAGTATTGGGAAAAGTTCACCAACTTGTTGAAATATGTGCCCTAGTATTAGGGAGATGAATGGTTCTATATCCAAAATTTATAATGGGACTTAGACCTCACATAGAAGCTGATGTGGATATGAATGAACCTCAAACCATGAATGAAGTCTTCCAAAAAGCCACCAAAAAGGAACATAAACTGTAACAACTATCCAATCTTCGTAGCGACTCAAATTCTAAGTCGCGGTATGGGAAGAAGAAATTTCATAAGGGAGACAAGAGCCATCAAATCTATAATCTCAAGAGGGGAAGTGAATCATAGGAGAAGTGTGAATATGGTAATGGTGGAAAGAAAAAGAAAGCAAACAAAGGCAAGAGTTTAAGGACAACCATAAGAAAAATGGCTTTAGAGAGGACAAGCCAAGAGGTCACAAAGGGCCTCGAGATGGATGTTATACTTATGGAGGCAATCATTATGCCTCAAATTTCCCTTAGCGGTCGAAGTAACGTAAGGAAGGAAGCTATCAATAGACTCATAATCACTAGATCCACGTTGCAGTGGATAGAAGACATGCAGAGTATCAAGCTTCACCAATTTAGTTGATGGGTAAGCTCTATGGCCAATTTGTCTCTATCTTAATTGATACTGGAGCTACTGAATGTTTTACAGATCCTAGAATAATATCCAAGATACCCATTAGACTTGGATACATGGAAAATTCATGGACAGTCTAGTATGGTAATTGAGCAAAGCGGAGGGTAGATAACTGTCTCTTTTGTAGTGATTTAGAGCTTCCAACCTTTCAAACTCAGGTCAAATTGTATGTGGCACCTTTAGGATCATATGATGTAATTTTGGGAATAAACTGGCTAATTGAGCATAAGGCTATAGTGAACTATGAGGATAAGGTGGTCAACTGTCTGGATGATTATGGAAACCTGGTTGAGGTTTGTGGAATGCAAAGATCCTTAGAGCTTAGAAATATTTCTGCGATGCAGCTCAAGAAGGCTCATCGAAAGGGGTGTGCAATTTATGCAGTGCATGTCAGTAATCCTGACAACAAGGAACCATATTTAGATGACTATCCTATTCTCAAGGATTTCCAAGAAATATTCTCTAATGAACTTACAAAGTTGCCTCTGAAGCAAGAATTCAATTTTTCTATCAACCTAGTTCCATGAGTTGAGCCTCAATCCAAGGCACCTTATCAGATGACCACCACAAAACTCTATGAGTTGAAGGCCTAGTTAATGGAATTGCTAGATAAGGGACTTATAAGACCTAGTGTGTCTCCTTGGGGAGCATCAGTTATTTTTGTGAAAAAGAAGGATGGAACTCTGCGTCTATGTATAGATTATCAGATGTTAAACAAGGTTACCATCAAGAACTAGTATCCACTCATGAGAATTGATGAATTGTTTGATCAAATGAAGGGGGCGACGATGTTCTCCAAAATTGATCTTAGGTCAAGGTACCATCAATTGAGAATTAAGGAAGAAGATATTTTGAATATTGCATTTATAACTCGATATGGGCATTACGAGTTCAAAGTGGTACCTTTTGGTTTAACTAATGCACCAACAACCTTTATGAACCTTATGAATAGTGTATTCAAAGATTGCTTGGATGATTTTGTTCTGATTTTTATTGACAACATTCTAGTATACTCAAAGACTGTCAAAGAGCATGATAGATATTTGAGGATAGTTTTTCAGCGAGTGAGAGAAAGGAAACTCTTTGGGAAGTTGTCCAAGTGTTCATTTTATCAGGACAGAGTACACTATTTGGGCCATATCATTTCAGCTGAAGGAGTTTGTGTAGACCTTGAAAAAGATCAATGCGATCATGGAATGGCCAGTGCCTTAGAATGTTTTAGAAGTCTATAGCTTCATGGGCCTCATAGGATATTATAGGAAGTTTTTGCAAGGGTTCTCCCAAATTACATCTCCTATTACCTCACTCCAAAGGAAAGGAACAGGCTTGAATGGACCAAGAAATGCGAACAAGAATTCCAACTCCTGAAGGAGAGGCTCACGACAACACCAATGCTAGCCATCCTCGATCTTAATGGGAGATTCACAGTAATCACAGATACTTCGAGAGAGGGATTGGGAGTAGTATTAATGTAAGACAGACAAGTGGCAGCTTATGAATCAAGGAAGCTCAAGCAACACAAAGTGAACTATGTGCCTCCTGATTTGGAATTGGCAGCCATAGTTCATGCCTTACAGATGTGGAGGCATTATCTTTTTGGAAATCCATTTGAACTCAAGATAGACCACATAGGATTGAGATGAATATTTACCTAGCCAAACCTTAATGCACGACAAAGAAGGTGGTTGGAATTCCTTAGCAAGTATGACTTTGGAATTGAATATATAAAAGGGAAAGAGAACAAAGTGGTTGATGCTTTTAGTAGATGAAGGCATATGGAAACCATGATATCAACAAGGTCTAACTTAAGATAGTAGGTAATTTAGAATCTGCCAGGGGATGAGCAATATGAGAGAGTGAAGAGCGCTCTAGCAGTAAATCCTTCAGATCATCGGTTCGATGGGTATGAGATCAAACCATGTGGTATTTTGAGATACCAAAGAAGGATGTATATTCTTGACTCTAGAGAGCTGAGGAAGTTTTTTTTGGAAGTTCATAATGCACCTTATTTAGGACATCCTAGAGTATCCAAGATGATTGCAGAGTTGAAGACTTTGTATTTTTGGCCTAAACTCAAGAATGATGTAGTGGAGTATGTAGCGAGATGCTTGGAGTACCAGTGGGTCAAGGCTGAGCATGCACATCCAGCCGGGTTATTGTATCCTCATGACATACCTAATTAGAAATGGCAAGTGATCAGTATGGATTTTTTACATGGGTTATCATTGAGAAACAATAAGCATGATGTTATCTTGGTCGTGATTGATAAGTTGACTAAGGTTGCACACTTCATTTCGAGAAACCTTAAGGATGGATTGTTGACCCTAGCTAAGAAATTTGTCAAAGATATCTTCTTCTTACATGGAGTGCCATAGACTATCATTTCTGATAAGGACACATAGATGAACTCAAGGTTTTGGATGACCTTGAATGTTGTATTGGGGACTAAACTAAATTTCAGCTCGACTTATCATCCTCAGACTGATGAGCAAACAAAGAGGGTGAATCAGGTAGTCGAAGACCTCCTCTAAATGTATTGTATGGACCAACAATATAGGTGAGAAAAATATTTTCCTTTGGTAGAGTTTTCTTACAACAACTCCTATCATACATCCTTAGGCATGGCACCATTTGAAGCCTTGTATGGGTGGAAGTGTTGTACCCCCATCAGTTGGGATAAATTGGAGAACAAGATCATAAGGAAATAGAAGAACAAATGAGGGTCATTAAGAGAAGATTGAAAGAGGCAAAAAACCGACAAAAGAGTTATGCCGACAAGAACTGAACTCTTAGACAGTTCGCAATAGGGAATAAAGTTTTCTTGAGAGTTAAACCTCATAAAAGTTCTATTGCTTTTGGAAAGTCTTCCAAGTTGGCCCCAAGATATGTGGGACCGTTTGAAGTCTTGGAAGTGATTAACCTAGTTGCTTATAGACTAGCTCAACCACCTGCTCTGGCTTGACTTCATAACGTGTTTCATGTTTCCTTGCTTAAGCCATACCATCCTGATGTGACTCATGTGCTTGATTAACAATCATTGTAGGTACAAGATCTAGGAGTGGTGCTAGTGGAGCCTATTAGAATCTTGGATAGACACAACATTAAGTTGTAGAGTAAAGATATTGCTCAGTTTAAGATCCAATGGGACTAGTACTCAGAGGACAATGCTACTTAGGAGGATGCAGAAGAAATAGAACGCTCCTTTCCACATTTGCTTTCTTGAAAAATGAACTCAATAATCTTGCTTGAAATTTTTTGGATTGAGATACTATGATATTTCATGCTCTAAAATTTTGATGATGAAATAGACATATATATTCAGATGTGATGTTGAAATAGACATATATATTATGATGTGATGTTGAAATAGACATATATATTTTGATGAGATGTTGAAATAGGCATATATATATTTTACTATGATGTTAAAATAGACATATATTTTGATGAGATGTTGAAATAGACATATATATATTTAGATGTGATGTTGAAATAGACGTATATATTCATATGTGATCTTGAAATAGACGTATATATTTTGATGAGATGTTGAAATAGACATATATATTTTGATGTGATGTTGAAATAGACATGTATGTTCAAATTTGATATGATGTTCTTTTATTTCGACTTACTATACATCAGTATGATGTCTCTTCCAAGAGGGGAGGGATGCCATAACCCAATTTTATTGCATATTTATTATAATATGGTAAATTGAATTATTCGATAAATTCAATAAATGTTAAATGGAAAATTTTGGAATTTTTGAAAATTGAATGAAAGAAGTTGATTGATGTTCACTTTGAAAACTTTTGAAAATTATTTTATATGTTACTAAGAATTGAACATTGCTGATCAATTTGCAACTGCAAGTATGTGTAGTTGTAGGGTGACAGGATGAAGGACGAGAACATGATTGAAGTAGAATTTTTTAGCCGGATCGAATGGTAAGCCAATTGGAATTTGGATGCACACACCACAAATGGCATGATGATTTTTATTTGAACTACTTTGCATATATAGAAGAACGTAATCTAATGACTTGAATTGTTTCAATGATTGAAAATGAAGGGCTTGTAGATTGAATTTTCTACTCAAACTATGTGTTTTGAAGGAAATGAAAGAGGGTATTGAAAATAATGATTAAAAATAAATTATTTTAGTTTATATCACAAGGAAATCCATGAAGGATGTGGACTTCCATGGTTTTAATGGCAGTGTTCAAAACAAGTAGTGGTTGGCGACTAACAGTAACACCTATGCCCAACAACATGCAAAAGGAATGGTTGTTTCCATTTTAGAATAGACAAATTTTGGCGAAAAAGTAGAGAGAAGAATTGGGCTTCGAAGGAAAAATCAAAGGAAGAACTCGAGACATAAAAAGAATCCAAGGGAAACACCACACAAAAGCTTGTATTGGAGGTAGTTCAATTCCCTTAGTAATCGACTTATTATTATCACCATATATAATCATGCTTGAATTTGTTTCATTTTCATTTTATTCGAATGATTTCTTAACACAACAATATGAAATTCGTTGTACTGTGTTTAAAATCAGCTTAGAGCTGAATGTATGAAGTTTAGTCAACCTCTTTGTAGTGGTCGCATGGCCTATGACCCACGTAGAATGTAAAGCCTTGTGGCTATTGCAGAACTAAGCCGAGAGCTCAAAGAGCCTCAAATGGCTCGACCATCATCTCTATCTTGCACTACAAATCTTGGACCTATGAAATCCATCAAAATCTTTTCCAATTAGCTATGTTTTTGTAAAAAAAAATTGTTCTTTGTAAAGGATCGACTATGATCCTGTGGGAGGGCAAGAATCCCCTATATTATGTATTTTGATTGTATATTTCAAATGCTTGTTATCAAATGGGTTGAAATAGGAAGGTACTTTATTTGAATTCTTTTAGAGCATCACATATGTATACATATTGTTATTTATTGTGAAGCTAACCTCATTTGATAGGAATGATGGTATGAATCTAAGTTTTTAATTCACCAATCCTTGCCTGGGTCGATCTTTAAGATCAACAGGCTAATTTGTTGAATGTGCAAATGGTACAGATATAAGTTTGCATGTATGTTATAAACTAGTATGCCCATAAGGGATAAATTGAATATAACTTTTGAGATGCTAAGGGAAAAAGCACCCGACCTATGAAATTGGTTGATTCCAAAGCAACCTTGGTTTGTTTGTTGCAACCAAAATAGGTGTGTGTATTGTTTTGAATTTGAAACTTCTATGCCTTCTTTGATTGGAATGTATGCTCAAGTATTTCATTGAAAAACTTGTCAAACTTAGTTTTCTTTATAATATTAAACTTGCTCATCGAATTTCCAGTGATGCAAGTGTTAATGATCTGAATAATAGACATTTCATCCATATGTATGAAACTAGGCTATTTTATTTATTTATTTTCAGTGCATCATGGAAAAACCATTTTGTTTTGAAACAATGAACATTTTACTTTTGAAGCGATCATTTAGTATGTAAACAACTTGTTTTATAACTGTTTAGTAGGAAATAGTGCTTGTTATGTTTAAACAATGAATGTTCATATGAAAACAACTTGTTTTATAACTATTTAGCAGGAAATAGTATTTGTTTTGTTTAAACAATGAATGTTCATATGTAAACAACTTGTTTTCTAACTGTTTAGTAGGAAACTTTACTTGTTATGTTTAAACAATGAATGTTCATATGCAAACAACTGAATGTTCATATGCAAACAACTTGTTTTATAATTGTTTAGTAGGAAACAATACTTGTTTTGTTTAAATAAATAATGTTCATATGTAAACAACTTGTTTTATAACTGTTTAGTAGGAAATGATACTTGTTCTATAGAAACAATGAATGTTCTTATGTAAACAACAAAGATAGAGTATCACAATTGTGAGAATGCCATAACAGTATGTGTGAAACTGTTATCATAGACTTGTTCCAATTCTTTGTTTTTGACAAAGAAATGTAAAATGAAATTCTATTTTATGATTGTAATTTGAATTAATGATTATTTTAGAATGTATGCACAAATTCTAAACATAAGTAGGAACATATATGTGTATGCACATAGACTTCGTCTATGTACATACACATACTTGTGACATACCTTCTTTTATTCTTAGTTCATTTTTAAATGGAAAATTCTCATGATGAAAAGTAGAAAATATTCATAAGAATGATATGACTGATCGTTGAATTACTCTATGATTCATAAATCTAATTTCTGTTTAGAGAGTAAAAGTAGTAATCTAATTCTTTTTTTGAAGACATATGTGAAAGAATAATTTATTACTTGAACATAACACTGATACCTTAGTTGACTAGAGCACCTCAGGGTAGATGCTGCTAGAGGGTAAATAGTTGTAATGAGATGTATAGTAGAAAGTTACTTTCCGGGGCAGGTGCCAAAATGGAGTTTAGAGAGTATAGGTTTGCTTTACCAAAACCTATTGTTTTTTGTTGTTGCAAAAAAATTATTATGCTTGGCCAAGCAATATAGTTCATTATGTATGTATGAATTCTATGATTTCACTCTCTGCCATTCCTAGCATAGATCTTGCACTTTCTTTTCTAACTTGTGGATAAAAATTACATGTTGATGTATGGGAACACACCAGATTCCACCTTGCAGATTGTTCTCTTGCTAAAATTTTCATGCAGGGTTGGGAATTCTCCAAGTCAGAAGAATACTAGGGAAGCGTAAGCTTCGTGGTTGGGCAGTAAAGTGCTTCAACCATGTTCTCGTCCACCAGTGGAGGCGAGCGTTGAAGAAGAACCTTAATTGTTCACAAGACTATTTTAGTCTAAGATGTAACTTGATGTAATACATACATGTATTTAATGTAAAGTGAACAATGTAATGACTTTGTGGCCTTAGGAGCCAAGTCAAACCTGATATTGTAATTTGACTTTTGAAGTGAATATATGAATCTTTGACTCATTTTAAATTGGCATGTTTAGCTATGATTGACTTTAGCCACTAGTTATGTCTTTTTCATTTGGAGTATATTCATGTGTCATTTACAATAATATTAATTAAGTAATAATTTTGAATGGGTTATTACATAATATATTTAAAAATTAATTTATTTAGCACTCACTAAATAATCCATCAAGTGGTGCTTTTGTTAATGACAATAACATCTTTTCAAATATCAAATCATGCTTTATGACTGATAGTGTCTTCATTTAAGATGAATTTTCCTATTAAATCCTTTTGTTTATAAATAGTTTGAGTTACAAGTTTAATATTTTGTACTTTATGAGGTTATTGGATACTTTTTTCTTGCTTCCACACTCTTTTGATTATGTAGTTCCAAGTTTCATTATTGTTGCATCAAATAAATAGTAAGTGTGTTAACAATGAAAAATGTGAGATGCAATGAACCTCTTTATATTTTAAACACATAAAATAATTTATAATGTTGGATACAACAAATGAAATAATAATTGATTTTCTTGTATTTTATTTGTGTCAATAGATTAATATTTGAGCTATAAATTAGAAAATAAATTATGTCATGGTTGCTATAATATTTATTAAGATGAAAAATTTTATATTTAAAATTCTTGATGTTTGACCACACATGGTTAATAAGTGGCTATGAAAGGTTATTTCATTGTACTTGAGGAAATCTATGTTATGGTTGCTCATGTAGTTTTCTAGGATTGATTTTTGAGGTCAATTGTTGCATATTGAGATTAAAGTTTCCAATGATAATTGTCAAAATTATCTAAGCTTCTATTAGATGCCATGTTATAAAAAAAATTATTCAAGGAGAGAGAGATTTAGAGAGCTAATCCCAAAGAGATAGTGTGTATGAGGTTAAAATTGAGAGCACAATTTCTTGAACATTCCTTGCATAACCAAGATGGTTGCACCATGTCATCATCCCTTATTTCACCAAACATCTATTGTGGCATTCAATTCTTGACCATCCCTTCCCTTTGCAACTTAGACTCTTTTTTTAATTTGTTTGCTTCACATTGAATTTATGCTTTTTCCAAAGGTGTTAATAATATTTCCCTACTATTAAGACCTTTTACATGGCTATTAATGCATATAGTATTTTATTTTTATTTTAAATATCTATTGGAGTGAAATACTAGAAATTCTCTTTTTTCTTATTTTCCTTGATTCTAAGTTCATTATGCATTGTTAGCAGGGTGCAAGACAAAGAGTAAAAGCTACCACAACTTACCACATAGTACTTGCAAAACCTTAGGTTGACAAGGAAGATAGAGTAATGGGGTTCTCTATCAGGGTCACATCTCTATAAGAGACAAAGCATCGATATATGTATGTAATAGATAACAGATTAGGGGACTACGGTAAATAGAAGATAAAGAAAGGAATGTAATATAGAGAAGAGACTAAGAATTTCTAATGGATGTATGTGTTATCGGTGAATGTTGTTTTAATTAAGTTGTACATGAAATGTTATTAGGTGCTTACTGCACTTACTCTTTTCTCTCATTGTATCCTCTGGCCCATATAAACAAACTGCATAAGGGATATTAGGTTACAAATATTTAGGCTATACTTTCCCATTTCCTCTTGCTACCATTGGTTCCATTACTAAGACCTTAGAGTGGATAGTGAAGAAAATATAGAGTAAAGGAATATAACAAGTAGCGGTAGAAAAGAAGATAAACTTAACATTTTTTTTTGTAGACTTCAACCTTAGGTACTACCTTTGTGAGAGAGGGGTAGGAATTTAAGGGATGACAAATGGAAATGGGAGAGCAATATGAAAAGATTCTCAAAAAGATGTAATTTTTCAAAAAAAATGAACTACCCATGGGATATATAAAGAATAATGAAAGTCCATACCTAAAAACCCATGGTAAAATGAGATAACAAAACAAAAGTGGAGATTCATAAAATAATTAAGTTGGAAATGGAAATGAACACATAAGAAAGAAGGTTGAAACAAACATAGGATCAACAAGAAAGATAATGCAAAAGAATAGAAGAAGCAAAAAAGAAAAAAAATAGAACTTAAAATTAGAGAAAGAAAATATAAACAAAAAGGATGAGTGCATCATTGGGGGTGCAACTGAGGAAGAAGAGCACACCACTAAGGGTGTTGATGAGCATGCCAATATGGGTGCAACTAGATAAATTAGAGATAGGATACCACAACTAAGTTATAACATGGAGAAAAAATCAATTTATACAAAACATAGAAGGAGAGATTGAAGATTATGGAAACACTAGAAAGGATTTAGAACAATTAGTTGTAAGGATTATGATACCAACCCTAACTAGAACACCAATTGCTTACCTGGATTGGACAAATATTCAATTAAGGATACATAAGAATTGGTTACTAGTAGAGAACCCCTTACAAAATCTTCACAACATTTGATGCCAATTACTTGGATGAGTTAGTAACCAAAATCATTCTGAGAATAAGAGGAGGTAGAAAATAAAGAGGATCTCATGAGTTTAACAAATTCTAATAAAGTGGTCCACCATCAAAAAATCAAATGATACTAACAAATGAATATCTACAAGGATGAAAATACAATTTGAATAGACACAACCCCCAGACCAAGAGTCACCCTTAATGTTGTTAAATTCAAGAAGCATTTCCATGGAAGAATTAGAATATAACTTAAGAAAAATATAGGAGAACATGAAGGAGAGAAGAATAACATAGGTGATCTAGTGACATATCACTTTGACATCAAATATAAAAATAATGAGTATGAAGAAGAAACAAACATGAATACTCCTAAGAAGTTACCTCTTTTTGGAAACGATACCAATCAAGAAGCATAACATGCCTTTATCCTAGAATCTATGTGGAAAAGACAAAACATAACAAGCAACAATACAAAGTTGTTTGATTTTATTGGATCAATATATGGAGAAACCCTCAAATGGTACCGAAATACCTACCTCGACAATGATAAAGAGAAGGATATAGTAAAACAAGACTTGTTAGCAAAATTTGATACTCTAAAACTACGTATAGAAGGAGTGAACATACTCCAAGAACTTGGTGTAGTTTTTATTTTCCTAGTGGTTTAATTTATTTTACCTTAGTTATAGGTTTTTCCTACACTTTTATTAAGCTTGCTTAGGATAGTAAAGTGAGTTTCTCATTTAAATAACTAGGAGATGAGAAGTTGTCTCCACCCTTTAACAGTGGAGTATTTATTTTTTTATTACTTTATTTAATGTTGGTGATTATTGATGGTCAATTCTCATTGATTGACTTTCCACCTCCATCCTCTCCTTAGTTCTATATAAAATCACTACCTAGCTTGTATTTTTCATCTTGGAAGCACTTAATGCAATTATGTCATCCTGGCATTGCATAATCTCTTGGAGTTCTGGTTTTCATCATTTATGTTTTTCTGGTTTATGTAACTTTCATTTTCTCTTAAAAGGTTCCTTGGGTTATTCAATATATTTTAGATTTCTAACATGGTATCAAAGCTTTTGTTTTGAGAAATCTAATTCTTAAAATTCCTAATTGAGAGATTGATATTTTTGTGTAAAAATATTGTAAATTCCCATATGCTCCTCTTGTGTTTTGAATGATCTAGAAAATCAGAAAGGGTTTACAAATATTGTATAGCCTTTTCATATTGCATATTTTTTTGTGAGATCTAAGTGATTGCAATTTTTTTGGATATACTAGCAACACTTTTGGCTATTCCAATGTGCCTAGAAGGCTCAAGAAAGTCAATAGTGGATTTTGTTTCATCCAAATTGGAGATCATTTGACATAGTTGCAAATGAGGGTTTAAAACTCATATCTAGCGAATAGTTTTTATCAAAGAATTTTCAAACAAAAGGAACCTTTCCATTACATTTAGGAGGTCGAGGAGAAACTTTGACATAAAATTTTCCCACATTTGGTGTTGAGAGCAGCCAAGGCAAAAAATTTCCAAAAGAGTCATACAACCCCCTTAGCTTTGCAGTATAGCGTCAAAATTAAAAAATTGTAAAAAATAAAATAAAAAATATATTTAAAATATTTTAAAGTACTTTATTAAAGCATTGCGGCCTTAAGCTACTTAGCCTGTGGCTTAATAAGTTGCTAGCGTCCATTAAAGTCATTGTGACTTATAAAAGTTTCCCATAGTTTAATAAATCACATGCAAATATTTTAAACCTCGTGGTCAAGTTTTAATCGCTAGTGGTTATCTATAAACCACTAGCCATCAAATGGTAACCACCAAGGAGCTCTCCTGATGTGTAGCTTGGTAGTACTTGTTAAATTTTATGGTTCCTTGGTCTATTTTTTTCTTGTAATAGAGGTCATTCTTTTGTTTTATAGGAGTTTTGAGGGTATTCCTAGGGTTTTCTGCAAAAAACCCTAAGCGTAGGCTATGCTATTACACTTTTGTTCTAATTTAATGTTTACTGCATATGCCTCATTACCAATCTCTTGAGTCACAACCTTTAAGTGTCATATTCATTCATTTACCAACCTCTTGTGGTTAGAAAACCAAGTGCTTCCATTGCTTTAATATTTTATTCTATTGCTAAAAGGTCTTGCAATTTCTTGGGTCCCATGGGACACACGTTGAAAATTCACATAACTCCTTTAGTTCACAGAAGCTAAAAATGTTTTTTTTATCCTCCTGCAAGTCTACGAAAAGCTTTTAAAATTTACAATATGTGTGACGTGTAGGGGTCTTCAGCCAATCAAGACTCAAAGGTTCCTTTTCGCATAGCAACTTAAATACCTTTGTAATGTCCCCTTTTTAGCCCTATGATTTTCAGTGGTCATTAGCCTATTTTTGAAGTCTCATAAGCTACTCAGAGGAATTTTTAGGGTTTTCAAGATTCTTGGAGGTTTCTCGTTAGCTTTTTAGGAGGTTGTTACAAGAGTTTTCCAAAGGGTTTTCTAGGTCTCTAGGTTTTTTGAGATCCTTGGTGGCCAGTCACTGCTATTTTTAGTACTTACTATTTTAGTAAGGCACATTTGCATCTCATAATGTGCTTATTTTGAGATTGGACACACTTACTATTTTTAGCAGTATGCTATTTTTAGTAGGTACTATTTTTGGTAGTGCTCCTGGTAGCAGTTCAATACAAGGTTACTATTTCTAGGACTGGTGGCAGTTGTAGTGGTTGGCATCTTGGTTTTTGTAGCAATTAGCTTGTCCACCATCTTTAGAGTTCAAAAATGGAAAGGTTTGCAGATTAAGTTTATTTTATAAAGTTAAAGTCACCTTTTTGACCCCCACTCCTAGGATGAATAAATTAAAGTTGTTTTAAACATGGCAACTTGAGCTTGGACACCAAAATGAAAGACAAGTATTTTATGCATAGACCAAGGTGGACACCAAAGTGAAGATATTAAGTGACTTTTATAAAGTATTGTATTTCCCAAATGTGGCATCCCATTTTGGAGGGAAAAATAATTCAAACTTTTGGGTCTCAAAAGCTATTTATATGCCCTCAGTGCTCTCATTTGGATATGCTATTTTGATGTAGTGAAGTGTTGCCGAAATGAAGTTTGGAATCCTTAGGCTTTGAGGATGAAACCCCTCCAAGTCATCTTCAGTTTTTAGATTGAGAGATATCTCCTAGCTTAACAATGTTGTAGCTCCATCTTAGGGGTTGTAGTTGAGCATTAATTGGTGATGTTTATCTCATCTCTTTTAGTTTTTGTTAGCTTTAATGTCTTCTAGATATATTTTGGTGAGTGTCTATGATGGTTTGCAGTTTGAAGGATTTTTTGATGAGTTATATTAGACTTTGATGTTGCTAGTTTATGCCTAGTTGACCCACATTTCTACTCACATTGATCGGAGGAGTTGAAACTATTTTTTTGGTGTTGGTTTTATGCTCTTCTCATGCTTGGGTGCCCCCTTGCCTAAATTTTGGTGATTTTTGAAGAAGTGTGAGATTTTTAAATGTTGGTCGACCTACCTAGGAGGTTGTACCACTTAGCTAAAGGTACCTTAGGACTCATGCAAGTGTTATTCAGTGTTTTTCCTAGTGGCTTGCTATCTTGGTTTGGATGCCTAGTAGCGTGGGACTATTTGCAAGTGATTTGAGTCATTTCTGATGAGTATTGGAGGAGTTAAGAAGATTTTAGGGTTGCTGATTTGAGTTTCAGACCTTCTGTTCGTGCGTATCAGACCTTTGTTTTGATTATCAGACCTATTGCAACCTTCAGCTTGTCCTTCCATTGACTTTCAATGGGCCTATTTTGATGTATACTTGTTCTATTATCTTGGTTTACTCACATACATTCTATCATCTTAGGAGGGTGTTTCACTTCACATTTTAGTCATTTTCCTCTCATAACAACAATATGTAATGATATGATATGACTATGTTGAGATCATTATAACACCATCAGTAGTACCATTGGTGAATACTGTTGTATTTACATTTGATACTTACCCCACTAAACAAGTGGTGATCCTATTGGAAAGTGGTTGAGCTTTATTTTATCTTAATTTCACTCCCACTAAATATGTGGTTGAGTTTCTGATTTGCTTTCTTGTTCTTTCTCACTGAACAAGTGGAATTCGGTTGACTTGTTGCTAAGTGCATTTTCCTTTCTTGTAATTCTTGTTGAACAAGAAGACATTTACTTTCATTCACTTGATTATGACTACTCACCCCACTAAAGAAGTGGTAGTAGAAGAATTTGATTGTAAGCCTTCTCACTGTATGCTCTCACCTTGCCCACATCAGGAACTGGGTGATCAGAAAGTGGAAGGTGTTTACTTTTAGTTAGCTTGTTCTTCCATGTAGTGCAAGATCCGCTTTCTACTATATGCTCTCACCTTGCCCACATTGGGATCTAGGTGATCACAAAGTGAATGGTTGCTTATTCAGTTGCTTATCATTGCATTTTTGGCTAATGCTAATCAATGAAATTTGTGAAAAAATTAAGGTTAGGTTATTACAACCTCTTGCAAAGTCCTCTTTCATCATGCTTTGAGGCCCCCCTTTTTCCTAATGACTTAAGTTGTTTTACGAGCACATGTTTTAAATATTATTTTAAGTCACCTTGAACAATGCCTCATATGGGTCCCACTTTTATCCGAGTCAACACTAAGTGTCAACTCTTAGTTAATTCATGTTAGAATTAGTCTTCATGGAAGCTTTATTTGTAAAATCTTCCTCTCCATGAGTGTACAAAATGCATTACCCCACACCTATCTTATATCCTTTTTATTTTGTGCAAAATTTAACCTTCATAGAGCCATGTTTGCTAAGGTTTATCTCTCCCTGAGTTTGCAAAATCATGCCATGTGTCATTGGTAGCCCACCCTTTTACATTTTTTGAGAGAATTCACTATCGAGGAAGCCTCAAAAGTGTTTTCTTCTTCCCAGCGAGTTTGTGAAATTGTAACACATGTCTGAAAGCTACTCAATGAAGGGAAGTTCTTTTCTTAAAGAGGTTTTGATTCTCCACGATCACCATAGATTTTTGAATATCAATGACCCATATTTGAATTTGAGAACAACTATTACTAGTCGCACGACCAAGCATGTGTGCGACCATTAATAGAGTATTTGATCATTAGCTACTGGATTTTTCATATGAATTAGGTCAATTTTTTTATTTTTAATTCATTTTATGATATATGTAATCGATATCAAGCATTTTACATTTAATTATCCTATATCATCATTGGTTGCTATATGTAATCGAGACCAGGCATCTTATAGGTGGCATCCGCAAACAATTTGAAGTAGCTCTCCTATGTGGCACAAAACTTATCAAATATTGTGAAAATTTTCAGTCACATCTTAGAAAAATCCAATAAGGTGAAAAATTGCACCAACTAGGGAAATAATGTTGTAAGCATATTGATAACACAACATCCAAAAATATGGTACATCATATACAAGCCAAAAGGAAAGAAATGAAGTACAACATTATTGAAAAATAATGAGAAGATTAATCCAAAGCCAAATAAATAGCTTGTGAAACGGTTTGATATTTTTATGTAGAATAAATCACTCCATCTTAATAATAGCATGGTATGTATGATATAGTCTAAAGGAGAAATAGAACTTGTGCAATCCAAGAGAAGGATAGTACATGCGTGATAAAAGGAAAGCGAGTCATATGCAACATTGTGCAACACTCTAGTATAATGTGTGATCCAAGGGAGGTCATCTGGTATGCATACAAAACAAAGTAAATATATCTAGCCATATTGTGCAAGAATGAGGAAGATAGAAATCGACAATGCTTCATAGAGGTTGAACTATAGGAAAGCTTTGTGTGCAACAATAATATCAAATATGTAGTAAAAGAATGGTTGAATGTATTTTTACAGTATAAATAATGAGAAAGAAAGGAGCATATGCATGATGTGCAACCTCCTAATATCAAATACAATGCATCAACCCAAAAAGGGGGCATTCTAGTCAGCACATTGTGCAACCATAGAAAAGGATGGCACAACAGTGAATAAGACTAGTTGATCAAATAATGCATTACATAGGCATCTCCAAGTATTGTGCAACCTCACTCAATCATTATGGAACACAATGGAAAGAAATATTGATATGGATATTCTTAGCATCGCCATATATGTTCCAACATCAAAATGTATGATATCCATCAAACCAATGTACAAAACAAACCAAATAATATGTTTCAGTATCTATGATAGAGCAACAATCCTTCAAGGATCTAATGTAGCCAACATCAAATATTCTAGGCCATATGACATTGCATAAGCATCAAATAAGTTTGTAGTAATAAGATTAGTGCATAGGGTATAAAATGACTCACCTAGCATTAGAGAAGTATACATGCAAAATAAAGTAGAGAAGGAAAATCTTCATGTTCAAAACTGTCTAATCAACTTCAAATCCAATGGCTAGCAGAAGAGAATAAGAAATATAGATGTGTCAATAAATACTGGTGTGCCATTAGTCTGAGTGAATGGAAGTTTTTAGACCTACTAGGTCCTTTTTCACCATCAAATCAAACCTTATCTAACAAATGTAATACTTCAAAAGGTTGTCAAGGAAATGTGTCAAAATTAGAGAGCACAAACCCCTAGATCATCCATGCCATATTCCTCATTAACAGTCAGTGCCCAACACTATTGAAAAAACATTTAAAACATTTCATGAATGCCATAAATTAAATGATATTAATATCATTCCATGAGTGGATTTATGATTTAAATTAATCATTTACCATAGATCAAAGTGAGGTGAGGCCCAATTGAGATTTAAGTGATATTATTAAAAGGGGAAATCATCCTATTGTCTTGCAAAGTGATTAAAATAATGATTTTGTGAAATCATTTCACCATGCTATTAAGGAGTCACAAAAATAATATCAAAGTGATGTCAAAGGAAAAAGGACAATGACTTATTTTTACAAAGAAGATATATATTATCTTATAAAATAGAAATATCAAACCCAAATTACCCATAAATATTTACATGTGGGTGAAATAATAACTCCCAACTATCCTTGTGTGCTACCAATGGATTCCTTAAAAAAATTTCCACCTCACCCTTTGTCTTTTATTCCTGATCCATGTGGCAAGGGAATTTCTCCTATGAGGTGGGGACCTTGGTGGCTTCCATCCCTAGACCATATAGGGTTTTTGATTGAACAACTTGTGGTGTGGGAAATTTCAAAGATTCTTTGGCATCAATTGTGCCCTTATTCATTAATGGCCCTTCATCTTTACTATTGGGGGGAAATTTCATTTGATTCCATCACTATTTTTCTTATGTTGTGGCTTGTAATGTTTCTACTTTCAATATGCTTCATCCTTCAAAGGGAAATCTAGTTGCTCTTTCCTAAGTCGCTTCCTCTCTAGTTGTTACTTTTGTGCATGATGTGATTAAGGGTGAGGAGTTATATGACACCGAATCCATGATCTATTGCTTTAACATTTTTTTGCTAGACCTCCACGTGCTTCATAAATGGTTATTTTAGGATTTGTAACCCATTTTGATGATAGCATGGAATTTTACCCCTAAGCCAAAGGTTTCTTCATTATAGCTTTTTATTCAGTTGATGATAGTGCTATAGTGCTTGATGGAGGGGTTTGGTTGTGGGGACAACACTGTCTCCTTCTCAAACCTTGATTTTTTTATTTCAACCCTACTACTAAAAATTTTCATATCAATCCTATTTGGATTAGGATGTGTAACTCCCACTTTAGTTATAGCTCAATTCCTATTATGAGGCTATGGGTAATTCATTGGGTTAGTTTTTGTTGGTTGATCTTGCCACCACAAGCTTCACTCACATGACCTTTGCTTGTATTCTCATGGATTTGGATATTTCTAAATCCCTTTAAGCTTACATTATGCTACAAGTTAAAGATCATTTGTGAATCCAACTCTTAGACTATGAAAGACTGCCCCTTTTCTATTATCATTGCTTTGAAACTAGTCATGTGGCTATCACTTGTATTTGTTCCAAGTACAAGATCAACTATGCATCTTATTGGTGATGAGATGTTAATCGTGATCTCTTCATTGTTGAAGTTGGATCTACTCTTGACTCTCCTATTGTTAAACCACTAATCTTATCTCTAAAAGAGAGTGAAATTGAGGCTCCAAATATTGCTGCACCTCCTAAGATTACTTCTAATCCAAGTCTAATGGACATGGAGGGTGTTCCTAAAATAGTGGCTTCTACTTTACAATTGATGGCGGATCCCATTTTACCAATGATGTTGGCTCTAGTTGGGCTCACCTCACCTCCAACTACTTTCTCACTTCAATTGTCTTTCGGCCATATGTGTGTGGATGATTATGACCCTTAAGATAGTGGTACAAAATAAGAGGAAAGGCCATCAAGAAAATTAGTCTATATCCCCACTCCTAGAAAGAAGGGAAAAGGTCTATGAACCATGTAGGCTCTTTAAGAAACTCTGTAGGATTGGTAATATTGATGGTTGTCTTGTGGGCCTTCTAGATTTTAACTCTATGTCAACTTTATCTCAACCTTGTGTTGTGTTTATTTCCCTCTAAGCTTTCCTTTTGTTTTTTTTTTAATTAAAGGTTAGGGCCCCTTTCAAACCCCACCTTTTACTCTTAATAAAAAAAGTTAAAGCTTTATTAAAACATGAAATCAAAATGCCTTCATCTATTTTCATTTATTTTCCAAGGAGAATAGAGAAAAGGAGAATGGTGACTGTTGGGAGTAGAGAAGAAAGTTTTCAACATGTAAAGAGAGTGGAGATGCAAAGAAATAAGGGAAAAGAGTAGCACATAGAGGATGCCAATAGCAGGTTCATTTATTCTCTCTTCCATCATTCATGGGTTCATTTTTCAACATTTAATGAGCAATTTCAAGGTTTCTAACAATACTAGAAAACAAAGTGTGGTTTTCTCCATTCAAGATCCAAAGGAGGTCATGAGCATTTATTTCTTCTATTCTCTCCTACTCTTATGCTTTGTTCTTCTTCTCTTTTCTTCCTCTAGCATTATAAATATTATATCTGGTTAATTTGCAAATTATGAGACTTGATTGGAAAAAAAAAATCCATTTGTGCTTAAAATGTGTAGATATGGACCTTTGCGTATATATTTTGTTGTATTTTTTAATGTATGGTGGCATATATGACTGTGTAAAAAATTTCTACCTTTTGTATCTGCTTTCCAATATCTAGTTTTTCATGAATACAATTCTTCATCCATTGTGTCTATTTCTAGTTCTTTATCTACCTATTTATTAGCATTTGCAGCCTTGGTTCATGTGTCTAGGAATAGTGCATTCCATTGGGAAACTTCTAACCTTCTCTAGTGTAATGTCCATATTTTTAGGTTCTCTTACATTGTAGTTGGCTCTGACCTTCTCATTGTGTTTCAGCCTTATCAGAGGGATTATTTGATGTTACTAGTGAGCTCAAATGATTTAGAGCACTCAGATGTCACTTTCTGAAGTTATTTTCAAATTTTGGTGTGTTCTCCAAGATTCCTAGAGAGAGTGCTTATTTATAGTAAGTCACCTAGTGGGGTCCAATTCTCATTATTCATCATAGATATTACTCTAGTGAAGTCAGATTTCAAGTTTGATGCTTTTCAACAATTTTCACAACTTAGATGTATTAATAAGCTATAATTTAATTATTTTTGTTAAGGTTTCTAATTTAAGTAAAATAGTTTAATGGACACCTTAGTATAATAGCTCATCGGAAAGAGGATGCAAATTTTTAAATGTTGGACACTAATAAAATGACTTTATGCACCAGGAATGTTTGAAAAAGTAAAATAAATCACTTTTTGGAGTAATAAGGCTCATTTAATTTTGAAACAAAAAAAAGGCGATCCTAAGTCTAATGCAAAGAACCTAGGATCAATTGTTGCATTTTTCTAGAGTTTCATTAAGATGGAGATAAACAAAGTGTTTAGATTGACCTTCAACCATGAAGGTGAGCCAGTCAGACATGGATCTGCATCTTTTAGGGTCTTGGAATGAATTGGAATTGATTTTCTTTCATTAACCTAATTAGACTATGTGACCTAATATGAAAAATGCAATCTTCGACAATTGATAGACTGCAACAGACATTTGTAGGTAGATCTAGGGAGGGTAGAGTGTTGTGTACCTTTCTTGAAAAATTAGATTCAGTCACTGTAGGAGGACATAAGAATCCAAAGGCATCCCAATCCTTATAGGGGTGTCTTGCTCTACTTTGGCTCCTTTGATGTTAGATCTAAGGCTCTCGTTTCCACTTGAAAAATTCTTGAAATACTGTTGGATAATTTTGTAGGTGAGTTTTCGTGAATTGATAAGATGTAGGGTTTTGAATGCAACATTGGAAAAATGATCTTCAATTTTCCTTCAATCTTGTCCAAACCTAAAACCTACACATTCACAAAGAGAAGAAATGTTGTGCCATTTAGGGGCTTTCCTTAATCAAACCTCATGTTGGTGTCTCCACTTCCACAATGGCAATTTGAATGATAAAATGGATAAATGATAGGAAGGAATGATGAGCCAACAAAGTGCTACAACTCACCATCCTTCAATGGCTTCCTTAAATGATTGAATTCATACACATCACTTCAAGGTATTGTATGTTGCTTGTTTGAATGCTTGAATTTCTTGGAGACCTACAACAAGGTTAGCCTTCATAAACAATGATAACATTAACACACATAAACTCACATAGGTTTGACATGATGTTGGGATCTTGAATTGTTGCAATAAATCACTGAAATGTCACTCTTGACTTTCTCAACAATGCTCTTGAAAATAACCTTTGCTCAATACTTTTATGTTAGATTTCAAATGAAGCAATAAATAGGTATTTATAGGAATTTATGCTAATTTATTGATAATTAAGTCATAATAGCTGAAATTTGCAATTTGAATTTTGACTGTAAACATGTTGACACCAGCATATTCAAATTCGAATCTCGACAAAATAGGGGAATTGGGACACCCAAGGGCATCTTAGTCTTGGCCCGGTTTTCTAGGACTTAGGGTGTCAAAGGAAAAAAATTAAATCAATGCATTTATTTAGTGCTTGCAATTTCTCAAAAAATGACAAAAATAGATTACAGAATGCATAATTTAGGGAAATTAGGTGCTTAGTTAGGCTGAATAATTTAGGGGGAGAAAAACATAGTGTAAAACTGTCAAGGGTGACAATTTACTACACTACATTTAGACCCACTTTAGTGAGAGTATGAACTTACGCTCAGACTCACACTAAAGTAGAAAATATATATTTCAAGAGGGGTCTGATTGTTCAAATGTTGCTCTTGACTTTCTCAACATTTATTTGACATGATGCTTGGATCTTGAATTGCTGCAATAAATCACTAAAATGTTGCTCATGACTTGCTCAAAAATTCTCTTGACAATAACCTTTGCTCAATATTTTTATGTTAGATTTCAAATGAAGCAATAACTAGGTATTTATAGGCATTTATGCTAATTTTCCAAAAATTAAATCCCAATAGCCAACATTTGCAATTTGAATTTTGAAAGTTAACATGTCGACACCAACATATTCAAAATTGGATCCTAAAAAAATAGGGGGACTAACACACCCAAGGGGGTCCTAGTCTTGGCTCTATTTTATAGGACTTAGGGTGTCAAAGGCAAAACATTAAATTAATGCATTTATTCAATGCTTACAATTTCTCAAAAAACAAAAAAAATAGGCTATAAAATGCATAATTTAGGGAAATTAGGTGCTTAATTAGGCTCAATAATTTAGGGGGAGAAAAGAATAGTGTGAAATTGTCAAGGGTAACAATTTATGACACTAGATTTATCCCCCACTTTAATGAGAGTATTAATTTACGCTCAAACCCACACTAAAGTAGAAAATATGTATGTCAAGAGGGGTCTGATTGTCCAAATGTTGCTCTTGACTTACTCAACATAGGGTTTAACATGATGTTGGGATCTTGAATTGCTGCAATAAATCACTAAAATGTTTCTCTTGAATTTCTCAAAAATGCTCTTGAAAATAACCTTTGCTCTATATTTTTTATGTTAAATTTCAAATGAAGCAATAACTAGGTATTTATAGGCATTTATGCTAATTTCCCAAAAATTAAATCTTGATAGCCAACATTTACAATTTGAATTATGAATGTTAACATGTCGACACTGACATATTCAAATTTGGATCCCGAAAAAATAGGGGGGGGCATCCTAGTCCTAGCCCTATCTTCTAGGACTTAGGGTGTCGAAGGAAAAATATTAAATTAATACATTTATTCAATGCTTGCAATTTCTCAAAAAATGACAAAAATAGGCTATAGAATGCATAATTTAGGGAAATTAGGTGCTTAATTAGGCTCAATAATTTAGGGGGAGGAAAACATAGTGTGAAATTGTCAAGGCCCTTGAAAATTTACAACACTACAATTAGCCCCCACTTAAGTGAGAGTTTGAACTTACGCTCAGAATCACACTAAAGTAGAAAATATATATGTCAAGAGGGGTCCGATTGTCTGAATGTTGCTCTTGACTTGCTCAACATAGGATTTGACATTATGTTGGAATATTGAATTTCTGCATTAAATCACTAAAATGGTACTCTTGACTTGCCCAACAATGCTCTTGACAATAACCTTTGCTCAATATTTTTAGGTTAGATTTCAAATGAAACAATAACTAGGTATTTATAGGCATTTATGCTAATTTCCCAAAAAAAACTTGATAGCAAACATTTGCAATTTGAAATTTGAAATTTAACATGTCAACACCAACATATTCAAATTTGGATCCCAAAAAATAGGGGGAATGGGACGCCCAAGGGCGTCCCAGTCTTCTCCTTATTTTCCAAGACTTGGGGTGTCATAAGCAAAACATTAAATTGATGCATTTATTCAATGCTTGGAATTTCTCAAAAAATGGTAAAAATAGGCTATAGAATGCATAGTTTAGGGAAATTATGTGCTTAATTAGACTCAAAAATTTAGGGGGAGAAAAACATAGTGTAAAATTGTCAAGGGTGAAAATTTACAATGCTAAATTTATCCCCCACTTTAGTGAGAGTATGAACTTACACTTAGATTCACACTAAAGTAGAAAATATATATGTCAAGAGGGGTACGATTGTTCAAATGTTGAAAAGATGGGATGAATAAGGATCAAGGGGGAGTGCACAAGTCCTTAGGATCGAAGATCCCATGGAAAACCAACACAAGCACAAAGGAACACACACATGTGTGATATGCAACAAGAAAACATACACAAATATACATTATCAAAATGAAATGAAAAAGGAGGGTATGGATAATCATGGGATAGCAAGTTGTGTTATGCTAGGATCCACACCAAAGGCATTCCTGACTAACACAATAGAAAAGTACAATATTTTCTTGGTGAATCAAAAACTGAAAGGCAACATGGGCTAGTGAAGTATGATATTCACTAGGTGTGTACCCATGAAAAAGTAGAAAATGAGAAACACATTAGGTCTAGTGAAGTTTGTTATTCACTAGGTGTGTACCCATGTCAACCATACCAAGAGTTATACTCTATGATAACTTTGATAAGGTGCTACAAAAATGATCAAGTTGCCAATCCAATGTATCACTAAGTTCAACACTTTTGAATAAAGTGAAGCAAAAATGCCAAACTCGCCTAAGGAGGTACATGAAATCACCTAAGGAGGAACATAAACAATGACAAGATAAGGCTAAAAACTCAAGGGGTGTTATAACAACACCACCAAAAAAGGTGATTTACAAAAACAACAAAAGGGCTTTGCACAATATATGAAAGGTCACACCTTAGGGAACATCACACATGACATCACCATCAAGAGAGGACTAGTCATGGAATAGAAACTCACACCTTAGAGCATACTAACCATAGCATTACCACCAAGGGGAATGCCATATGCCAAGAAAGGTCACTCACTTAGAGGACATCAAGCCCAATATCACAACAAAGGAGACACTAACATAGATCAAGAAGGCCAAACTTTCATTGACGAGGTCACACTTCCTATGAGATGCATGCTATCATCACTAAGAAGGGATCATTTCTTATGAAAATGATGAGTGTGGGACATTCTATCCCCCCCTTAAAATATTGGTGTAATTTCTACACTAATATTTTAAGCAGATAGAAAGGGATCCCTTGCTAGAAGTAATGCATCTAACACAAGGCTACCTAACTCCTTGTCCCCCAAGTGCAGGGACAAAGATGAGCCTAGGATGGATGATGACATTTTTCTCCTTGAAAAATGAAATATGATTGCAGAAAGCCTATTTTATACCTCCATGCATGGTAGTGATTATTGTGTGATACTACAACTACCACATGGCAAGGAGTAACAACTAATGCTATTTGTCTCGTGTATGATTAAGTGAAGGTATTTTTGATGTTTTTGTTATGTTTGAAGGATAACAACCAAAACCTCTTGTTGTTTCTTGTGTGCTAGGCTCTATGGGGACATAGATACCTTGTTCTTTTACACCCCATCCTTTTTCATTATATCCAAGTTGTTTTAAAATTTGATAACCTCTTCCATAAATGGCTTCCATTTCTTTTGAAGGGGGTTTTTCATAATCAGTTTTATCATAAGTGGATGTGTAATTTTTTTCCCTCCTTACTAGAAATTGTGTCCAATCAAATGTTTTTAATGATTCAATGATAGGCTATGTTGATACCATTGCAACTTCTTTCTCTTTTCCTGATTTTGATAGTGTAATATTGTATTCCCTCATGAATGTAGGTGTAAAATATAATGAACCCCAAACATCATCCAACAATTTTTTCACTTATGAAAGACATTCATCTTTATCTTCAAGTTGTAAAGGTTCCACTTTTGTAGTTGGTGTCAATGTTCTTAGTGGGTTTTTCATCCATGTTTCGGTTTGAAAGCAATTTTCATATTTTGGATCATATTTTATCATGTAAAACTTATTTTTGTAAGTGTATTTTATTAGAAAATGAAGTGTTGAAGGCACTCTTTTCATCTCATGGACCCATGGTCTACTCAAGAGAAGATTGTATGAAAGATCATGGGGCATGACATGGATGGGAGTTTGCAACAACCTTACCAACTTTAATAGGTAACATTATCACACCAAGTGGTTGTCTTTCCACATTATCAAGACCTTTGATTGACAACTCAATGGGTTGAATTAAAGTTTTTTCCTCTCTAATTCTATCCAAAATATTTACACTACAAACATTAATCCCTGAGCCATTGTCAATAAGGGTACACTTAATCCCAGCCTGGTTAATACTAGCCATTATCATCAAGGCATCATTTTGTTTTTGTGTTTCCAGAGGGGGTAATTCATTTTGATGAAAGAAAATATCCCCATTACCCAAATTCATACCCTCAATTAAGGCAGCTATACCATTGGGTTGCACACTAGGAAGGGTAACAACTTTTTTCAAAGCATTTTGAAGCATGCCATGCTAAATAGGTGATGTTTCAATCAAATACCACAAGGATATCTTAGCAGGAGTGTTATGAAGTGTTGGAAGAATGATAATTTTGTCATTGATGATGTTGTTGGCAACATGAGCATGAGGGATGAGCACAAAGGTATATAAAGATGTGTTGTGGTGTTTTCATTTATGTCAACATTGTATCTTGATGTGGATATCATGGTACAGATCATTTCAGAAAAAATTGGTTTCTTTTAATAGGTTTTGGAGTGTGTGGAAGAAATTTTTGCAAGATGGTTTGATTTAGTAAAATTGGTTGTGATGGAAAAGTGACTAAGTGTCAACTCTATTAATTTTGTGTAACAGAGATCTAATTTTTTGGCCTGCACCAGTCTACAAATGAAGATTTCACTCTACACTTCTAACATTATTTTTTTGGTTCTTAAAAGTATCTGATTTAAAATTTTCATCATGTTTTAGATCTTGGTTTGAGAGATATAAGTAACAAAATATCGTCCTAGCGAATTAAAATTATTTCTTGTATAGTATGTGTGAGTAGGAGAGTTTTCACTTCTCCACAGATAAGTTTTTGGCTTTGAAATTTTGAGGGTATGTTGACATATGGCATTAGTGCATGTGAATTCTAATTGGCATTAAATTTTGAGGTCCACATGTTCAATTACGGGTACACAGTTGAATAGTTTTTGTATTAGGTCTTTTGCGGTGTTGACCTAATAAGTTTGAAGGTATGCAAAGATTAAATAAGTGTTGTGGTCTTATGTGGGATATATTATAGGTCCATGCTGACCTATTTCAAGTTATTTTGATATTTGAATTTTGGCATGAGGTGTGTATGGAGATATTTGGAGCCGACAAATTATATTTTAAATATTGCATCTAATTAGGCTGACCTAATTGATGTTATGCTTGAAGTAGATATATATGTTAGAAATATTTTGATGTTTTGATGAATGTTGAAATTATTTCTACAAGTGATGTGAATATCATTAGAGTAGTGTGAATTTAAGTTGTGAATGTTTACTAGAAGATTAGAGTGATGTAAATGTAGTAGAAAGTAAAAAGTTAGATATGAATTAGATGAAGTGTGTAAAGTCAATTTATTGAACTTCAATGGAACTATATTTCATGCATATGTTAGATGCAACTGTAAACAATTCAAACTAGGTTGTGAGCCACAACCTCTCTTCTATCTTTTTCTCTCTATGGACAATGATTCCACCTGTAGTGAGCACTTCTGTAAATATACTATAACCGTTTATAAAATATTGTGAGCTAATCCTCACCGTGGTTTTTCCCATTTTGAGTTTTCCACGTAAAAATATTGGTTTTCATGTGTTATGTGATGTTGTTGATGTTTCATTCTTTTCTTTCTTTACTGCATTTGAATGTGCTATGTGGTTTGGATGTTTAAATGTTTGAATGGTTTAAAATAATATTGATTCACCCCCCTCTTAGTATTTTGGGTGTTCAACAATTGGTATCAAAGCTTGGTTCCTTGGAAGGAGCTTAACCGCTTGGGGAAGATCTTGGAGGTTTGAACATATGGATATTAGAAGACTACATACTCCTTTGAAAGAGATTCCTAGTGCTGGATCCATAGAATAAGATTACATGCTTTACAAAGATGGAGAACTCAAAGTTTCCCTTAAATCTATTGAAAGGACTAAAGATGAAAAAAAAAGATCTAAAAGAAAATGTCAAAGAAGCAAATGAATGTATCAGATATTGGTGAACATATTTGTGCTTTATAAGATTAAATGCAAATGAATCTATAATTCCCAAGAAGGACTAATTAATTTACAACAATTGGAGAGATTACCATTGAATTAGTAATTTTCCTCTAAATTTTAATTGAGGTACAACTCCCTCTTTTGATGTAATTTTGATTTTTTGAAAATATATAAAGTGGGGGTATGCTTTTGACCAAAAATATGGAAAGAAAACCTAACACCTATTCATAGCCATAAAATATATGCAAAGAAAAAACTAAAGAAACTACTTCAATGTTGAAATGTAATGGAAAACAATTAATATCGTAGCTCACAGACTATACTATCAATGCTTGCTAACTCAACTCAATACAATCTTAACCATTCACTACAAATAAATGAATCAAATACCACTAAACAATACATCCTCACAAGGAAGGAATATCTAAATGTTCATCTAAGCTTACAAACTTATTCATAAACATTAATATCTAACTTACAATTTACTGCACACAAATAATAAACATTCACAACAATGAATTAAAACTGTAAAATTTGATCCTTCCATTATGATCGATTCTCACTCATGAATCAAAATGCAAGGTGGATCAAAATGTTGGACCCTTACAATATCAAAATAAGATATATTTATAAATTTTAGAACATAACTATCATCAAAGTCTTTGAAATAACTGAAAATAACTAATTCTTAGAAGAATCAAAATAATCAAGTTTGAAATACTTTAAAAAAAAAAACAAGAGAAACTTAAATTCATCTATTGCTGAGTTGGCTAGGTATGTGAAGCGGCGGGAGTCTCTCCTTTAGGCAATATTTTTTGAGCAACTACGACACGTACTTGCTAATTCTTCAAATCCATCACAACAATAGGATTTTTTGTCTATTGCAAAATGGTTATATTCCTCATCCTTAACTTCCAAGTTGCCTTAGCAATTCGAATTGGATCCATTTTGCATGTGATGAGTACAGGGGAGTCCTCATGCCATGACAATGACAAATCAATTATGGCTAGCCTCTTTAACGCCTCCTTATCAAATACATGTTCCCCCGAATAAGTGTCAAATTCTTTGAAGAAATAATCATTTAACTCCTCGAATGTGGTTGCGGTTATCACCTTTCATTATTGGACATCGAAGTCAGTAAAATTCTTGGTGAAATTATTGTTTAGGCGACCACATTCCTTCAACAATTTTTTTTGCTCTGAGAAAATTGATCTTATAACTCCAAGTATCCTTTTGGATTTTTCTCATCATAGCCTTCCCAACAACTAAATTGGGACCAAAGGTAGGAATTTCTTGACTCAAAGGTTGAGGAAATGGGTATGTTAGAGTCCTAAGGAAATTCAATAGAAGCTCTATGGATTTCTTCAACTCATTTTTATCTTGTTTATCTTTCTCTATTCTCTCCACTAACCTTGACGCTGTGACCTAGAAATTATGAATGTCTCCATCCCTACTAGGAGGGCCTAAGTATACTTTGGTCACACTATAGTCTATTGTGGTGACCTAGATAGTGATGAAGGGTACTCCCCTTACAATCTAAAACTCATAAAAACAACAGATAATGGCACAAACAAAATGCAAGAAGGAAAGAAAATATTTTATATTATCACTAAAATGAAAATGAAATTATAACATTATATTTTCCATCACATGGGCTTTCTGATTACATAAATCTACAAATATGCAAATTGGAGCCACCATCTACTCTGCTATGTCCTCCCCGCTGCAGTCCCCCTTTACATCCTTTAATTGGAAGGTGTAACCTCCCTAGAATATTTTGGAAAGTGTAACCACCCTAGAATCTTTTGGAAAATGTAACTTCCTTATTAAAATATTTTGAAATTTTATTAATTTTGGTATTACAAATTCATGGGGTCATAACTTTTGATCCGACCATCGGATTTTCTATTATAATACCTTTTTGGAAAGGTCTCGAGAAATATTGTGCTAGAAAGTAGGGCCTGAAGGCCATCCACCTTTTTTATCCACCAATTTTTAGGCCCATCCAAAGCCTCTAAGTGCCTCAAAATTGACCATGAAGATTTTACTAGGATTTTTAAAAATTAATTTTTTTATCTCTCAAATGAAAAATGGTATTGAAGTGATTTCTTTGCCATTGGCTTCAATTTACCATTTTGGAGGTCTGTGTAAGATTTTGTGCCCAATTGTGCATAAATGAAAACTTACAAAAATAGTAACCCTACCAAATTTACCCCTTATTGAAAAGAAATGACTTTTTTTTTTGGGTGATGCAAGATTTCTCTTACACCCTGGATGTCCCTGCATCAGATAGGATCCCTTTGTATAGAAGGTTCAACAACTTCCATAATCTGATGTGTGGAAGTTTCATCTTCCATTAACCTAATAGTAGTTTTCAATTTCTTCACCTTTGGAGTTCTCTACAAAAGTTTTTGTACTACATCCTCTTCTGGTAAAATTATAGGCATTATCTTCCTTTTCCTTGAGAGGTAATTTTCTAACCAAGATGGTGTAGATGGAGGAACATATAGATTTTGAGAAGTTCTAGGTGTGGAGAAACAAAGGGCTCTGATGAGAAGGGGATATCTCATTACATTATGTGTACTTGAAGGAGAAGGAATCAAATCTTTACCTCTCTACATATCTCCTCCTAGCCTACCTTGAGATTGCTCAGGTTTTTGAATGTGAGTTTCCATGACTTCCCTATCAGCCTCATTTTCCTAATTGCTTTCCTCTGATTGTCCCTCAGGACCATCATCCCTTTTTTCTTTGATTATGATATTGGAAAGAGGACCTTCACCACATATTCATTTAGGTACTTTATCCTTCTCGAGATGATCATCCACATTTCCACTATTGCTTGACAAATATGTGATTTGTATTGGTGATATTGGCATAGGAGACATTGTGCTAGCATGACTAGCACTTGTTTGTTCTTGAACTCCTTTCTTCTCTTTTGATGGAGATCTAGTAGTTTCTCCTTTCTTTTTGGCTAACCAAACTTGTGTCCTCTTCAATAATGTTGAAGTTCTAGCATGAATGTCTTCAATTTCTTCATTGTTCTAGTCCACAGGTGGAAAGGGTTGTGTTTGTATCCGTTGGATATAAGTTGGATATATTAAATTGAATTTTTCATCTTGCATTCCTCTTATGTTCCATCCCAGATTAAAGTTTAATATCTATGCCAAGCAGACCCTCATCCAATCCCTTTTCCTTACTTCATTGTCATCCACACAATTTGCCCAGAAATATTCAAGGTGAGGCATATGATAATAAACAAAACCAATGTAAAGATGATTCCTTACATAATTTTTTATGTCGAATGGGAACCTTCTCTCATAATTTTCAAAGGATAACTTTGCAATGTCTCTTTTCAAATTAAGGGCATAGAATGAGACCTACATTCATAATACCCTAAACCAATTTGGAATGGAATCCCAACCTTTTATCAACACACCTCTTGTTTACCTCTACAACTTGATGGAAAATGTCTATCAAGATAATTTTATCCTCCACATATATAGGTAGGTTAAGAGGGAAATAATCAAATCCACCAACTCTGAGATAGGTAAATGTCTAAAATTAAATAAAGAGGCTTCCATACTGATTGGAAAGCCTTAGGAGATACCCTATGACCTATATCACCTTGTAATTCCTTGACCAATTTCATACTAACTACATCATTTACCCTTGAGAGATTCTTATAGCTCTTTTCAAGCTACAAATCAAGGAAATAGTCATAGATTTGAATTTATTTATCGAAATCCTCCATAGGGTTTAAGCCAATCCAAGGCCTTGTGCAGGCCAAGACATAGAAAAGGTAGGAAAACATGTAAAATGACCTATTAATTGAAAAAATTCTTATTGTGTCATCCAAGCTGTCATTGCTTATAGTGGCCCACTCCAATTTTTTTTGACCCACACATATAATTGTATGAAGAAATAAATTCATTCTTTGAAGTCATGAGAGTTCATGCTCCCTTTAACCCTATGTAATAGTACAATGATATCTGAAATTTCTTCTTTGAAATGTGATTTATGCATCTTAGAGAGTTGTGATTTTCCTTTCTTGGGAGGTTCAAACCATTCTTGTGTGATGAAATTATGATAATACCCCTTCTTTTATGAGAATTGACATTGAGATGGAGTAAAATTAAACTAGGAATATACCTCCCTCTCTGGCATACTGAAACACCCGCTAATAGTGTCTCTATCTAGGGTTACTAGCAAATTGTTAGCTTCAGTGCAGATTTCTCTCATCTCAAGATTATAATGAGATATACATTTTGAAAAAAACTCTATGTAGTGTACTACTACTGGGAATGTAACAGTCTGAAGAAGACCACTTTCTACTACCCTTTGAGTAATTGAGTCTTGTTGTGCAGTTTTTGCACACACGCCCCACTTGGAGTGGGGACCCTCTCTTTTTGGTGTCTTTGACCTTTGGTTCTATTGGATTTATCGTTTTAGGGTCTTGACATGTTGGTCTTGCTGGCCTTGACCTTGCCTTGAGGTTTGAATTGATTGAAAGTGAGTTTTTGGCCAAGTCTGGGTTTTCACTTGGATCCGGGATTTTCTAGCTCTGGCGGATTTTCCCGGGCCCTGGTTCCTTGTCCGTCTCTGGCAGGATTCCCCAATTCTGGGTTTTTGCCTGCCTTCGGGATTTTCCAGTCCTATCGGATTTTCCCGGATTCTGCCAAAATCCCGATCTTCCTGATTTCCCCGGTTTCTGCATTTCCGCGGAATCCGTGTTTCCGCGCGTTCTGGGATTTTCTGAAATTCCGCTTGGGGCTCGGGTTTCTGGATTTGTCAGAGGTGTCTTGTCGCGCATTAATGGTTGAGGTACCTTTACTCAGACGGGTATAACGGCGGATTTAGGGCATTTTCAGTGCCATTCTAACTTCATTGCTCCCTTGTCTTGCTCTGGCGATTTCGGATTTCCATCTGGGTTTTGTGGATTGATCTTCATTTGTTTGCGTGAGGATTGCTTGAGTGCCGGTGTTGGTGTTTTCACTGCTTGGACGTGTTTTCTGCGAAGGTCACCTTTCTGAGCTTGAATTTCGTTCACTTTGATCCATGGTATGTAGTCATCGCCCTTTCGTTTTGCTTGCATGGTGATTGAGGGTTTTGCATTGGGTATTATTTGATTTGGGGTCGGCCCTTGATTGATTACGATTTCATATTTATAGAGTCGAGTTTGATCCGTCTTTTTGTTGAAACCCTATTCCCGTGTCCTATGAGCTTTATTTATCCATAAGATTGTGTATGTATCCTTTAAACAGGATTCTGGGTCGGATTGCTTGCTTGTTTTGGGCACGAAATGTGTTATTATGCGAAATTAGGGTTTCCCTTGGTGTTCGGCCCAGAATGGAGGTTTTACTATGTTTTGAGCGATTTTGTCCCTATATCATGTTGGCTTCCCCGTCCTGTGAGGATTCGAGTGCTTCAGGTAAGTCCTTAGCTAATATTTTGAAGCCCTAAAGCTCACTCTGGTTTTAATGGCAGAAATTTGACTACTTGATTACGGCATCATTATTTTGATATGGGGGGTTCATCCTTTGCGTGCTTTTCAAAAGTCTAAATCCTTTGCGTCCTGAGTTTTGTTACTTATCATCGGTTTTGAGACCATTCGAGCCTAGGAGAGGAGAATCTCGTGGTCGTTTGGGTTTTGATTCGCGTTTCATCATTTTTCGGGTTTTCGAGGTCGTCGCGGAATTTCCTCGCTCCCGGATTTTCCTGGTTTGGGCTTATTCCGCAGGTTAGGGTTATTTCCGGTGCATTTTAAGCTGTCCGCGAAAATCCGTTCCATCCAGATTTTTCTGGATCTCCTGTCTGACTGTGTTCTTTTTGATATTTTGATGATAGGATTGGTGGAATGATTGTCTAATGATTATTTCTTGTTGCCAATGAGTGAATTCAATGATTATCCTTTGTTTTGTTCATCTGCACTAATGATTTATTTGACTAATGATGCTTGGCAGCAGGAATCCGTCTGGGTCGGATTTCTCCGGAATTCTGCCCCGACGGTATTTTCCCGGATTGCATGATTTTCCCGGACTATCTGTTTTCTCCGGATCTCGACGGATTAGTAGTTAGCAATGGATTTTGATGGATTTACATGATTTGTGCTAACCTATCGGATTAGAATATGAGCAATAATTGAATACTAATGATAGTTTTGGATATGCAGGCTGAATCAAGCAAGGCAGCTGCTAGGAAGTCCAAGGGTGGTGCAGGGGCATCATCCATTTCCGAGACAGAGCGATTGAGACTGGATATGAAGAACCAGCTCCCAGAAAGTAAAATATCTTCCGTGTGGGTTGATGTATCTGACACTAACGTTGGTGCATGGTGATATGAGGAGTTCAAATAGAGAACGGCTGAGAAGGATCTGTCAGCTTTGAGACGAGGAATGATGAACTCTGGATTGGTGCATGTGGCGGGTTTCCCTCTAGCGGTTCAGTGTTATGAGCTGATCTTAGAATGTGCTAGACAGTATGACTTTGATACATAGATGGTGGTCAGCACTGAAGGGAGGGTCTTGGCGAACTTCAGTCCGGCCTCCATTGCACGAGCCTTCAGCATGCCAGATCTTCCTTCAGTCTATGCATTGAACATTGACACTGCCAGGACTTATTATGAGAATGAGCCAACCAAGGCTCAGCAGATGATCAACTCATGGCTGGAGAAGCCAAAATCTCACCATTCGAAGTTTCCCAAACAACTGCACAGGGTAAAATTCAGGTCAGATGTCTATGATGCCATTACATTGTTGAGCAGGGTGGCAGGATTGAGAAGTGCAGGAGTGTTAGAGAGTTGGATGGTCCATGTGATCACCAAGATGAGTCAAGGCACGAACTATCACTGGGCAGGGTTCATAAGCGCTGCGATTGACAGACAACTGAGAAATGTCCTGGAGGCAAAGAAATTCACTATGTCTTCTTACATTATGTATGTGCTGGCCATTTCCTATCCCTACAAAGGTTTGACTCCGAGGGGAACCATTGGGCAGAATATAATTTATGAGGTTTATCCGGAGTTGCATCTAGGACATAAGGATTACAGGAGGACAAATGATGCATTCACAATGCATATCACCCGGACACTCCAGAATGCAGAGCATATCAGATTATCCGATGGAGCAAAAGGACTAATCAAGAACTACGGAGCATGGTTTATCCAGTTCCCTACATTCACTTACCTCTGGATTGATGGATGCCCGGTTGCCCCTTATAGGTTGCCTCGGTATCCCACTGACCATATTGTGTTGTTGGAAGTTGTACGACAAATCTGTGAGTTTGATGCAGTGGTGAAGAGGGAAAAGCATAAGACTGGTTTTGGAGGAGACTTCCCTCTTGGGATTGGCGTAGGAGAGATGTGCCCGTCCATCCAATCGGCTCACACCGCAGGGGAGGAACTGGCGGCCTATGGATTCTCTTTCCATTCTAAGAGAATGAACTTTGATGTAACTGGAGAGGCCCAGAGGAAGGCTACCTGGGAGTATAGGCACAAAGAGGAGTTAGAAGACTACTGGGTCAATATCAAGGATGACCTCGATGCAAGGAAGAAAAGGTATTCCAGGCTGCCTGTGGAAACCATCAGGCAATACAATGTTAAAATAATTCTGGATCAGCTTGATGATGACAGAAATCTGGTGCAGGACCACGTCTATGATGCGGTGAAGGACAGGCTAACCGGAGATATTAACTGGAATGAAGATGAGATTATAGAATTGGAGGACCTAATGGCCCTTGTCATGAAATTCACTCTTTCTTGGGTGAAGCACAAAATCTGGGAATTGGAGAATGCAAAGGTAGCTTGCACCTTTGAGCTAATGGGAAATCTCAACCCCATGTCAACTTCTGAGGAGTCCAGGGAAGATGACCCCAAAGGGAAATCAGCAAAAACGTCACCCTTCAAGATTAAAGTCAGAGGTCCTAAAGGAGCTGAACCTGTAACAAAGAGGAAACCAATAGGCAAGCGCAGGTGGAAGACCCTGACAATCAGCAAGTCCTCTGATGAGGAGGAAACAGAGAAGGCTGAAGAGGAGGATGCTCCTCCACCACCTAAGAGGGCAAGAACTACAAGGACGGCGAAGAAGAAAGATCAGATTGCTTCGGAAGATGAACCTCCAATTGTAGATGTGGAGAGTTCCGGAGGAGAGAAAACCAAGGTATACACAAGAAAATCAAGAACTCCTTCTCCCAAGGATGCTGCACAACCGAAAGATTCCTCCCCAACATTACCAAGTGAAGAGCAGGATAAGCCTGTTTCTCCTCCGCCAAGTGCACTTGAACTGGAGAATCCGGATGAGCAAGAAATTGGCGGGGAGGTAGAACAGTTCAAGGAAGGAACACTGTTCAGTGAAGCGGCTGGGCTTGAGGTAGAAATAGAAGAGAGACACACTTCTCCACTGGTGCAATACGAGGATTCTCCGGAGAGTGATAGAGGCCGCAGATCACCTGAGTTGGAGGAAAGCATCCCTGCTAGGACTCCATCACCGGTGCTTCCAGAATTAGGGCTTGAGGAGGTTGACCAGGCCAAGCAGACTCCAGAGAAAGAAGATGACAAAGTAACAACTGATGAGGAGGTCAAGGTGACAGCCGCAGAGGAAGAGAAAGTGATAGAAGATCAGAGAGAAACAAGAACAGAAGGAATCCGGACTGACCCTGTAGCTCCAGACTGGTTGGAGAAGGAAATTTCCAGGAAGAAACAGGTGATTGTTGAGGACACTCCATTGGACTGGGACGAAATGTTGTCTCAGATTGGCAAAGGGAAGAAGAAGAAAGCCGCTAAGGTGATTTCCCGGGTGGAAAGGGATGAAACGAATAACAGGGTAGTTCACATTGCTACCCCTGCCGCGGATAAAACAAGAGATGATGTTACAGGCCAAGACTATAATGTCCAAACTATTAACCTTGGGCCAGCCTCCCTGGAGCAGGATATTGAGGAGTTTGAGGGGTCTAGTGTAGTCATTGTCGATAGATTAAAAAAGGAGACTCAGTCCAAATGAGAGTTGAAAAGGGAGAATGAAAGATTAAAGAAGAGTTTGGAAGATGTGATGAAGCCTCTGCAGTCTCTCCACCCTTCTTCATCTACTACTCCGGGTTTTCTGCCTAAGGAGACAATCTCCGGGATTGAAAGGATGAAGGCCTCCACTCAAGCTGCTACTGATTGGCTGATGGATGTCCAGACAAAAGGGGATAATGCTATCAAAGGGATCTTGTCTGTGGGGAAGGATGCAGTCCAGGGAAAAGAACTGTTAGAGCACATCTTGTCTCAGGATAAAGATGACATAGACCTCCTGCTGCAGAAATCAAAGACTATTCTGGGACATGGCAGGGATCAATTGGCTAGGGATGGAATCCTTCCTTCCTCCAGGCTGGATGAACCATGGGAGTGGTTTGAGGCGCTGCAGATTAGGCAGAAGGTATTGAAGAAAATACAAAAACGAAGGAAGTCCATTGATGGTGACCTTACAGCAGTTTATGATGGGTGCATTGCCTTCTTTGAGGTAATGACAGGGAGGAAAAGGATAGCCCCCAAATATTTGAGCCTCGAGCAATTGAAGGAGTGGTGGCATGAGGTTTATGCCCCAGATTCTGATGAAGCTGTCACTGACCACCTACTTGATGATGCAGCTACATACTTGGCGATGATAGATAGATACATGGCCAACAGGGAGGACTGGAACAGAATTGTTGAGCAGTCCAAGGAAGAGGTGGATTCTATTAAATGCTGACTCAGGGTTTTACCATTGCCACCTGTTGCTGAGTTGGATGGAATATTCTTGAGGGTCCAAGGGTCATCCAGGCAGAAGAAGGATAAAGGGAGCGGCAGTTAATGCTCATTTTGAGATTTGTGCTTCCCTATTATCATAGGGCATGCATTGGACCAGACTTCCTTGGGGACTGTGTCAGAGCCAACTTGGATGATGGCATTTAATGTGTGCCTTAGTTCATTTCCTTGGCCGACCTGTTTTGGCGGTTTTTATTATTTTGTAAAAATGTTTGGCTAGGCCAACATATTTTTGGGGGGAATTTGCTATAAATTGGCATTCTTGCCTCATTGTAAGGGTTAGACATTGGTTAGCTAAGCAGTAATAGAGATAAGCAAGAGCAATAGTTAGAATTTCTTAGTCTTTTCTTGAAGCAAATACTGTATCAGAACAGTTGAATTGTTGCAGATTTTGGTGATCAATACAATTGGAGACATTGTGGTTTTCCTGGTGGAATCCTTTGTGTTATTTCATCTTGCATGGTTCTTGTTGTTCCATCTTTTAAATTGCTTGAAGATTTAGGGTTTAATATTCAGAAATAGATCAGTTTCAGTTGGATGTATGATGTTTATGATTTCATATTTGGAATGTTTGTAGCTATCTCTGGTCTATACTCCCAGTAACTATCTGATTGTAGTAGGCTGGTGAAGTCAACCTGGACCATATATATTTGATGTGCTTAAGTTCGATTGTAGATGCAAGTCTATGATTTGAAAATTTAAATACCTCACAAGATTGCACCGTTCTTGTAAGATTGCATTGTGGGTCGATCAGGAACTGGTTATTTGAGATAGGTCCATTCCAAATATCTATTGTTTACATTATTCATTCTAGGAGTAGTTTAGATTCGATTATATCCTCGCATCCTTACCTTTTGCTATTTCTTTATCATTTGGTTAAATTTAGGATTAAAGATCATCGTATTGCAAAATCTGATAAACTGAAAGATACAGTTTGCTTGTAGTAAGGTCCGATTGTGATTACCAGCATTTCACATTTTATCTGAGTTGTTTTATGCATTGTTATGACCTAACACCAGAGAGACCTTGGGGTGATTTTCAGTAATTTATTGTTGAAGATTACCTTTCAAGAGAGATAGGATATTATATTATGTCTGAGTTGTTGCTGTGCAGAAAACACCATCAATAGATTGGCGCTAGAAGGAGGGCCTGAATGAGCAGACTGGATCGCTTTTTGAACTCCATTTCTCCAGAGAGATATAGGAGAAATACCAGATCTACTATAGGAGGTAAAGATTTAGAGGAGTTACAGTTCCACACTAGGTCAAGAAGGACTCGAGAAGGGGGAGAACCGTCATCACCCATCCCTTCACCAGTATCATCCACATCTTCACATCCTGAGGTTGAGGCTATACCCATTCCTAAGGTCGTTCCTGTCCAACAACCTCAGCCTGTCAATAATCAACCACCACCGCCACCCCCACTTTTACCAATGGCTTTCCTTGCCAACAACCCATCGCCCCTATTCTTCCAAGCCTACAATGTTATGCCCAAAAACCCTGAACACTTCTGTTCAAAATTCCATGCTAATGAACCAAACAGGACTGCTAAAGAACACCTAAGGATTTTCCAAACTTGTCTCAAAGACAGGGGATAGTTCATGAGGATGTTGCTTGCAGGTTGTTTCCCTATTCACTAGGAGAGGAGGTCTTTTACTGGTACAACCATCTTCCGACTGGTTCGATTCTTAATTGGAACGACCTTGAAACTGCCTTTTTACAAAAGTTCCAAATACCCATTAGTGCCAATGAGTTATACCTACAATTCATCAAAGTCAAGAGAGAGGTTAATGAGCCAATAGCCAGTTTTAATAATAGGTTCCACCGGGCATTCACCAGGTTGCAAGACCCATATGTTTTGGATCATGATACGGCCCTGGGAGTCTATTATGAAGCTCTAGATAGCTTGACAGCAACCTTCCTGAAGTGGAGACCTAATCCTCCAGACACACTAACTAATGCTTATACAGAGGTTGTCAAGCTTAGTACAAATCTGAGGCAACACTTGACTGGGCCATTACCTTCTCTAGGACCAGTTGCACATCCTAACCAGATTCAGGCAGTAGATCAGACCCTCACCAATCATACCCCAATTATGAACCCAGTTCCCCAATTACCTATGGTACCACACCCTGGTCATCCCATGAACCAGATCTCCCTTATGACAAACTTCCCTCAACAACAAGTCAACCAACCCATGTATCAGCCACAGCAGAATAGCTTCCCTGCTTACCTACAGAATTCTGAGGTGTTGCATCAGTCCTTGGGATCCACCACAATGCATGTCCCTCCTCAGAATAACCTGAACCAGATCCCTTACCGAGATCCCAATAGGGAGAGGATTGATGAAATGGCTGAGCAAATAAAGAAGTTAAATCTGGAGGTGACTTACTTAAGAAATTAGAACAGTCAACTACAAGCTGCCCAGAAGGGAATGCAATCTAATCAGAACAGAGAGTTTTCACAAGGACAAAATTTTGACAGGGGACAGCGTAATGACAGAGGGTTCTACAATGACAGGGGATATAACCGGGTTACAACAATGATAGAGGTTTCAATAATGAAAGGAGGCAGAATTTTGATAGAGGCCAAGGAAGTGAATCAGGATTTGATAAAAGGCCGCCACAAGGACATAATAGAACTTGGAATACAGGGCTCAATAATGGAGGAGTCCCTACCCCATTGGATCAGCCTGCTAACCAGATTGTCAATCAACCTGCAAACCAACCAGTCAGCCAAGACAAACCTCCTAACGGTGTATATCTGGCAGAAGCAGCCCTATCAGGATGGTGCAGGCTCCATAAGACAAGCCAGCATTCGAAATTGGAATGTCCAGAGTTCCAAACTGCTGCTTCTATTTTTTAGTATGAGTTAGAGAACAATGTGAATGGATAGGAGATTGTTCCCTCTAACTCCTATGATTCTCCTGTGCTGGTATTGAATCATGCTCCTTTTCCAGCCAGCAAGGAAAATGTACCAGAAGAGCCCGATTCCTAGGAATATGAAACAGACTAGATTTGTAATGGGGATGAAGTAGCTTGGTTGTTTAATGAAGATACAGTGAATGATAATGGTCCTCTCGATCAGGAGGAGGCTTATATTGAAGAAGTTCAGATGTTTCAGAGACAGGGATTGAGGGATATTCCTCATAGACGCCCACAGCCTGGAGGACCGTTCACCACCTCCATTCCTCCCAACAACTTCAGTACCCCTCCAGATCCTAATGCTAGCAACAATCCATCTTATCCTCATGTTTCCAAGTAGTATCTTTCGAAGGACAGACAGTCTCAAACGAAGCCACAAAAGGAAAAGATTGTTCAGGCTGGCAAGGATAAGGTGGAGGAATCACCTAAGGAAGTCTCTACTGATATGAGTGAGGAGCACATGGCTTCATACGTTGCAGAGGAATTCAAGAAACTAAAGGTAAACCTTTCTGCATTTGAGTTATTAAGATTTTCTGCAATTAGGAAGGCTGTCTTAGGTACCTATGATGCAAATTCAAAGTTATTGGATAAGTCTTCTAGTGAATATGTCGGCCAGACTTCCAGTTTTTAGTCTGTAAACACACAAAACTAGACACAGAATCGGACTAACCTGCCCCCTGGAGATAAGGGAAAAGAAAAGGATAGGACTCAAGTGGCCCAGGTGGACACTCAGCCCACCTTGTTTCAAGGAAAGACAGAAACTCCACCCTTTCTGATCTCAGTCCAAATCTTTGGTAAGAACCTTCACAATTGTTTGTTAGATTCTGGTGCTTCCACCAACGTGATCCCTCTTGGAGTTTGAAGGGCTCTAGGAATTACACCTGTTGATTCCCAGAAGAAGGTCACTCACTTGGACAGAACTGAAGTGAGTGTGGTAGGAGAACTTAACATGATCCAGATGCAGATAGCCTCTGATCCAAGAATCCAGCAGGTTATTAACATTCAGGTGGCTGATATTCCTAATGCATATGGTTTGATCCTAGGACGAGAGTTCACCAAGGCTCTGAATGGATATGTGTCCACTGATCACTCTCACATGTGGCTTCCATGGAAGGGAGTGCCTAATCAGATCAGAATCGAGAGGGAGCCTAGAATGAAGTATATGATAACGGAATATCAAAAGACTTCAGCGGAAGTTCTTATATCAGAAGCTGGAATGGGAAACTACCTGCTATCGGCTCAATATGAAGAATCAGATACAGAAGAGGTGTTGATGTTACACTCGATGCCTGTGGATGTTGAGACAGGGTCCAGCCATGTTGAAGTTCTGACAGAATTAGTTGAAGAGGAAGAACCTGAAGACAAACAGATCAGCTTATTGGACGATTTCCAGGAATTCATTAGGCAATGTATGGAGAACCAGACTCACTTGGGAAAGAGGACGAGCTTTAAGGAGTTACTCTTACCAAATTGGTGTAGAGTCCACAATGCTTCTCACTCAGAGTTGGAATGTTGTCTGTGTCAGACAGCAGTAAAACAAGTACAAAAATGCATGAATCCAGCTCAAGCGGCTAAGGCGGATGAGCAGAATCTCCAAGAAGAGTGCGAAAGCCAGAAACCTATGGTGGCTGAGGCAGCCTCTAACACTGATAAACCAAGAAACAGAATGAAGAAAAATACCACTGCAGAATGCTGGACTCTCAAATTCGATGGATCCAAATCCAAGCATGGAGCTGGGGCAGGGTTTGAGCTGATCAGCCCAAAAGGTAAAAATTTCTTTGCATCTCATAGGCTCCAATTTCATTACACCAATAATGTAGTAGAGTATGAAGCTTTAATTCATGGGCTCCTTATGGCACTCAAGAAAAATGTCAAGATTCTGCAAGTTTTTGGAGATTCAGAATTAATAGTCAAACAAGTAAAAAAGCAGTATGCATGTCACGATAGGAGAATGACCAACTATAGGCATAGAGTATGGGACCTCATTGAGGGATTTGACACTTTTAATATCCAACTGATCCCACGGAAGAAGAATCAAACTGCCGATTCTCTGGCCCAAGCAGCCAGCACTTTGCAGCCCCTATCTCTGTCAGGACTGAAGAAGTTTAATGTTGAGTTAACTCCTGTGCCATTAGTCCCAGACAATGTGACTAATTTTTAGGTGTTTGAGGATGATAAACACATTCTTGACTTCATCACAAATACTGATGTCTTCGCTTCCCAGATCATTGATGAAACAGAACCTCAGGAAGCAGAATTGGATCTAGAAGGTGTGCTGAATCTGAAGTCCAATACTATTCCCAAGGGAATGGTGCAGTTGGAGCAAATTTTTGATATGGATAAAATCAGAAATCATGAACAAGAGGGAAAGAAAGAATCCATCAGTGGACAGTGTGACCCTCACAATGTGGGTATTGAGGATAATATCAAGAATATTTTTATTGGCAAGGTCTGCACTCCTGAAGAAAGACAGGGTATAATCAAAGCCCTATACAATTTTCTAGATATAGTGGCATGGGGTTATGAAGACTTGAATACTTATGATACATCCATCATAACTCATACTATACCTCTGAGGCCCGATGCCAAGCCTTTTAGACAGAGACAGAGACCTATCAATGCATTACTGGAACCAATAATACAGAAAGAAGTCCAAAAATTGTTGTCTGCCAGAATCATATTTCCTGTCAGACATTCAACGTGGGTGGAAAATCTGGTTCCAGTAAGAAAGAAGAATGGTGAAATTAGGCTTTGCGTTGACTTCAGAAATCTGAACAGGTCATCAGAAAAAGATAACTACCCAGTTCCCTCTTTGGATGAAGTGCTACAAGTGGTCAATGGATCGCAGATGATGTCCTTTCTGGATGGTTATTCTGGGTATAATCAAGTGATGGTCCAGTATGAGGACAGACACAAGACTGCTTTTACAACTAAGTGGGGAACCTTTGCTTACAGGAGGATGCCATTTGGGCTTATCAATGCAGGGGCTACATTCCAGCGAGCTATGGACATTGCTTTCAAAGACATCATAGGGAAGTGCATTATCATTTACATGGATGATCTGACTGTTTTCTCCAAAAACAGAGGGGATCATATCTCGGATCTGTACAAAGTGTTCCAGAAATGCAGAGAATTTGGCATCTCCTTGAATCCTCGAAAGTGTATTTTCAGAGTTACAAAAGGCAAGCTGTTAGGGCATGTGATATCGGAGAAAGGAATTGCTATAGATCCGGAGAGGGTGGAAGCCATCCTGAAAATCCAGCCGCCTGACAGCAAAAAAGAGATGAAGTCCTTCTTTGGTAAGATTAACTTTGTCAGAAAATTCATCACTAGATTTGCTGAAATTGTGAAGCCATTAAATGCTATGTTGAAACAAGATACCAAGGTCGAATGGACTACAGAAGCAAAGGAGGCCTTTGCAGAGATTAAGAGAGCCATCGTCGATGCTCCAGTATTGGTGAGCCCAGATTACAATAAGCCTTTTTATATCTATTTGTTTGCTTCCGACCACTCATGTGCTGGAATGCTGACACAAAAGTCTGATGAGGGGAATGAGTATCCCATTGCTTTCATGAGTGCACCATTAAAGGATGCAAAGTTGAAATACCCAAGTGTGGAGAAGCAAGCATATGCCCTTGTTCGAGCAGTGAAGAAATTTAGGCATTATATCCTCAGAAATAAGGTGTTTGCAATTGTTCCCGATTCTGTAGTTAAGTTGCTGCTGATGCAAAATGAGTTAGGGGAGCGCAGAGCTAAATGGGTGACCATGCTTCAGGAGTATGACATTGAGATCCAGCCGATGAAGCTGGTAAGAGGACAGGGACTCACCCAGATCATGGCAGAGATAGGCCCTGAATTGTCTGTTCATAACTATAATGTTGAAGAAGTTTCCCTAGAGGGCTGGTATGATGATATAGTCTATTATTTGCTGAATCAACGACCTCTAGCTCACCTTACTACAGTACAGAGGCGAGCCTTAAGGCTGAAAAGTGACGGCTTCATGTTGAAAGGAGCTTTTTTATACAAGAAGAATCATGAAGGTATTTATTTGAGGTGCCTTGGAAGACAGGAAGCTGAAAGGGTAATGAGTGAATTTCATGAGAAATATGGTACCGGTCATGGTTCTGCGATTGCTACTGCGAATCAGATTTTGAGGGCAGGGTACTACTGGCCTACATTGTTCAAGGATGTTCATCAACATGTACGGACCTGTCACACTTGCCAGACTACAGCGACAAGAGAAAGGTGTGCAGCACTCCCACTCCAACCGGTCACTGAGGTAAAACCTTTCGCTCAATGGGGTATGGACTTCATAGGCCCCATCAATCCACCATCCTCTGCAGGACACAGGTACATTCTCACCATAACTAATTACTTTACGAGATGGACTGAAGCTTTTGCTTGTAGGCAGTGTACATCAGAGGTAGTAATTGATTTTCTTGAATCTGCCATTCTCAATCGGTTTGGATGTCCTGTTGCTGTTGTGTGTGATAATGGTCCTGCCTTTGCATCTCTGAAATTCTCAAACTGGGCCTTTGATCATGGCATTGTTGTAAAGTTTGCATCTAATTATTATCCCCAAGGGAATGGTCTAGCTAAATCCTCTAACAAGAACCTTTTGACTGTCATCCAAAAATTTTTAGAGAGGAACCCAAAAGATTGGCACACCTAGCTTCGGTTTGCTCTTTGGGCAGACCGTACTAGAGTTAAGTCCTCCATTGGTACCTCTCCTTATCATTTAGTGTACGGTCTGGAACCAGTTTTCCCTATCCAACTCAAAATCCCAACGCTACAGTTTATCAACCAGTTTTATGATGAAGGGGATAGAAGGGAAGCAAGATTAGCTGAATTGTTGCACCTTGAGGAAAAACGGGACAATGCCCTTGAAAAATTTGCCAAACATCAGGGCGTAGTCAAGCGATGGTTTGACAGGAGAGCTAAAGTTAAGGCTTTTAAGATTTCTGACCTGGTCTTGTACTGGGATAAGCCTCATGATCAGAAAGGGAGTCATGGAAAATTTGATAAATTGTGGCTTGGCCCGTATCAGATTGCCGAAATACTGGGAGATAATGTCTTCCGTCTGAGGACTCTCACGGGAGAGGACATACCACTGCCTATCAATGGGTAGTATCTGAAACATTATTTCCAGTCTTGAGTTGTTTTCAGCTCTTTGCTTTGTAAATAGTTAGTTTAGGTTGCTTTGTTGTTTGTTTGCTTGCTTTGGTTAGGGTAGGTTTCCCTTTCTTGCTTTGCTGGTTTTGTTTGGTTAGAGTAGGTTTGCTTTGGTTTGTTTGTTTTGTTTTGCGTTGCTCTTGCTTTTGGTCCCTTTTCTTTTGGGGAATGTGGGTGCATCTGTATGGTAACAGTGACAAAGCAGGTCTAATGTTCTTGGTATTTCCCTTACAAACTTTGCTCATTTTTCCAGAATACCATGGTATGAATTCTTTAACCCATGTCATTTATCCTTACGATGAGACAAAGGGTTTCTAGTTAGTCTGAACAGGAATATATTGGGGGTTTTATATCTTTAATCCTTAATATACCTGAAGTTGTGAAAGGTCCTTATAAGGTCTGGACAGGTGAAAAATCCTTTTCTGCTCTAGTGCCACTGTGGTTCTCAGCCCTGAGTGTGGACTTGACTGTTCACAGGTTGAATGAAGTGAGTAAAACAAAAAAGGAGAACAGAGATATCAGTGAAATAAAAAATATATATATTGAAAATCATGAGGTTGGAATTCAACTTATCAGGGGGATCTGAATATCTCTACCAGGGCTATAGACGCCTAACTGGCAGTAGAGCTATGTCCAGGAGGACCACAGCGATAACCTCGTCGGGGCTATGGACGCCTGACTGGCAGCGAGGCTCTATCTAGCTTACTTTTAGAGTAAGAATCTTTACGTAGCCTGTTCATACCATGTCTGGTTCTTCTTGCAGCTGAGGGTAGGTAATAAATGCATGTGCACACACTTAGACCCTGGTATAGGAATGTCTGAATGACTGGGAGCTTCTTTGTTTTAACCTAGGGTGGTGGCTGGGTATCTGAGTTGAAACCCTGAGTTCCGGGTTCTTGATTCCAGTTTGTCATCGAAATGCTCAGGAGCATTTCCCCAGTAGAGTCATCATTTGTTGTGCAGTTTTTGCACACACACCCCACTTGGAGTGGGGACCCTCTCTTTTTGGTGTCTTTGACCTTTGGTTCTATTGGATTTATCATTTTAGGGTCTTGACATGTTGGTCTTGCTGGCCTTGACCTTGCCTTGAGGTTTGAATTGATTGAAAGTGATTTTTTGGCCAAGTCCGGGTTTTCACTTGGATCCAGGATTTTCCAGCTCTGGCGGATTTTCCCGGGCCCTGGTTCCTTGTCCCTCTCTGGCAGGATTCCCCGATTCCAGGTTTCTGCCTGACTTCAGGATTTTTCGGTCCTATCGGATTTTCCCGGATTCTGCCAAAATCCCGATCTTCCTGATTTCCCCGGTTTCTGCATTTCTGCAGAATCCGTGTTTCCGCGCGTTCTGGGATTTTCCAAAATTCTGCTTGGGGCTCGGGTTTCCGGATTTGTCAGAGGTGTCTTGTCACGCATTAATGGTTGAGGTACCTTTACTCAGACGGGTATAAGGGCAGATTTAGGGCATTTTCAGTGCCATTCTAACTTCATTGCTCCCTTGTCTTGCTCTGGTGATTTCGGATTTCCATCTGGGTTTTGCGGATTGATCTTCATTTGTTTGCGTGAGGATTGCTTGAGTGTCGGTGTTGGTGTTTTCACTGCTTGGACGTGTTTGCTGCGAAGGTCACCTTTCTGAGCTCTAATTTCGTTCGCTTTGATCCATGGTATGTAGTCGTCGCCCTTTCGTTTTGCTTGCATGGTGATTGAGGGTTTTGCATTGGGTATTATTTGATTTGGGGTCGGCCCTTGATTGATTACGATTTCATATTTATAGAGTCTGGTTTGATCCGTCTTTTTGTTGAAACCCTATTCCCGTGTCCTATGAGCTTTATTTATCCATAAGATTGCGTATGTATCCTTTAAATGGGATTCTGGGTCAGATTGCTTGCTTGTTTTGGGCGCGAAATGTGTTATTATGCGAAATTAGGGTTTCCCTTGGTGTTCGGCCTAGAACGGAGGGTTTACTGTGTTTTGAGCGATTTTGTCCCTATATCATGTTGGCTTCCCCGTCCTGTGAGGATTCGAGTGCTTCAGGTAAGTCCTTAGCTAATATTTTGAAGCCCTAAAGCTCACTCTGGTTTTAATGGCAGAAATTTGACTACTTGATTAAGGCATCATTATTTTGATATGGGGGGTTCATCCTTTGCGTGCTTTTCAAAAGTCTAAATCCTTTGCATCCTGAGTTTTGTTACTTATCATCAGTTTTGAGACCATTCGAGCCTAGGAGAGGAGAATCTCGTGGTCGTTTGGGTTTTGATTTGCGTTTCGTCATTTTTCGGGTTTCCGAGGTCATCGCGGAATTTCCTCGCTCCCAGATTTTCCCGGTTTGGGCTTATTCAGGGTTATTTCCGGCGCATTTTAAGCTGTCCACAAAAATCCGTTCCATCCAGATTTTTCTGGATCTCCTGTCTGACTGTGTTCTTTTTGATATTTTGATGATAGGATTGGTGGAACGATTGTCTAATGATTATTTCTTGTTGCTAATGAGTGAATTCAATGATTATCCTTTGTTTTGTTCATCTGCACTAATGATTTATTTGACTAATGATGCTTGGCAGCAGGAATCTGTCTGGGTCAGATTTCTCAGGAATTTTGCCCTGACGGTATTTTCCCGGATTGCATGATTTTCCTAGACTATCTGTTTTCTCCGGATCTCGATGGATTAGTAGTTAGCAATGGATTTTGATGGATTTAAATGATTTGTGCTAACATGTCGGATTGGAATATGAGCAATAATTGAATACTAATGATAGTTTTGGATATGCAGGCTGAATCAAGCAAGGCGGCTGCTGGGAAGTCCAAGGGTGGTGCAGGGGCATCATCCATTTCCGAGACAGAGCGATTGAGACTGGATATGAAGAACCAGCTCCCAGAAAGTAAAATATCTTCCATGTGGGTTGATGTATCTGACACTAACGTTGGTGCATGGTGATATGAGGAGTTCAAACAAAGAACGGATGAGAAGGATCTGTCAGCTTTGAGATGAGGAATGATGAACTCTGGATTGGTGCATGTGGTGGGTTTCCCTCCAGCGGTTCAGTGTTATGAGCTGATCTTAGAATGTGCTAGACAGTATGACTTTGATACACAGATGGTGGTCAGCACTGAAGGGAGGGTTTTGGCGAACTTCAGTCCGGCCTCCATTGCACGAGCCTTCAGCATGCCAGATCTTCCTTCGGTCTGTGCATTGAACATTGACACTGCCAGGACTTATTATGAGAATGAGCCAACCAAGGCTCAGCAGATGATCAACTCATGGCTGGAGAAGCCAAAATCTCACCATTCGAAGTTGCCCAAACAACTGCACAGGGTAAAAATCAGGTCAGATGTCTATGATGCCATTACATTGCTGAGCAGGGTGGCAGGATTGAGAAGTGTAGGAGTGTTAGAGAGTTGGATGGTCCATGTGATCACCAAGATGATTCAAGGCACGAACTATCACTGGGCAGGGCTCATAAGCGCTGAGATTGACAGACAACTAAGAAATGTCCTGGAGGTAAAGAAATTCACTATGTCTTCTTACATTATGTATGTGCTGGCCATTTCCTATCCCTACAAAGGTTTGACTCCGAGGGGAACCATTGGGCAGAATATAATTTATGAGGTTTATCCGGAGTTGCATCTGGGACATAAGGATTACAGGAGGACAAATGATGCATTATCAAAATGCATATCACCCGGACACTCCAGAATGCAGAGCATATCAGATTATCCGATGGAGCAAAAGGACTAATCAATAACTACGGAGCATGGTTTATCCAGTTCCCTACATTCACTTACCTCCAGATTGATGGATGCCCGGTTGCCCCTTACAGGTTGCCTCGGTATCCCACTGACCATATTGTGCTGCTGGAAGTTGTACGACAAATCTGTGAGTTTGATGCAGTGGTGAAGAGGGAAAAGCATAAGACTGGTTTTGGAGGAGACTTCCCTCTCGGGATTGGCGTAGGAGATATGTGCCCGTCCATCCAATCGGCTCACACCGCAGGGGAGGAACTGGCGGCCTATGGATTCTCTTTCCATTCTAAGAGAATGAACTTTGATGTAACTGGAGAGGCCCAGAGGAAGGCTACCCGGGAGTATAGGCACAAAGAGGACTTAGAAGACTACTGGGTCAATATCAAGGATGACCTCGATGCAAGGAAGAAAAGGTATTCCAGGCTGCCTGTGGAAGCAATCAGGCAATACAATGTTAAACTAATTCTGGATCAGCTTGATGATGACAGAAATCTGGTGCAGGACCACGTCTATGATGCGGTGAAGGACAGGCTAACCAGAGATATTAACTGGAATGAAGATGAGATTACAGAATTGGAGGACCTAATGGCCCCTGTCATGAAATTCACTCTTTCTTGGGTGAAGCACAAAATCTGGGAATTGGAGAATGCAAAGGTAGCTTGCACCTTTGAGCTAATGGGAAATCTCAACCCCATGTCAACTTCTGAGGAGTACGGGGAAGATGACCCCAAAGGGAAATCAGCAAAAATGTCACCCTTCAAGATTAAAGTCAGAGGTCCTAAAGGAGCTGAACCTGTAACGAAGAGGAAACCAATAGGCAAGTGCAGGTGGAAGACCCTGACAATCAGCAAGTCCTCTGATGAGGAGGAAACGGACAAGGCTGAAGAGGAGGATGCTCCTCCACCACCTAAGAGGGAAAGAACTACAAGGATGGCGAACAAGAAAGATCAGATTGCTTCAGAAGATGAACCTCCAATTGTAGATGTGGAGAGTTCCGGAGGAGAGAAAACCAAGGTCTACACAAGAAAATCAAGAACTCCTTCTCCCAAGGATGCTGCACAACCAAAAGATTCCTCCCCAACATTACCAAGTGAAGAGCAGGATAAGCCTGTTTCTCCTCCGCCAAGTGCACTTGAACTGGAGAATCCGGATGAGCAAGAAATTGGTGGGGAGGTAGAACAGTTCAAGGAAGGAACACTGTTCAGTGAAGCAGCTGGGCTTGAGGTAGAAACAGAAGAGAGACACACTTCTCCGCTGGTGCAATACAAGGATTCTCCGGAGAGTGATAGAGGCCGTGGATCACCTGAGTTGGAGGAAAGCATCCCTGCTAGGACTCCGTCACCAGTGCTTCCAGAATTAGGGCTTGAGGAGGTTGACTAGGCCAAGCAGACTCCAAAGAAAGAAGATGACAAAGTAACAACTGATGAGGAGGTCAAGGTGACATCCGCAGAGGAAGAGAAAGTGACAGAAGATCAGGGAGAAACAAGAACAGAAGGAATCCGGACTAACCCTGTAGCTCTGGACTGGTTGGAGAAGGAGATTGCCAGGAAGAAACAGGTGATTGTTGAGGACACTCCATTGGACTGGGATGAAATGCTGTCTCAGATTGGCAAAGGGAAGAAGAAGAAAGCCGCTAAGGTGATTTCCTGAGTGGAAAGGGATGAAACGAATAACAGGGTAGTTCACATTGCTACCCCTGCCGCGGATAAAACAAGAGAGATGTTACAGGCCAGGACTATAATGTCCAAACTATTAACCTTGGGACAGCCTCCCTGGAGCAGGATATTGAGGAGTTTGAGGGGTCTAGTGCAGTCATTGTCGATAGATTAAAAAAGGAGACTCAGTCCAAATGAGAGTTGAAAAGGGAGAATGAAAGATTAAAGAAGAGTTTGGAAGAGGTGATGAAGCCTCTGCAGTCTCTCCACCCTTCTTCATCTACTACTCCGGGTTTTCTGCCTAAGGAGACAATCTCCGGGATTGAAAGGATGAAGGCCTCCACTCAAGCTGCTACTGATTGGCTGATGGATGTCCAGACAAAAGGGGATAATGCTATCAAAGGGATATTGTCTGTGGGGAAGGATGCAGTCTGGGGAAAAGAACTGTTAGAGCACATCTTGTCTCAGGATAAAGATGACATAGACCTCCTGCTTCAGAAATTGAAGACTATTCTGGGACATGGCAGGGGTCAATTGGCTAGGGATGGAATCCTTCCTTCCTCCAGGCTGGATGAACCGTGGGAGTGGTTTGAGGCGCTGCAGATTAGGCAGAAGGTATTGAAGAAAATACAAAAACGAAGGAATTCCATTGATGGTGACCTTACAGCAGTTTATGATGGGTGCATTGCCTTCTTTGAGGTAATGACAAGGAGGAAAAGGATAGCCCCCAAATATTTGAGCCTCGAGCAATTGAAGGAGTGGTGGCATGAGGTTTATGCCCCAGATTCTGATGAAGTTGTCACTGACCACCTACTTGATGATGCAGCTACATACTTGGCGGTGATAGATAGATACATGGCCAACAGGGAGGACTAGAACGGAATTGTTGAGCGGTCCAAGGAAGAGGTGGATTCTATTAAATGTCGACTCAGGGTTTTGCCATTGCCACCTATTGCTGAGTTGGATGGAATATTCTTGAGGGTCCAAGGGTCATCCAAGTAGAAGAAGGATAAAGGGAGCGGCAGTTAATGCTCATTTTGAGATTTGTGCTTCCCTATTATCATAGGGCATGCATTGGACCAGACTTCCTTGGGGACTGTGTCAGAGCCGACTTGGATGATGGCATTTAATGTGTGCCTTAGTTCGTTTCCTTGGCCGACCTGTTTTGGCGGTTTTTTATTATTTTGTAAAAATGTTTGGCTGGGCCGGCATGTTTTTGGGGGGAATTTTCAATAAATTGGCATTCTTGCCTCATTGTAAGGGTTAGACATTGGTTAGCTAAGAAGTAATAGAGATAAGCAAGAGCAATAGTTATAATTTCTTAGTCTTTTCTTGAAGCAAATACTTTATCAGAACAGTTGAATTGTTGTAGATTTTGGTGATCAATACAATTGGAGACATTGTGGTTTTCCTGGTGGAATCCTTTGTGTTATTTCATCTTGCATGGTTCTTGTTGTTCCATCTTTTAAATTGCTTGAAGATTTAGGGTTTAATATTCAGAAATAGATCAGTTTCAGTTGGATGTATGATGTTTATGATTTCATATTTGGAATGTTTGTAGCTATCTCTAGTCTATACTCCCAGTAACTATCTGATTGTAGTAGGCTGGTGAAGTCAACCTGGACCATATATATTTGATGTGCTTGAGTTCGATTGTAGATGCAAGTCTATGATTTGAAAATTTAAATACCTCACAAGATTGCACCGTTCTTGTAAGATTGCATTGTGGGTCGATCAGGAACTGGTTATTTGAGATAGGTCCATTCCAAATATCTATTGTTTACATTATTCATTCTAGGAGTAGTTTAGATTCGATTATATCCTCGCATCCTTACCTTTTGCTATTTCTTTATCATTTGGTTAAATTTAGGATTAAAGATCATCGTATTGCAAAATCTGATAAACTGAAAGATACAGTTTGCTTGTAGTAAGGTCTGATTGTGATTACCAGCATTTCACATTTTATCTGAGTTGTTTTATGCATTGTTATGACCTAACACCCGAGAGACCTTGGGGTGATTTTTAGTAATTTATTGTTGAAGATTACCTTTCAAGAGAGATAGGATATTATATTCTGTCTGAGTTGTTGCTGTGCAGAAAACACCATCAACAAGTCTCTTTCTGGTTTATGAATCCTTTCCCAAAAAGCATCCAGATTTATATTCCCTAACCTTGTATCACCTATTTCAAGTAGAAAACTATCTAGACCAGCTAAATGATCATGCCCCAAATATTTATATTTCATTTTTCCCATATATTCATCTCAAAAATAATTCAACAGTGTTATGTTGCGAAAAACAAGCTCTAGTTACCAGAGAAAAAATCAAGAACACCACTTACTTGGTAAAATGCCACCCATTCTTGCTCAAGCTATTTCTTTGAGTTTCAATTGTATGTTTGTTCTTCTCGGTTTCTCAAATTACCCTTTCCAAAAATAATGATTGTGTTCTAAATGATACCTTAATTATGCATGATCAAGCATTTATTTCATCTAATTCAGTACTGGAAACATTTAATGTCTAACACATATGCCACTTGGTGCCAATATTGGATAACCTTGATACACTCAACAAAGTCAAATATTTGAATGGCTTTTGAGAACATAGTCAAAAACTGATGAAGTTAGAAAACTTCAGTCACACCCGACAAGTTTTTCCTTTATTCGCATACCTTTTCTCAATAAGCTTCACTTTGGATGATGTCTTCAACACTTCATCGGAATAGAGCATGGTTAGAAAAGGAATGTTGGTCCTGACAAACTTTTTCAAAACTATGAAAACCTGCCTCATTTTGAAGATAACCTTTTGAAAAGAACTCCTTCGCAAGACAAATGAGTTATAGAACTTGGGTGGTAGCCGAAAATGTATTCACAATTGTTTAAAAGGTCAGTGCCAAAAAGAAAGTTCAAAAAGGAAACCAATTCGATGAAGAGACAAGTTATGAATATGGGGTCATGGACTGAAAATTTTAAGAAAACCAACCAAAGGCCGACACATAAGATAGAAAAATTTTGAAGAAAAAAGGATACTCAAAAATTCAAATACTTAGAACTAGACTTAAAACTTGGGAAACATAAGAAAATTGAGAGAGAAAATCAAGAAGTTTAGAGAAAGGCATAAAGAAGTCAGTAAACAATTGAAGCAAGCAAATATAACTATCGTCGGTTTGAAAGTGAAAATTGAAGAAAAGAAAAGAATTGAGGAATGTCTGAATGCAATGGTGAAAACAAAATTTGAGGAATGCACAAGGCTTGAACAAGAAGTGGTAAATCTGAGATTAGATCCGAAGAAAGTAAGGAGTCATGAAGACAATTTCAAGATGAATTCTAAAAATATTGATGAACTGATTGCAAATCAGAAAGGCTCTAAAGATAAAGAAGGTTTAGGATTTGAAAAGGGTGAAAGTTCAAATCAGACATCAAATGCTAAAGATAAGAACAATGGTAAGAAGATCCAGAATCAAAGGAATGAAGCTAGAAGGCCACCGGTTAGACAACCAAATGCACAAAGGTAATCTTTTAATGGTTTATGTTATTCTTGCAATAAATTTGGACATAAGGCAATGGAATGTAGAAGCATAATTAATCAAAATGTTCCACCTTTTTATGGTCAATGTTTTACATGCAAGAAATTTGGTCATAGAGATAGTGAATGCAAAAGTCAAATGATGAATGGCTATAACAATGGTATAATGGCTCAATCCTTCAAAGGATACTGTAGACACTAAAAATTGTCCTTCGCCTATGAACCCACCTTTTCATATCAATTCCTCCTTAAATTAATTAATTAATTTTTTCCTTTATTCTTCCCTTGATTAATTAAATAAATTTTGTTTATTTAATTACGTCACTAATTATCCCCTTCCTTTCTATAATTAAATAATGCTTATTTATTTAATTATTGTTATTTTTCTACTATAATTAAATAATTATTTTAATTATTTAATTATTCATTATCCTCTTCTTCTATAATTAAATAAATATGAATTTTATTTATTTAATTATTTACTAATTTGTCATTTTCATCCACTTTTGAATTAAATTATTATTTAATTTAAAAGTCAACATGTCACATGTCTTTTATAATTAAATAATGCTTTTATTATTTAATTATTCACCTTCCCTCCCAAATTAAATAATTTTATAATTATTTAATTTTCTCCAACAACCTCTTTTTCTATGCCAACCTCATTATGCATGCCATTCTTATCTTCTCTTGTCTCATTCATTTTCCACCCTTGATTGAATTATCTTATAATTCAATCTTGTTCATTAATCCTTATCATTGCCCTAATTTTTCCCTAACCCTATTTCATACTACAAATTTCAACCTTGGCTGTTGATTAAGACATCTTATTGACATCCAATCTCAACCATCAATCCAAATCAGGCCTTTCCTATAAATCAACCCTCTCATAAGCCATTTGGGGGCTTGATTCTTCAAGTATCCTTATGCTGCCAAAATCATTCTTGAATCATTCATCCATTTCTATCTATCATCATTACTCTATCATCTCCATCTCAATGTTATGGTGTTGAATTTGGAAACCAACATATCAAATCAATCGATCAATTCATTGATCATTGCATCTATTTGAGGTATTGAAGATTTGGATCAGGTAATGCATGTTATTGTTTTACCATTTTTATTTATCCAATTTTTTCATATGCATTTTCATGAACCTGGCGTGAACCCCCTAACTGATTTTTGGTTCAATATTTTGACAAATTTTGATGCATTTTGGAGTTGGATCCTTTTTGTTGCAGGTTTTGTTAGCTTTTTGTTGCAAGTTTTGCATCATTTTGGGACAAATCCCTAGTTTTCAAAGATTCAACCATATCTCTCAAACAAATGTAGATATTTTCACAAAACAATTCCTATAGGTTGGGGACAATATCAAGAGTTTTTAGTCCACAAATCAGATTTTTTGGAGCTATTTTAAAAAAAAAAATTGTTATTTTTCATGAAAAAAAAAATTGAGAGAAAATTAGTGAATTTTTTCAGATATTTTTATATTTCTAGAAATCTTTCTAAATTCTAGTAGGGGTATGTTATTTATGTTTTTAATTTGGATGAAAAATAAATAGACAAAAAATAGATCTTTGAAAATTAGGGTTTTACAAAGATTTGCTTATATCTCACAAACGGTTGCAGATCATTTCACAAAATATTTTTGGTAGATTTGGGATGATGTCAGGTGTCTTCAATCCAAAAATTAGAATTTTTAAACTTGTTTTGAATTTTTTAATAATTTTTTAATGATTTTTCATAAAAAATTAATGTTGGGTGCAAAACAACAAATGTTTTGGATTTATTTACATTTGTGAAAAGCTTTGAAAATTTTAGTAAGGTTCTATTCTATGTGTTTTTTTCGTATGCCAAAAATATTTCCAAATATCATATTTGTCTTGACTAGCTAACCCTCTAATATTAGTGATCAATTATCTTGTTAGGGTTTTGGCTTTGTTGTTGGTTTTGTGAATGCACAAAAAAATAAAACACTTCAAAGGAAAAATTGGATCAAGTGGACAAAAAATTGGAGCTAAAGAAATTCTAGGTGCACACATTCCATCTTTCATCTCTAATTATTGCTTGTCAACACACTTCAATTTGGGGCTTAAAACGAACATCTTGTTTGTTGTCACATCATTGAAATTGGGCTTAAAAAGAACCATTTTCTTCCATCACAAATTTTGGATTTGGGTTAAAAAGAAAAAGTTCTTCCATTATTTTCTTACACACATTTCAGTTTTCTAAAGGGAAATTAACAACTGCGAGTGTGAATTGAGTGTGTGTGTCCTCCAAAACACCTCACTTGGTTTTTTCATACCCTTCTTAGGAGGCCTTCTTGGAGCACACACCCCTCCAAGGGATGAACTCAATCAAGGTGTGAATCCAAAGACACACCTCTTTGGGAGTTGAAATCTTGTCACTCTTGGCTAAGCTCCAAAGAAATTTATACTTTTGGGAAGTGAAGGTGAAGGGTGGGTTACCCTTTCTCTTAGCTATGTGGCAGGATTTTGCTTTCAAATCATCCCTAGTCAACCTTGTGCATCCTAGCTTGAGGCCTAATTGGCCATACCCACTTGACTAGCATTAGAATTTTTGTTGTGTATTCAAGTGTTTGCTTAATCATAACATTTAATCTTGAAAGACAAATTTATCATTGTGTTTGGTGTGTGTGTTCATGCATTTACATGTGAGATATTGTGTTTGATATTTCCCAAGTCAAACTTCCAATAAATATTTGCCACATCATCCAGATCATACAATCTTGTAATTCCACATCATATCCTAATCATCATCATCTCTTTAATCCAATCAACATAATTTTACACCATGCCAACATTAGAAGACCTAGTACCCCAATTCCAAAACCTCCTCCAATCACTTTATCAAGCACCACAACCCTTAGACCAAAACATTATACACGGTCTCCAAGGCCTCATCCAATGATTTCAACTTCAAACAAACCAATCACCTCAAATGAAAAAACTCATAGCACAAGCCCAATACCTCATGGCCAATTGTCAAATCCAACAAGTACAAAATCTAATCCAATCACCACATCAACAAATTTCACCTCAATCCTGTGTGTCACCTATATCATCATATCAACCTCATCCATTAACATATCATGTTTCCCCTTCATCACCTTATCCCACCTCTTCTAATTTCAACCCTTATCCATACCAATCCACCTCTCAACAACCATTATCCTATGCAACCCCTACATCATTATCACAACAAAAAATCATACCACAACAAGTCCAAACACCATTATAACCTCAACACATTCAACCACAATCCTATGTGTCACCTTCATCATCATGCCAACCAAACCCACCTACCTATCATGTCAATGCCACATCAACATATCCACCTATATCACAACAATAACATAGGATCTCAAGTCCACCTTGGCAACAAAATCAAGAGCCTTTCAATTCTCATGTTCCATTTGATAAGGGGAACACCAATCTAGTTCATTCACCCTATAACTTTATCATACCACCATCCAATCAAATTCCTATCCCTAACCCACCATGTCCTAGTCCTAATCCTAATCCCATAACACCATCCACTATATTATCCATCTACCCATACACTTGCAAAGGATGTGATCTAATGACTACTAGCATGGAATAGACCATCCCCATGTCAAGCACCCATTAATGAGCTTACCAAAGAACCTTTGAATTATATTCCTATTCCTCTAACTCCATGTGGTCCACAACCTATTGATCTTATATGTCTAATTAAAATTCCATCATACCCTCATGTTGTTGATCCCAAAGAGCATACCAAGCCTCTTCTAGAGCCTCCCACTTTCATTTCCACTCAAATCCAAGAGTTATGTCAAGAGCATTATCCTAAGCATGAGGAAACATTAACCTCTCATTCTAATCAAGATCTAGGCCCATCTAATGATCCCACTCATAACATTCTTGGTCCTATTTATGATCAAACTCCCCTCTATGATATTACCTATGATCAAGAAGTCCATGATGATCCTCTTAGCCAAATTTATTCTTTCCATGGTCAAGAGCCTATCACTTCACCTATCCATGAGCAAGAAACCTCCATTGCTCCTATCCACCCCCTATCTAGCCCTATCAATGATCCATCAAAATCCACTTCCCTTGATGAGACATATGCCTCCCAAGCACGCATAGAAGATCAAACAAATACCTTGGATCTAAGTGAGCACAATTCTAATCAAGATCCTAATGATCCTCCATCATTCACTATCGACCCCATTGCAAGTCCTCCATCATATCATATTGGTTTTTCCACCCTCATTCATGAATGTTACTCCTTAGAAAACAACAACCATTATCTTCCCTTGCTTCATTTTCTCCATCCAATAAGGAACTTGTGTCTAGTGTTCCACCTACACCTAGTCCCATTGTCCATTGCATACTTCAAAACGTGAACCACCAAGGTAAAGGTCTAGACCTTCATGAACAAGGTATTTTGGAGCCCATCCATGTCAAAGTCCCTCCATGCTCTTATGGCCTTGGATGTACACCCCAAGGACACCAATCTCAAGATGTTGGTACTTCCTCCATGCCTCCTAAGTCCACTTTCCATCATAAATCCTCTCATACGTCTAAAACATATGTTGCCATCCTTCCTCCATCATACTAAAAATGTCAAAATCATGTGACAATACACCTTCAACCATCCACTTTTCCACCATTACTTCCAACTCCTAATATCCCTCCATCCACTTTACCACCATTACTCCCAACACCTAATATCCCTACCATTCAATCCTCTTATCCATTTATCCATAAATACCCTAACATTCCTAATCATGACCAACAAATGCACACATTGTCTAAACAAGAAGCTTCCACTCATTCCACCTATCCCATGGAATTCAAAAATAAAATTTTCAACGCCCCTACCTATAAAGTAAAAATTCCTAAGGGTCCTCATGCCTTAGGACATAAATACAAAAATTAAAAGCAAAATACATCCCAAAAGTTATATAAGCCCATACCTACAAAAGTAAAGGCCAAAACTAAATTGGTTTGGGTCCCTAAGAAAAAGGAAAGCAAGTACAATGAGGCATCCTCATCACAAAAATCCCAACCATCCACTTCCACCTTCCATTCCCACTCTATTCAAGAATCTCATATTCCCTCCCACAAGCAAAATAAAATTCATAAAAATACTAAGTCTATGTGGGTACCTAAAGCACTTCATCACCCATCTCCTAAGCAAACATCTACATTGCTTCCTACACCCTGTCAGCATCAAAAGCTTCAATGTTTATCACAGTGTGTGCAACCATTGGTCATGGTTCCCTTTCATTTCACAACAATTCTATATACCTCCATCTCCTCACCCTTCACTCATTATCCTACATATCTCCCCCACCACCTTCCTATGGTCCATTTTTTTGGCTAAGCCTCCCCATTCATCTTTTTCATAAGTCCCATATAATCCCTATCATCTTCCCTCCATAATCCACATCATAATCCATCATCTACCTACTCCATATCCCTTTCATGTCATCCCTTACCAACATCTATGAGTATAATGACATTTGACATGGTCCATGCAATGACATCCATCTCTAGTGGGACTATCACCTTTCATGGAGCTAGACACTTGAGTCCCTCTAATCCATATCTCCCTATCTTATCCAAATCTTCCAAAAAGAAAAAAAAAAGTAAAGAGAAATCCCTTTGTCCAATGGTGAAAATCTGGTAAACAGACACCCTAGATAAGTACCATGATGAAAACTTGGCAAACAGGTTTCATGTGTAGGTTGATCTTCTATGTCACTTACACTTGGGGGCACAATGTCTCATCTATCCAACCTATCATTTTCATGTCATGTCATTCTAACTTACCATCCTACCATCTTTAGCCATCATACCTACCTATCATATTGGAGTTCATTCATCCTCCCTTCCTCCTTTTTGATCTTAATGAAGATATAGGGGAAAAATGTTGAAACGTGCTTTGGATATCTTTTGATAGACCTAATCCTTCCAAACAAGCCTATCATTATCCTATTGTCATAAGCTTTGTCATGAAAAATCCTAAGTCTTGTACCTAGAATGGGGCATGTTATTCCTATGGGACATAGCCTTTGGAGATCACATCCTTTCTCTCCTCATGATGCATACATACATTCCATTCACTATGACCTATCCCTTTTTATCCATTCATCCATCTATCATGAGCCTTTTATCCCTTATCCTATCACCTACCCTTTCATCCATCAATCCCATCTATCTCCTTGCACCTAGACTTGGTTTTTCCCTTGTCATTGGTATCTAGCACAAAGGCTACCCAAATTTTCATCCATTGACACCTCAAAACATTTCAAAAATCCAAAAAAATCAAAACATTTCAAAAATCCAAAAAATCAAAATATCTCCCAAAATACAAAAAAAATAGAAAAAGGTCCTAAAAAAAGACAAAAAAATCAAATAGCAAACAAAAATCCAAGCAATAAAATAAAAACACATCACTTCTTCTAATCAATCCAATCATTATCATCAAATCAATCATTTCTTCATCAATTCAATCAATCAAAAATCATTCCAAGCAAATTAATTCCTCAATTCAATCAATCCTCTAATCAAATTGCTCCAACCTAAATCATTCCAAACAAATCAATTCTTATATTCAATTCATCACATCCTTTCATCCAATCAAATCATCAAATAAATCATCATATCATTCCAAACCACTTCTTCAAATCAAATCAATCCAAGCAATAATCCAAATGTAACTCAATCCTTAATCCATACTAATCAAGTTGATCAATCTTGCCAAATTATCCAATCACATCCTTTGGTCTTGATCCTAATCTTGTTGTAAACCCAATCAATCAATCAATTATCATCATCCTTGTGTTGATCTAGGGATATGTCATTCCCTGCAATGAAAACACTATCCTCATCAATCAAAATCAATCAATTACTCATCGGTCTGCAGCTTGACAGGGGAAATACCTTGTTTGTTTCTGTATCATTTGTGCATGCTTGCTTGCTTACTTGTGTGTGTTATCATTTTTATCTTGCATTTTCATCAAATCCAAATTATTCGAGCTAATATTCATATCTTGTATCTAGACAAGGTTGTATTACACTACGGCATCATGTCTAGTGTTACATCAAACATCATGGTTATTCACTTTATTGAAGCATAATGTATCATTCATCTCCTTCATCCACTTCCTATCTTGCATCATTCATCTTTTCCCTCCTTATCATTTCATTTTGAGAGCATACCCGTGTTTTTCTAACCCGCCTATCCTCTTGAGGGGGCATCATCATCCTATTCTTATATCATCATCATCCCACTCTTATTTCGTCATCATCCTATCTTTCTATCATCATCCATTTTCCTATATCCATACCTTAGCTTCTTTGAAATGATGTTACTCGACACAAAGCTCATCATCTCGAACATCATCTCAAAGAGTGGCAAAATGTAGACACTGAAAATTGTCCTTCGCCTATGAACCCACCTTTTCATATCAATTCCTCCTTCTACTTGCATAATTAAATAATTTTAATTATTTAATTATCTTTTAAGGTCATATTCCTCTGTTAATTAAACAATTCTTAATTATTTAATCAATTCATTTTTTCCTTTATTCTTCCCTTGATTAATTAAATAAATTTTGTTTATTTAATTACATCACTAATTAGCCCCTTCCTTTCTATAATTAAATAAATGCTTATTTATTTAATGATTGCCATTTTTCCACTATAATTAAATAATTATTTTAATTATTTAATTATTCATTATCCATTTTTTCTATAATTAAATAAATTTTATTTATTTAATTATTTACTAATTTGTCATTTTTATCCACTTTTGAATTAAATTATTATTTAATTTAAAAGTCAACATGTCACATGTCTTTTATAATTAAATAATGCGTTTATTATTTAATTATTCACCTTCCCTCCCAAATTAAATAATTTTATAATTATTTAATTTTCTCCAACAACCTCTTCTTCTGTGCCAACCTCATTATCCATGCCATTCTTATATTTGCTTGTCTCATTCATTTTCCACCCTTGATTGAATTATTTTATAATTCAATCTTGGTCATTAATCCTTATCATTGCCCTAAGTTTTCTGTAACACTATTTCATACTACAACTTTCAATCTTGGCCATTGATTAAGAAATCTTATTAACATCCAATCTCAACCATCAATCCAAATTAGACCTTGCCTATAAATCAACCCTCATAAGCCATTTGGGGGGTTGATTCTTCAAGTATCCTTATACTGCCAAAATCATTCTTGAATCATTCATCCATTTCCATCTATCATCATTCATCTATCATCTCCATCTCAATGTTATGTTGTTGAATTGGGCAACCAACATATCAAATCAATTAACCAATTCATCCAACATTGCACCTATTTGAGGTATTGAAGATTTGGATCAGGTAATGCATGTTATTGTTTTACCATTTTTATTTATCCAAAATTTTCATATACATTTTCGTGAACCTGACGTGAACCCCCTAACTAATTTTTGGCTCAATATTTTGACAAATTTTGAGGAATTTTGGAGTTAGATCCTTTTTTTTGCAAGTTTTGTTAGCTTTTTGTTGCAGGTTTTGCATCATTTTGGGACAAAGCCCTAGTTTTCAAAGATTCGACCATATCTCTCAAATGGCTGCAGATATTTTCACAAAAAAAATTCTACAGGTTGGGGACAATATCAAGAGCTTCCAGTCCGAAAATCATATTTTTTGGAGTTGTTTTTAATTTTTTATAATTTTGTTATTTTTCATGAAAAATCAATTTTGAGAGCAAACTAGTGAATTTTTTGGATATTTTTATATTTTTGGAAATCTCTCTGAATTCTAGTAGGGGTTTGTTCTTTATGTTTTTAATTTGGATGAACAATAATTAGAAAAAAAATAGATCTTTGAAAATTAACAAAATCTTTAAAAGGCTGGAAGAGTATAAGGTCCGTCTCAACCCTAAGAAGTGTGTCTTTGGTGTGACTTCGAGTAAATTCCTAGGATACGTAGTTTCTCGGAGAGGCATCAATGTTGACCCAGCTAAAGTAAAATCAATCTTGGACATGCCTCCACTGAAAGGAATCAGTGAGCTCAGAACATTACAAGGAAGATTATAGTTCATCCAACGTTTCATTGCATAGTTAGCTGAAAATTTTCAACCTTTCCAATATCTGCTATGCAAGGGAATCCCCTTTGTGTGGATAGATAAGTGTCAAGCGACTTTTCAACAGATCAAAGACTATCTTCGAACACCACCAGTCCTAATGTCGCCCATTGATGGAAAACCTCTGATCTTGTACATTTTGGAAACCACTTCCACACTAGGGGAATTACTCGCACGAAACAACCATGATGAGAAAGAAAGAGCCATATATTACATCAATCGCACCTTGGTTGGGTATGAACTCAACTACACTCCTAGTGAATGTGCTTGCTTCAGTTGTCTTTGCCGCTCAGAAATTGATACATTACATGTTGAACCATAAAACACAATTAGTGGCTAAGATAGATCCATTGAAGTATCTCCTCAATCGGGTAGTGTTAACAAGACGGTTGGAAAAATGGATCATGATACTTAGTGAATATGACATACATTACATGAATTGTAAAGCAATAAAAGGGCAGGCCATAGCAGATCAACTCGCTAATTCACCCATACAAGGTCATCAACCTTTGGTAGCTGACTTCCCAGACGAATCCATCTTTCATGTAGGCCCTAAATTACCTTGGAAACTCTATTTTGATGGGTCCCATATAGGTCATGGCTGAGGAGCGGGCATATTATTCATCACACCACAAGGAGATTCTATTCTTGTCATTCTAAATTTCCTTCCCATGCACTAATAATGTTGTTGAATATGAAGCACTCATAATAGGGCTTTGAATGGCCATCAAGTGGAAAATTAAAACATCCTAGTCTTTGGAGATTCTCAACTAGTTATCAACCAATTCAACAATGAGTACGACATCAAGGATGAGAATTTGATGCCTTATAAACACATGGTGGATAGTTTCTTGTCATATTTCCATATGATTTCTTTTGAGTGGGTTCCCATAGCACAAAACAAAGCAGTAGATGATATGGCCACAATTGGATCTCTCTTAGATATTCCTAGTAATCTGCTACAATTTGAGTTCTTAGTGGAACACCTGTTGGTTCCTGCTTATGATATTCTTGAGTTTGAAATGGTTTGTGAGTTTTTTGGTCCTAATTACCCTTGGTACCAAGACATATATGATTACCTCCATGCCAAAACTCTCACATGAAACCTTTCTAGTAACCAATGCAAGTCCTTTATTTGCAAAGCCACTCGTTATGCCATAATCAGTGACACCCTATATAGATGCAGCTTTGACAATACCATTCTTCAATGTTTCAACACAGATGAAGCAAAAACAACCTTACGTGAGGTGCATGAGGGTATATGTGGATCTCATTTGAGTGGTCCAACCTTAGCCAAGAAAGTTATGAGACTTGGGTACTACTAGCCAACCATGGAAAAATATTCCCTTCAATTCGTAAGAACATGTCGTCAATGTCAGGTGCACAATAAACTCATTCATGCACCCACACAAGAACTTCGACCAATCACTTCTCCTTGGCCCTTCGTACAATGGGGACTTGAACTTATGGGTAAAATCCATCCAACTTCATCCAATGTCCACAAGTTCATTATCACTGCCACCGAATATTTCACCAAATGGATAGAAGTCATTCCCCTCACCTACATAACCAGTAAGAAAATTTCTAAATTCATCCTTAACTACATCATCGGTTGGTATGGTGTTCCCCAATCCATCATCACAAATAATGGTCTTCCTTTCAAAAATTAGGATGTTCGTGAGCTTTGTGAACACTTCCATATTCAACATCATTTCTCCACGCCCTATTATCCACAAGGTAACAGTCAAGTTGAGCCATCTAAATATACAATCATCAAGATTCTTAAGAAGATTATTAATGGAATTGGTCGTGACTAGCATCTCTAACTTAATCCTGCTTTATGGGCTTACTAGCATCTACATGCCTACTGCTACCACCCCATTCACTTTTTTCTTTGGATCTAAAGCTATCCTCCCCATCGAGGTCAAAATCCCCTCCTTAAGGGTCTCCATGATGGGATTGATTGATGAGGAAGAATATTGACAGTCTTGATTGCATGAGTTGGAATTATTAGAAGAACATAGACAAAAGGCCTTGACTCACTTACAGGCACATCAGAATCACCTTTTTCGAAGTTACAACAAAAGAGTTATGGTCTAAAAGTTTGACATTGGTGACTTGGTCTTGATGCAAAATCCAAAGAATCAAGCTGGTCGTGAGAAGCCCAACAAGTTTGAGCCTAATTGGTTGGGTCCTTACATCATCATTGTCACATTTAGTTTTGGCGCTTACTGGTTAGCTACTCCAAATAGGGAACAATTGACAAAACCTATCAATAGTTTGCATCTATGCAATTTCTACACATAGCATCAGAGAGCTTGGCTAAAAACCACAAAAATACAAAAAATATTGAAAAATACAAAAAAATTGTCACCTTAATAAAAACTTGGAAAATAGGCATCTTGGTGACACAAAAAAAAATTAGAAAATATCAAAAAAAGTAAAGAAAAATAATCTGTCCAATAGTGAAAACCACTTCGATGGCACTTTGGATAAGTACCATGGTGAAAACCTAGAAAATAGGTGCCATGCGTAGGCAGTCTTTGCTTCGCCATCTACTATCACTCCATCTACCTTTGTCCATAATAAATGCCTGATCTTCTGACACCCTCACGACATTCATCATAAAGTCTTGCTATTTCTTTCCATGGCTGACAATGGTTGACATCATGTCTCTCATATCCTCCACCTTTCATCCCGAGCACATCCTTTTCCATCTCATTCAACTTAGCTAGTCCTAGACTTGACTTGGGGCAACACCCTTATCACTTGACTATAGTGGGTATCACACATGGTCCCGTAAATCATAAAATTTCCCAAAAAAAATCCATAAAAATCATAAAATGTCCTAAAAAAACCCATAAAAATTGTAAAATGTCCTAAAAAAAAATCATAAAATGTCCTAAAATCCAAAAAAAAAACTTTGAAAAACACAAAAAATTGAAATAACTTGCAAAAATCACAAAAACAAAGTAATAATCAGTCAAAGTCAAGTCATAGTTAGTGATGTACCCTCGAGACCACTTAAGTCAATTTTTTAGGTCTTTAATGTTAGTTGTTCATTTGAGTCCAATAGATGAGTCATTTTATCTTCACTAAGTCAGTCATATCAGTCAATAAAATTTCTCGTCTTTAATAATGGTGTCAGTCGAACTACATGGTCTTTGAGTGTATGACGTAGGCAAGGCCATCATTAATGAGGCCCCAAGGCCCCCTAGGTACCGTCCCTTAGGGTTCATCGGGTCAAGTCAAAACATGTCGGTTCATATTCAATATGCCAGTCCTATCTTTGATGAACTACATGGCCTCTGAGTGTATGATGTAGACAAGGCCATCATTGATGAACCCCTGAGGCCCCCTAGGTCCCGTCCCTTAGGGTTCATCGAGTCAAGTCAAAACATATCGGTTCACCTTCAATATGTCAGTCTTGTCTATGTCAAACTACGTGGTCTCTGAGTGTATGACTGTAAGGAAAGACTATGAATGTGGAACAGGCTTTCCTAATGTCAAAACTTAGAGAAGAATGTAGATATGACTTTAAATTTTACAATTACAATTCATTAAGATGCACATGAAATAAATAACAGAATAGAGAAATAAACTCAAACCAATTGACACCAGATTTATGTGGGAAAAACCTTAGGGGAGAAAAACCCACTACACCAAAGAAAATCACTTGTATTACAATAATCAAATTACATACAAATTATATACTCTCCTTTCAGATGACAATATTATAGCAACAACATTTCCCTGATCAACCTCATACAGAACAACACTATTACAATGCTTTGAAAATATCATATAATGAAATTCACTAATAGATCATTTGATCATCCAACCTTCGAATTCTTGAACCTTTTCACAGTTACAATACGTTGCAATGTATAGCAACAACCATGATCGATTCATTCTCTATACAATCGATTTAGTTCAACTTCCTCTGTTCAACAACCATTGAACTTCCCAGGAATTCAAATGGCTTCCTTCCAAGTTAGCAACATCCTCCAGTTAACAGCTTACATCTCAGCAATTCATCAAGTTTGTACTTTTCACCTTACACCACACTACCATTGCGCAGTCAATAGGCTCCCACAGGGTGGCGGTAACCGTGCTACCTCCAGATAGGTTGAGGGCTCTCAAGGTATGGTAGTAACCACTCTACTATCAGACAGTTGACAGGCTTCCGCAATATGTTGGTATACACAGCACTACCACTACATGACCAATGAACTCCTACAGTATGGTAGTAACCACTACACTACCGCTCAATAGATGAGAGGCTCTCACGGTATGGTGGTAACCACTCTACCACTACACATCCAGTGAGCTCCTATGGTATGGCGGTAACCACGCTACCACACCCCAGTGTAAAGACACCCATGGTATGGTGGTATCCATAGTACTATTGCTCAACGGCTGAGAGGCTCCCGCGGTATGACAGTAACCGCACTACCGCTCCCCTCTCTCAATCACCTGGCAGTATAGAGGTAAAAGCATAAACATAACACTTAAGAAACTTTGTTGCTTGGTGATAGTGTTAGGGTTTCTACCAGTGAGTTTGAGACACATTCTCAACAATCTCCCACTTGATGAAGAACTCACAAAACCCTTTTCAATACCCGAAGTCATTGAATATTCTAGACCCGCAGGCCCATCAAATTTGCACACCATCTGAACTTGTCCATGCTCACTGGTTTTGTCAATGCATCAGAAAAATTCTTCAGAGTATCCACCTTTTCTAAATAGATCTTTCCATCCTCCACCATATCTCATACAAAATGGTACTACACATCAATATGTTTTGTCCTGGCATGGAAAGTAGGATTTTTCACCAGAAAAAATGGCACTCTGACTATCACAACAAATAATAATCTACCCTACGTCAAAACCAATATTAGAACAAAATATTCTAAGCCAAATGGCTTCCTTATAGGGGTGAGTTGCTTCCATGTACTCAGTCTCTATAGTAGATAAAGCGACTACAGCATACCGCTTGCTCATCCAACTAACTACACCACCATTCATCATGAAACAATATCCATTGGTGGATCTTCTACTGTCAATGTCCCATGCCCAATTAAAATCCACATACCCACAAATACTGAGATTTTTTTGTGATTCAACTGAATTACCATGGTAACACAAAGCATATTCTAAAGTGCCCTTCAAATATCTAAACACTCTTTTCACAACATCCCAATGTGTCCTAGGATTTTCCATAAATCGACTAAGTACTCCCACTGCTTGGGAAATGTCTAGCATTGTATAGACCATTGCATACATTAAACTGCCAATTGCACTAGCATAAGGCACTCTGGTCATGTCCTCTATCTTAGTAGGAGATTTTGGACAATCTTCAACAAATAGCCTTGTTCCCTACAACACTGGAACAACTAGTTGCTTGCAATAAGTCATACAAAATCTCTCTAGAACAATGTTAATATACTTACTCTGACTGAGCCAATGTTTTCTACTCTTTTTATCCCTGGTTATTTCCATTCCCAGAATATACCTTACTGCACCAAGATCTTTCATTTCTAACTTTGCAGATAACTAATATTTTAGATCAGAAATCATAAACTTACTATTCCCTATGAACAACATATCATCAACATAGAGTTCAATAACAAGAACTCAATCATTTTCAGTCTTGAAGTACACACAATGATCTTATTTTGATCTTACAAAACCCAATGACAAAACAAACATGTCAAATTTTTGGTACCACATTCTAGGCGACTGTTTTAAACCATACATAGATTTCTTTAACTTGCAAACCAAATTTTCTTTACCTTTTACTACAAAGTGCTCAGGCTGGAACATATAAATTTCTTCAGAAAGATCATCATGAAGAAATTTTGTCTTCACATCCATCTGTTCAATCTCCAAGTCATAAGCTGCTGCAAGTGACAAAAGAAATTTGATAGATGCTAGCTTTGCTACCTGAGAAAATATTTCCCCATAATCAATTCCCTCTACCTGAGAATAACCCTTTGCAACCAACCTCACTTTGTACTTTTCAATACTACCATCGAGACCAATTTTATTTTTAAAAACCCATTTACAACCTACAGGCTTTCTACCTTCAGGCAATGGAACCAGATCTCAAGTGTCATTCTTCTTTAATGATGTTATTTCTTTATTCATGGCTTCCAACCAGGAATCTGAATCAGTCATTTCAACTACCTCTTTTAAATCCTAGTCTCATCAGTATTAGTAATCAAAGCATAGGTACAACTTGAATCCAACATAGATAAGCCATACCTATTAGGTTGCTTCTTTTCACGTGTAGACCTCCTCACAAGTTGAGGCTGAGGTTGTGATTATTCTTCAAAACTCTCAGAGCTACTCAAACTCTCCTCAATTCTAGGTACATTATCAATGTGTTGTTCCTCTTTTTCAGGGATTATAGGTATTTCAACATCATTTTCCTCTTTATTTTCTTTCAACTCTGACTATAGTTCCACTGAAGAAGGTTTCATCTCTCGAAAGATTACGCTCTTGCTATATACAACCTTTTTAGTCACAGGATTCCAAAGCTTGTATCCTTTCACACCAATTCCATAGCCAATGAAGATACACTTAATAGCTTTATTCTCCAATTTAGATCTCTTCACATCTGGCACATAAATGTATGCTTCACATCCAAAGACACGAACATGTCTTAGAGAGGGCTTCTTACCAGACCAAGCTTCCATAGGCATTTTATCAACAAGTGTTGAAGAAGGAGATTGATTTACCAAGTAACATGTTGTAGCCACAGCCTCAACCCAAAACTTCTGCTCCAAACCAACATTGCTCAACATAATTCTTTCCTTCTCTATCATTATCTTGTTCAACCTTTCAGCAACTCCATTTTGCTGCGGAGTGTAAGGTGTTGTTTTATGCCTCTTAATTACATGGTATTTGCAATACCTTTCAAATTTTGCAGAACAAAATTCACCACCATTATCTGTCCTCAAGCATTTGATTTTCTTACCATTCTAATTTTTAACCAAGTTCTTGAACTCCTTAAACTGACTAAAAACTTCTGATTTACTTTTTAGAAAATATACAAATGCCCTTCTCAAATAATCATCAATGAATGATACATAATATTTTGAATTTGACAACGAAGGAACATTCACTACACCAAAAACATCAAAGTCAATATAATCCAGAACACCAAAAGATTTATGAGGACTAGAGTAAAAAGAAACACGATGATATTTTCCATATATACAATGTTCACAAAATTCAAATTCTAAATTACAATCATCAAGCCCCTCAACTAGGTTTTTATTTTTCAAGGATTTTAAGCCTTTCTCACCACTATGACCTAGCCTTTGATGTCAAAGCATAGTCTTCTCTACAGGAAGTTTAACTTCCAAAGAATTAGCCCCTACAGGTACTTCAGTCTCCTTTGCATGAACAACCTTCTGTGACTTTATAGAGACACTATTACATTGAACAACAAGTGTATCCAACTTATACAGAGTACCTATATAGGCACCCCTAGCCAGCACCATCGAGCCTCTAGTCATTTTATAGCCATTGCTAGAGAATGAGACTTGCATTCCAACATCATTTAGCTTACTTACAGAAAATAAATTCTGAGCCAGACCTGGTATATGCATTACGCCATCAATTCCCTTAATTATTCCATCAGGAAACTGAATTCTGACTCTTCCACGACCAAAACTTTCCAGAAATGAATCACTTTCCAAGTACACCTTTCCACCATTGTATTTTTCATACTTAGTAAACCAATATCTATGAGATATTATGTGGAAAGATGCTCCAGAATCAATCATTCAGACATCATCTGATGCCTGAGTTTCCAAGGCTGCAATGAAGGAATTTGCATCGCTATGAGAAGAATCATTATCAGAAGAGTTCTTCTTCTGTTTCTCCTCTTTGAAATCCCTTCAGACATGACCAGGTTGCCCACAATTCCAACACTTCACCTTGAACTTCTTACTAGGAGACTTTGATCTCCCTTTCAATTTTGATTTGGACTTCTTGTCCTTCATGCCTTTTTCTTTCGATCTGCCTCGAACAACAAGAGCCTCCTTCACCATCTCATAAGATTTCCTTCTCATTTCTTTAGACAACAAAGAAGCAACCACATCTTCCATCTTGAAAGTGGTTTTCATGCTCCCAATTGCCATCACTAAATGATCCAAAGAATCTGGCAAAGAACACAAAAAAATCATACAATGATCTTCATTATCAATTTTCACACTCACAGATGTTAATTGAGCAATCGACATGTTAAAAGTATTTAGATGATTAGCCACAGAAGCCCCTTCCTCCATTTTCAAAGAGTATAAATTCTTCCTTAAAAACAACTTATTCACCAAGGACTTACCCTAATAAATATCTCCAAGCTTCTTCCACAAAGAAGATGCAGTCTTCTCTTCATGAACATTCAAGAGAACAGAGTCTACCAAATAGAGTCTTATCAACCCTTTTGCTTTTATGTTTGTGAGGTCCCAATATTTTTGCTTAATGCCAAAAGGTTTCATTCTAGACACAACAAGCCAAAGATCTCAATCCACCAATAGGTCTTCCATTTTAAGTTTCCACAACTCAAAATTGCTACCATTGAATTTATCAATTTCAATCTTTCCTGATGTGCTTGCCATCTTAAACTATAATTTAAATTACCAAACTTCTACAAGACTCCCACTGAACAGAATTGATACAAAAAACCCAACCTACCCAAAAGGATAACACAACTGGTTAGGCTCTGATACCACTTGTAAGAAAATACTATGGATGTGGAACAAGCTTTCCTAATGTCAAAACTCAAAGAAGAATGCATATATGACTTTCAATTTTACAATTACAGTTCATTAAGATGCACACGAAATAAATAACAGAATAGAGAAATAAACTCAAACACAATTGACACCAAATTTATGTGGGAAAACCCTTACGGGAGAAAAACCCACCACACCAAAGAAAATCACTTGTATTACAATAATTGAATTACATATAAGTTATAGACTCTCCTTTCAGATGACAATATTACAACAACATTTCCCTGATCAACCTTGTACAAAACAACACTGTTACAATGCTTTCAAAACAACATACAATGAAATTCACTAATAGATCATTCGATCATCCAACCATGAATTCTCAAACCTTTTCACAGTTACAATACGTTGCAATGTATAGCAACAACCATGATTGATTCATTCTCTATACAATCGATTCAGTTCAACTTCCTCTGTTGAACAACCGTCAAACTTCCCAGGAATTCAAACGGCCTCCTTCTAAGTCAGCAGCATCCTCCAATTAATGACTTACATCTCAACAATTCATCAAGTTTGTGCTCTTCACCTTACACCACACTACCGTTGTGCATTCAACAGGCTCTCGTGAGGTGGTGGTAACCGTGCTACCTCCAGATAGGTTGAGGGCTCTCGAGGTATGGCGGTAACCGCTCTACCACTGGACAGTCGACAGGCTTCTACGGTATGGTAGTATACATCTCACTATCGCTACATGACTAGTGAACTCCTGCAGTATGGAGGTAACCACCACATTATCGCTCGATAGATGAGAGGCTCTCGCGGTATGGCAGTAACTGCTCTATCACTACACATCTAGCAAGCTCCTGTGATATGGCAGTAATTACGCTATTGCACCCTAGTGTAAAGACAATCGTGGTATGGCAGTATCCACTGCACTACCGCTCAATGGTTGAGAGGCTCCTACAGTATGATGGTAACCACGCTACCGCTCCTCTCTCTCAATCACTTGGTGATATAGAGGTAAAAGCATAAACAAAACACTTAAGAAACTTTTTTGCTTGGTGACAATGTCAGGGTTTCTATTAGTGAGTTTGAGACACATATTCTCAACACTGACGTAGGAAAGGCCATCATTAATATGCCCCTGAGGCCTCTTAGGTTCAATCCCTTAGGGTTTGTTGATTCAATTGTCCTTTTCCCTTGAATGTTCTAAATTAGGCAACTCTTAAAAAAACTTTAGCAATAATTTAATTGGCATTTCAACTAAATTGGCATGTCAACACAAGCATGTAGTCAATTCAGTCATCTAGTCAAACTTGATCAAACTATCATAACAAGTCAACCTGTCAACTATTGGTTATTCTTCGAATACGTCATTTTGAAGAACAACTCATGTCATTATTTATGCTTTAGGATATGTCTTTACTGAGAATCAACACTATCATCTGGCATTCTCTTGAAATTTGGGGACAATCCTCTCAACATCGACATCATTCAGGATGTGTCCTTCCTGAATTTGGTATTACCTAACATCTGTCACACATTAGGTTGCTCAACATAAACCTAGGATTCATCAAACTTGGCATCTCAACATCAATACATTTGACATTTGAACATACTTGGAAAGCACTATCTTTAATCTTGTCACATTTCTCATTTGATTTTTCGTCATGCTACTAGTTCCTCAAGGATGTCCTGACATCAGGATTTAGAGGAGCACTAACCTATCATGATGATTTTCTTATCCTCCCAAATTTTCATGCTACTAGTTCCTCGAGGATGTTTTGCATAGGATTTAGAGGAGCAACGACATTCCATGGCTTGTCTTTCTTGTTTGTGGTTGGTTGTGACAAATAGACTGGGGCGATTGAGTTCCTCGTATGAGTCATAATCATCCTTGTCTACAACTGCTTGTTCTATGTGATGGTGTGACCTTGCACACCATTGATTTATGTTATATCATGGTGTTTGTTAGCCATTACAATAATCCACCCAATGATGATTAAAGTAACACCTATTAGTACCTTGGCAGTTTATTGAAGGATTCTTTCTCCGCACTAACATCCATCTCCTTTTGTCTAGCAATCTCTCTTCTTCTGTCCCCTGATGATATCTTGTGACATACAAAAATATAATTGCATACATGATCATATATAGGGATTGCATTAGTACCTTACACATTTATGTAAATCCATTCACATATTTACATTTACATCACTAGCATAAATACATCACTTACATTAACATAACATATAAGCGCATTAAACATTTTTCATACATCATCCATATCATTGATGCATGCAAATTCAGGATCATAACATAAAGCATCCTATATTGCATAATCCATACATACACGATCATACATCAATGCATTCATAATCATAAGCATGGAATCCATTAGTGTCAAAAACATTATGCATATATAGAAAATTATCATCATCATCATAAAGTAAACATCATACATAAAGTAGCATCATCATTGGTACTAAGGTATCTCATCATAAATGACCATTATAAATGCATACATCAAATAAAATACAATGCATCAACATAGGAATCATAACATAGATCACATCACATGAACATAATAAAATCATAATGCATCATAACACAACACATAGCATAGAGTCCACACCAAAACTGCATCATATATATAATAATCTCAAAATAATGTCACAAGATATTCTCAAGGAATCCCAAAAATAGAGCTCACAGGCTCGAGGGTCAATATATAAAGTGTCTCAACATAATAACAATATCATATTTCCTAACCGATACTATCCTCATCCCCTCAGGGTGAGGGATGGGGTGACTAATGCTCTCTCTCGGGGGTTGATGCTATTTGCTCAGACCCGACAAGCTAGCTTTGTGATGACCCAAGTATCGTGGCAGATGGTCGGCTATGAAGTGACCTGTGCTATGATGATAATACATGGTTGTGACTAGATTTGTACCCTAATGAGTGCATGTGGTCGTGTGATGACCTATGTCCCAATGACTATCCAGACGAGGCAGATGGGCTCACACTTCTCTAGCTCCTGCTACTGTGACTCATGTTGTTGCTCCTCAATCCATTGCCAATCTCACTCCAAGATTGAGTGAAACTCAACTCTTGTTGCTCTACTGACATGGATCTCTCATACAATATCCTATAGTGCACTCAGCTAGCACTCACCCTCGATAGATCTCTCACCACCTCTCCCATAGGCCCAACACACAACTCTACAAAATGTGAGCACCATTGTTGTGCCTTCTGCTACCTCACCACTGCCTAATCCCTCTCCACCCTGGTAAACTCCAACTTTTCCTCTGGTTCCCTGATCCAAACGAGGGTGTCATCCAACTAAATCTATATATCTATTAGTCATTGATCAATTGTCGCATCCTGAGGCAATGGTGGTCTCCCAACTGGAACCTCCTCACCCTCCACCATCTGATCACTTATCTACCTCTCTACATCATCCATCTCCTCATCTCCACCTAACTCCTCCTCATCTCCCCCTATATCCTCCTCCCCACCAACATCCAGCATCTCCTCTCCCATGACCCATCCTCCTCCCTGGCCACCTCCACCTCTACCTCCAGACGAGGTCCCTCTGGTTGTTCTCCCTCTGCCCTGACCTCCCTCTCCTCCTCTCCCTCTCCTACCTCTCAAATAGGTGATAGTTTCACTTGTGTGACCCGTTGTCACACTCTCCTTGCCTACCTTTGACCTATCGCCCCTCCCCATCTGTCTCCCCCATCTCCATCATCCCCACCATTACCTCTTCCTTCATCCCTCCCTCTCCCCCTGCCACCATCTCTCCCTCCTTGCCCTGCTCGGCGCACCCATGGTAACACTCCTCACTAATCCACTGGCACCGAATGATCTAGATCTATCAAAGGAAGTTTCCTATGATTCTACCACCATGCATCAAAATCTGAGGTGGTCCTTGCATCTGCTAGTCCCTTGCTCCATCCCCACTACTGTGCTACTAAGCCATCAATTTGTTGCTCAACCATTGTCACTAATATCGGTGGTCCCCACACTGACTCTCAAGATGATCGTGCATACTCCATAGTTCCTACAAGTACATCTTGTTGCTCACCAAATTGTCTAAATACTCACAAGGGAAGGTACATCTCAATGATGATTTGTGATTACACTGTCCACCCAATAAGGTACCAGAACTGTCGGCAAAATGATAGATGTACATCCTCTCTCAACCATTGTTCGTAGTCCCTGTATAGCCTCCACACAAACTCAACTAAGGTATCAATGGCATGGTGCCAGTATCCTATATCCCCCACTCGAGTATGTGTCACTGACCTTGCATATAGGTACACATAGGGCATCCCCTCACCTAATTGCCCCTGTACTAGTGGCTGAAATACTGCAATATGCTCCCATGCCCATATCATAAGGAGTGTGGTCTCACAACTGATACTAGTAGACTCCCTATACACAACATCATGAAGTTGATGATACAACATACCTAGCAAGCACAACCCCCAAGCAAACATTATCCTATCACACATAATCCAGATCAGTACATCCCCCCATCCTTTTGGAAAACCATGACCTAAACAATTTGGTATCAATACCTTGGCTATCAAGGTGCACAACATACACTCCCACAGGCCATAATGCTTAGCTAGGAACTCCCAGCTAATCTCATACTCATGGATTCCTAGCTACGCTACATCCTCATGCTCATAGTACTCTGTGATGGCCTACAATCCCTGTCAAGGATCATATACTACCCGCTCTCCTCTTATCAGAATCCGTAGGATCCTATAGACATCCTCAAGTGTCATTGTGGCCTCTCCTGTCAGCAACTGAAATGAACATGTCTCAGAGTTCCATCTCTCTGCCAGCATTGTCAAGAGACCCATGTTTTCCCGAATAATGGGCATATAGGTCACATGAAACAATCCTAGGCACATCAATCACCTCTGCTCACTTGGCCTCAACTAATCCCTGAACGCATATGTAGTTGGTTGAAACTCTCATGTATATATTGGTAGTAATCATCTTTGCACACACAAATAAAGGTTAGCATATCACTAAATATCATCCCCATCATCTAACTAATCAAAAGTGCACAAGTAAAATGGTCCTAAACTGAGTGAACTCTAGTCACAGTCAGTTGTGTCGTTCTGCCCTTCATTTGCATCACGCAAATCATATGTGTTGTTTCATCCCTCAGATTCGCTACTTTATTGCAATTACATTGTTCCCCCCATCAAGTGTGTCACTTTTTGCGCATATCTGTTGAATTAGCCTACTTTTTCATCACAATATGATGATTTTGTTGCATGACCCAGCACTTGCATTGCGTTTTGGCACTTGCATTGCACCCATTTGTGATTGTGTCATTTTAACTTGAACCTACCCTACCCATTGCACTTGTGTTGTGACACATCAAATGCATGCAACATGAACACATTTGCATGCTTCATGCACACAAATGCATCAAAAAATAGAATGATGCATCTAAAACCCTAACTTTGAGGCCCTAAAAAGCACTTTAAACAATAAAATTACCAAGTGCGTATAGGGTACATACCGCTGCTCCTAAGCCCTCTAGCCATCGGTATGACTGTACTCGGTATCCGTGGTGATTGGCCTCCAGAATTGTCATCTTCGTGTAATGTCCTCTCGTGCTGAGCTCTGAATTTCCTAAGGGAAACAATGAAATTGAATTGCCTTTTTACCATCCTCAAGCCTATTTATAGGGTGAAAATTAGGGTTTCCCCTAGGGTTTATAACTGGATGCACTTTTTGGCATGTTTGAATGCCTTTTTGACTGCTTTAAACTTGTCAAAATTCAAAACCAACTGCACCATTGTTTTTCTGGTTATCAAATTGACTTATCGAGACACTTTCCAAATTTTTCTGGCACTTGGCCAAAATTTGCAAATTTTCTCGAGGGGGCATGATACCTTGTACCTTCGCTGGGGCATATCCTGAACTGAATTTTCTTTGTCACAATGGGATAAATTGCATTATGACAAAGAGGGGAAAAATGTAGAAACATAAAATTGACCTAGGCCTACAAACTTTATTTTTCTCCATATTTCTTCTCAACATAATTAAAATATTTAAATTATGTCCTATAGTCCAAATTCAACTATTAATTAAATAATTCTCAATTATTTAATTAATTCATATCTTTTATTCCTCCTGACTATTTAAATAAATAAATTACATTTATTTTATTTAAATATTTCGCTAATTTCTTATGTCTCTATAATTAAATAAATTCCTAAGTTTATTTAATTATTATTTATCTACTATTTCCTCCTAATTATTTAAATAAATAAACTTTATTTATTTATTTAAATATGTCATTAATTCCTTGTCTTCTTATAATTAAATAAATTCCTATGATTTATTTAATTATTGTCCACCTTGTCCATTTTGTCCATAATTAAATAATTATTATTAATTATTTAATTATCTTATTGGGTTTTCTTCTAATTTAAATAAGGTCATTTTCCCCACTTTCTATTTTCCCACCAAGTAAATAATTTGAAATAATTATTTACTCTCAAATGACCCCACCACTCTTGAATTAAATTAATTTTAATTCAAAAGGTCAACATCACCTCTTGAATCAAATAATTTTAAATTCTTATTTGATTCTCCAATAGCTTCATTTTTTGTGCCCAATATCTTCTTGTCACATGCATTCTTGACCTTTCATTTGATTTTCCTAAAATCAAATCTCAACCCGTCATTTCAAACTTTTCCCTAAAACTAATTGCTAGTTGTCACATGCAATTTCAGCCTTTGATCTTAGGGCTTTGTCAAACTTTCAATCCTAGCCATTTATCCAAAATTGAATTTTCTATAAAAAGGCAATGTAAACCTCATTTGTCATACTTCATGCTTTCACATTCATACTTCTTGGTTTCATGCTTGCAATTTCTGAGTACACTTGCAATTTTGAGTCAAATCCTTCAATATCTACTTGAGTCTTTGTCATAGGTCTTTGTTGCTCCTTAAAATTTGAGGGAAAATATCATTTTACAACAAATGGAGAAGGGAAATGAAGGTTAATCATGGAGGGAATGAAGGATGTTTGGTGAAATTGTTCCTTTCTTTTATGTTATTTTCCTCCTTTGTGCTTCATTGTTTAGCTAGGGTTTGTTTTATGCATTTTATTTCATGCTAACCTAGATTTTTACCTTAGTTATAGATACTGTTATACATGTTATTGATTTAGGCATAAAGCTAATCAATGTAGATCTAGAATGAATGGAAGGAATATTGGTTAGAAGAATGTCACATGTTACAACTACAATAGGCCTGAACACATTTCTAAGTTTTGTAGAAGTAGAAATATGAAGGATAATCCGGTAAAGAAGAATGAACCAGTAAAAAAGATTGATCTGGTAGAAACAAAGAAAGAAGGAACCAGTAAAAAAGATTGATCTGGAGATGGAAAAGATTTGGAGAAAGAAGGAAGAAACAAAGGTTAAGGATGAATATGTACCAACATCTAGTGCAAATGTTTCCTCTAGAAACTAAGTTGAGAGCTTTGGCTTAGAGGGAGCTTTAATGAACGTCTTTTATCCCCAACCAAAGAAAATGGTGTTGATGCCTCAACACGAAGATATGTGATAAATATTGACATGCTTAATCTATTGGTGAAGATTGCAAAAGAAAATATGATAATGTGGAAGTTTGCAAAGCATCAAAAGATGATTGTGCAGACATATAAAGGGTTACCAGTTTTATTGTTTAAAACATTCAATGCGAAATTAGGTTAGATTGGAAGGGTTATAAAGTGATTTCACTTAGGTAAATTCATTTACAAAAAGCATTTGAGAAGGAGTGATCAAGGTGATTCAAGATTCAGTGTGTTGAAACCCTAGTTTGGCAAGAAAAAGAAAAGGTATTTACAATCTTTGTTTTACCCTAGTTTCATACAGAACTTTTTTTAACGAAATTTGAATTCATTTGCAATGGCTACAATGAGGGTTATAGAGATTACTGAGAAGCCACAACCTAAGTTTAAGATATACCCTACAAAATCAATAGAAGACAACCTATTAGGTGTGTTTTCACATGTTCCATAGGGGGTTTTTCCAACTAAATATATAAGGATTTATATTCATGGAAAAATGGATGAATATGATCACAACAAGTTGGTAGATATGTGGATGAAAGAATTGGCTGGAGACAATTTTTCCCTAAGAAAAGAATACCAAAACCTAGTCACAAAGAAGCTTGATATATGGCAATGGTTTCTAAATTTGTGTTTTGATTACAAATGGGTTGGGATTGCACTAAGAAAAATTCATGATAATTTTGTGTGGAATAAAATTCCTCGAATGATAACAAAAGAGGTGATTAGAGAGGTTATAGTTCTATGCTCCACCAGACTTGTTCCTATATTGAAATCGATCAAAAATAAAGTGGTAATGGAACTAAGGTGCAACATATGATAAGAGAGCTCTAGTTGTTAACACTATCAGAAATCCAGATGTGAGATATGCAACAATGATGATTGGTTATAAAATCTATTTCAAAAACAAGGAAAACTCAGTATCTACCACCGCAATCAATGTGGCATATGAAATGGTTGGAAAAGGTGTTGACTATGATCTTTGTGAGTTTCCAAGGCAACAATTGATGCAGAATTTGAAGCAAACCAAGGAGAAGAAATGTGCATTTAAGCATGGGACTTTGGTTATGTGTTTTCTTTTCTATTTCTTGAAAGAGCTTCCAAGAACAAATAGTGTGAAATGGTTGCAAGGAAGACTAGTAGCTCATTAGATTGCAGATTTTATGAGAATTCTTGGTGATGCGAAGGCACAAGATGTTGCCCTTAATACTTTCTTTGTTGTTTTCTAGAAGAGGATGCATGAAATAGAGAAGATACATAGGTAATTGGTAGAAAAATATCAGAATGATCACATTTTTGGTAAGAATAGATGAGTGCATGATGGAAGCAATATAATTGAGGACTATGTGGATCCCTACATTAGGATATGAAATCAATAAACAAGAAATCATTGGCTTGGTTGAAATCTTGTTGAAGAGTCTGAAAGATACCACCAAAGCAAGGTATGGAACCTATGAAGAAAAGTCTATAGAGGTGCACATGGAATAAACAAAACCATAGATTAAGAAGAAGGTTGATAAAAAGGTTGAAAAGTATGTGAAGGAAATGGGCATCCCAAAGGAACAAGTACAACAACCAAGAGAAAAATCCAAGGGAGAATCAAGTGCCATAGGAGGTTCATAAGGAATAACAAGATCTGGTAGGACAACTACCACCCCTCCTATCTAGAAGTCCTCCGAGACTATGTAGTTTGTTGGAGAAAAGAGGAAAACAACTGCTAGTCCTCCGATAAAGGAGAAATCCCCTTTGGTTGTGTAGAATACAAGAGTTGAGAAGAAGAAAACAATTGCAGGAGCACCACCTGCAACCCCTGCCAAGAAAAGACAATCAAAAGGTAGTGAGAGAAAGGAATATAAGTGTCAATGTGGAAGAAGAAGAAGAAGAGGAGGAGGAGGAAGAAGGACCACAGTTGTTCTGCAAAAGGAGAAGTGAATCTTCAAAAGGTGAAGAAAGTGTTAAAAGAAGAAGATTTGACATTATTGACATAGACAATGAAGAAGAGATAGGGGAAGAAAAGAAGAAATTTGTTGCTCACATAAGGGAGAAGAAGAAAGAAGCTTCCAAGAAGGTGTCACCAAAGAAAAAGAGGTCAGAAACAATCCAGAAGAAGGCTTTGGATGAGAGAAAAGAACAAAAATAGAGAAAACCGATAAGACCTCACTCACCCATGAAACTAGAAGCATTATTCAATAACATTTTGCAATATGAGATGTTAGGGGAGACTACATCATTGTATAATGAAGAAAATGAGGTGGATAAGGCCACCATTATTGAGGAAATTATCAAATGTGTTATTTTTTTAGAAGCTAATATGAGAAACATTGAGAAGAAAATTCTACAAAGCTTTGGAATGTTTTGGTTAAGAGACGATAAGAAGCAATTGAAAAAGAAGGAAAGATAAAGGAATATGCATTGGAGATATTTGGTGCTTCTATTTCTAAGGAGGACATAGCCACATTGATTGAGTTGTATACAACAAAATTTAAGGTGAAGCGAAGGGTAACTACCCTTAGGGGTAGAGATAAGAATGAATTTGAGAAATTGCAAAAGGAGACAATTGATAAAAATTTTGACATTACACATAAATATGGTATGAATTCAAAGGACACTACTCTAAAAGTCACCACAGAATAAGAATCTCAGGACATTGATGCTCAACAGGAGCATGTAGTAGATGAAGAGTACATTTTGTAAGGAAAGCTAGATGCGGAAGCAACTCTCCTAACGTCAAAACCTTAGGGAAGAATGCAGAGATACCTTTTAAAATTTACAATTACAGTCCAATTAAGATGCACTTGAAAGAGATAACAGAAGCAAAGAAATAGAAAAACACAAAAAACACCAGATATATGTGGGAAAACCTTTACAAGAGAAAAACCCACCACACCAAGAGAAGTCACTTTGTATTACAGTAATAAAGATTACAAACAGAGTTCTGACTTGTCTTTCTAATGTCAGTTTACAATAGCATTCACCATGAACAACCTTGTTATAGAACATTCACGTTATAGTCTTCACAAAAAATAGAATTCATCCACTGATCATACAACCACACAGCAATCCGTTGATCTGACAAACCAGTTACAATCTGCTATCACTGAGTATATCCATGTCGCCCCTATCTATCGAGCTTCCTCACATAACTGCCACAACGAACTATCTTCCAACGATTCCCATTCGGCTTCTCTGATTGGTCGACTACAAGCCACATAGGATAGTCTTCACTTGGTCAAAAGGCTTCAACCTATGTTGGAAAGTTGGTGAGACACTAACCATGTCTCCCCGATGCCACACAGTCAGCATTCGATATTGCCAAGAGTTCATCCTATCGGCAAGATGTCATACCGAGTCTAGAATACTATCATTAAGACTTTCTCATGTCGCCAAGACCTCATACCGAAGTACTTCACATGTATCACTATCTCCAAGACTCATCGCTATTGGTGAGATATCATATTGAAGCTCCATAAGTCACATAGACATGAGTGTTCTCATTGGCAAGACAATCGTCTTTCACCAAGACATCACACCGAGCTCTAAGACTCTCTCTGAAGTGATCAACATTCAACAAGACTATCATTTTTTGATGAGACTTCACACTGAGACCCCTTCATTATCTCAATGAATTCAATGCAAAACCATTCGGTAAGACATCACACATTGGTAAGATTTCTTACCGAGCCATCGCATGTTACTCTGAGTGTATACTTTCGGTGAGACAAACCAACTATCGCCAGGAGTTCATAGTGAAACCTCCGTGTTACCCCAAAGACACCAAGAGAATACTATCGGCAAGACATTCCTATCAGTAAGACTTCTTACTGAACACCCAAGACTCTCCCCGAAGGCTTCAACAGAAAATGTTGTCGGCGAGACAATAGCTATCGCTGGGATTTCACACCAAAGTAAACCTTTCAACCAAGGGTCTCCTCAATATACAATATGAATGGCCTATCGGCCAGAGATCTCCACTCGGCATAGGGTTACAATGAAAATCACAAGTCACAGTGATAAGCTTCTTCGGCATGACTTAAACATTGTCTTGGTGACCTGTACAAACCACAAGATCCAAAGCTGCTAGTCGGCCAGACCCAAAGCATGTCACACCGACTTGCCTCTCTTAGAGGTTTCAGCCTATGAGATTTAGGCATATGTTTCCAACACATTTAGGAAAACACCCCTTTGGTATTGGAAGAATTGGCAGAAGGAGATGAAGAAGCAAAGAAGAACACTGAAGGAGAGATAGTTACTAGTGAGGAAGTAGCAAAGGAAGATACATCCACTCCTCCTCTGGTACCTAAAGTAAATTTCACTCCTCCGATTAACACATGGAACCTTGCAGAGGAAGAGAATAAGGATGATGATGGAGAAAATGTTGATATGAAGAAGGAAGAAGAGCAAGAAAAGGAAGATGAAGATAAGAATGAGAATGCATCCAGAGATGCAAAAATAGAAGAGGAAAATCCAGTAAACTCTGGAAAGAATAGGGAAGAGGACTCAAAGGGAAAAGTTGTGGGATTACAAAGGCTTATGGTGAATCCTCCAACTCTTCTGGATATTCCTTGAAGAATATACTCAACATGCAACTTAATTTCCAACATGTGTCATCACAATTGCTACAACTGCCAATGCAACAAGGAAATGTAGATCTCGATAAAGTTTCCCCACTCCACAAGCTACAATTGGGAGATGTATTCCATTCATTTGCATGGAAGGAGATCATAGAATCACACCTAAAGAGTGTAGATATTATGGAAGAGGTAGTGAAGGAATTACAAGAGGCCATACCTGGTGTGAACATAGATACTTCACTTTCCAATATGGAGAATTTGAAATTGTTAATTGATTCTTTTGAAGAATATTTCTTCGGTATTAAAGGAAAAATTGAAAATGAGCTTGAAAAGAGAATAAGTGATAAGAAAATGATAGAGATCACTAATAAATATTCCCTTTCACATAAAAAGTTTCAAGAGAATCTGGAGGATGCACAAGTATGTGTAGGTGAGGAAAAGGCTCTTTATCAATATGGTATGAAGTGGCCCAGAGCCACATAGAGCATCAAGAAGAAGATGGACTCCATTGAGTCCCAGATCAACATTGCCTCTAGTGCCTATGATCTGGCACTTCATCTAGCTAGAGATACAAGAAATGTCATAGAAGATTTGCATAATAAATTATTTCAGTTACAAACCTAGAAAGAGCATATCATTCTATAGTTTGGAGAAATAAGGGGCTTGGTGAATCTCAAATTCATACTTGTTTCAAGAGCCCTTTTGAGTGCCACTAAAGCTACACAAATGAATCATGTACCTATCACTCCATAAGAAGGAGAAGAATTACTGATGGAGTTTGAAACTCAATATAGATTGCTTGAGGAAGCCAAGAAGGAATGGGAAGAAGGTAAACAAGCATGGTAGGCCCACATGCAGAAGTTACAAGAGTCAACATCTTTCAGTTGACAAACATTTCTTACTCTTTATGCATTTTCAGTTTTCAATTTCAGATTCTTTGTATTTATGCGGAGTATATAGAGTGGTTTCCTGTAAAAAAAAATTGTTTTTTCTCCAGTACATGACTCAGGGGGAGTCAATTCAATCTTTCATTTTGTACATATGCATATATTTCTCAGGGGGGATTCGATATAAGTTAGAACTGTTGTTGTAGGCACCCTTTTCCCTTGATGTCAAAGGGGAGAATGTTTTTGAGAATGTTTAAATTTGTTTTGGCATGTTGACATCAATGACAAAGGGGGTATTGTTGGAAGAATAAGAAGTTTTTCATTGATGTTGTTGTTGGCAACATGAGCATAAGGGATAAGCACAAAGGTATATAACAATGTGTTGCAGTGTTGTAATTGATGTCAACATTATGTCTTGATGTGGAGATCATGATGTAGATCATTGCAAACCAATTTGGATGGTTCTAACAAGTTTTGGAATGTGTTTGGAAGACATTTTTGCAAGATGGTTTGATCCAGTAAAATTGGTTGTGATGGAAAAGTGACTAAGTGTTAACTTTGTTAATTATGTGTAACAGAGATCCAATTTTTTGGTCTGCACCGATCTGCAAATGAATATTTCACTCTACGTTTCTAAAATTATTTTGTTGGTTGTTAGAAGTATTTGATTCCATATTTTCATCATGTTTTGGCTCTTGGTTTGAGAGATATAAGTAACAGAAGATTAGCTTGGTGAATTACAGTTATTTCTTGTGCAATATGTGTGAGTAGGAGAGTTTGCACTTCTCTGTGGATAAGTTTTTTTATTTGTGCTTTGAGGATATGTTGACAGATGGCATTAGTGTGTGAATTCTTGTTGGTGTTGAATTTTGAGGTCCACGTGTCTGATTATGGATACATAGTTGAAGAATTTGTGTATTAGGTCTTTTGTGGTGCTGACCTAATCAGTTTAAATGTATGTGAAGGTTAAATAAGTATTGTGATCTTATGTGGGATCTATTATAAGTCCACGCTGACCTATTTCAAGTTATTTTGAGATTTGAATTTTGGTTTGAGCCGTGTATGGAACAATTTGGAACCAATAAGTTATATTTTGAATATTACATCTAATTAGGCCGACCTAATTGATGTTATGCTTGAAGCGGATATATATGTTAGATCTTTTTCAGTGTTTTGATGAATGTTGAAAGTATTTCTTTAGCTAATTGATGTGAATATCACTAGAGTAGTGCACATTTAAGTTGTGAATGTTGAGTAGAAGATTAGAGCACGATGTGAATGCAGAGGAAAGCAAAGTGTTAGATCTGAATCAGATGAAGTGTGTAAAGTCAGTTTATTGAACTTCATTTGGTTTGTATTTCATGCATATGTTAAATACAATTATAAATAGAACTTCAAACTAGGGTGTGAACCACAATCTCTCTTCTATATTTTTTTCTCTATGGATAGTGATTCCACCTACAGTGATAACTTCTATAAATATACTTAACTGGTTATAATATATTGTGAGCTAATCCTCACCGTGGTTTCTCCCATTTTGGGTTTTCCATGTAAAAATCTTGGTGTTCATGTGTTATGTTCAATGTTTTTGATGTTTCATGCTTTCTTTCTTTAATGCAATTGAGTGTGTTGTGTGGTTTGGATGTTTAAATGGTTGAATGGCTTAAAAGAATATTGATTCACCCTCCTATTAGTATTCCAAGTGCTCAACACAAAGTTGCTCAACAAGATCAAATTCTTTCCCACTACGCTATGAAATGTTAGGTGTGTATGGGAGGTATGGTTGAGACAATGGAATGGATGTTGGAGTTTTTTTTGGTTGCTTATTGTTTCTAGTGTTATATGTGTGAGCTATAGTATAACTTGGTTGTTGCGACAGATATTTACTAGTAAGTTGTTTTTGTGAAGCTTAGGATATGGCCATGAGGTTTAGGAGGTCCTATAGTGAGAGGTGACTTAGGAGGTCCAATAATTAGAGGAATTTTACAAGGTCCAAAAGGAGTTTTAGGAGGTTTGATAATCAAAGGATATTTAATAGCTAATTATGCATTCATAACCTCAATGAATTTAACTTCTTGTTGATGATCTTCTATTGAGGGGGAATCTAATGTCACCTTAGCATGGGGGAATCTAATGTCACCTTAGCATCTACATCTATGTAATCCATGAATGTATCAATGATTTCATTCTCTTGTGCCACAATATCTTCCCAAGTAGAAGAGGTATTTGGGAGAGAAACAAACAAGATCCTCATGATGCTCAATGATTGGATATTCAACACAAAGATACCTTCTTCACAAGTAAGAGAGGTATCAAGAGAAGAACAACTATGATTGTAATGATTTCCAATGATTGCATCTTCCTACACCAAAACATTCTCACAAGTAGGGGAGATGTTAGGAAATGAATGAAAATCAGGCAAAGTTATATTAAAAAATGTATCAATAATTTCATTCTCTTGCAGGAAAATACTTTCACAATTAGGAGAGATAGTGGGAGAGGGATCAATGAAAAATAATAAAAGAGTTGAAATAAACTCATTGTGACATGCTTGTAACAAAAATTCTTTGAATTTCTTAAAATGATCTGACAATAGAACATGAATTATGAAAAAATGTTTTTGAAATGAGAAAATGATGTAAACAATTGTCCTACTAAAATGCAATAATTTTTCCCAATTCGATACAAATTAAGAAAAATGACATCTTTCTTGCACATGCAATAACACCGTTTCAAAATTTCAAATCAGAAATCAGTAGGCAAAAATACACTGAAAATATAGGGATAGAGATGTGTAAAATTTTGTTGATGCAAGTGCAATAAGATAGTGGCGCCCAGGGGCGTCCCTATCCTAGACAAGGTTTTTGAAAACTGAAAGTTTGACTATCTATGATGCTACTTAAGAATTTTGGATCTACTTCCAAACAGGTTTAGCAGTGAATATTTTTCCAAAATTTGCTTAATTTATGCCAATGTAATGCAAAATGCAAGTGTGCAACAATGTTGAAGATATTTGAATATAGTTTCTAGATCTAAAATGTAATAATTGACTAATTCTAAGATGCCAAAACCTAAGAATGATGAATTTGATGCAATTTTGAAACAAAACAATGTAATTTTTCACTTTTTGAGCTATATGAAAGATGCCTAAAAACATGCAATGAATAATTTCAGATTTTAATGACCTAACGAATGCAATTTGAATGTGGATCCGATCTAAGATGATTGAAACTAACCCTATTGAAACCTATGATGCAATATGATATGCAACTTTTTGAATTTTTGTGATCTTTTATGATGCAAAAATGAAACCCTAAATGAGAAATGCAAAACCTAGATCTAGGGTTGAATTACTTCATATTTTAGAAGGTTTATTATGTCAATTAAAATTTTGGGTTCACCAAAATGAAACAAAGAAAAAGGTGATCCTAAGTCTAATGAAAAGAACCTAGGATCAATTGTTTCCTTTTTATAGTGCTTCATTAAGATGGAGATCAACAAGGTGTTCAGATTGACTTTCAATAGTGAAGGTGGGCCAATCAAACCTAGAGATGCATCTTTTAGGGTCTTGAAATGAACTCCAGAATTGATTTACTTTCATTAACCTAATTAGACTATGTGACCTAATATGAAAAATGTAAGCTTCTGACAATTGACAAACTGCAATAGAGATTTGTAGGCATATCTGGGGAGGACAGAGAGTTGTGTGCATGTCCTAAAAAGTTGGATTCAGTTACTATAGGAGGACGTAGGTGCCTAAGGGTATCTCATTCCTTGTATGGGTGTCTTGATCTACTTTTGTAGTCCTTTGATGTCAGATCTAAGACTCTTGTTTCCACTTGCAAACTTATCGGAACAGTGTTGAATAATTTTGTAGGTGAGTTTCTGTGAATTGAAAAAATGTAGGGTTTTGAATGCAACAATGGAAAAATGATCTTCAAGTTTCCTTCAATCCTCTCCAAACCTGAAATCTGCACATTCACAAAGAGAAGAAATGTTGTGTCATTTAGGGGCTTTCCTTGGTCAAACCCCATTTTAATGTTTCCACTTCCACAATGGCAATGTCAATGATAAAATGGATAAATGATAGGAAGGAATGACAAGTCAACAAAGTGTTGTAACTCACCACCCTTTAATGGCTTCCTTGAAGGAATGAAGTCATACACATCACTTCAAGGTCTAGGATCTTGCTTGTTTGAATTCTTGAATTGCTTGGAGACCTACAACAAGGGTTAGCCTTCACAAACAATGATAACATAAACACAAATAAACTCACATAAGATTTGACATGATGCTTGGACCTTGAATTGTTGTAATAAATCACTAAAATGTTGCTCTTGACTTGCTCAACAATGCTCTTGACAATAACCTTTGCTCAATATTTTTATGGTAGATTTCAAATAAAGTAACACCTAGGTATTTATAGAAATTTATGCTAATTTCCTAAAAATTAAATCCCCTTAGCTGACATTTGCAATTTGAATTGTGAATGTTAACATGTCGACACTAATATATTCAAATTTGGATCTCAACAAAATAGGGAGACTGGGACACCCAAGGGTGTCCCAGTCCTAGCCCTATTTTCCAAGACTTAGGGTGTTAGGGGGAAATCATTAAATTAATACATTTATTCAATGCTTGCAATTTCTTGAAATATGGTAAAAATAGGCTATAAAATGCATAATTTAGGGAAATTATCTGCTTAATTAGGCTCAATAATTTAGGGGGAGAAAAACATGTGTGAAATTATCAAGGATGACAATTTATGATTTTGCAAATTTATAAAGTGATTTTATATTATATTTTTTGAAAAGCTTTCGAAAATGTTATAAAAGGAGTTTTGGGAGCTCATTTGGGGGATAGGCTTGAGAATTGATAACAGGTTGTTGATGGTTTGATCTCCGTTCATCCAAGGGATTTGTGAGGATGAAAACCCTCATAGAGTATAGGCTACAAAAGTGAAATATCTTTTCTGGATGATTTACTGGCGGTTTCATTCAAGAACTATGTAGGAGCTTCATTCATGAAATTTTTTAGTTTGTTTGCCAATCAATAAGGAAAACCATTGTGGGCAGATTTTGTGAAGACTTAAAAAAAAATTATGAGTGTAAAAATATTCAATTGTGGACCCTTCATTTTTTGGTCATACCATGTTTGTGCAAGTCATTCAACTTGGAGGAAGGGTGTGGGGTTCCCAAGGAAATGTGCCTAGGTTTTGAGGGGATTTTTTGACTGGTTTGGGGGTGCCATGGTGGGAGGAACACTAAAAAAAAAATTGGTGTTGGAGCAACTAGGATTTGGATGAGTTGGTTGTCATGTTGGATATTGTTTATAGTCCATTTCCAGACCATTTATTCATAGCAGCAAATGGGCATGCTTGTATTGTCATTTTGAGATGATTTGGTCATCTGGGTATTGTAAAAACCACTATTAGATTGTTGTCAAAACTCGATGATAATTTTGTAATTCATTTCCAACTAGTGGTTAATTTCAAATATTTAAAATATAAAACATTGATTCCTTATGAATATACCTTAATGACCCAATACTTTAGGGAAAAACCAACAACAATGGTGGCAACAATGAGCATGAAAGAAATAGTAGAAATTGTTGATGTTTTAGGTACGAGAGATATCATTCTCTCAAAATAAAAATAATAAATGATATATAAATATTATTTTAAAGGCTGAAACAAGATGAAAAATCACCTTGGTTCTTGAATGAGGCCGAACCTTGTGAAGATTCGCCTTTCTTGTGAGGAGACACCTTACTTTGTATATATGGAAGGAGATGCTCATTCATTTGATCATCGATTTTATTCTAAAGAGACATTCACACTTATCAAGGAGTTTGTGCATCTACAACAGATCGTATTATTGCATAAAGCAGATCGACATTAAGGAGAGATCATATAATTGTGTATTTGCATCTAAGTGATGTGGGATTCTTTATTGCATTATATTGGCCTTGTGTCTAGCCAAGATTGTAAGAAAATTTCTACTCCTTTAAATTCAATATATAAGAGAGATATTTTGGCTGGGTTTTTCTCCCTCGAGAAGGAGGTCTTTCCTAGGATAAACTTTGTGTTCTTTGTTCACTGTGTTGAATTTTCTGTTAATTTGCATTTCTAATTAAAACAACATGGTATCAGAGCAGGTTCAGGAAAAAATCGATCAAAAGCAATTGCAAATTTAAGATCACTTCCAGGTGTGGAGGAATTTGATTTCATTTTTAAGCTTCAAGTTCTTTCAAGGAGTTTGATATTTGAAGCTTCAGTTGTGTTAGATTATTGTTATAATATTGGAGCAACAAAAATATATAGAGATATTAGGAGGAATTACATTTGAACGCAGCAAGTCAGGTTTAAATATCACTGTGAGAACAAATCTAGAAGTATATGACTGTGGTGTGGTTGTATATGGAAAATCACGAGCTATTGTTGATGTGAGTGGATGTGACGGTACTTTGGTTTATTGACATCGTTCTGAAGATCTATGTGGGTTGTAATGGAGTTATGTTTTGGTTCTTATTGAAGATAGTGTGTAGGTTCTATGTTATCTCCTCTGATTCTTGTGTCGTATGGGATATGAGTTTAATGGAATTCTCAGGTCTGAAAAACAATGTTCACTCTTCAAGTCATATGAGCTTTTGCACATTCATGTAAAGTTTGGAAATTTACCTATGGAGCTTCAGAGATTTCAGGGAACTCTATCATTTACATTTAACAACTAAGAAGAGACTGCAAGACAAGCACCTGACTACATCTATTGACCAACATAAAGAGAATTATTTTATGTGTGAATAATGATCATGAATTTTTTAGTTAATAATAATTCATGCAATAACATTGGGAATAGTAAATCATGTATGATTCTAGCATTGATATTTCTCTTCGGGATAGTTTTGAACTATTATTAATCTCTCTAAAATGCTTCTAGGATGGATCAAGGAGAAAAATGATGATGAGATATTACATAAGGAATTCAAGGGAGGAAGATCCTGTTGCATCCTGTGAGGAAGACATGCAGGTTGAAGAAATGAACAAACATGAAGACACAGCTTGCTGCCATGGGACTAAGTTGGTGGCACATAATTGGAGACATTTCTTCGAAGAGGAGGAATTAACATTCAGAGGGAATCTGACAATTCATCAGAGGAAACCTTGGACGAGGAGGTCAAGAGGTTGATGCAAGTACTTGAAGCTTCAGAGGGAGTCACATCATCGTGAAGATTGTTGTAATGTATATTTCTCTGTGAGGGAGAAGTATGAGGTGAAAGCCCTTGTTAGTGTGTATTTCTCTGTGATGGAGAAGTATGAGGTGAAAGCCCTTGTTAGTGTATATTTCTTTATGACGAAGAAGTATGAGTTGAAATCCCTTGTTAGTGTATATTTCTCTATTATAGAGAAGTATGAGGTGAAAGCCCTTGTTAGTGTATATTTCTCTGTGATGGAGAAGTATGGGGTGAAATCCCTTGTAGTGTATATTTCTCTGAGATAGAGAAATATGAGGTGTGAGCCCTTGTCCATCTCTAAGATGGAGATGTGGTTTTTTTCCAAACATGGGAGTAGCCATGGTGGACGTCATGTTGAGAGACTCCATGACGACATCACGTTGAGAGACTTTGTGATGGACTCTTGTGCATATGTTTCTTTCCACACATGGGAGTAGCCATGGTGGACCTCATGTTGAGTGACTCCATGACGATATCATGTTGAGAGACTCCATGATGAACTTTTTCTCAAATGGGTGTAGCCATTTTGGATGTCATGTTGAGAAACTCCATGACATGGATATATGGAAGGATACCTCCCTAGCTAAGAGGGAGTGTTGATGTTTTAGCTGCGGGAGATATCCTTCCTCAAAATTGAAATAATAAATGATATATAAATATTATTTTAAAGGCCGACCCAAGATGAAAATTTGCCTTGGTTCTTGAATGAGGCTGACCCTTGTGAAGAGTCACCTTGCTTGTGAAGAGGCACCTTACTTTGTATATATGGAAGGAGATGCTCATTCATTTGATCATCGATTTTATTCTAAAGAGACATTCACACTTATCAAGGAGTTTGTGCATCTACAATAGATCACATTATTGCATAAAGCAGATCGACATTAAGGAGATATCATATAATTGTGTATTTGCATCTAAGTGAGGTACGATTCTTTATTGCATTATATTGGCCTTATGTGTGGCCAAGATTGTAAGAAGATTTTTGCTCCTTTAAATTCAATATGTAAGAGAGATATTTTGGCATGGTTTTTCTCCCTCGAGGAGGGTTTTCCCAAGATAAAATTTGTGTTCTTGGTTCACTGTGTTGAATTTTATGTTAATTTGCATTTCTAATTAAAACAACAACAGAAATTGGGATGGTTCAATTAATAACCAAGCTATAAATTAGTGTACGAGGACTATAATAGCTAACTCTAGACCTCTAATACCTAATTTTCCTCCAAGGAATAACCCTCAAATTGAAAATGAATTCGCACAATAGGAGTTGCAGGATTATATCTTACAAGATTGGAGGGATTCAAGTGTTGATTTTTAGGGTGAAATGTCTTTCAATGACTACATGGATCTCAAGATGCAGCATAGACCATATGAGAGGTAGACCTCATAATCAAGACTTGCAAAGGAAGGTTAATCAAGGAATCTTATTAGTTGAGCAGGCCTTAGTTGAAACTGTGATTGCTCATTGTGAGAAGAAGCTAAAACATCTCTTAAAAAAAGAGGAGCATAAGGAGAATGAAGGATTCAAATAAAAAAGGTTTGATGAAGAAAATGCCTTATCACATGAGGAATGTATGATAGAGTCTTAGGATGAATTCTTAGCCATGCATGCAACTACTATTGATGAGATTGTGCATGAGATAAAAACAAAACAATAGCCTTCATTGCAAGATCAGACCTATCCAATGGGATTGTTTTGACTACTAGGTTTCTTGATGACGCTAGTGAAGTAGATACACATAATGACATTGTTGAAATCAACAAAGATGCACCTATAGCACTTTTCCATGAAGAAGATAATGCCACTAATCATAATGAATGTATCGTAGAGCTTCAAAATTATTTATCTGAAGGAAATGTAGCTACTAATGAAGAGTTTGAGGTCACTAAGATTTTCAAAACAACTAAGGTGGAGCATGTACATCATTTTGGTAATGATAATTCAAAAAATGAGTGAGAAATTCCCATGTCACCTCTTTTCCAAAATGATTTTGGAACTGATTTAGTTGAGAAAGGTGTTCTAATTGGAAGATCTGATTTTAGTTTGTTATCAATGTAAAAATCTCATCGGTATGAAAATGAAAGAAAAATGTTAAAGAAATTAGTCGTGCATTGAGAGTTGGATGAGCCTAATTGTTCAAAACAAAATAAAAATTTCATAAGACTGTGGGATCTAGGTTTATTGGTATGAAAATCCAATGATGGACATATTAATGGAGATTCTTTACTTGAGAAAAAAGTTGTCCTAACTTCACCTCAAGAATTATACAAAGAGAATGTTAGAGAGGTAGTTGATTTTAATAAACATGTCCTAGAAGAAAAATTTAAAAAAATTGAGATTTGTTGAGCAAAGTGTCTTTGTTGAATTTGATCAAGGACCTAGAGAGCTACAAGTTTTCAAGGATAAATAAATTGTTCTAGAAGAGAAGATTGTGAAATATTTATCAAGTTTTGATAGAACACATAGTTTAATTGAAGAACTATATTGGAAGGCTCAAATTGAAGAGAGCCAAAAGAGAGTTAAGGATGGAGTCACTCTTTCTAATCTGCAAACTATCAAAGAAGCAGTGGAAACAATGAAGATAAATTATTTGCATTTTCTCTCGAATAGGGATCATGCCATCAAGTTTGTAGATGAGACCTTGGAATGCATACCAAGAGAAGGAGAATGAGGTTAATAGGTTTTGCTTTGACCTTATCCTAGCTCACTATACTCTTTCTACTAAGCTGAAAACCAGTCCTCTACTGTAGTTATACCCAAGGAAAAAGAATCTAACACAAGTACTGTGGAAGTCAAGCAAATAATTGAAAGAATTGATGAGCTTCATAGGTATTATAATTTGGAGCCAAGCTGCCTTCAAAAACATGAAAAAGAATGCATAAGTGATGGAATAAAGCACACTGATTTCAACATTTCTTGTACCAAAAAGATTCAAAATGTTGATAGTCTATGGGAAGAGCACCAAGAATGCAATCTCATGGGATCAAAGGAGCAATTCTCTTATGATGCTTGTGGTAATCATAGGATATGGGATCTGAGTGAAGTTTTCAATCTTGAGATGATAACTCAGAATTGAGATGGAGGATTTCTAGGGATTGAATTGATAAAGGATAGTTTCTATCATGATTGGCACTCTGGTTTATATGTAGAAAATAAATCAATTTTGAGTGAATTGCGTAGTTATGTGATCAAGAATGACAAGATCTTGATTGGTGATCCTCTTGATAGACCACCTTACGAAGAAGGAAGAATTATGGTTATAGTTTACCCATGGAATGTGATGATTCGTGAAGACTTTCTCATCTTGAAGACTCTTTTTTCGGTTGGCATATAGAATGAATTCAAGTGTACAATTTTGAGTTTGTCAAGAAGTAGGGAAAACCTTCCCCATGGAAATTCAAGAAGATGGGAGGCACACTTTCCTATCTATGAGGAGACCATTATGCATATCAGAGTAGCACAACCGAATCTAGGTGGAGCCATTTCCTTGTGGAATATTTTTGTTGAAACTCATCAGATTTGTATATTGGAAGTTTATAATGGGAAATTAACTATTCTATGGGGGAAATATTTCAGATGTGGAGTAGTTGTTAACCTTCCAATTAGCCAACACATGAATTTTGTTACCTTGCATACAAAAGGATTGGCAAGTTTTTCCAGCCAATGAGTGGAGTATTTTCAATTGGAGTTGAATGATAGAGGTAATATAGTCATTGGAGAAGCCTTTTCAATCTTTTCCATGTTCACATATCTTATGTTTTCAGGGGTATTTTTTTATGACAGCTACTTCCCTTGCATTTCCACGCTGAATATAGGAACATTAGTTTATGGGAAAATTGACTTTGAGTACTTACAAGTTTATTGGAAACATGTTGTGGGAGAATTGTCAGTTTTTGTGTATTTTTTTCTAGTTTCTACCTTGGTGAGAGAGTGTTACTACAGTCATTTCATGATGTTGATATGTGTGTGTGTATCTTCAAATGATTCTTTGATGATTGCAGTTGGTTGGATGAATTGGTGTGCTCAGGACCACCTTTATGACACTTGGAGGTTAAGTGCCAATGAGGTATTATCAATTTATAATAGCAAGAGCATTCCCATGATAGCTAATTTCAAAATTGATACTATTGTTAATTTTAATATCATCCACTTGTAAAGGCTTAATCTGTATCACTTTTCAGACTCTATGATGAGAGATGTTGAGTACCATGTTCTCCTATTGAGTAGATTGTTTTTTGAGTTGCCCAAGATCATGTCAAGTAGTGGAATTGTAGATATGGACCTTAATAAGATGTATTATAGGAGATTTTTCATAGTATAGATTTCAGTCTTCTCAGGTATTTTAGTTTGGGTTTAGAGGATGATTACATTTTACGATCATAGGAGAGGAAAGCGCAAACCTGGCATGATGAGTTGACAGTTTTAATCAAAGTGGCACAACAACAACATAGTGGGTTTTTCCACAGATTGATTTTAGACCTTGGGATCACACTTGGTTTCAGTTTGGTTCAATTAGGTAATTTTAAGGTTGTGTTGGCAATTGGCATTGCTTGAGGACAATCAATCTTTGGGGAGGGCAGACTGTAATGCCCCCATTTTTGGGTTTTCTTGCATTACAGTTGGCTCTAACCTTCTTGTTGTGTGTCAACCTTATCAGAGAGGGTTATTTGATATTACTAGTGAGCTCATATGTCACTTCTAAAGTTATGTTTAGCTTTTGGAGTGTTCTCCAAGATTCTTGGATAGAGCACCTATTTATAGTAAGTCGCGTGGTGGGGTCCAATTCTCAATATTCATCATTGGCATCACTCCAGTGCAATCAAATTTTAAGTCTAATGCTTTTCAACAGTTTCCACAACTCAAATGTATTAATGAGCTATAATTTAATTATTTTTACTAAGGTTGCTAATTTAATTAAAATAATTTAATGGGCACCTTAGCATAATAGCTCATCGGAAAGAGGATGAAATTTAAATTGGATGTTGATAAAATGACTTTATGCACCAGGAATGTTTAAAAAAATAAAATAAATCACTTTTTGGAGTAATAAGGTTTATTTAATTTATAAAATGATTTTATATTATATTTTCCAAAAAGCTTTCGAAAATGTTATAAAAGAGTTTTGGGAGCTCATTTGGGAGATGGACTTGAGAATTGATAACATGTTGTTTCTAGTTTGAACTTTGTTCATTCAAGGGCTTTGTGAGGACGAAAACCCTCATATAGGACATTAGTTGCAAAAGTGAAAAATATTTCCTAGCTGATTTGCTAGTGGTTTCATTCAAGAACTATGTAGGAGCTTCAGTGATGCAAAATTTTAGTTTGTTTTCCAAGCAACAAACAAAACCATCATGGGCAGATTTTGTGAACACTAAATAGAAATTTATGAATGTCAAAATATTCATTTGGACCCTTCATTTGTTGGTTGTACCATCTTTGTGCAAGTCGTTCATCTTAGAGGAAGGACGTGGGGTTCCTAGGGAAAGGTGCCTAGGTTTTGAGGGGAATTTTGATTGGTTTGGGAACTCCATGGTGTGAGGAACACTCAATAATAAAATTGGAGTTGGTTGCCATTTTGGAGCCACAAGTTGTTGTTTACAATACATTCCTAGACCATTTATGCACAACAATGTGTATGTATTGTCATTTTGAAATGATTTGGCTATCTAGGTATTGTAAAAATCATTACTATATTGTTGTCCAAACTCTATGATAATTTTGTAATTCAGTTCCAGTTGGTGGGTAATTTCAAATATTTAAAATATTCAGCTTTGATGCCTTATGAATATCATTGCAAGTATTTTTATTTGATTGCATTGGCTATATTACCATTAAAACACATATTCTTATTCAGAAAACTATATGTGTCTGTGTGTGTGTTACTGGTCCACCCCTAGGGGCCCCCAAGTCTCAGTTTGATCCAACCCAGGAGTAGGGTCCAAGTTTGGTCCGTTGTGGGTCCAAACAAGGTCCAACCCAAAACCTATTGGTTCATCCCTGCCAAACCCAGGCGAAGTTGAGGTGAACTTCAGGCCCTTGCACGCCTAGGCACAATTTTTTTTAAAAAAATTTTGACATAAAATATAAAATAAAGCCCCCCAACCCTAATTTTTGAGTAATAAAACACATAATAGGAAAAAGAAAACTCATTTATCATATTGTGAATGAAAAACAAAAAACTTCCCTCCATTGTTGAGCTTATTTTCTTGATTTCCATTGCACAGATAGAGTTGAAGATTGATCATTGAACACTCGAAGTTGGTTGTTGTGCTATTTCTAAGCATTTACAAGTGTTTGTTTGTTGCCAAGAAAATTGTAGAGAAATATTTCTTCAAAATAGGTAGGTTTTTTGAAGTTTTTGGTTTTTTTCTACATTTTCTTTTACAAATGAGCTCTCTTGTTTTGTTTTGAATTTTTTGGTTTGTTTTCATTCTTCTAAGTTGCATTTATATATTAAATTTGTTTTATTTTCAAATTTCATTAGTTTCAATTCTTCGAATAAATTGAATGTGTTGTTTATTGAACTTGTTGCCTTAGGTATTACAATGGAAATCATTTGTACTTCCATGAGCCAATCTTGTTTCAAAACAAACTGAAATTCTCCCCTTTGGAAATATGTTGAAATGGTACAATAACTTCCAGGTGGTGGAGGTTATGTTTGGATTTTTGGGTCATTGTAAAGTTATATTTTTTACCTCATACAGTCGAGTGAAAGACCATTTGTGCAAGATCCCTAGTCTAGGCAGCAAATTTTGTCCAAGTGAAGATGGTAAAGGCATTCCAAAAATGCAAGTATTGGCATATATTGAAGAGCAAGAAAAAGTAGACCAATCAAGAGGTAGATCAAATCATCCTTTTTTAAAGAAAGGATATCAAGGGATGAAGCCCCCTACACTGCCTTCTCATTTTCAACCTATAGAGAGCCATTCATTTATGTCCATACCTGAAGAGAAACTTGTGGTCTCTATACATAAGAGATCAAAGGGACCGTTGGAAATGGCATTTTAGAATGAGGCTAGAGAGATTGTTGATCAAGACATAGTGATGCGTGTCTATGCGAATGGATTGGCATTCAATGTTGTTCACTCACCAAATTGGAAAAAAATGGTGAAATTTATTAATGAGGCTCCAAAAGGGTATAAGGACCCAAGTTTTGAGAAGGTGTGTAGCATTATTATTAGATAAAGAGGGGAAATTTTTTGAGGATTCCTTGAAGCCCATAAGAGATTTGTGGATTGAAACAAGGGCAACCATCATTTTTGATGGATGGAAAGATGCAAAAAATTGCCCATTGATCAATGTTATTGCAGTGTACCCTAAAGAGGCAATGTTTTTGAGAGCAGTGGATTTTGAAGAAGGAGAGGTGAAGGATGGTGCATTTATTGCTAACATTCTTTGTCAAGCTATTGATGAGTGGGCCCTCAAAATGTTGTGCAAGTTATAACATACAATACAAAAAATTGTAGGGTTGTTGGGTTATTGCTTAAGGAGTGGTATTCACATTTTTTGGACACCTTGTGTTGTCCACTCCCTAAACCTAATGCTACAAAAAATTGGCAACAAAATTGATTGGATCAAATAGGTGTATGCTAAGGTCAAAGACATCCAAATGTTCATCAACAACCACCATATGTCACAAGGAATATTTAGAACATTCTCAAAATTGGAGTTTTTGAAGGTAAGTTAAATAATAAACATGTTTCATTTTAGTAATATTTTAAATTTTAATTTTTAATTTTTGTAAATTTAAATTTTATTTTATTTTGATTTTCAAACAAGTTGTTGAGACCCATTTTTCCTCCAACACAATTGTGTTGAGACAACTTGTAAAGGTTCATGAGGCACTTCTCTAACATGGTCATTATCCATAATTGGTCCATATGGAGGCAATCTAGCATTGCAAGAGCAACAAAGATTAAGCAAATAATCCTAGATGACATTTGGTGGGATCATGTTGTGTGTCTCCTTAGTTTCATTGAGCCCATATTGAGCATGATACGTTATATTGATGTGTATAGACCTTGTTTGGGTGAAGTATATGATGGCACCAACTCAATGATTGAGAATATGAAAGCCATCATCAATGCAAAAGAGCAAGATCATGAAGAAAAGTTCTTCAAAGAACTAGAAAAAATCATTATAGAGAGATGGAACAAAATGACCACTCCATTGCATCTTCTTGCTTTTTCATTGAGTCCCAAATACTATAGTGCTCAACTCCTTTTTGTGACAATAAGAGTTGCCCCATATAGAGATGTTGAAGTGGCTCAAGGGTACAAGGCATCACTTCGCAAACTCTTCACTGATCGTGAATTACATGATGCAGTGAGGCTCGAGTTCATGGGTTTTGCATGCTCCAGTGATTGTGGTCTTAATGCTCTTCAAGACAAGTACACAATCGATGCTCATAGTTGGTGGTACTTCCATGGCCAAGCATACACGTACCTACAACCTCTTGTAATCAATTTTTTATCCCAAGTAAGTTTTATAGTCAAAATATTTTATCTTTTAACTTTTATAATTTTATTTATATATTTATTTTTAAATTTAATTAGTTAAATTTTGTAACTCTTAACTATCTAATTTAGTCTTAATAGGTTGCTAGTTCATCTTCATCTGAAAGGAATTGGAGCACATACTCCTTCATCCACTCAATAAAGTGCAATAGACTACATTCAAAAAAGGTAGAGGACTTGGTGTATGTGCATTCAAACTTGTGGCTCTTTACACACAAAGAAAGTGCCTACAAAGAAGGGGACACAATTGGGATATTGAGCAAGAGCATCTTGAATTGGATGCTTCCACTAACCACTTTGTTGCACTTGATGTTGACAATGACTATGAGCCAGCTAGTGAGCATGAGAGTACTAGTGCTAGTGGTAGTGCTAATGCTAGTGGCACTATTTGTGGTTCTTCTAATTTACTAATAATACATCATCTAATATGGATGGGTGATGATGAATTTTTTATGACCCATATGATATTTGATCAATGATCAATGATGGTTGATTGTTGACACTTGACATTATTGTTTTGGAACTTCAATCCATATCATGACATTTGAGTTTCACTAATATTTGACTATGAAATTGGTGATGTATTTTGAACTTAATTATTGTTGTAAATATGTATATATATTTTATTTTTATATGTTTTTGTATCAACGAACCCAACCCCCCAAAAAATTTGCTTGAACCCACGAACCGAACCCTCAAACCCGAACTTGAACTGATAACTTATATATATATATATTGATCGGTAAATCACTACTAAGGGGCAGTACCCTATATTGCTTTCAAAAAAGATTACATAGGTTTTCATATTTTTGTTGAGTATCCACATTCATAGACCTCCACCCTAACACCAGACACAACATAGGCCATGAAACAAAATGGCCTTGTAGAACTGACATTGCAACCATACCCTACCCATTCATCTATTTTAAAAAATGGCCAAAAGCTAGATTCGGGACCGACTCTTATCCTTAGATTTTCTATTCATAAACAGTTAACAGACTAATATCAAATAACACATAAATATGTTTTACAGAGCCCGTCCTCGCTCAGTCGTCATCATCCTCTGCTTCCTCCCTCTTTTTGTACTCCAGATAGTCTACAATCACTGGGCAATCCACACCGCATGCAAGGTATGCAAGGTTGTTTGCCTTTGTTTCCAGGTCCCTATCGTCATTCGCCACCCATTCCTTGCCCATTCCAAGCTCCCAATCTTTGTCGTCGCCCGCTACCACCTTGCCAACCAACCCTTCTTAAAGATAATTTTGCACCCACCCCTTGGGTGGGGTTTCCAGCATCCTTGCCACCTTGCGCAAGAACATTATGCTTCATTCCTTTTCATCCCACTGCTTCGCCAGTGCCGATAGGTCAAGTGACCTTACCACTGGAAATTTCTTTACCTCTACTCCATTCTCGAACGACATAATAATTTTGCGAAATTGGAACCATCAAATTGTCATCCACGTTATCTAAGGCTTTGTCAATCTTTTCGAGCATGGCATAAATGAAGACCATCTAGCATAATTTCTTGCTCCTTGCCTTGGACACTCCCATGTATAGCAACATCGCCAAGAACATGGTCGATATGTTTTCATTTTCCCTGAATCTTTGATGTGCTAGCAAAAAACCCTCCCCAGAATTTTCTTGGTTGCCCAAAGGACCACGAGATGGGAGGAGACCAATATCCCTTTCAACTTTTTGTCTGTAATCTCATCATGGAAGGACTGTTGCTACTTTGTCGTGTTCAAAAAGAGTGGGGTACCCATTTTTCTTCTCTCACAGACCAGGAGCTCAACCTCATCTTTGCTTATGCAACTACCACCTTTAGCTTTTTAAAGAGAAATGAACTTGCCCCATCATAATGTTGATCTTGGTTTTCGTGACGTTTGAATCATGCCATTAAATCCGTAGGCTAGCCAAAGGATACGAATTTGATTGCCAGTTTATGGTCGCACAATGCTCGTCATTTCCCCTGCCTTGGAATTTTTTACCATGCCCTGCGCCTTTCCTACTATTTATGGTTGCTATCTCATCAATCCTTCCCACGCCAGATCCAACCATTATCACGGTACATGCCCTTTTAGCTGCCAATTTGTCCAGATCATTGGCTATGTCATTCTTCCTATTTGTGATTTAGTGTCCCATCATCCAGGAATGTTCCAGTATATCCCTCCTTTTGATTGTGTGTCCCTATTGTCGTCAATTTTTCCAACTCGTCTGCCATGTTGTTCCCTTCCCAATATACGTGGCTTACTTGGAAGGCTTCAAATTTCTTTGTCATTTGTTTGATGGGGTGAATCAGGTGGTTTAGTTTCCAATTTGGTGTATTGTTCCTACGAATCGCATTGATTGTGATAAGAGAGTCTCCCTCTAGATGGATGCATTTCACACCCAATTCTAGGCCCAGTTGTAATCCTACTAGTGTTGCTCTGAATTCCGCTTGGTTGTTAGTGCACATCCCCAAAGAAATGGATTTCTTTGCCATAATCTTGCCCTACTCATCACGAGCTATACATCCAGCTCTCCCCCATCCTGGGTTACCATAGGAGGCTCCATCGAAATTAATTTTGACCTATCCTTCCTCTGACACCACCTATATCACCTCTTTTCTTTTTTCTTTCTGTAGATCGGATCCATTGCTTCAGCTAAGTAATGGAGTCTTCAAGCCACTAAATAGTTTCATCATTTTGTCGTCCTAGCTGGAGAAAATTCTCTGCTTGATGGCCTTGTTGCGAGCATCTTCATTGACGAGTAATGTGATTGCCCCTTCCATCTTAGCACATAGCCTTTATTCTCCATTTCTTTACCTTGAAAGATTCTTTTGTTCCTCTCCTTCCAAATTTCCCATATGACTGTGGATGGAGTGACCTGCCATATACTGCCAAATACTAATTTTTTGTGTTGGGATGGCCACATCTTGAACCAAGTCTCAATGTTAGATGGTAGGGGGCATTGCATGTTTAATTTACCCCTGACAAAGTTTCAGCAGGCATTCGCATATGGTCATGTCAAGAGTAAATGGTTTATTGTTTCATTGTTGCTTTTCCACATCACACATCTTCCAAGGCCTTGAATTCCAAATGTTGCTAGCATGTCCTCTGTGAGAATCCATTTTTGAATTGCCAGCCACGAGAATACCCCTGCTTTGGGGAGGCAGTTTTTCCCCAGATTACTTTACATAGCCAATCTTGCCTTGCAATGGTCAATTCTTTGATTTTGTACCCAAACTTTACTTTGTAGGTACCTGTGGTCGATCCACACCACTGAATTGCATCCCCCTCATTAGAGGGGTTAAAGTGTCTATTTTTGAGAATTTCTACCAGTGCATCTTTCTGAGGTTGTGGAGCATTGATGTCCTAAAGGGAGTTCTAATTCCAACTTGCTACTCCATTTTGATGCATTACCTTCCCATAATTACAGACCTTGGATCCCTAGACTCAAATTGTTTCTACCTTGATTTTTGCCATTCCCGGTGTATTGCCGATGGGTGTCTTGCCACACCATGAGTCACTCCAAAAGGATGCACTTCTCCCATCCCTAATCTCCTAGGTGACATGCTTGGTCACTATGTCCCTGCACTCCAAAATGCAATTCCAAATTGCAAAGCCTTTTGGTGGTGCAATCGTAGTCAGGATGCAGGTGGGGTCATTTGAGTCCAAGTACTTCCTTCTCAGGAATTACCCAATTTTGTTCTCCTCTTGCATATAGGTCCCAAACCAATTTTGTTCCCATTGCATGGTTCATTATTGTTAGTTTCTTTATTCCTACTCCACCTGCCTCCTTTGGAGAGCGGACTTTGTCCCAAGCTACCAAAGGGAATTTGTTTTGCTCCCCCATGCCACTCCAAAAGAATTTCCTAAAAATCTAGTTGAGGGTCTCCTCTACTACTTTTGGTAGCTTCAGACATGACATTGAGTAAACTAGAATAGCATATAGCATTGACTTTACCATTAGGAGCCTTCTTGTCAATGATAGCCACTTCCCTTTCCAAGTCCCAAGTTTGCTTTTGTAGTTGTTTATCAAATTTTCCCAATAGCATTTTTTGTTGATCCCTGCAAATAGAGGCATGCCCAAGAAGCACCCATGAAGAGTTGCAACCTTCAAATTCAAGATTTTCGCCAGGTCTCTTTGCTGACTCGGTTGGGTGTTGAGGAAGAAAACTTCAGAGTTTCTCCAATTTATATTTTGCTCGAATGCCTTGCAGTAATCATCTAGGAAGGTCTTGACTGGTTAATTTGGTGCTTGACCATGCGCCATTTGTCAGGGGCATTAATGCCCCTGACATTCTAGGTAATGATCTTCATTGTCCTATAGGAAGGATAACATCTTTCCCAGATCTAAGTTTCTTTTGCCCTGTCACATTTGCTGCAATTTCCAACTTGGCCTTATTTATTTTTGGCCCCCTTTTGCACTTCTTTTAATATATATATATAACTTAATTACTACTATAAATATGTATATATTTTTATTTTTATATGTTTTTGTATCAACGAACCCAACCCCCAAAAAAATTTGCTCGAACCCACGAACACAACTATTTCTCAATCTCGAAGGTGGTTTGTTAAATACCCTAATAGCTATCTTTAAATCAACTCAATTCCACACTTGTCAGCAATACCCAGTTGCAGATAGTGGAAATCAGATATTAAATAATTCAAGTATTTCCTCCAATAGCACTTGCATATCAAAGGATTCATTCATACATGCTTTGCCAGTAACAACAAATTTAATGCCAGTAAGTCGTACAGTGTGTTAATTCCCATAGTGTACACAAATTTTCCTTTCATCAAACTGCAGAATTACAATTGATGTCATTAATTCAAGGACTTACTGAGGTGCGCAGAGTGCCCTTATTCAATTTGCTTGGGGAAAATCTATTTTGTGCCAGCTGCGATTGTCCCAAATGTTGGTCTGGGCTTGGTGGACTATATTTTGTCTGGGTTTGTAGCTAACTTTTGTTGGCCGTGGCAAATGAAGCACTCGATAGACTCTAATGGTGCTCAAATGGATGAAGAATTATGTGTTTTAGACACCTAATCATCCAATCTATTCACTTCTCCAGCTCCTCCACAGTCATGTTGCCTGGTAATCAGATTCTCCTTGTTCGTTCTAGGCTTTAGAGTCTATCCCAATTGGCTAGATCACTATTTGTTGGTTCACAGATGTTGGTTGTTTCCTGGAGTGGAACAAAATGATGATTAGAATTTTTGTGTATATCACCAAGGATGAGTAAAATTGTTGCATCCAAATAGGGGTTTCGTCCTACCTGGAGGCTCCGCAACTAAGGTTTCATCCCAATTCTAGAATTATTGTAGATTGCAATTTCGAAGTCCTAGATAATCCCCTTTTTCTTCAGATCTAATAATAAATAGCCCTAAGATCCCCATGTTAGAGGGAAAAAAAAAACCCAATAGGCCAACCCCAAGTTAGCCCTAAACAAAAAATTTAAATTATTATATTTACTTAAAATTATCGCCCAAAAAAAGAGATCAAGTCGGCCACAACAATAGATTATTTTAGTTATTTATTTATTTACTATATTATTTATATTTTAATGTTATATAATAAATATACTAGTGTTTAAAACACTATTAAAATAGGGTGGATTTAGGGTAGGAAAAGGGGACATGGAAATGGTCCTACAAGCCACGTTCCACACCTGTAGGCTTCCAATGTGTTATCCCGAATTTTTGACTCGTTTTAAAATTTGGATAACCACTCAAAATTTTCATAAAATTTGAAGATTTTATTCTCTAAGGCACGCATTACGAGGTGAAAAGAGTGGAAAATCTCAATTTTATGTTTATAAACCTTTGGGCTACTCTTTTTCTCTCTTTCTTTTCTGTTTTTGTCAATTTTTGAGTCTTTTTCCTTGTCCTTTTGATCAAAATCGGGTTTTTGGAGCAACTCAGCAAGTAGGGAAATTTTGGCTTAAAAGGCAAAATTGCTAAAGCTCTTAAAAATTCTGAAATTGCTTAAGTGAGTCAAAAAGTCCGAATTTGTTAAGAATGCTCATTTTTGACAAAAGTAAAATTGCTTATATGATCAAAAAGGCCCGATTTACTTCAAGTCAATTGCCATTAGATTAAAAAGGCCCGATTTTATTTAAAATACTTGCTTTTGCATTAAAAGAACCCAATTTCATGTTTTAATGTCATTTTTAGTTGCAATGAACTTTAAAAAAATTCGATGCCATTTTGGTTCGAGCTGTTTGAGTCCTATTCGGTTTGTCTTCCTTATTCCAAGGAGATTTTATCGATCTTGATGCTTGAAGGTCGGATTTTCCTTTGTAAATAGCCAGGTCTCTTTCATTTTCTGAATGCGCCTAGGGTTACACCATCGCTATTTTTGTTTGCAAACTTATTTTCAGGTATGTTCTCTATTTTCTTATTTCTTTATAAATGTCTTCTGTTGTTTATCATGTTTCTATATAAAATGCGTTTTATATTCTTGTGTTTTATCTTTATATCCAACATCTTTTGTTTTAAAAAAAAATGCCTTGAATTATTCGCATTTTTCTTTAAACGTTTTCACACGTTTTTCTGTTATACATTAAACGTCTTCTTCGTTCGCCTGTTATTAACTCACATTTGTTTATATAATGAACTTGTCATTATCCGCCTTTATAAAAACGTGTTTTTATTGTCATTTAGCTCGCCTTCATTCAAAAAGTATTTTTATTTACTTCATATACCCTTCATACCACGCACCCTTCATTTCCTTTCATCCCATATCATTTCATTTAGTTTGCATTCCATATACCTCCATTATTTGCCTTCATTTTAAGCACGTTTTTCATTTTCCAAATGCTTTATATGCAAAATGTGTTTTTCTTACGTCATTTGTATTTCTCTTTTCATCTCATTTCCATTTATCCACCAATCAGCTTCCTACATTTTCACATTTGTCAAACATCAAACTCTTCTTTTGCCTTTTTCTCCAAAATTTCACTTTGAGTCATATTTCGGGTTTTGTGAACAAAATAAGCAAGTCGGGATTTACAACTAGAATTACAATTTTAAAAATTGCAAAATTGTAAAATTGTCAAACGTTCAAAAAATCCCGACTGCCTTTTGTAAAATTGTTGAAGTCATTGAAAAACCTGAAATGCTTAAAAAAGCTCAAAAGTTGAACTTTTTAGACATAACTCCAAATCCAAGCTAAAAACCTTTTTGTCTTGTTGTTTCAAGAAGACAAAACGTTGCTTTTGGTTGCAATCATTCCACCAAGATCCAAATTCGTCTTTACCATTCATTCTCCACCATTTTTCTAAAGACGGTTTCATTGTCCTAGGGTTTGAGTTTCACCATGTCCGCTCATGTTGATGTTGATGATGTTCTTACCTTATGGGGTTTTCACCGCAGTCTTGCAGATTCCTGTTCAATGACAGACAAACCAGCTTCTCCAATAAGCAAAAAGATGAAATATAAATTTGATAAGTATCAGAATGAGATTTCCCCGTCTCATGTGGTCTCAAATATTGACGAAATCAAGGACACAGAAATTGGGCATGTTGATATGTCCGAGTTTTTGGGGAGAGCTGAGAAATCAACTTCTCACGACATGCAGTTGTTGCTGAGAAGTCATATTCACCTGGTATCTTCTTTTCCTGTTGCTGCCCTTGAGCCTGAATTTGTTCTTGCATGTGCATCTCGTTTTGACAGTGAATCTAGAACCATCAAGGACGATGACATCAACGTGGTTATCAGACTTGATGCTGAGACAATCAACAGAATTTTCAGAGTTCCTGATGCTACTACATATTCATAAATCACATTGAAGAGTGCTCACAAATATTATGAGCAGAAAAAGAATACTTGTATCAAACATATCAATCATAAGTGGCTTCTCAAATCACGACCTTGTGTGACCCGGATACCCAAATTGTATCGGTCTGATTTTAAGGAAGAGATTAATGATATGATCACTCTCCTAAGCAGAATAGCAGGGTTGAAGGTTTCCAATATGTTTGAAAGTTGGATGTATAAGTTCATTGTGGTCATCACAAAAGCACAGCACCCAATATTCTAGGGTGAAATAATCAGTGACAGTTTGTGTGAACAGCTTGCACAGGTTCCTACCACTCTTACCTTCTACATGAACTCATATTTGGTTTATATAGCAGCTTCATTGAGGCATTTTCCAGGCCTATCTCCTCAAGGTGATAGATCATTGGTGCCTGTATGGGAGTATTATGATCAGCTGACTTTAAAACCAAGCCGGGCGCATTATAGAAGAGTTCAAGATGCTTTCTTTGGTCATTTTATGTGTTTATTTGACAAAGCATTGGTAAACAACAGGGTATCTGAGGTGGCTTGGAATAAAGTAAATGAGTATGGTTGCTTGTTTCTTCAATTCCCTACCTTCACTTATATGAGAGTCGGATGCTTTGAAGACCAACCTTACATGCTTCCAAGGTATCCGACACATAAGATTATTTTGATGGAGCTAGGAAGGCAGTTAATGGCAGCAAATCTTCGTCAACAATTGGAATCAGAGCAGTTTACCATGGATTCAATTCACAAGCTTGTTAATCATCAAATAATCCTTGATAAAATGCAAACTGCTTATGAAGAACATAGACTTGCGACAATCAAATATTTTGATGTAATCTTGAAGATTGTTGCAGTAGCCAAGAACACACTGGGCCCCGATGCAAATGAATTGCAGATGATCATCAGCAAATTCTTGTCTTTCAAAGATAGGAATGAGACAAATTAAAATATTAGGTTGTTTTATGTATTTTTACTTTTGACAAAGTATATGTAAAAACAAGTTTTGCAATTGCAAGAATTCTTTTCTTGCAGTTTTGAAAAATGTAATTACATGTAATTTCTTACGAAACAAATCACAATTTGGATTGTAATTTTGAATAAGTCAATTGCAATTAGTTATCGATTGAGAGATTTTCTCAAGTTTGTTGAGATCCTCCCACCTTTTTCTCCAGACCTCCCTCCTATAAATACTTGAGGGGGTCTATTGTAATTTTTTATCTTTTTAGCAAGCAAGAAAACTCTACATAATTTTGTACTCATAAAGTCTTTGAGCTTTATAGTTGATAATTGTGAATTTTCAAGAAATATCAAGAAGTTGGAATTTCAGACTTTGAGTTGAATTCCTATTTTGCATCCTTCATGTTCTTATGTCATTTTGGAGCATCATTTTGTAACTACTTGAGAATTGTGGAATATTGCTGAAGAGAGATTCAATTTAAATATCTGAAGTATTTGTGCTGTAAATGTGAAGATTGAATTTGTAGTTAGTATTAGAAATTGAGAAGAATTGTGAGACTTTGTACTCGTAGTAGTTCTCATTTAAAGTAATCAAAAGATACATCGTAGTTACAGACTTTGTGCTGTTTTATGTTGTATATTTTCATTAAGTAATCATTTTGAAAAGGGTAGATAGGATCTCATTCTTCAAGACTGTGTGCTTATTGGTTGTTTTCCCGTCCCGGAGGAAGTAACGGAAGTCTTTGTGCTTTCAGGAAACTTTATTTCCTCTTTCTTGATTTCACTGCATAGCTGTTGTAATAAGTTTTATTAACTTTTACTATTTCTTTTCTGAGAAGAGAAAAGAACATAATCTTTCCTAAAATAAGAGGAACGATTGCTGTCCTACCCATTTAGTTTTATTTAGTTAAAGGGGGAGCCTTCCCTTAATTAGGAGAGTTTAATCTCACGTGTTGTGGTTGAAACCACAATTTTGTATGCTTTCACAAGAATACAAAATTTTCAACCAACACAATGCTCAATGCTCTTATGAGCAAAAGTTTGTAGTGAGTGCAAAACTAAACATCAAATACCAATTTAGAGAATTTAATAGTTTGTGCGATATGACAATCTTTTAACTTTTTTAATGGTTTATTTTCCAAAAGATGAAATGCATTGAAAAAAATAGTGGGAATTATTTTTCACACCATTATTTTTTTCTTTTACTAAAGCTTGCATATTACCAGTTTGTCACTTTGTATTATATACAAGTTTGATATAGCCTATCAATTCTTGTTCCATGATTTATCATTTACATTTGATATTGATAACATCATGAAATAAGTGTGCTAGTTTAATTCTTGACTCATCAAGTCAATAATAAGTTCTGTGGGTACTACCTCTTATAAAGGAAGACTTTATTTTTTTAGTTTTGCATCTATACCTACATAATCTAAATTTATATTTCATAAAAATTTATGTTTTCATGTTGTACTCCTAAGAAGATTAGGTTGTATCAAAAACACACTTTTAGGATACCACACTTACTAGAGAAGTCCGGTTTCCTTTGCTTGGTTACATGGCATCTTAGTACGATGCCATATAAGTGGTGTCTTTGTAGTATGATAGACTATATTTACCAAATCCTATATCCTCAAACCATTTAGTGATTTGCAAGCAATTTTTCTTGGTTTACATGCAGCTATTCTTACAATATATTCTTTACAATCATTTGCCTTATATAAGCTTTGTCTAACCTACTTTGTAAATGGCTTGATGAAAACCCAATTTTAAATGGCTTGACAAATTATGTAGGCAAGAAAATTGATGAAAAAATAATAACAGCATTTTACATTATCCAGGTTATTCCTTGCAATAATTATAACCAAAAATGTAGTGTTACAAGTGATTGGAAAAAGCAAATAGATTTTTTTTAAAAACAAAAATCTAATGGTTGGGTTTGTGCTCTTGTAGATTACCATCCAAAAACATTGTGGTATTTCAGATCTTTCAGCTTACAAAGTACCTTTTATCCTACTCCTTTATAAGTGCTACAGCTTGAGTTGCTTAGATGTTATGTAGTCCATGGATTTAGTCACTGATATAAAAAATGCGATAAGATCATTGACCAGTATGTTAATCTTGAAATCAATCCCATGACGCTCTCATGCAAACTTGTAGTCACAAGGAGACAGTAAAAACAAATTGCATGATACATTTTGTATTCCAGACTTTTGGTCTAATTGCAGTCACACAGTTCATTGCTCCAAATGCTCAGTGATGTCATTAGTTACATCAAACAAATAAAGAACTTGCTACTATAAATGAGCAATCAGCAACACAATAGAAAGTTGTCTCAGAAACAATGAGCATTACAATCCTCAGATACAAGTGCTCAAGTGAATCATGAATAAACAATCAGCTTGTGTAAGAATCAACGTGTGGCAATCTGAACAAAACTTTGCATAATAATCATATACTCTTAGTTGCTTAATCCAGCTCATGCTAATAAAAGTTGAAACAAATTAATCTTGCTAAATACAGCAGTCTCATACTTCAGTGTCATATTCCAACTTTACAAATTAAGGATCCAGCTAGAAGGATGGATGAATCTGAATAAATACACTACATCTTTGTTATCCAAACTAAAATAACATTTAGCAAATTTGCTCAAACTACTGATAATGGTCAAATCAACTAATAAAGAATGGCATAAACAAAGCAACTTGTGGCAAATAACACCTGGTCAAGAAGAAAATTTGGCCAGCAATTTGTCCACATGAATAATAATATCATCAATACAGGGGCGAATAGCAGCTTGAGGTTGAAGCATCCATGTTACAAATTGATGCAGCGATTCTGGATATGGAGGGCTAGGCCCAGGAGGCCATTTTATTTGACCACTCATGATTGCTAATTGTAGGCTTCCTCCAGCTTCCCCTAGAGAGTGTTCAAATGGTGACATGCCATACCTGTTAAAAGAGTCCAAAACACTAGGTTATAATTCGATCATCCATTATACTTACTACTAGATGCAAAAGTAATCATAATCTCTTGAAATTTAGTATATACACTCGAAACTTATTTTTCACCTAAGGTCCTAACAGATTAAACTTTAAGGAAAGCCTGTAGCCCTAACAGATTAAAGAAGGTACATGGCCCTAACATGTGAATAATTATGATTAGGAAAAAGAAAACATTGGTCATCACAAAATCAGCTATGTACTTGTAGATTCAGCTCAGCTTAGTCCATTATTTATTAAACACACCAAAACCTGTGGTAGATTTATCCTTCACAAACACAGGCATCCAACTAAGGTGCCCACTTGCTTTCTCTTCTTGATCAGTGTTTGTGGCTACAGGGGTTTCTTTTGGATAGCCAATTATAATATATGCAACTTATTTATGGCATTTCCAAGATTTCTGCTGATGAACTTTCCATGGACCAGCTAGGACTCAAACCTAGGACCTCCCATTTGCATGCTGCTGTGCTCTTTCACTGAGCTACAGACCCACTCTATTACCAGCCCTTTTACAGTTTGGGTGTGGCTCATTTCTCCAACAATTTCTGTTACCTGTAATCCACATGAATGTGAATCCTAATAGAGGAATGCCATTCAGAGTTCATCCCTAGTAGGAAGTTTTTGTTATCTAGTTAGTTCTGAGTGATCTGATATAGAATTTTTTTTATTGGACTCCCCTGTTATATTAAGACTGGATGTCCCATTGATCTACTTGAGTCGCTAGTTGACATCAATATAAAATCTTCTTTCTGATGTTGGCTGCTCAAGCTCACCTAAACATAGGGAGTTTACCAAGATTTGAAAACCTTTATAAATCTCATCAAGGTTCACTAGGATTCACCCAAAGATCATCATTTATTTATGACCTCTAAATCCTACAGTTTAGAGTTTAACCGCTTTATGTTTACAGTGTACACCCTCTAGTTATATTTTCTTCAGTTAACCAAAAACTCATTCTCCGGCATATGGTGTTCATCCCTCTCCTTGCAAACACTTCAAATCTCCCTAGCATCTTCATTTCTCTCCCTCTAGTTATGTGTTCTTCAGAGTAATTTGAAAACTCATACCTGGAATCATCTCTCACCTCAGAAATGTCAGAAATGAGAAATGTTTGGCATCTTCTGCCAACACCATATGTCTCCTAGCAATGTTCTTCAAAAACTAAGAAACTTCTATAAAATATTCTTATATGAATTACATGGATATTTTTCCCTAGTGTGAATATTGAATAACTAGTTGATAAGAGCTGAAAGAACTAAAGGAAAATACTTAAGACATGTATTTTCATGATCTTTGCATGAAAATTTAAAATGTGCTTTGTAACAGGTAATTTATTAGCGAGGCCCCAAATGGTTTTAAGATGTCTGTGTACACAAACTTTATCAATTGATTGAAATGGGAAAGGAGTATTCCATTTCGTATCTTATGATAATAAATTTTAGCATTGCTCATTTCAATTTGCAATTCATTAGCTTCTGCAAAAAATCCTCCCAGAATATTCAACCTTAATGCTTCCACACATATGATTTCTACCCCAATGGAATAGAACTACTTCTCCCAGAACCTCAGGGAGGTGAAGGGCTTCTAATTTGACCATTGTTTAGAAAAGCTTGTTTTCTGACATCTCCTAGCCTTTCATATGTTACACTTCAAAATCAGCATCAATTGTGCATGTAATGTTTTTTGTTTTCGTTTTTCGATAATTTAGTGAAGGAATAACTAAAAGCAAATACCAATAAAATGGTCAAACTGATCAACTAACAAAAGGGCCATACATCTAAGGCCCAAACACCCACAAAGCAAGCAAAATTAACAGCCACTACCTAGAACAAACTAGAGAGAAACAACCAATCTAGGGACACTACAAAAGAGAGGGGATAACATCCACCTTAGAGACACCCCAACCACCCACACCCACCACTAGGTCACATCCCCAACCATCCATGTCTAAGGCCATCACTTGGGTGGGGCCTCCATTCTTCTCCACAAAAGAGGCACCTTTGGCTCCGAGAATCTCAAACCATGGCATGGACAAGCAAACCATCATCCAACACTGGCAAGGAAAATACATTTGTAACTTCTAGCCAACCACTAGTATGGGTAAGCAGAAAATTTTTCACAACCATCCTCAAATCAAAGCAAAAGTCCTTAAGCTCCTACAACTCACTATGAATAGCAAACAATAACTTACCCACAGCATGAACATCGCCCATCAAAGCTAGAGAATTCAACCCAACCAGGGTTGACAAAACTTCTTCCTTCACGCCACCAATTGACTCCACAAGGCCCAACTAATTAGGTAGGAGAATTCACAATAGCCAACCCCTCACTTATTTAGCACTACCACGGCCAATTTGAACAAAAATTCTTCACAAATCAAGGCCTTGGTTCAAACAATGCCAGAATCTTCAACCCTAGAAGGTGTAATGTCCCCATTTTGGCTATACGCTCTTCATTTGGATTTAGCCTATTTCCGGAAATCCGTAGGCTAAGCTGAGGCAGAAAATTAGGGTTTCCTCTTTCAGATACTGCTCAGTTGGCGTTCTGAGGTTGTTGTGCAGACTTACTATTTATAGCAGTTCACTATTTTTAGCAAGTCTATCTTTTGGCAGTATCTGTCTAGCAGCAGTTCAATCCTTTGCAATTCAATGTTCAGTTTGGCTTTCTGTTGTTTTGATGTGAACTTACTATTTATAGCAGTTGGCTATTTTAGTAAGTCTAAATTTGGCAGTAGCATCATCAGCAGCTCAACTCAAGTCATCTTGCTATCCATTTTAGTATTGGCATTGGTTTTGGTTATCTCCATGGACTGAGTTTATACTTAGTCAAATTTCATGTTTCTCAGTTGTACCGCCTAGGAGTAATAACTTCATGTTGTTTTAAAAGAGGGGCCATTAAGGGGGTCAATTATGCATTTAATAATTTATTAAATGCTTTATTGTTGCAAAGTGAAAAGGAGGTTGAGTAATATTATATTATTTCAAAAAGTAAAATGCCAAAAAGGTGGCATCCCTTTTGGAAGTTGAAGTGATTCAACTTCTTGGAATTTGAAGAGTCTCTTGTTGCTTCATTTGCCAATTGAAGCTTATATATTGCTGCTGTTTGTAGAGCTGATCATCTTTGGGAAAAATATAACGTTATGCTGCTGGTTTGAAATCCAGAATCCGGCTAAGGGTTAGCTTAGCAAATCTACTCCACTCTTCGGGCCTGAAACTATGGTTCCCTAGGTGGTGGACTGAGAGTGTGCTTCATCCAGAAGTACATATTGAGCATTATTGTGGAGTTTTGGTGAGATATTTCCAATTTTTATGTTGCTGGTTTATCATGGCTGAAAGTGTTTTTTGTTGACAGCTTTTTGAGCAAATTAAATATCATTCTGGGTATGTTTGCAAAGTGGTTCTAGACCCAAGGCGACCCCTTCCACAAGAGATTGGAATTTATTTCCAAGTCTTTGATTTTTTATTGCTAAATCGCCCTTTTCAAGAGCTGTACCATCTGTAGAGCATTGAGAATTGTGCCATAAATTAATGGATGACTTTTGAGGCTGTTTCTTCATCTTGTCATGGGCGCCTATCCTCCAAAGGTTCATTGCACTTCGTTTCACGCCATTCGGAGGTATTTTGGTGAAGTTATGAGCATTTAATTAATTCTTATAGTTGCTGGTTATTCATTTCCAGAATTGCAGATTTATATCAGACTTGTTTCAGTTTGAATTTCCAGTCCTTTCTTCATCAATAATTGCTACTATTAATCATGGAATCATTCAGTATCTTGGTGCTTTGAAAACATTGTAATATTGATGTAATTTGCAGCTCTCTTTCTATATTGTAAGACTGTAAACAGTAGTACTGTTCCAGTCCTTTATTGCTGCAATTATTTTCTATTTCTCACATTAAGTACCCCTGGATGGTTTACCGCCAGTGTGGATAAAGAACATTCTAAAAGCTTATCTATTCTATTTGCAGCTGTTCTTATTCTTTGTAAAGCTAGTTAGTAGTACTAACAGCTCTTCCTTTACTTGCTGCAATTTTATATCTGTTTTACACTCCCACAATTGAGTGGTTGAGTTTTAGAATAAACATATATCTTGTTTGTAATTTCCCTAAGTGGTTGTGTGGACAATATTCCCCCCACGTTAATAAGTGGAAGAGTGGATTTAAAGGCTGGTTTTGCCGCCTAATAATTGTTGTAAACTCACCCACTGAATAAGTGGAGTATTCCCACCGCTTGTGGATGCCTGCACCAGCAGATGAATTGTACTTTCAGCTCTGTTTATGCCTAATGATCCTCTAACCATATGCTATCACCTCGCCCACATTGGGATCTTGGTGAACATTCTTGGTTAGAGTTATCTTCTTTGCTGGTTTGCATTTTGGAGCTAACGCTAATTAGTGTTTGGTTGCTGATTTGAATGTTAATTTTGGGAAAAAATTAATGGGGAATATTTCAGAAGGCCCTGACACAAATTTAACCAAGTTAAGGGAAGCACTATCTAGAGTTAGACAATGAAAGATAGTGTACAAATGTCGATCTGAGACCATGCCCCTAAGACGGGGGTCCCTAGGCTTCTGAAAGCAGAACTGACAGGCCATCATCCACTATAACAATGCCAAAATAATAGCTCTACCTCCAAATTCAACACTCACCCACAATGGAAAACCCTGCAACCACAAGAAAACTAACTATAGGAAAAGCAACAAATACCAAAAAGCACATTGACAGTTCCATAATGGATACACACTAACACCCAAGGATCATTCTCCCCATATGTGCCAAGAAGATAGCAATAAAGCTCATTAAAACATCAATCTCCCTCCCTTAAAAAAGAGTCACCACCCGAAGCATTCAATCAAAAACAAGGAACAAGCATACAAGAGATGGGGAAATAACCTCCCTTTTCAAAAGGTCTCCCACCATGAGGCAAGGGAGAAAACATCATACGATTATGGACCACCTAAGGTGGACAAGAATTCAACAGAAATTTCTCAATTCCTAGCCACACCTTCAAACAATCACTATAAAGAGCTGAAGAAGGAGCTTGGTTGATGCCCACATTAGCTAAGAAACCAGTCACTAAGTCCATATCATGATAGCAATGAGTTAAAAAAATGTAATCAAAAATTTTAGACAAAACTAATGCCCCACGAAAATGCCTATGCTTCTGATTAGTTCACTCCATCTTACTCGGCCCTTAATCACCACCAAAGAATCCTTTTTCACCACAAGATGCTTACAACCTAGTGAAGCAGCAAAAGCAATCACTTCCCATTCAGCTTCACTGTTAGATGCACTAAGAAGAAAAAGAGAGGCACCTTTCACTAGCAAGCCCTCATCTCTAATAACAATTCCAGCACCATTAATGGGGACAATTGTGGATGTAATGTTAAATATATATAAATTATAATTTTGTAATTTCATCTATAGAGAGAGTGTGTGTGTGTTCATTTTTTAATTATGTTGTTTCCTAGAACCCCTGTATCCTACATCATAAAAATCAATATACCTATCCCCAGCCCGTCCCTGTCCCCTGGTAACTATATCTTTCATTTCTTTGGCATTAGTGCTTATTACACCTACTAAACTAGGGTCTTTTACCCTAATTCTATAATTGCAGCGGATATTCAGTGCGAGATCTTTATTGGCAACATTTGATTTTAAATTTCAGACTAGCTAGCTATGCTACGATGGATATTCCTAGCAAAGCTCTTATCGAGTATTTTGCTCCACCTCATAACTACCTATTTTTAAAGAAAATTGGATCATTTTTAAGGTTGTTTTTTATAATTTTAGTAAAAAAGGAGGTTTTATAAGTTTTTTATAGGCAAAGGAGTTAAAAGATTTACATATCAATCAATAAAAGTTCTGTATTGAAAGAACTCAGCTTCTGCATATACAGTGCATCTATGATTCAAACCTTACAACTAATACAAAGGATCTATTGTCTGGAAGTAACTATCAAACTCAAACATGAATGAAACAACATAAAAACCATATCATCTGACAACAAAGATTTCAAAAACCTAAAACTACATAGCACAGTGCTGGACAGATAGATATCTAAACCTTTAAAAACTGGCTAGTAACAAAGTAAGCTGTGTCACATGCTCACAGATCCTTGGAGTGTTTTATGGATATAAGATTCTTGCTTTCAAATATTGCAGTTCCATTTAACATGCACTGGATGTGGCTCCAGAAGTCCAGATAATATTATGTATTCAATGTTTGTCTTTTGAAAACAGGACAAAAACAAGCCATTTCCATCCCAACTTCAGTCACAGGATGATTCAATTTGAGCTGTGTTGGCGTAAAAACTAGCACCTCTGAAGTGCAGGTTTGTACGGACAGCTATGCACATTGCGTAATGAGTGCTCTTCAAATTAGGAGGGGAAGCTCCTTCATAGTGCGGAGAAAATGCTTGAAAAAGTAAACTAAACTAATTCCTATCTTTTTGTCTCAGCTGAAAGAGGCACAAGGTTAAGAAAACCAAGAACGTTGCAGCTAAGGATTTTTTGGTTTCACAGATCAGTAACTACAACTAAACTAACTACTTTAAATCTATCCAGTTTCCTCAAGAAAACAGAGCATGAGGAAATGGAGCAGGAATGTTCTATACGATAAACTTTAGGTATAGTTTCACAACGTGAAGGCAAGGTGGGCACAACTATTTGCTCGGCTGGGAAGAAGTTTATTGGAAACAACAATACATGATAAACTAAGTACAGATTCTCAGCTTGAAGGCAAGGTGGCACAACTATCGGCTCAATCTGAATAAGTTTATTATTCACACACACATCATACGATAACCAAGAACAGATTCTCAACTTGAAGGCAAGGTGGCACATCTATCAACTCAATCTGAACGAGTTTATTGAACACATAACACAAAGGATAGCCAACTAGGATAATAAATTGCATTGGCGAGACGCATACAATCTATTATCAACTAGCCACTATATCTAACTAAGGCAAGCATTCACCATCATAATTGCATGAAACCCTATGTGGCATAACAATTCATCACAATAGTAAATACTCATGAACAGATACAGAACGAGCAATATTGAAGGCAAGGTAGGCAGCATATATTCCTCTCGTGCAAAAGTTCTTGAACAGATACAAAATAGCATACTACAAGCAAGGTAGGCACAGCATGTATGCTATCACGCAAAAGTTATTTACAAATGAGCAAAAGCTCTTATTTATAGACATCAAAAGGTGTAAGGAACCCTAAAATCACCTTAAGTCAGCTACAGTCTTGCAATGCATGCAAGATTTATTACTAAACCCTAATAAAGTAACTATACAGTTAACGGAAAACTACCATCAGTTAACCGATACATTTAACCTAAATGGACAACGTGCAAGCATGCACGTCCTTATTTAAAGCAAAGTTAACTGGACACTACCCTCAGTTAACTGGAAACCCTAACCCTAACTCCTGTGATGATAATTCCAAGGATGAGATAAGCATGTGTGAAATCAGCGAGTGAACTCAAGACTGAAAGTCGAGTTAACTGTTGCTCATGACTCAACCCTCGAAATTAACTGCAGGTTCCAACTGGCAGATCACTCCATGTCATCTCGGTCTAACACTTCAACCAAGAACTCGCTAATCTCTCTGTTGTCTGGCACTTTGATGCTGTCCAAAACAACAATTTGTTTCTTCAGTTCTTTGTCACTTTCCTTGACTGTATGCATGCATTCTCTGACATCTTCAGTCGCCTTTCTGAAACTAGCTGAAATAACTGAAATATTCTCCAACTTAGTCGCCATAGGATCTCCCTCAAGGTTATCACGAATCAGCTTTTTGAACTCAGCTTGTACTTCATTAAGATCAGCGTAGGTACCATCTTCACGAAGATAATGGCACAGGATCTAAGTGACTTTGGCGGCTCCATAAATGAAGTGATCTCTATTCCTTTTGCAACTTAACGCTTCATTGTTAGCTACTCTGATGAAAACCTAAATTAAGACCGATTTGGTCTTGAATTCAGTCTAGTTGAACCGCCTTCTGAAAAACTTTCCCGTTGACTCTGAACACAGCTATGTTCTAACAACTTCTCTGGAAAGCAAAAATGGCTCCTGGTAAGGCTAAAAATACCCTGTCGGAGGATAATTTTCACCAAAAATTCTGAGACATGGGTTTTGTATAGAAAAGGATTCTAAGACAACCCATAACGTCAAAATTGTGAAAACACGTCATTTAGCTTGACATGCAAAGATTCTTCAGTCGAGAATTGTAGGGGTTTTTAGAGCTTCCCAAGGAAATTTTTCTTGAGAAAATCTGGAACATGGGTTTTGTGCACAACGGAATTCTGAACAAACCCAGATGATGTGATTTTCAAAAAGATGTGATTTTGGCCCACATGCAAAGAAATCTTCGGAAAAAAGCACAGAACTTCAGAATGAAGACTACGGGGCAATTTTCTCGAAAAAATCTAAGACATGGGTTTTGCTGCAAATACTGAAGTATGCGAACCCAAATGATCAAACTCCGAATATACGCTGAATTTCTTTGACATGCGAAGAAAGTACCTAAGATGAGAAATAGAAGAAATAAGACAGAAGATAGAAAGTTTTGTTTGCTCTGCTTCTGAAAAAATTCGCCAATCTCTTTTAGGAACTTGATGAAACCTGCATGCAAAGTGAAAATAAAGTCTTGAATCTTCTTCCTCTGAACAATCTGAATCCGTTGCTATGAAGAACGCTGAATTCTGACACCTGTAGCACCTTTAACTTGCTGCCTGCTCAAGAAGAATGAATACTTTGAAGCTTGAGATGAAGAAAAAATGGACGCCAATGCTTGAATAAATAGATTTTCATCATTGAAATTCGCACAAAGGCACTAAACCTTGAAAAATGCACTTGGCTTATGATTGGACCTCATTTTAGCTAACTGAAACTAAAATAAGCTAAATAAGGCGTCATGCTTTAGGGTTTCCCTTTCAATCTTCAGTTGACAAATTTATCTAAAGCACCATGCAAATTTGACTTCAGTTGACAATCTTTGTTGAATTCGCCATACTTCACAAATTCACTAAATTCATAAATAAGAATTAAGGCGTCCCTTTTCAGAACTTCAGTTGACAAAGTGAATTCGCCACACTTCATGCTCATGCTTTAAATCTTTAAAAATTCTAAATAAGGCGTCCCTTTTGAAGACTGAAGCTAAAACTCCAGTTGACAAAAATGAAATTTGCCATCTTCACAAAGTCTTCACAATTTCAACCAATTGCGCCATGCATGCAAAGTCAAGTTGATTTTCGAGCATAAACTTCAGTTAAGTGAACATGCAAATAAGTTAACTCAACATGCAAAGTTGTTAACTGGACATGCAAACTGAAAGATCACTCAACATGCCAATATATGAATTGGAGATGACAACCCAGAAATCGTTCAGTCTAACTGTAGTCAAAACTCAAGTTAAGGCGCACCAGTCAACTTCTTTCGAAAAATCAACTTTGAACTCTTAAGGAAAATTCCAGACTTAGCCAATTTTCATGAAAATTTGGACTTAAACCTCTTTCGAGACCTCTGTTCATCCTCTGATCCTGGCTGATTGACTCCACTGATTGACTGGCTGACAAGTGCATCACAGAGCTGAACAAAAACTGATCAAAAGACACCTTGAGACTGAACATCATAAAACTAAGATCTAAAGGCTCAAAAATCCAAGCGCCTTTTTCAAGAACTACTCTTTTTCTCAGACTTAGTCAATTTTCTCATCTTCATCTCGTACGAAGGGAAAAATAAATCCTTCATAACTTTTGATTAACCAACTTTCAGGACTGGATCACAAGTTCACTGTGGAGCTGACCTCATTCTGCACGACAGCTGCAAAGGCACATTTCTCCAGAAAACATCATCTGAGGGGTGAAAAACAAGGGCGCTCTTTTCAAAATGTGCTCCCCTCTCCAAAGACAGAAAATTTTGACAATTCAGATTTTTATTTTTCTCAAATTTCTTCAGTAACCAACTGACATGACACTGACACCAGCTCCATATTTAAAAAGCCCAAAAATGACCTTCTGACATCACTTTAACAAGGTTAAAACTTAATTAAGCAAAATGCCTTAGTGAAGCAAAAATTTTGGTTTTGGGTACAACAAGCTAAGAGCCATCATTCTCTGATAGATCATCCTAGAAGCGAGCAAGTGTTTCCTGCAGCTCAACAAAATTTTGGATTTGGCCATCCTTGAATATTTTATATCATAGAATAGCTGATCAATTTTATCGTATGGCAGTACTGAGTTGGTCAAATCAACTTTGTAATGTAGTCTGATTCAGTTTTTGGAATCATTGCTATTTGATCAAAATTATTTGTGATGAAGTTTTGGATTTATCCTACACCTACTGAGATTCAAGCTCCATTTTTTTTTCCAAACAAGAAAGTTTAGATGGACAAAATATTTGTACCGGGTCTTTACTTCCTCCTTCAAGATCCATTCATTTTATATTGTTGTCTTTGCAACTATTGGTTACCTTTGTTTCATTATATGGGAATTGGCCACACTACTCTTTGCTTCCCAACATTATCTCAAGTCATGTTTGTTGTAATAAGAACAATATTTGAACTTCATATTGAGCTACAATAATTGTTTCTTATGTTGATTGTGTTATGTTTTAAGTTATTTATTATGTGTTTTATAACAAGGGTTATTGTGATGGCCCCATGGTTGTCGTTGCACCAAAAGGTCGACCTATTAATGCCCGATACAACCGCCAAAGTTAATGGATCCACGGGAGGCAATTAGTCCATGTCACGAATCCCGAGGGGAGTGCTGACCATCTGCCAACAATCTCCCCTTCAGTGTTAACCGAGGGGATTCAAACCTGGCACCTTTGGCTTTGATACCGATTGATGGCCCCACGGTTGCCATTGCACCAAAAGGTCGACCTATTAATGCCCGATACAACTGCCAGAGTTAACTAATCCACAGGGGGCAATTAGTCCATGTCACAAATCCCGAGGGGAGCGCTAATCATCTGCCAACATATTGTTCTTGTTTAAATGAAGTTTAGAAGGTAGCTTTGCCTTTCCTTCTCAAGGACTACCGATATTGATATATATCTATCAAATAAATATTAAAGAAACATAAAAATCATTGTTTAAATACTAAGACTCAGCAAGAATACAGCAGACCCAATTTTGACTTGGGCTCAACGACTCAACAAAACTCGGCAACTTAAAAAAATACTTAAATTATTTATAATTTTTTTTTAGCAAAATACAGTTATAAAATGTATCAAATAAGTCTAGAAAATTTTAGAGAAGTGATTTTTATTAGATTTGAAAACAAGAGTACAATATCGCATTATTATGCAAATACAATAACAGCCAACAAATATCATATGTATTATGATGATTGTCATTGAAAATCGTCACCAAAACTTACATGTCCATTCAAATTACAACAATTTACAATTTCCACTTCCCTGTTCTAGTGATAAATTGAGGCCCACTGCTTGTAGTCAGCTGCAGCTCCGTTCTTGTACAAGAAGGCTAAAGCTCCACCTTAGAACTAGATGCCATCCAATCCAATGTTTCCTCCTACTACGCTCTCAAAATTAGCACTCTCATCTCCTAAAAAATGGGGTGTTCTCATCATACATGATCTAGTCTTTGTACTTGTACACATCAATTTCGTCAAAGTATATAGGCTCTTGAATAGTTGTGTCTTCCACATTTCTTGTGAAGGCTAAAGTTGTATTATTGAAATGTGCTAACCACAAAACTATAAATTATTCTGCCATTATGTTGCATGATATTTTATTTCATCTACATAGATTTTACATTTATTGCATTTGACTTAATGAAAACCTCTTTCTATCAACTATCCAAACTACCCTACGCAAACTCCATATAGAAAAGCAACTCCCAAATAAATACTAACAAAAGCTAACATATTTTTTTATTGTAAACTAATCTAATACTAACTATTTATTTATTTTTGTACTAACTATCCAATAGTTTAAAATAAAAAGCCAACATTCACCCTCTTATTACATTAATCTGAACAATGGATTGAACATTGCATGGATTAAAGACAAAAATCAATCTAGAAATATGATGAAGCATCTCCACCAAATCTCCTCGATCACCCAAGACACACCAAACTGATTACAGCAGTAAATGTCTTGAGTGTTGAACTTTACAAATCCTTTGTACCCAACGAGAGAACAAATCCCAACCTCCATGCACAATAAGAGAACTCTCCTCCGAAAGTCCACCCTCCTTTGAGCATGTCAAAATCTATCCTCCAATGCCTGCACAATGAGAGAACAAATCTCCTCCAAGAGTCCACTCTCCTCTACAAGTGTTAATATCCTTGCTCTAAGATTGTGGAAACCAAATCCCTCCTCTGATGTGCAACAAGAATAAAATCAATGTAGATACACTAATCACACTTATTTCAATGATTAAACTATGCATTAAACAACTAAATCCAAACACACTAACCATGCCTATTTCATACGTTACACCATAGTTGGAAGACTCGCCCCCAAAAAAAAACTCGCCAAGCCAAAAATTGGAGAGTTTTTAAAAATCGGCAAAAAACTCGAGAACTTAACAAATTGCTTAAATTTCATTAGAGACACATTTTTTTTGCAAAATTCAATGACGATGAATCCAATGAGTCCATAAATGAGTACAAAATTTTTTCTATTAATTTTGATTGACTTTAATGCAAATTGATTACAAAATCGCATTCTCATGCGGAATCCTAATGGCTAAAAGCTTGGAAGTTTGATACATGAAAACAGTAAAACTAGAACTAGAAGAAAATACTAAACAATAACTAAATACAACATGCTAGGCTTTCCTCTTCCTTAGTCTAGCAGTAGCTAGGGAAGGGGTGGGTCCTCTAGGCATGCCGTGTGGGTGTGGTGGCGATGCGGTGCTACTACTGCTGGCTCCTCGGCTAGCATGGAAGGCTGAGTATCTGGCTCTGGCAGACTCTCATCCACATCCTCAGGAATGTCCTCCAACCTGACATCTCCTGATGCATCCATATCCTCCATTGCTTGTCTCTTGTAGTCAAGGATCTCGTCCGCGGTAAACAATGGAGGCTGCTCATCTTGCCCTATCCAATCACTATAAGGATCTATCTCACCTAAATCAATAGGATCCAGTGATTTTTCTTCTACTCTCTTTGTGCACAACCGAAGGTTGTATTGCACAAAGACAAGGTCATTGAAGTGCTTTTGTAGTAACTTGTTCCTCTTCTTCGTGTGAATGGCCTCGAACAAGCTCCAATTGCGCTCACAACTAGATGCACTACAAGGCTAACATAGTATGCGGAGGGCAATTTTTTGTAGATGGGTATTTCCACCCCAATTTTTGAAATGAAATGAACATCAAAAAAAAAAAATTCAGCTTTAAGTTCTGCGCAGCCGAGTTCTTTTGTAGGACTCACGAGTTTTCGACGAGTACTCTCCGAAAAAACTCACAAGTTTTTCGAAAAACTCAGAAAAACTCGTCCGGGAAAAACTAGCGAGTTTTTAAAAACTCGGTGAGTTTTCTGCGAGTCTTCCATCTATGCGTTACACTATCCACAAATTCTACCAAGAACTATCAAGCCCCCATTGCTCCAAGAAGAGACACAAATGTGGTTGTGCTTCTCAAACAATCTCTATGTGAGAAGCTAATTCAAGATGCAGAAATTTCTCTAACCTCCAGTGCATCTAGCCTCCTCTTTGAATTCTTTAAGTTCTATCCACTAGATGCAACACTTGAACCTCCAAAAGTGTCATTAGTACCTGTATGAGAACACCCATGTGCAAAAATTAGGGTGTTGGTTTCAATTGAGAATGCACCTATTACAATATAAGCCTTGTATCTCCAGTGCTTTTTATTTAATTATATTCCAATTAAGGCATAAATCATTACAAAATAAACTATCATAGCAAATAAGAGGTTAGATTCAAAATTTTAACCTCCTATTTTTATGCTTTTAACTAAAAATTCAACCTCCAACTCTATCATAGTTTGGCTTCGAATGAATGGCACAGTCTTCTCCCAATCTTGAGTCTATGCTTCCCAAAAATTAGTCTTTATTGCTTGCTTATGACACAAAAGGTAGGATGCTAATTACTGCACCATACAAACTAACACCCTTTTGGCAGCATTTACATTCAAACTAGAAGCACCAATCTATTCATTAATATTGGTTTAGTGTTACTCTCTTCTCCTACACAAACAACATGATACATTTAGCTTTATTCTCTTCATTGCATTTTGAGATGATATTCAATAAACAACATTTCTCCATTATGATAATGTTGTGTTCAGATTTGGATGAGGGCAATGTTTCCTTCCCACGCTGACATCCTGTTTCGATTTAGGCGTTTACCTCTTCACAAGGATCACTGTCACCACTTCATAGGCACAAAAACAATGCAAACTATAATGCTGTATTGAAATGTGGTGACCACAAAACTATAAATTATTATGCCATTATCACACATTTATTGTAGATATAAAATGTCAAATGAAATTTTATTTCATCAAAATAGATTTTACATTTATTGCATTTGACTTCTTAAAAACATCTTTTTTATCAACTAACCAAACTACCCTAAGCAACCTCCATACAACAAAGTAACTCTTGAATAACTACTAACAAATATTCAATACTAACAGAAGATAACATGATTATTTATTATAAACTAATCTAATGCTAACTATTTATTTATTTACTAACTATATTGTAGATGTAATATAAAAACCCAACATGTATTGCACAAAAACAAGGTCATTGAGACATTGTTATGATAACTTGTTGCACTTCTTTGTGTATATGGCCTCAAATAAACTACAATTGTGCTCACACCCAAAAGCACTACAAGGTTGAGACAAAATATAGAGGACTACCTTTTGAAGCTTTAGGGTATTTCCACCCCAATCTTTCCACCAAGCAAATGTAAATAAGGTATTCAAAATCTAGTACGCAATAATTATAAGACATAACCGAAGACAATTTTTTTATTAGTCGGTGCTTGGGTGCCTCTCGCTTGGATAGCTAGCAACAAAGAAAACAGCTTCCTCGTAATATGTTTGTGATTTTACGACTCTTGAATAATCAATTCCCTCAACCTCAAGTATCATCCTCTCAATGCACATTGAGAGACCCTTCATATCCAATCCAGTAATATTTGTTAAGTCTTTTGAGAAAAACTTGGGGTCAAGGCAGTACCCTATTGCATGAATAGGTTGGTGGAGTTGATTTTACGACTCTTGAATAATCAATTCCCTCAACCTCAAGTATCATCCTCTCAATGCACATTGAGAGACCCTTCATATCCAATCCAGTAATATTTGTTAAGTCTTTTGAGAAAAACTTGGGGTCAAGGCAGTACCCTATTGCATGAATAGGTAGGTGGAGTTGATTTTACGACTCTTGAATAATCAATTCCCTCACCTCAACCTCAAGTATCATCCTCTCAATGCACATTGAGAGACCCTTCATATCCAATCCAGTAATATTTGTTAAGTCTTTTGAGAAAAACTTGGGGTCAAGGCAGTACCCTATTGCATGAATAGGTTGGTGGAGTTGATTGTTTTACCTCTAATCAATGATCTCCCAAATGAGTTCGAAATTGCCTCTATCTCTCTTGTAATAGTTTTGGATGGCCTCTTTGACTCTATCCATGGCCTCATAAATGCATCCCATCAAGTTTTGCTCCCTATGCACCAAGTGCAAAACTTTCCCAAAGGCTCAACATCTACAAACAAATAAAGTTATAATTAAAATAAATACTTTATAAAGTAATATTAAAGGATTCAATTTTAAATTTAAATTGAAGTTTGAAATTACCTTGATCTTTGTAGCTCTCTTCACAAAGACATCATCAAAATTATCCTTACGACCCTCACTCCATTAGCCTTTTTAGAATATGATGAATTTGGACATGCTTGACTCAAATTTAGAAGTGTTAACAAACTATAAATGCTTTGCAATATGAAAAAGTTGCAAATTGTCACACACACAAGTTCTTTCCCCTTGGTGTGATCCCTCATCGCACTGAGAACCCAAGCATACTTATAGATGTATTTGGTGATGTTCCTAGCTTCTTCCACCACCCATCTCACCCAATCAATTGTCTATTATCCAAGAGAATGTCAAGGAAATGGGTAGCACAAGAGGTCTGAAAAAGTAATGGATGCTTCTTCTAAAGCAGTCTCCCTACCCCCATGTACGTCGTTTCATTATCAGTTTCAACTTGCACTGCATTTTTAATTCAAAGCATTATACTCAAGTTCTTTGAATTCTTTACCTTATTAGAGAAATTTATTACCTTTCAAAACACCATCTCGTCATTCAAAGCTATCACAAAGTTGCTTCCATCTGTCCACTCATTTGAAAGTATGGTGCATCCAAATTTGGCTATTGCTTCAATTTTTCTTCCAAAATTGATTTTGCGTGTATGATGCCCTTCTAGAGCAACTACCTATTTAAATCATATGAAAAGGGCACCATCTACCTTTTCCTTGCAACTATCAATGCCATGAATGACCCATGAAATGAATTGGCAATGTTGGATTATTAGGGTCATAATTGAAGGCTGCTAATCAAGATGAGTATGGAGGTCTATTGAGTTCATAGGTAATTGGGAGTGAAGAACAATTGGTTTCAAGTAGGTGAAGGTGTGAGGGGTGGTCCAAAACATCCTCAAAGACCTCAAACCAAAATGTTGATGTCTAATTCATAATTGTCGAGCAGGGTAGTAATTGATAGGTTCATCCCTTTCGCTAAGTAACCGGTGCACAAATGCTCCAAAAAATGCGTACATGCCTTTGTGAATGCATAACTATCAAATAGGTGAATGAATTAAGGAAATTGACAAGCTCGTATTTTATGCATGTGCGAAACCAAAATGCAAATAACTTGAAGTTTAAACACTTCATTTGGAGGACTTTTGATCTTTTACTAGCTTTGGAAGTAATATGAAGCCTGTTTGAAGGATTTATATGAATTTCCTAAGGTTGGCTCTTATTACAAATAATTTGCTTATGCCTATGAAGTAGGAATTTCAGGAGTATCAAGGCAAAGCAAGCATGAAGAAGCAGTTAGATGTTAATTTTGTTGTTCCAATGTACCCATTTGGGTGATGTAATGCTTGTAAATCATTCATTTAGTGTCATGAGCCAAGAGATTGCACTATTCCTAGAATTTTCTTCCCTTTGAAGGGTTTCTCTAGCTGAAAATCTTTGTATGTGTCTCAATTAGAGTGTCTTTTGAGCTTCTCCGTTGTGAGTTTGTTTGCTTCTACTTCAATTCATTGTAGTGGCAATTTGAAACTGTTAGTTTGTTGTTCAATTGTATTGAGTTTGTAAATTGGGGAAGAGTTGATATTCCATAAATTGGCGAGACTTGAGTCATAGCTTCAGCTCTTTGTGCATCAGTGGTATCAAACCTAGTTTGGATTTAAAATGGAGATTGTGAACTTGGTATGCCATCTACCAAAATGGGTGGAAGCAATAAACTTAAACCCTACAAATCTGAGATTGGTTCTAGTGCTTGGTAAGGTAGAGAAGAGCTATGGCAAGTGAAGATGATGATGGAAAAATGAGATTCAAGAACTTAATGGATGATGTTTAGACAATAACCAGCACAGTGGAAAACATAAAATAGACAGACTAGAATCCGTTTTAATTGCTCTCACAAAGAGGTTGGGGATGGAAAGACCTCATGTGGAGGATAAGGAGTCAAAATTTGGGCCTGAACTGAAGCATGAAGAAAGTTCTCAACGTAGCTTCTTCAAGGATAAAGAAACAATAGCTATTCAACCTTATGGCAAAGAAATTAGTGCAGAGAAGCTAGACCAGAAAACTTCACAAAGATACTTCAGCTTCCACAAACTTACCTTGCATTAGAAAATTTCATTCGCACAATCTCAAGCTTGTAGGTCATGCACTAACTTGGAATGAAAGTTATGCATTATCCTTGGAGTGAAAGAAAGTTGTGCCTATTTCTAGATGTCAAATCTTTGATGAAGAAACAATTTATTTCATATTCCATGAGGAGAAGCATGTGATACTATGGTACTATTTCCAACAAAGACAAGAGCAATGTGTATCGGATTATACTAACAAATTTCATAAGTAGTCTATTTAGGCATCTCAAGCGACCTATTTTGGTGGCAAAGGCCCAAGATATTGATGAAATGTGTGCCCTTGTCCACTATCTTGAATTAGACAAGAAGCAAGATTCTCCTTTCAAGCAAAAGGGCAAAGAAAAACAGGGATAGCAACAAAGTATCAATAAAAACAAGGATAAGGACAAAGGAAAACCTAAGAAGGCCAATGCTATAGTTCAAAAGAAGGAAAAGGGCAAGGATAAAATTAAATTTCATTGTTCACATTGTAATAAGAATAGACATTCAAAGGAGAGGTGCTGGAAGCAACACCTGAATCTTGCATCTTCATGGAGGAAGAAGAAAAAGGACACCAATAGCATGTTTGTAAACAAATGAAAAGAGGTAAATGGTGATTTGGATTCCAATGATAGGATTTCATGTCTGACATGAAAACATTCATTTGTTGTGGGTGAGAGCTCAAATTCAAAAGAGGAAGAGAAATTCACAAAGCTTTTCCACATCAAAATCCAAATAAAGGACAAGAAGGTAGATTCATTGTTTGACACATCCTCACAAGCAAACCTCATCTCCTAGAACCTTGTTGAGGAATTGCACTTGAAGACTATGGATCATCCACAACCCCATGCACTTGGTTGGCTAAGGCAAGGCATGGACATAAGCCAGTTCTTGTAGAGCATTAGTGTTGTGGCTAATGGTGCACCCCTATTTGAAACCAAAAGAACTGGCTCTCATGAATTGCACAAATCATCGAATTAATCCACAATTGAATAAGGTGGAAGGAGTTATTTATTAGCTCCTCTTTTCCATTCCCACGAACCTCTCTATAAATACTTGTTGTAGGCTTAATCTACCAAAGCTAGAAATGATTTGCACATTGGTAGTGGATGCACAAAACATATAAAATGCTACCCCAAAAGTTTAAGTTTTACTCCATAGGGTCTCCACTCATGGCTTAAGACATATTATACATTGAATTTGAATAGCCATATAAAGCCTCATGAATACGTAGAATACATTTTGTATGAGCTAGATCCAAATTTGTCTATGGATACATCCTTATGTGGGGTGAGTTTGCCCTATATGCCAACTAGCATACAATCCAAGCACATACATCTCAGTGCCCCAAACATTTATGTTAAGCCTAATCCCACATTAAGTTGGAGTTTGTAATGTCTCCTTTTTGGGATATTCTTTAAAAGAACAATATTTACTCAAAATATGAAAATAATTTTATCAAAGATTATGAATTTATGATAATAATCAGATCAATAGATCATAGCACAATACCCAAGGAGTCAAATCGTGAATTCCCTGAAAATACTTTGAAAAACTGTTGAATTAAAGGACCCTATCCCTAACTCAATAGTGACAATACCAAGAACCTCATCCCTAGGTTGTCAAGGGCATGAAAAGACCCAGTCCTTCCAACCCTTAGCCCACCCTGTAAGCCCGGACCCCATCCGATTTGCAAATACTACCTAGAATTCACAATTGATAGCTTGATGGATTGACAATTTAATCCTTAACTAATACAGTAATACTTGAATGCTTTTATGAATGATTCTTGAATGAATTCCTAAAATCATATATATGGCTGAATGACTAGTGGTTTGAATATCAAGTTCTGAATTGATATGCTGAATTGATTTTTGAATGATATTTGAATGTGTGTTTCTTGGATGAATTGATGATTGAATGTTTTGATGATTGAATGATTGATGCTTGAATGATTTGATGATTGAATGATTTGATGGACTTATTGTTGTTTGCTGGATTGATCTTTTTGATATTTTGATTGCTTGATTTCTTGATGGATAGATGAGTAAGGATTGCAGATTCAATGTCAACAAACTGATTTTCCCTTTATATCCATTTCTTGAAGGAGTCACCACCCTTCACAATAAATGAGTCACAACCCTTCATTGCTGCCTTTTGAGAATAATAATTTATTTTCAGATTGATTCATTCATTCATTCCCAATTGATGATTTCTCCACAAGGACATGATCTCCCTTTTATTTCTTATTATTGAGGGAGTCATAGCTTTTTATATTTGGAGTCACAACCTGTCATAATAGGAATAACAATCTTTCACATTAGGAGACATAATATTTATTCTCAATTGATTGATTGGATGATGTTATGGATGTCCTTCTCAAAATGAAATGTTCCCCCTTTTATATCTCAAGTTTCAAGGAGTCACAGCTCTTCACCTCTATTGCCTTTGCAATAATTACAACTCTTCATCGCTGCATTTGGAGAATAATAATTCAATTTTAAATAAGTTAATTTTCTAGTGCTGCTGTCTATTACTAGTACCATTTAATTATTAGATTAATTGCATATGATGTGGCTGTAATATTTACTTGTAATCAGTCATAATAATTCTTTACAATTCCTCCTTTCCTTTTAGATCTACCTTGCTTATATACCTTATCTTGCTCAAGGGACACAACCCTTCATATGCTAGTTGACCATTCTTAACAACTTAATCTTTATTTAATTCCCAATTTGGTGTAATATTAATTATCTTCTTTTGGGCGTTTCATTAAACTTATTCTAATCCTCTCCAAAGGTGGCGGCTGAGGCAATGGATTTGAAGTGTATTCAAAGAATGACACAATTCTCTCTTAACAGCTAACATCCTCCACAATACTGTCTTTTGACTTATTTTGAAACATAGGCTGCAGACATTTAGGAATAAAACGGGACATTACAGTCCACCCTACCCAAGATTGCTTGTCCTCAAGCAATCACAAGCTAAGATGCTCCTAAAGTTACCAAGATCCCAAATCAACCTTGTAGATTTATAATTCCTAGACATTGCTCCTCCTTGTGATGTAATTAGCTTTTTCTGCGATACTTCAATATAATTAGGAATTGAAAACTCTACACCTAGTGATGCTTCTCTCATTGTCTTGGTTATGTCCAAATCTATAGTCCTTAGAGTGTATTTATTAGTATACTTGCCTCAACTCAACTACCAATAAGGTCAATACCATCCTCTAAACTATGAGGACAACTTATTGTCCAACATTCTTCTGGCTCATGTACTTCTATTTTCTAAGAACTCTCAACAACAAAACCAAGAGTTGGAAATTGGAAAGATCTGTTATTTAAGACAAGTTTTCTCTCATTTCATTGCCACAAAGATCCTGGGCAATGAATACAAACTCTTGATTACCATTGTTGAAATCCAAAATGATAGAAAATGTTGCATCCTTCTTCATGATGAATTATGGGAGTGTTGTGAATATCAATATCCCACTCCTTTGTGCAAAGCCGATTTTGCATTTAAGTAAAATAATCTAGATGTCCTTTACTGCAAGTCATATCTTTCACCCTTTCTCCATGCTTAGGGTACTTTTCATGATGACAAAAATGTTGAAATGATATAATGAAAAGTAATCCACACTATTATCGTCTTTTTCATGCTTTGAATTGTACTTGTAGGAGTGATTGGAATATTCCTCTTCATCAAGCTTCAAATACCTCAAGGTGACTATCTCCATTTGTTCCTCAAGTGTCATGAAGTGACAACTTGGTGAATGCATTCATTGTCCTATGGTGTCCATTTTTCCCTCTGGGACTGTTGGCATTTGAAGCGCTAGCTTCTCCATTCTGAAATTAATTGTTTGAGGCACGTTTTGATTCATTTTGGCCAACAATTGAGACATCATGTCTAGCATGATATTGAACTTTCTCTCTACTCTGGCATTTGGGCTATCTGGCAAGGTTGTTCCCTTATCCCTCTCTACCATGACCTCTGTTGAACTGACACTGTCACACTCTAGATTCTGGCGGGTTATAAGGACTTCTGAAAAAGTGTCCTCAACTGGGGTCTAAGGTAACTGAAACAACTATCTTCTATGTTCTCTAATGTAGTAACAGATTTCTCTATCACTCAAAGAATTTGGCAACTGCAAACAAGTGTTAAGGGCACAGGCTAGCAGGATGACTAGCCTTGATACCACTGTAATAAGCACCCTCAATTTCTTTTTGAAAATCTAATCTTGTTAGCTCCAAAACATAAAGTAAACCTAAACAACTTCCTTCCACTTTCTGATCACCAAGTTCCCAATGTGGGCAAGGAGAGAGCATATGATAGTAAGGATTACATTAGAAACCAACTACTGAAAATGATAACTACTTGTCCAGTGGGGTAAGCTGAGCACATCCACTTTGCAGTGGGAAAGCTAATATAGAAAATTAATGTAAACAAGCTCTTCCACTTTTTAGTGGTGATTGAGTGCCAAAAACCACTTGTTCAATGGAGTGAGTACAATGACCACTTATGCAGTGGAGTAAGCAATTAAACCACTTATGCAGTGGGTAAGTAGCATCAAATCACCTAGAGCAATTCACTGGTGGGACTACCACACAGTGTTACATTATTAGCTCATTACAATTCAGTTCAGAAACAATATATAACTGCTGCTTACAAAATTAAGGTGAAATGAAGATGGGATAAGCCCCCAAATGAACCCCAACTCTGGAAACCAACACCCAAGTAAAACAACACAATTATACCTCAACCAAGGAGCATATGAAGGTCTGAAACCCTCTGAAAAAGAGTTGCAACAGGTTTGAAGTAAGTTGCAGCAGGTCTGATATACTCAGAAATCACCATTAGCAAGTGCAGGCAGCCATGATGAACACTTTGAAACACTCCAATATCACAAGAGTTCACCCCCAAACTAAATGCAATGATTCCACAAGGCCTAGGTACCCCCAAAGGAGTAGAAAAAGACTGAAAGGAAGGGGTGGTTCCCCCAGAAAATCCACACACCACCCCCTAGGGATGGTATGGCCAGTAGCAGGGGCGATTTGGCTTTTAGAAATAATTAACTTCAACTTGCAACCTGCTCTCAACTCCTTCCCAGTCGCCCAGTATGGAGAAATCAATGGTCAAATACCCAAAAGCAGATTTCAAACACTTCAATCTGCACAACAACATTAGATGGTACGGCCTGTACTTGCACAGGTATAGCCAGCAACAAAGCTCCAAGGAAAAAACAACTCAAAACACTCTACAACTCAAATGAAATAGCATATCAAACACTAGCAAACATATCACCTCAAAAAAACTCATATTGGAAAGCCATGAAATGAAACTTCACAATCAGCTCTAATGGTGATTCCTGAATGGAACCACATCAGTCCAACTAGGGAATTTATTTTAATTCCGAAACTAGAACAATCCTTGACGGTTACAGTCCTCAAAGACTTGGAGAATCCAACACCGAACCAGCAATACTTTGTTATCAATTCTTCAACATACCGAATGAGCTCCCCAATGCCTCCTTATATAGCTTCCTGGAGGGAAAATTCATAATTTTGAAAAATAAAAATATTTCACTTTTTCCATCAAATGCCTTTGAAAATAATAATAATCACTTTTCATGAGCAAAGTCCCCTCATCTTACCTAGGCGTCCAACTTGGAGGTAATTTTGACTTTTTGAAAAGTCATTACACTTAAGTCATGAAAAATAATAATCAAACATTATAACAAGTGAAATATTAAAATATTTTACCCCGATTTACGGAAAATCCTGAAACACCTTGGAATCCAATTCTGACTGCACCAATATGATATTGGGGCACTGGATGAATGATTGAAACCATTTTGGTGACTTACTAAAAATAGACGTGCTCTCCAAGAAGTTTGGAGAACACCCCAAAAGTCTAAAAACACCATGGAGCTCATTGCCCACTTATTTAAACCAATATTACCCACTGAGCTCATTGTCACCAATAGAAACCATGTACCACCACAACTATGTCCTCCAAGAATTTTGGAGTCCCCTTGTCTTACCACGTAGCCTACAGTAACTCAAAAAATAGGCTAATGATCACTTAACTCATTAAACTTGAGAAGGGGACATTACAGTTGATGCTTGAATGATTTGATGGACTTATTATTGTTTACTTGATTGATCTTTCTGATATTTTGATTGCTTGATTTCTTGAAGGATAGATAAGTGAGGATTGTTGATATTATTCATTTATTTCTTTAGATCATCCATGGTTATGGTATCCCTCTCCTCTATTAAGAATCACCTTTTTCAAGTGTCTTTTCTAGGAGTGTAGGAATTCTTTCCCCTACCTCTAGTCTATGATCTTGCCATTATGAAGCTTGACCAAGCAAAATCCAAATTTTTTGTTGACCAAAACTTGATCAGATGATTTTAGAACTTTTTCAGCCCCAAAATTAAAATTTCAAAGATTAAACCCTAATGATTTTTTTCAAGCTTTCCAAAAATGTTAGCAAATCTGAAATTTTCCACAAATTACAATGTATAAAGCAAAATTATGAAAAAGCCTAAAATAGCAATAACTTAATAAAAACAATTCTGAATGCCTCCAAATCAGGACTGTAAGTGCATCAATCCACCCTTGTTCAACCCTCAAAAATTTACGGGAAAAGCCATTGATTTCCAGCCCTAGGAGTGAATTTGGTAAACACCCTAATTCAATAATTACTCCTTGAATTTTGCTCCAATGACCTCAAATCTATACTATAGCAGCTTCAATATGACCTCGAAAAATCAAGAAAAATTTTGCCAAATTAAGAGATATGTGCCTCACAATTTTCCCTCCAATATAAAAAAAAAATGTCTCTTTTCTAGCCCTCCAGTTGCCAAGAACCACTTGTAACGAAACAACTTCCACAATAGGAAATATCCTATAAATACTTGATAATAATATGCCACGTCGAGGAGGCAACCTCCTAAACCAGTTCAAGAGGGATACCTCCAATAGCCTTCAATAAGAACACAATACTCAATATGATGATAAATAACCTCTACCTCTTATATATAACATACTTATGACTTGGATGCCACCCAAGTCGACTTAACTGCCTATAGAGGACTATATTAATGATTAGATAACTTAATTAAGCGTTGAGGTATACATAGGTGGCCAGGCCAACTACTTAAAACCTGTGTTACACGGGGACGCGTCCCCCCACCCAAACCCTACGTCCCCGTCCCCTGTGGCGTTTTGGGGACGGGGGGACGGCAGGGGACGTCCCCCAGGCGTCCCCCCTGATTTTTGAAAACTGGGGGACGGCAGGAAACGCGTCCCCAAAAAGGGGGACGGCTGGAAAATAAAAGGGGACGCCTAGGCGTCCCCGAAACGGCTAGGGGACGGCTAGAAGTCCCCCAACCGTATCGGGGACACCCAGGAGTCCCCCTTTTGTCAAAGTAAAAAAATCTTTTAATTTTTGACAAATTAAATAAAAATTGCTTAATAATATTAAATATTTCATCATATTTGATAAAAAATTTAATTTTTAATTGCTTGTAAGTTAATTATATTATGAAATAAAATAAAATTGCGTGATAATTAATAAATAATAAATATTAAATATTATTATATTTCATTAAATAAAAATTTGATAAAACATTTAATTTTTAAGCATAACTATTTAATATTATAATTTATTGTCAAATTAAAAAAAAATTACGAGTAATAAAATGAATTTTTAAACAAACTATTATTTAGTTTAAATTTAAAATAATAAAATAATAAAATTAAATTAAAATAAGCATAACTATTTAAAATTTTAATATTATTGTAAAATTAAATAAAAAATTAAGAATAATAAAATTGATTTTTAAACAAACTAGTTAGGCAGATTGATGAGGAGGAGGTGCAACTGGGAATGGTTGGCCTTCCTTTGGATGATCCACTTCAGGCAGAGAGTGACAGTGACACAGATAGTGCTTTTGATATTGATAGCCCGAATGAGGCATAGTGTCATAGATTGACAGATTGTTGTATTTAAACTTTAAAGTTTGAGACGTTGATCTTTGAGTTATTTAACTTTAGTGTTAAAACTTGAACAAAATGCTTTTATATTTAATTGTTAAGTTATTGGCATTGCTGTTAGTGTTTACCTTTATGTTTATATTGTTGTTATACTATTGTTATACTCTTTATCTATGCACGTATTGTCATATTGAAATTCTTGCACATATTTGATATTTCAAATTGCTCTCTTTCTCTCTCTATATATAATATATTATATATATGTAATTGTGTATATATATATATATATATATATATATATATTTTGAAAAATTTCTATATCGCCGTCCCCCCGCCGTCCCCAAAAATCTGCCCTCGGACTGCCGTCCCCGAAACTCGTCCCCTGCCGTCCCCCCGTCCCCGTCCCCGAAACGCCGTGGAACACAGCTTAAAACCCTATGCACCTATAGTATTAAGGGCATAGTATACTTTGTTGGCTACATGCTTGTCTCATTCTTTCTTCTTGGACATGATAGAAGGAATTGTTGGATCCATCTCAGCATATATCTCAATCTCCTTCATTGTTTCCATAGCTTTAAACTTGTTGAAATCACCTTCCTCTTCCTACTTGTTCCTGAAAAAATATTTAGTACAACAAAGACCAAAGACAAGACAACTTTGACAAAATTTAACTTGGAAGAACATTGGCTGGCATGTCTTGGTGTGTTGCCAATGGTTTGATGACAATTAACTAACAAGATAAGGCCAAAAAAATAGAGTTTCGTATCACTACCAACACTTATATTAAAGACAACCTAATTACCAAAATGATTAAACAATTTACTCGCAGGTTTACACCATTCCACTATTGCCACTCTTCCCTTAGTGTTCTTCAATTCAGATCATGAGCACAAAACCAATTTTGGCCTCTACACTTGATTGCAAAGTAATTGGCTGTCCTTAAACCATGCTTTAATGACAAAGTAGAGCACCTTATGTCTTTCATCTAATTGATGTGCATCTAAACAAATGTTACCCCATGCATCCAAGAAATAAAAGTGGACTATGACTAGTTCAAAGTGCAATGTCAAGTGAGCCTTATTTTTCATAGGTATCCCTTGTCTCCTAAGCTAGTTTTCTAGATCGAGGTCCATATGTCAAATGGATATTGAGGGAGTAGTTACTTCTCAAAGTTTGGACAAAGATTAAAATAGAATTTCTATTCTACCATACCTATATACAAATATAACTTCGCATAATATTGTAGCAATACCATAAAACAATAAAAGAAGGAACAAAGATTGAAGTTAACATCTCAAATCAATGTGAAAAGGTATAACACCAAGTCACATCCTCCTAATTCAATTGCCAGGGTTTATAATTATCCTATGCAATTTGCCCCAAATTAAGTCAAATCACCCTCTTACAATAAAACATTAACCATCCTTCAGTTAAGGTTTTCCATTCTTTTATTGTTAGTTACTTTGCAAGTCTTGGGAGTTCATTTTAACAAGCCTACTAGCAATTGTAACTATATTAAGTTGAGTTAGTCCCATTCACCTTATTTGGTCATAACAATATAGTAATATAATTTCTTTCTTCGATTGTCTAGTAGCAATACAAAGATTCCTAAATAGCAAAAGAATGGTCATAAATGAGGAGAAACGCCTTACACAATTTATTATACCCTTCCAATAGATTAATTTAACCAATTACAATTTTGACTCAATAGAAGGGACTTCGAACACTACATCAGCTCTCGTGTTAAAGTCCATAGATAGTGACCCTCTCTACAGTCCATCTTCTGTTATTTGATTGGCTGTTGATTTCCATTATAGCATTTTTGTGGGTTGTCCAGCCCATTGAAGGTGTGCTTTTCAATGTGACATTTTTGTACTTTCAATCTTAATTATGTATCATGCTAGGGAATGCTGCTACAGCTTGAGTAGTCCATCTTAGATTTACGGAAATAGATCTCTATCACTAGCAATGCTTATTCAAACTCATAAAATGCTTTCCAAGCATCAATTGGATGTTATGGGAAATTGTTACCAGATCCTAGTTTTATGGAGTTGTTCTAAACAAGCACCAAATACAAGTGGTCTAATTTAATATCCATTACTATATAATATGATTTGATAGAGACAACCATACAGAAAATGCATTAAATTAGACATAGTGTTCTACGCTCCTAAGCATTAACCCTGCAATATTCTCCAAGCAGAATCGCCTTAGGTATAAAAAATTTCACATGTAATCAACATCAACACAATTATAATATTTTCTAATAAAAAGCTAAAAAATTAACAAAGGGTTTACAATTGTAAATCCTTCTCGATGGAGAGTAGCATACATGATTGCATAGAGAGTGCATCCAAGTGACCAGATATCTGTCCTCTCATCTATGTCCGAATAACTTGGACAGTCCCATAATTCTGGAGCTCGATAAGGTGCTGAACAATGCTCCCCTGCCCATTCCTGCAAAACATCCATTTTAAAAACAATAATGAGCAAATGATGATAGAAAATACTAAGCAAAAACAACTGTATTTTTTCCTCTACTATACAAAAGGCTTCACTCATGAAAATCCACAAATCATGGAAGGCAACAAAATTATGTCCATAATAGCCTAACCTGACAATAAGTTTGCATACATGCATTCTAACTTAAGGAAAAGGCTGGAAAAAGGTGGCCTAGTTGGCAGAATCTCTCAAGTTGTTTCGTTGTTTGATTGATTACCCACCCATACACAACTGTATTTCTATGTGGATAATCCAATATAACTTTGGAGTTGTTGAATCCGACCAAAAGAAATGATAATTTTGATTGGGATAGTGATAGTGTTTTCAGTTACAACAAAAACCCTTTAAAGACACAATACATTATGGAGATAAAAAATCTCCATTGTCCCCATACCCTAATCATCTTAAGAACAAGATAAATGTTAAGTATAAGTAGCCTACTTTAGTTCATTTTTCGCTCTAGCCTATCTAAAGATCTCATTTGTAAATCATTTCCATTAAGCTTTGTACGAGGGACTGCTTCCTCCCCTAAAAGTTATTCAGAAGAAAAGTTCAAGAAGTATATAGGAGGGAATAAACACAAACTCCGAGTAATCTGTCTAGTGATGTAAGAGCATCATAGGGTTGGTGCAAACTTGCATCACCCAAAAACATTTCTTCCTTTGTTAGCCTCTTACACACAAGCTTAATCTGCACACACACATGTATTTTGTTTTGTTTGGGTGGTGGGTATTTTTGGTGGATAAAAACAACTGTTGCTTGGATGGCAAAGCTTTGTTTTCCTTATGCAAACCTTATTGGTCTATGCAAAAGCCCTTTGGAGTGCATTTCACCCCATGCAACCCACATGTAAATGCACATTTCCCTTACACAGCTTCTACAACCCTACACACAAACTTTGGCACTAGACTCTAACCATGCAAGCCCTTTTTGTGCAACCCCATGCACAGGTCCCTTGCACTGTGCAACTCAAGAAAAAGTCAATGAATGTTAGGTGTTTAGACCACTGTTACAAGACTCACCTGGACTTGCCCAAACTCGGCGAGCCCTGAGGCAAGTAAAGCTTGATGAGTCTGGGAGACTTGGACCCTAAGTACTCACCAGACTCGCCGGGTTTGGGTGAGTCCCGAGCTTGGGACTTGGCCACAGCAGGCAGAAAATTAAAACAAAAAAAGAAACATAAAAAGGCACTTCAACTTAAACTATATTGTTTCACATTTGCCTCCTTCACCCTAAAAGGCACTTCATTTCATTCTCAAGCCAAAGAAGAAGAAAAAAAGAGAGATTTGAGACAAAATTTATTTGCATTGAAGGAAAACCAGCAATGAGATTGAGCAAAAATAGGTGGTTGAATCACATTTGGGCAGGTTTGTAGCTACTCTTGGTGCATCTAGAGGAGTCTACAAAGAATTGGAAAGAGCTCACCATTGATTTCAAGGAAGATTTAAGAGGTAAGTTTGAATTTTGAAGGTTTTTTTTGTTTTTTAAACCAAAATTTCATTTCTCCTCTACATTTCTTCTTTCTTTTTTGTATTTTGTTTTAGTGGAACAAAAAACAAGCCCTAGGTGTGTTTAAGTTTTTTGTTGAACAAACCCTAGGTGTTTTTGTAAAAAAAATAGTTTTATAGTTGCAAACCCTAGGTTTTTAATATTAGTCTAATTATAAACTATGAATGTTAATTTTTTTCTATTTATGTGTTATTGCAGCATGGTTTAGATTTATAAATTGTCTTTATCACAATGTTTCAAACTCCAATTAGAAAGGACCCTTGTTGCAAACATGCCATTATTACCCCTGGGCAAAAGAAATGAGAGGTAACATGTTTTCATTGAAAAACAATTATACATGGGGGGGGCATTAATAGATTGAAATACCATCTTGCACATATACGAGGCCAAGATGTTAATACATGCCCAAACGTCCCTCTTGAGGTTATGTGTGAAGTGCAAGTTCAATTGGAAACCTTTGAGCAGCAAAAAGAACTTAAAAAAAGGAAAAGAGAGGAGATGGCAGCCATTGGTGGAGTTGGAGGCTCTTCTTCTTCCATTCCTCCATTCCCTCCATCTTTGGGTGTTGGTAGTGCTATTGTTAGTGCTAGTGCTAGTGCTAGTGGCAGTGGCAATGGCAGTGTCAGCATTGGGCTTAGTGTTCTTGCATCTAGGTTGGATTCGTTTATTTTGCCACACACTACCCCAGGTTCCCAACCATCACTTGAGAGCATGGTTTGGAACAAAGATAAACATGATGCGGCCAAAAGTGCAATTGGAGACTTTTGGTCTATTGCGACATTCTATTCCATGCAACCAAGTAATTCCCTTTTTTAAAATATATAGCCTAATAGTTAATTCTTTGTCTCTTGAATTTTTATATTTAGAGCTATGTTGAATTCAAATTTAAATTCTCCATTTTACAATACTTATTTTATTTAATTTATTTGTGTTAGGTCTCCTTATTGGCAAAACATGGTTGATGCCATTACTATTTGTGGGGCAAGGTTCAAAGCCCCTAATGATGAGGAGATAAAAGGCCCCATTTTGTCACAAAAGGTGGCTGATGTGAAAGCCACAATAGAAGAGCAGTAACACATATGGAGGAAGAAAGGTTGCACCATCATGACCAATGGTTGGATGGATAGAAGAAATAGAACATCGCTGAATTTTCTTGTTTCTTCCTTAAATGATTTTACTTCCTAAAATGCATTGATTTAGTGATTAAGAATGAAGATTTTTAATTTATGTTTTATTGAATCGTTGATTTTGTTTCTTTCTTAGGTGGCACAGTGTTCATCAAATCTATTGATGCATCCGGGAACACCGAAAAATGTTGAATTCCTTTGCAAAGCTTTGGAGGGAGTCTTGGCTGATGTAGGTGAGGAGAATGTGGTGCTAGTTCCAGATAATTATGTTGATGCAAGTAGACTACTAATGGATACACACCCATCATTATTTTGGACTCCTTGTGTTGCTCATTGCCTCGACCTCATATTGGAGAATCTTGGCAAAATTGCATGGATCAAACTCAAAGCATGTGTGGAGATAGTGAGAAATATTCGCAAATTCATATATAATCACACATGGGTCCTCAACCTAATGAGGCAATTCACAAGGCAAAAATTGTGTAATCTCCCTGTGCGCAGCTGGGTGGGTCCCGCCGGCCACGTGTCCGATGGGCTTGTCTCAGACCCCAGATTCTTCGATGGTGGCTTCGGTGGTGAAAAATCCCTCCCTAGTCGCCACCCTTAACACCCTAGGTAGTCTCCCTCACTACTAGGCCAGTTTTTTGGTGTAGTGGTCGGGCCTTAGTGGTATCAAAGCTGAGGTCTCAAGGTCGAGACCCGCGGAGCGTGGTGGGCTGTAATGTCCCCATGCGCGGCTGGGTGTGTCCCAATGGCCACGTGTCTAGCGGGCTTGCGTAAGACCCCAGATTCTCCAGTGGTGGCTTCGGTGGTGAAAGATTCCTCCCTAGTTGCCACCCTTAACACCTCAAGTAACCGCCCTCACTACTAGGCCAGCCTTTTGCTGTAGTGCTTGGGCCTTTTGCATGACCATTTGGGATCCGAGTGGTTGGTGGACAAGTACAATTGGTTTTCCGCTTAGGCTTCAAGTGTTGTGGTAATGGAGTTGGTTTGCAGTTGTGGATTGCTTGAGGGCAAGCAATCTTTGGGAAGGGAGGACTATAATGTCCCAAAAATTTGTAGTAAAGCGACTTAATTAATTTAATCGATTAAGTTGTCCAAAAACTAATAATATTTCAAAATGATGACTTAATTGATTATTTCAATTAAAATAAAGTGGGAACAATATTAAATTAATTATTTATAAAGTTTTCTAAATAAATTAAATAATAAAGGTAACTTTATTTTTAATTAATTTAATTAAAGTGATAAAAAAAAGAATAAATTATAAACTCACTTAAATAATATTTTAAAAGTGACTTAAGTGAAAATAAAATATTATAATGTCACTTTTGGAAATATTATAATATTCTAGAAGCTTCTTGGAGGATCTTTCTAGAAGATCAAAAAAGTTTTTTACAAAGAGTTGTGAGCTAGCCATTGGAGCATACTTGGATTTTACTTCTCATTGCATTTTGGGAGAGCTTGAAGGCTTTTTAGGTCTGAGGGTTTGAAGACTCTTGGATACTAGGTTCAATTGTGAAATATCACCCTAGCTGAAGGTTGTGGAGATCATTTCAGATTTCCTACAAGAGCTTCATTGGCAAATTTAATGGTCTTTGTAGAGACCAAATTTGAGAGCAATGTTCTGATTTTTGTTTGAATAAAATTGGAGATTCATGTTGAGCTACAGCAATTTATTGCATTGGAAGCTGAATAGAAGGTCGTGGTTTTCTTGAAACACCAGGTGCATATTTCTCTTGCATTCAACAATTGGAAGTAAATCGATTCTGAAAGGGTTTGAAGGAGGCAACTCCAAGATTGAGGAAGACGTCTTGGTGTGAGAATCAGCTGCAAGTCGTGGTCCCATTATTTCTTAGTTGCAGCTGCTAATGAAGATTAAGAGGACGTGAATTTGAAGGGTTGGTCGGCTTGGCCTTGGGCTGCAATTCGAATTATTCTCCAGGTTTGAATTCATCAGTGATAATATAATTTATGTTGTATGAGCTTAATTAGTTATTGTAATAGCAAGTCGATGGTTATTAGGATTGCTGATAGCATTGAGTTCATGTTTGTACACCAAGAATAATCTTGTTTAGAATTTTATCGAAAGAAGGTTGTATTTGGGCAGCGACTGTAAGCTACAGGATTGCAAAATATGAATGTCACAATCACTGTTATCAGTCCAAAATATGTCTTTTTCTATTAGTCATAGTAGTATTGCTGGGTAAGAATTACATTGGAATAAAACATAGTTACTGAGAGACACTGGGTACTGCTACTGGTATGGGGATGGGGACGCCAATCAAATTGGGGTACATGAGTTAAATGAATAAGGAGATGGCTATTTTATATGTAAATGATTCACTGGAAATTTTGGGTACTGGGACTGGTATGTTGTCTATGTTCCCATAATGGAGAATCCTGTCAACAATAGAATAAAGTAAAGAAGTCGACTTCAAGTCTAGTTGCATTTTCATTTCAATCAATTGCTTTCTACATTTCAAACTACAGGCAATCATATAGTAAAGTGTTGGGCTGCATGCCAACTGTTTGATGAAATGCAAATATTTCAGTCTATGTTCTCCTGAGTTCTTAATAGCAATTCAAGCTACACATTTGGCATAAGAACTTAAGGTCAAAGTCTGAATTCTCCGGTCACTGTAATAACTCAACTTCTTGTCAGAAATTAAGATATTTTGCTGTTGTTATTGCAATTCTGGGTATGTTACAGCCAGTTCTTGTTAAGGAATCAGTCATATTCTTGCTTAGGACTGTTGTTGCACATCGGTGACCTTCCCGGTGTCAATATAAGTCTGAAATGTATTTCTGGGTGACTCTAAATGCATGATCAGTCCATATTGATATTCAGAAAGCTCTTTGTTTGATGTACATGAATGGTGAATAACCTGTATTGAAGTGCAATGTTCATCATCAGTTATTTCATAAACATTCTCAGATTGTGATTCTTTCAGGCATTATGTTGAATTAACTTCGGGAAAAATCATTGTTCAAATTTACAAGGGACATATTTTGAAAGGAGTTTGCATGCAAAGTGTTTGATGAAATGTCAAATGACCTAAATTGAAAATTTTAGGACAGATTGGACAAGAGATTTTACAGTGGTATCAGAGCCAAGAATCCTGCCAGTCTGTTGGGTAACCGATATCTTTTTCAATCCAGATCAGAAATTCAGTAGGGCATCATGGCAACTTCCAATGATAAGTTGAATTCCTTGTTTGAAGCAGTAAGGCAGAGTCAGATTGATATTGATACAAGGGTTAAAAAATGGTCGAAAGAACAGGAAGCCATCAAGAGTTTCCAAGAGAAACTGAAGTTTGTTGGTAAGAAACTAAAACACTTACCTCAAACTAAGGTTGCTCTTCTTAGCAATTTGGAAGAAGCTGAAGATTATCTATCCAAGGTTAGTCGATCACCTTCTCAAGCGATGTGTACAACTTTGACTCCATTGGTGCAATCGTTAGAAAAGCCAGAATTAATGAGACATCAGGATGAGGAGATAAGACTGGTGGTTGTTATTTGCATAAGTGAAATTATGAGGATTGTAGCTCCAGAAGATCCTTATGATAATGGAAAAATGAGAGAGGTCATGCATTTGATTATTGAAAGCTTTAATGGGTTAGGTGACATCAAAAGCCCTACTTTCGATAAGAGGGTCAAAATTCTAGAATTGATGGCAAGGGTGCAATCATGTGTTATCATGTTTGATTATAATGGTTTTATTCTCCAATTATTCGATTGCTTCATTTCTGGAATCAAGAAACGTCATTCAGACAAGGTGAAGACAGATATGTTCAAGATCCTGTCCCTGATCCTAGATGAAGATGATGATGTTTGCAAGCAATTGCAATCTGATTTGTTAGTCATTTGGAGGAGAGAGCAGCATGTCTCGACTGCGGCATAAGATCTCACAAGATTGGTCAAGCAGAAGATTGAGAAGTTCAAGGAACAATTGAGTATAAAGGAGTTGATCTCATTTGGTATACAAGAACCGTCTTCTCTTCAGGAAGATAGCATGCCATCATCTGGTGAATCGGTTGTGTTGGATGATGAATTCAAAGAACAAACGGAGCCCTCTTGTGTTTTGACACCTAATCAGGTAACTGATGATGTTTCTACAGGTGGAATTAGCATCGTCCTAATTCCAAATCAGAATATATGTATGTAGGACTTTGTAGAAGAAGTTATTTGTGTGACTCAAGCATTTCAAGGCAGAAGTTATTCATACACACAATAGTCCACACAATTTGGAGAACTAGTTGAAGGTGAGTGAAGATGAGATTGTGGCAGCATTGTCTCATCATGATAAAATACATAAGTTGATTGAAAATCACCTTTGGAAGGTTCAACTGGAACGAAGACAAAAAGGAGTTGAAGAAGAATCTTTTTAGGATAGTCTACAGGTAATCAAAGACGATATGGGAGCAATCAAGTCAAATTACTTACATCTTTCAGATCGTGACCACCTTCTCAACTTTGTTGAAATATATTCAGATGCTTTGAGAAGGAAAGAAGAGGAAGTTGATAAGCCCTCTCATGAGCTTAAGGTTTCTAGGGATTCCTTGAAGAGAACACAGTTGGCCCTTCAAGAGTTTGGGATCCATGTTGATCAACTTTGCTTAGAGTTAAGCTTGACTCAATGTTCATCATGTACAGTTGAGACACAGACGTCCATGGCAATTTTGGCACATGATGAAGGAAGCTGTGTGAGCTCTTCTATCGTTCACTCTTAGGATGCAGGCGCAGTGCCTCTTGTGTTGGTTAGGCAAGGGGAGTCAGTTAGTGATGGATGCATAATTCTTGATCTCAAGATGTATATGCTCGAGTTTTCAATTGATTTAAGTCTATGGTTTGGAGATAGGCATGAGGGCAGACCTATTCCAGCCCCATCCTCATGGGTTCTACCTCCTACTTCATCGATCGATGGCTGTCCTACTTTGCTGGTTAGAGTTATGTCAGGGTACACTTTGAGGACAGCAACTGTTGGGATGGATAGGAGAAGTTGGAATTGCTACTTTGGTGTTAGAGGACGGATCGATGATGAGTTCTTATCGCCCTTTGACAGTTGTAATACGCTTTGCTCCATCATGGACATGATTCACAAGCTACATGGTGCTGTTCTGATTTATGCCAGCAGCTTAATAGGGGTTGGTATATGTTTTTATGCACCAATGTTGGGCATCTTTAACATCTTCAGGAGAGCACTCAGTGTGGAATGGATTGTTGATGACACAAACAGATCAAGCTTGAATACAAGATCAGGCATCATTGGAAATTTGGGCACAAGGCTCTGAATTGGTACCATAGAGATTGTCATTGGACAGCCTTATCAGGAGAAGATGATTTCTTCTAAGTCTTGCACGTTGGAACGTGGTGCCGTTCCACCTTCTTTTCAGGGGATTTGCAGGACCTCAGCTTGTGAGGACTATGGCATTCTTGACAGTACTCTTCTTACTCCTAAAAGCAAATTAAGAAACTCTTTCTATGCAGCAGATAAAGATCTTGTAGTCAAGGCTGCAAGGGGTAATGATGATGTTGTTGCAAGACCAACTCATCCTATTCTGTGTTGTGAGTCATCTTCTGATGAGGGCAATGTAGGGTGGAATACACATGAGTACTCTGGTATTCCATTGGCACAAGCAGGGGAGTTTCACCTCAATTGCATAATGAGGTGTGCTCATCAGTTTACTTTCAACCCACATACACAGGATTTGACTATATCTTTGATGACACCGAGAGGTGGGTTGAATAAAAGGTGTTTTGGTTCACTTTGGTATGATATATTTCCGACTTCAGATGATGAGTCCAAGTTTTGCAAGTCTCTTACTTTGTTCTCTCCAGTCGATTGCTTCCAGAAGCAGCAATTTGAGATTTGGTTCAATTGGATTCTAGAGGTTATCAAAGTGGCACAGTGGAAGTCAACTGGTGATTAGGTCGAAGCACTTCCAATTTGTCCATGGGACCTAGGTGGAATGCACCTATGGACAGTTATGATATATGATGTTTATCACCACAGTACTTGGAGTTGGCATGGTGAGGATGATTTACAGATTTGGGATCCAAAAATTTTATTGTTAGGAGATTGGCGTCATAGGTTGACAGGCTTTTACAACGTCATGGGCAATGTCTACATACATAGGTTAAGGATTAGAACATTCTGCATGACCATTTGGGATTCGGGTGGTTGGTGGACAGGTGCAGTTGGTTTTTCGCTCAGGCTTCAAGTGTTGTGGCAGTGGAGCTGGTTTGTAGTTGTGGATTGCTTGAGGGCAAGCAATCTTCGGGAAGGGAGGACTGTAATGTCCCCAAAATTTGTGGTAAAACAACTTAATTAATTTAATTGATTAAGTTGTCCAAAAATTAATAATATTTCAAAAGGATGACATAATTGATTATTTTAATTAAAATAAAGTGGGAACAATATTAAATTAATTATTTATAAAGTTATCTAAATAAATTAAATCATAAAGGTAATTTTATTTTTAATTAATTTAATTAAAGTGACTAAAAAAAGAATAAATTATAAAGTCGCTTAAATAATATTTTAAAAGAGACTTAAGTGAAAATAAATTATTATAATGTCACTTTTGGAAATATTATAATATTCTAGAAGCTTCTTGGAGGATCTTTCTAGATGATCAAAAAGTTCTTTATAAGGAGTTGTGAGCTAGCCATTGGAGCATACTTGGATTTTACTTCTCATTGCATTTTGGGAGAGCTTGAAGGCTTTTCAGGTCTGAGGGTTTGAAGACTCTAGGATACCAAGTTCGGTTGTGAAATATCAACCCTACCTGGAGGTTGTGGAGGAGATCATTTCAGATTTCCTACATGAGCTTCATTGGCAAATTTAATGGTCTTTGTAGAGACCAAATTTGAGAGCAATGTTCTGATTTTTGTTGATGAAGGATTTTGAATAAAAATGGAGATTCATGTTGAGCTACAGCGATTTATTCCATTGGAAGCTGAATAGAAGGTCGTGGTTTTCTTGAAACTCCAGGTGCACATTTCTCTTGCATTCAGCAATTGGGAGTAAATCGATTCTGAAAGGGTTTGAAAGAGGCGACTCCAGGCTTGAGGAAGACATCTTGGTGTGAGGATCAGCTGCAAGTCGTGGTCCCATTATTTCTCAGTCATAGCTGCTAGTGAAGATTAAGAGGACGTGAATTTGAAGGGTTGGTCAGCTTGGCTTTAGGCTGCAATTCGAATTATTCTCCAGGTCTGAATTCATCAGTGATAATATAACTTTTGTTGTATGAGCCTAATTAGTTATTGTAATATAGCAATTTGATGGTTATTAGGATTGCTGATAGCATTGAGTTCATGTTTGTATGCCAAGAATAATCTTGTTTAGAATTTTATCGAAAGAAGGTTGTATTTGGGCAGCGATTGTAAGCTACAGGATTGCAAAATCTGAATGTCACAGTCACTGTTATCAGTCCAAAATACGTTCTTTTTCTGTTAGAGTCATGGTAGTATTGCTGGGTAAGAATTACATTGGAATAAAGTAAAGAAGTCAACTTGGAGTCTAGATGCATTTTCATTTCAATCAATTGCTTTCTACATTTCAAACTATAGTCAATCATATAGTAAAGTGCTGGGCTACATGCCAGCTGTTTGATGAAATGCAAGTATTTCAGTCTATGTTCTCCTAAGTTCTACATAGCAATTCAAGCTACAAATTTGGCATAAGAACTTAAGATCAAAATCTGAATTCTCCAGTTACTGTAATCAGTCAGCTTCTTGTCAGAAGTTAAGATATTTTGCTGTTGTTATTGTAATTCTGGGTATGTTACAGCAAGTTCTTGTTAAGGAATCAGTCATATTCTTGCTTAGGACTTCTGTTACACATTGGTGACCTTCCCAGTTTCAATATAAGTCTGAAATGTATTTCTGGGTGACTCTAAATGCATGATCAGTCCATATTGATATTCAGAAAGCTCTTTGTCTGCTGTACATGAATGGTGAATAACCTGTATTGAAGTGCAATGTTCATCATCAGTTATTTCCTAAACATTCTCAGATTATGATTCTTTCATGCATTATGTCGAATTAAGCACTTTGGGAAAAATTTATTGTTCAAATTTACAAGGGACATATTCTGAAAGGAGTTTGCATGCAAAGTGTTTGACAAAATGTTAAACAACCTAAATTGAAAATTTTAGGACAGATTGAACAAGGGATTTTACAAATTGGCCCGTCCTAGAATAACCCCGGTTTGGTACCAATTTCATCACATTACAATCCTTGCTGCAGTCAAAGGGGGCTTTGAGGCACATGATAGTTAGTGAGGAGTGGACTTCCTCATCATATGCTAAGACCAATGCCGAGGAAGATGCGGCAGAGTGGATTTTTGATGAACAAGGCTTTTGGGTACCTACTACGGAGATCATAAAGGTAAATGTAATTAGTAATTAGTTTACTAATTCTACATTATATTTCCATTTTTATTTTTATTTTATTTGCTTATTTTTGTTGACTCTTATCCTTATGTTTCACAATAATTGCAATTCACATAGTCTTTGGTGGTTCTCCTACAAGTTGTTGATGGGGACAAGCCCGCAATGGGCTACATATATGAGGGCATGAATAGGGCCAAAGAGGCAACTAGATCCATTTATGGGGGAGTTGATGCAAATATCACCCCATTTGGGAGATCATTGATAGACGATGGCACCTCCAGCTTCAAAAGCCCCTACACGTAGCTACATATTTCCTCAATCCGGCATTCCAATTCTGCCCTGATTTCAAGGCGGATGAGGAGGTTTTGAGTGAGCTCTACATGGTCATAGAGCGGATGTTTGATTCTCATGTTGGAACACAAATAGTTACCGAGATTGAGATTTTTAGACTTGCACAAGGAAATTTATTAAGGGTATAATATAAGTTTAAAAATTAAAACTTTCTTTTTTCTCTATTACTATCAAATATTGAAACTTAAAGTTGGACAATGAGATTGATTTTTTTTCTTTTTCTCATCTTAGATGCATGGTGGGAGAGATTTGGTGCTAAGGTACCAAATCTTCAAAGGATTGCAACTCGAATATTGAGCCAACCGTGCAGTGCTTCAAGTTGTGAGCGCAATTGGAGTATGTTTGAGCACATACACTCCAAGAAGCACAATAGATTGTCAGTGCAAATGTTGAATGATCTAGATTATGTTCATTAAACCTTCACCTTTGCCATAGACAAATTTTGGGCACTGACTTATCACCCATCACATTAGAGGAGGTTGATCCACAATCAGATTTGATCACTGAGGCTAAGGATCTTGTCTTTAGTGATGAGAACCTTGATTGGATTGACCGGGTGAATAGAGAGGCAGAAGCGGTATCCATGGAAAAGGAGGAGGATAGAGCACGAGCAAACACCTTGGATGTTGGTGTGGGTGTCATTGAGACACAGGAAAAGACCATGGCTGCATCATCATCCAGAACCTATCTTAGATGCCTATGCAAGAGGGCTGAGTGATGCAGGCTCCTCTAATCCATAGACTTCTAATTTTTGTTTTGATATTTGTTTGGAACTTTTGATGCCATGGATTTCCTATTCCATGAGTATTGTATACATTTGACAACATTTATATATCTAATTGTCTTAATACTGTTATTTCCTTCAGCTAAAATTTGCATTTAATAATTTATACTCATGTGATCAATGTATGTTTGTGTATGTGATCAAAGTAGTTTCCATTTGATGAGGTTATTGTGTCTTTAAGGTTTATTTATGAAAGGGTGCAAGAAACAAGTTTTAAATCCTTAAAAATATTTGAATTTCTTGGGTTTTTCAATTTGTCATGTCTACGTCAAGTCTAGGCGCCAAGTCCGAGTTCGAATAAAAAATTGACTTGTTGAGTCTGAGTCTTGTAACACTGGTTTAGAGTATGTGGCCTAGTTGTCAAGATGGTTTTGATAGAAGAAAGCTTACTCCACATGAGTGTTTATCATCCAATCAAATTGTCTATAGAAGTTACTGCCTAACAAGGGGCAACCAGCTTGACAATTCTTGAATGCTTGAAAATCATCAAAATCTTGATTTAATGAGGAATGGTCTAACGATTTCAACTAATGACTAAATATTCCGTTATCCTTGTGATTGGACTTCCTCCTACTGTTCATTAATGGCAGTCTGGCATGTCTAAAAGTGTTAACCTATGGATCCAAATCAGATCGGATAGCTTTCCATGTCTTGGCATTATTTATATTAGATTGATGGCCATTGAAAGGCATTTGTTTTCTTGTTAAAAGATTGAAACTTAGCAGATTGGGTTTGGGTAGAACTCTAAGTCAATAATTTGATTAAAGTTGGGAAATAGGTAGGTTATAATATAATTATAGAGTCTCTAAATAGGATACATATTTCTCATTAGGTTGGGTAGCATAGAGTGACGGGTTTCACATTCAAAGTAACCCATGTTTTATACCTTTTGTTCTGCAGGTTACTAGATTTGTTTGTGTTTTATTTCCTCCATTTTCTTCCTTGTTGCTTATGTTTGTGTGCTCTATGAGTCCATTTGTCAGCTGTTCATGCATCCCAATAACTACACCAATTGCTATTAAAGCAAGTGTTCTATGTCCTATGGAGTGAGCTTGCAAGAGTAATATATCGAAAGCATTTGTGTTAGTGTCACATTGCCAACGGTCCAAAGAAAGATAGCCCAAAGAGTTGGAAGAGGAGGTACAAGAAACAACCAAGTGGCATTTGTTGCTGATCTAGCTAACTATTGAGAGCCATCCAAATGAGCACAAAGTCATTGAGATTGTACAACAAAGATAAACGCTTGTGGCTGAAGAATTCGATGACAATGGGAGAGAAGATCCTAACAATCAAGATGGTATCGTAGACCCTAATGTTGGGGAGGACATCATGGTAGAAGAAAAAGTTTCCATAGCCTTGGTGAAGGCAAAGCCAAGGTTTGATCTCCTAGCATGTCCCCCTTTTCAATAAGTTCCTATGATGCTCCATAAGACCATTTCCTATTTACTGTGGGTTTAGGGAAATAATACTATAAAAATGAATTTATAACCTTTAAGTGTGTTGTTCTTTTTATGTCTTCATAATGAGACCACTTAAAAGTATTTTCAAAAAGTGGGTGCCTAGAGTGGAGGTCCCTTGTAACTAAAACAATCTTTTATTTAATCCCCCTAAGTGGCATGGGAAGAGGCATTTGAAATTTTGAAAAAATGGTTCCTTTTTGGAGGGAAAGTTAGGCGCTCAAGGAGACTATACGAGCAAGGCCTTTTGCCAAAGGATGTGTGCTTGTTTTATAAATTCATTCCCTCAAATAGATTAGATAACTAGTTCATCTATCCCTAGAGATTGGAGAATGAAAATGAAATATCCCAACTAGGATATTTATGAATTTCTGATTTTTAAAACACAAATTTCTGCTAAAAACCCTAACTGCTGATGTAAATTTATGATTTCAAACATGCAATAATAGTAACATATATCTTTCCCAATTGCCTCAAATAACATGGCAGATATATCTAACTTTAAACATGAATATAACCAGCAAAATGAAACACCAAAATGTCCATCCAAACATGCAAAAATCTGATTATCAATTGTTCAGTCTGCTGCTACAAAATCAGACCTAATATGTATGGAAAAATGGGCTCCAAACATGCCCAGCAATGTACAGTAGTTTGTGCTAGGTGGGGAGATCGAAGCAGCAAGGGAGAAAGGCGATGCCATTGTGAAGAGGTAAAGTGCAGATAGGCAATGATTTTAGGTTAAAACAAAACAAGAATGTATGCAAGAAAAGAGGAGATCAATAGAAGAAAAATGTCGATAACAATTCAGAAATGAGTCTACAGACCACAGTTTGGGAAGTGGGAAGTTATTTGAAGTTTTGTATGCGAGCAATGAATGTGCAGAGGCAAATCACCAAAGGAGGTCGTGTGGTGAACAAAGATGAAAACTTAAAACCGCTTGATGACAGCTGATTGAAAAAAGGGGTGATTAATATACAAGAAGAATTGACAGATAGAGATGTCTGAAACCATGTAGAAACACCATTAATGTTTTGATTCATGTAGTATGAAATTGGATAGTTAAATTCAAAATTGCTTTCAATCCGTCATAGTATGTAAACTGAATCGCAATTGTTGAATGATCATTAAATCAAACTTGATTGACAAATGGAATTATCAATTCAAGTGATTGTCTGATTGTGAAGTAAAGTTATGGAATTTTGGTTTCCTGATTGTTAAACCAACGAGTTGAATAAAAGAGCATTTGTTTGCTACAAATCGTGAGCAGAGTATTGTCATTTGGTAATTGTGAATGGTGGATAGTTTGTGTTAGAGTGGGATGAAGTTTTTCGTTTGCATTAGAAGGGAGGACTGTAATGTTCCCTTCATGAGCCTAACCAGTTGTTGACTATTTAGCCTATTCCTTGGGTTCCCATAGGCTAATCAGATTGTTAAGGGAACTCCACAGTTCTTGGAGCTTATTACTATTTTTAGAAAGTCATTGTTTCGGTGTCAACTTCGTCCATTGACATCATTTTCACCCCATCTTGCTCAATTTCAAGATTCGATGTTTTGGTAATGCCTTTTACGAAGCAGGTGGATTATTTAAATAAATGTTAAGTTATAATGTTTTAACTTTATTATACTTAAGTATATATTTTTTATAAAAATTGAGTGACTTTAGTTTTTGAAGTGAGCACCCACGTGGAGGAAAAAGAAATATTTCATTAAATCATATTATTATGAAATTTTGTAGAGAATTTGTCCAAAAAATTTCTGAGCACGAAAACCCTCATGGAGAATATCAACCACAGTGGTGAAAATATCTTCCCTGGTTGATTGTTGATAGTTTCACACAAAGACTATGTTGGTGCTTCAATGTAAGTGATTTATAGAATTGTTCAGAAGGGCTTGCAAGAGCAAATTATAGGATAAATTTGAGAATTCTTGTGAACAAGACAAATTTATGAGTTATGGAAGTTTGAAGGAATCATAGGAAGAGTTTGGACACCTTGTGAGGTTCGAATTCTTTCATATAACAAGATGAGGGGTTTCTATTGCTAGATGTGAGTATGGCATGATGTTCAGTATTTAATTCCAAGTTTGTTGAGTGCATGTGTTAAGTAATTTTTGATGAGTTTTCCTTTCTTGCTAGGCGTAAATGTTGTCATTCGATGGACATGACTACCAATTATTGTTGGGTGCCATATTTTACTACTTTAGAGGAGAGCAATTAGAATTTTGTTACCAATAATCTTGGGCATAGAAATTGAAGATTGGTATCTTATTCAATATTGATAGACATCTGCTGCAAGAAGGCTGACAAAGCCATCAATTCATAGCATTAAATCTGGTCATGCTAAAATAGTGAACTCTCGATGTTGGTCAGAGATAATCATCTTGGGCACTAAGTGTATTGGTTGCGCATAACTTGTAGCTGATACAAGGCATTTTGGTGTTTGGTTGGTGCCATCATCCTTAGCAAAGATGTGAGGAGTTTTGCTGGACAGTTTGGTGAAGTTGCCAGGCATTGGAGTTGGAAACAGTACCATCATCCTTGACAACTACATGAGAAGTATCACCAGTTAGTTTGGTGAAGTTGCTAGGCGTTGGAGTTGGAAACTGTGAGCAACAACAGTCTCATAAATATATTGCTCTTGAAATTTGTTTGTAGTTCAATATCCAATTAAAAAAAATAATAATTTTCAAATCAAATGAAGTGTATGGGAAGTGTTCAATAAAATGTTTCCAATGAGTTAAACTGTTAATGCATAATATTTTGACAAAGAAAATACATTTCAATTTTTGCCATCTAATACAGTAGTAGTTCGTAATTATAGTGTGCACCAAATGTTTGTCAAAATTGCATATTTAACAATTATTGGGGAAGTGCAAAAAAAAAAGTTATTGAAACTAGTTGGCATACCCTCATAGTGCTAGATTGCCTCCATATGGACCAATTTGGGTTCATGACCATGTTAGAAAGTGCCTCACGAACCTTCACAAGTTGTCTCAAGACAATTGTGTTGGAGGAAAAATGAGTCTCAGCAACTTATTTGAAAATAAAAAAAAAAAATTAAATCGAACATATTTATTAAAATAAATCTTATTGCTTCACTTAACTTCAATAG
>VDFB02168118.1:176719466-176766203 GCA_007258455.2 Sequoia sempervirens
CTTCCTTAAAAACAACTTATTCACCAAGGACTTACCCTAATAAATATCTTCAAGCTTCTTCCACAAAGAAGATGCAGTCTTCTCTTCATGAACATTCAAGAGAATAGAGTCTACCAAATAGAGTCTTATCAACCCTTTTTCTTTTATGTTTGCGAGGTCCCAATATTTTTGCTTAATGCCAAAAGGTTTCATTCTAGACATAGCAAGCCAAAGATCTCAATCCACCAACAGGTCTTCCATTTTAAGTTTCCACAACTCAAAATTGCTACCATTGAATTTCTCAATTTCAATCTTTCCTGATGTGCTTGCCATCTTAAACTGTAATTTAAATTACCAAACTTCTACAAGACTCCCACTGAACAGAATTGATACAAAAAACCCAACCTACCCAAAAGGATAACACAACTATTCAGGCTCTGATACCACTTGTAAGGAAATACTATGGATGTGGAACAAGCTTTCCTAATGTCAAAACTCAAAGAAGAATGCATATATGACTTTCAATTTTACAATTACAGTTCATTAAGATGCACACGAAATAAATAACAGAATAGAGAAATAAACTCAAACACAATTGACACCAAATTTATGTGGGAAAACCCTTACGGGAGAAAAACCCACCACACCAAAGAAAATCACTTGTATTACAATAATTGAATTACATATAAGTTATAGACTCTCCTTTCAGATGACAATATTACAACAACATTTCCCTGATCAACCTTGTACAAAACAACACTGTTACAATGCTTTCAAAACAACATACAATGAAATTCACTAATAGATCATTCGATCATCCAACCATGAATTCTCAAACCTTTTCACAGTTACAATACGTTGCAATGTATAGCAACAACCATGATTGATTCATTCTCTATACAATCGATTCAGTTCAACTTCCTCTGTTGAACAACCGTCAAACTTCCCAGGAATTCAAACGGCCTCCTTCTAAGTCAGCAGCATCCTCCAATTAATGACTTACATCTCAACAATTCATCAAGTTTGTGCTCTTCACCTTACACTGCACTACCGTTGTGCATTCAATAGGCTCTCATGAGGTGGTGGTAACCGCGCTACCTCCGGATAGGTTGAGAGCTCTCGAGGTATGGCGGTAACCGCTCTACCACTGGACAGTCGACAGGCTTCTACGGTATGGTAGTATACATCTCACTATCGCTACATGACTAGTGAACTCCTGCAGTATGGAGGTAACCACCACATTATCGCTCGATAGATGAGAGGCTCTCGCGGTATGGCAGTAACTGCTCTATCACTACACATCTAGCAAGCTCCTGTGATATGGCAGTAATTACGCTATTGCACCCTAGTGTAAAGACAATCGTGGTATGGCAGTATCCACTGCACTACCGCTCAATGGTTGAGAGGCTCCTACAGTATGATGGTAACCACGCTACCGCTCCTCTCTCTCAATCACTTGGTGATATAGAGGTAAAAGCATAAACAAAACACTTAAGAAACTTTTTTGCTTGGTGACAATGTCAGGGTTTCTATTAGTGAGTTTGAGACACATATTCTCAACACTGACGTAGGAAAGGCCATCATTAATATGCCCCTGAGGCCTCTTAGGTTCAATCCCTTAGGGTTTGTTGATTCAATTGTCCTTTTCCCTTGAATGTTCTAAATTAGGCAACTCTTAAAAAAACTTTAGCAATAATTTAATTGGCATTTCAACTAAATTGGCATGTCAACACAAGCATGTAGTCAATTCAGTCATCTAGTCAAACTTGATCAAACTATCATAACAAGTCAACCTGTCAACTATTGGTTATTCTTCGAATACGTCATTTTGAAGAACAACTCATGTCATTATTTATGCTTTAGGATATGTCTTTACTGAGAATCAACACTATCATCTGGCATTCTCTTGAAATTTGGGGACAATCCTCTCAACATCGACATCATTCAGGATGTGTCCTTCCTGAATTTGGTATTACCTAACATCTGTCACACATTAGGTTGCTCAACATAAACCTAGGATTCATCAAACTTGGCATCTCAACATCAATACATTTGACATTTGAACATACTTGGAAAGCACTATCTTTAATCTTGTCACATTTCTCATTTTATTTTTCGTCATGCTACTAGTTCCTCAAGGATGTCCTGACATCAGGATTTAGAGGAGCACTAACTTATCATGACGATTTTCTTATCCTCCCAAATTTTCATGCTACTAGTTCCTCGAAGATGTTTTGCATAGGATTTAGAGGAGCAATGACATTCCATGGCTTGTCTTTCTTGTTTGTGGTTGGTTGTGACAAATAGACTGGGGCGATTGAGTTCCTTGTATGAGTCATAATCATCCTTGTCTACAACTGCTTGTTCTATGTGATGGTGTGACCTTGCACACCATTGATTTATGTTATATCATGGTGTTTGTTAGCCATTAGAATAATCCACCCAATGATGATTAAAGCAACACCTATTAGTACCTTGGCAGTTTATTGAAGGATTCTTTCTCCACACTAACATCCATCTCCTTTTGTCTGGCAATCTCTCTTCTTCTGTCCCCTAATGATATCTTGTGACATACAAAAATATAATTGCATACATGATCATATGTAGGGATTGCATTAGTACCTTACACATTTACGTAAATCCATTCACATATTTACATTTACATCACTAGCATAAATACATCACTTACATTAACATAACATATAAGCGCATTAAACATTTTTCATACATCATCCATATCATTGATGCATACAAATTCAGGATCATAACATAAAGCATCCTATATTGCATAATCCATACATACACGAGCATACATCAATGCATTCATAATCATAAGCATGGAATCCATTAGTGTCAAAAACATTATGCATATATAGAAAATTATCATAATCATCATAAAGTAAACATCATACATAAAGTAGCATCATCATTGGTACTAAGGTATCTCATCATAAATGACCATCATAAATGCATACATCACATAAAATACAATGCATCAACAAGGAATCATAACATAGATCACATCACATGAACATAATAAAATCGTAATGCATCATAACACAACACATAGCATAGAGTCCACACCAAAACTGCATCATATATATAATAATCTCAAAATAATGTCACAAGATAGTCTCGAGGAATCCCAAAAATAGAGCTCACAGGCTCGATGGTCAATATATAAAGTGTCTCAACATAATAACAATATCATATTTCCTAACCGATACTATCCTCATCCCCTCAAGGTGAGGGATGGGGTGACTAATGCTCTCTCCCGGGGGTTGATGCTATTTGCTCAGACCCGATAGGCTAGCTTTGTGATGACCCAAGTATCGTGGCAGATGGTCGGCTATGAAGTGACCTGTGCTATGATGATAATGCATGGTTGTGACTAGATTTTTACCCTAATGAGTGCATGTGGTCGTGTGATGACCTATGTCCCAATGACTATCCAGACGAGGCAGATGGGCTCACACTTCTCTAGCTCCTGCTACTGTGACTCATGTTGTTGCTCCTCAAGCCATTGCCAATCTCACTCCAAGATTGAGTGAAGCTCAACTCTTGTCGCTCTACTGACACGGCTCTCTCATACAATATCCTATAGTGTACTCAGCTAGCACTCACCCTCGATAGATCTCTCACCACCTCTCCTATAGGCCCAACACACAACTCTACAAAATGTGAGCACCATTGTTGTGCCTTCTTCTACCTAACCACTGCCTGATCCCTATCCACCCTGGTAAACTCCAGCTCTGCCTCTGGTTCCCTAATCCAGACAAGGGCATCATCCAACTAAATCTATATATCTATTAGTCATTGATCAATTGTTGCATCCTGAGGCAATGGTGGTCTCCCAATTGGAACCTCCTCACCCTCTGCCATCTGATCACTTATCTACCTCTCTACATCATCCATCTCCTCATCTCCACCTAACTCTTCCTCATCTCCCCCTATATCCTCCTCCCCACCAACATCCAACATATCCTCTCCCATGACCCATCTTTGTCGATATTGTTCTTCGCTTGATGGACGATTTCGGATGGACTGATTGCCTCGACTTTCGATTTCGCATTGATCTCTGACTATTCTCTTTGCTGGCAGATCGAGCCTCTTTACTGATTCCATCACTCATTGATCGGATTCAAAAGGAAGTTTCCTATGATTCTACCACCATGCATCAAAATTTGAGGTGGTCCTTGCATCTGCTAGTCCCTCGCTCCATCCCCACTACTGTGCTACCAAGCCATCAATTTGTTGCTCAACCATTGTCACCAATATCGGTGGTCCCCGCACTGACTCTCGAGATGATCCTGCATACTCCATAGTTCCTACAAGTACATCTTGTTGCTCACCAAACTGTCTAAATACTCACAAGGGAAGGTACATCTCAATGATGATTTGTGACTGCACCGTCCACCCAATAAGGTATCAGAACTGTCAGCAAAATGATAAATGTACATCCTCTCTCAACCATTGTTCGTAGTCCCTGTATAGCCTCCACACAAACTCAACTAAGGTATCAATGGCGTGGTGCCAGTATCCTATATCCCCCACTCGAGTATGTGTCACTGACCTTGCATATAGGTACACATAGGGCATCCCCTCACCTAATTGCCCCTGTACTAGTGGCCGAAATACTGCAATATGCTCCCATGCCTATATCATAAGGAGTGTGGTCTCACAACTGATACTAGTAGACTCCCTATACACAACATCATGAAGTTGATGATACAACATACCTAGCAAGCACAACCCCCAAGCAAACATTGTCCTATCACACATAATCCAGATCTATACATCCCCCCATCCTTTTGGAAAACCATGACCTAAACAATTTGGTATCAATACCTTGGCTATCAAGTTGCACAACATACACTCCCACAGGCCATAATGCTTAGCCAGGAACTCCCAGCTAATCTCATACTCATGGATTCCTAGCTATGCTACATCCTCATGCTCATAGTACTCTGTGATGGCCTACAGTCCCTGTCAAGGATCATATACTACCTGCTCTCCTCTTATCAGAATCCATAGGATCCTGTAGACATCCTCAAGTGTCATTGTGGCCTCTCCTATCAGCAACTGAAATGAACATGTCTCAGAGTTCCATCTCTCTACCAGCATTGTCAAGAGACCCATGTTTTCCCAAATAATGGGCATATAGGTCACATGAAACAATCCTAGGCACATCAATCACCTCTGATCACTTGGCCTCAACTAATCCCTGAACGCATATGTAGTTGGTTGAAACTCTAATGTATATATTGGTAGTAATCATCTTTGCACACACAAATAAAGGTTAGCACATCACTGAATATCATCCCCATCATCTAACTAATCAAAAGTGCACAAGTAAAATGAGCCTAAACTGAGTGAACTCTAGTCACAGTCAGTTGTGTCGTTCTGCCCTTCATTTGCATCACGCAAATCATATGTGTTGTTTCATCCCTCAGATTCGCTACTTTATTGCAATTACATTGTTCCCCCCATCAATTGTGTCACTTTTTGTGCATATCCGTTGAATTAGCCTACTTTTGCATCACAATATGGCAATTGTGTTGCATGACCTAGCACTTGCATTGTGTTTTGGCACTTGCATTGCACCCATTTGTGATTGTGTCATTTTAACTTGAACCTACCCTACCCCTTGCACTTGTGTTGTGACACATCAAATGCATGCAACATGAACGCATTTGCATGCTTCATGCACACAAATGCATCAAAAAATAGAACGATGCATCTAAAACCCTAACTTTGAGGAGCTAAAAAGCACTTTAAACAATAAAATTACCAAGTGGGTATAGGGTACATACCGCTGCTCCTAAGCCCTCTGGCCATCGATATGACTGTACTCGGTATCCGTGGTGATTGGCCTCCAGAATCGTCATCTTCGTGTAATGTCCTCTCGCGCTGAACTCTGAATTTCCTAAGGGAAACAATGAAATTGAATTACCTTTTTACCATCCTCAAGCCTATTTATAGGGTGAAAATTAGGGTTTCCCCTAGGGTTTATAACTGGATGCACTTTTTGGCATGTTCGAATGCCTTTTTGACTGCTTTAAACTTGTCAAAATTCAAAACCAACTACACCATTGTTTTTCTAGTCATCAAATTGACTTATCGGGACACTTTCCAAATTTTTCTGGCACTTGGCCAAAATTTGCAAATTTTCTCGAGGGGGCATGATACCTTGTACCTTCGCTGGGGCATATCCTGAACTGAATTTTCTTTGTCACAATGGGATAAATTGCATTATGACAAAGAGGGGAAAAATGTAGAAACATAAAATTGACCTAGGCCTACAAACTTTATTTTTCTCCATATTTCTTCTCAACATAATTAAAATATTTAAATTATGTCCTATAGTCCAAATTCAACTATTAATTAAATAATTCTCAATTATTTAATTAATTCATATCTTTTATTCCTCCTGACTATTTAAATAAATAAATTACATTTATTTTATTTAAATATTTCGCTAATTTCTTATGTCTCTATAATTAAATAAATTCCTAAGTTTATTTAATTATTATTTATCTACTATTTCCTCCTAATTATTTAAATAAATAAACTTTATTTATTTATTTAAATATGTCATTAATTCCTTGTCTTCTTATAACTAAATAAATTCCTATGATTTATTTAATTATTGTCCACCTTGTCCATTTTGTCCATAATTAAATAATTATTATTAATTATTTAATTATCTTATTGGGTTTTCTTCTAATTTAAATAAGGTCATTTTCCCCACTTTCTATTTTCCCACCAAGTAAATAATTTGAAATAATTATTTACTCTCAAATGACCCCACCACTCTTGAATTAAATTAATTTTAATTCAAAAGGTCAACATCACCTCTTGAATCAAATAATTTTAAATTCTTATTTGATTCTCCAATAGCTTCATTTTTTGTGCCCAATATCTTCTTGTCACATGCATTCTTGAGCTTTCATTTGATTTTCCTAAAATCAAATCTCAACCCGTCATTTCAAACTTTTCCCTAACACTAATTGCTAGTTGTCACATGCAATTTCAGCCTTTGATCTTAGGGCTTTGTCAAACTTTCAATCCTAGCCATTTATCCAAAATTGAATTTTCTATAAAAAGGCAATGTAAACCTCATTTGTCATACTTCATGCTTTCACATTCATACTTCTTGGTTTCATGCTTGCAATTTCTGAGTACACTTGCAATTTTGAGTCAAATCCTTCAATATCTACTTGAGTCTTTGTCATAGGTCTTTGTTGCTCCTTAAAATTTGAGGGAAAATATCATTTTACAACAAATGGAGAAGGGAAATGAAGGTTAATCATGGAGGGAATGAAGGATGTTTGGTGAAATTGTTCCTTTCTTTTATGTTATTTTCCTCCTTTGTGCTTCATTGTTTAGCTAGGGTTTGTTTTATGCATTTTATTTCATGCTAACCTAGATTTTTACCTTAGTTATAGATACTGTTATACATGTTATTGATTTGGGCATAAAGCTAATCAATGTAGATCTAGAATGAATGGAAGGAATATTGGTTAGAAGAATGTCACATGTTACAACTGCAATAGGCCTGAACACATTTCTAAGTTTTGTAGAAGTAGAAATATGAAGAAGGATAATCCGGTAAAGAAGAATGAACCAGTAAAAAAGATTGATCTGGTAGAAACAAAGAAAGAAGGAACCAGTAAAAAAGATTGATCTGGAGATGGAAAAGATTTGGAGAAATGATCTGTGTAGGATCTAGACTAGATTGCAGTTTAAATGTTTAAACTTTTACAATGCTTTTACAATGATTATTTCAAGTTAATTAAAACAAAATTAACTTAAGGAAATAACATAAAGAACGTAATCAAGGTGATATAACAGAAAGAAAAGAAATGAGAGACAGAAAGAGAGAGAAGAAGAAGAGAAGTGCAAACAACGCTTGATAACGGAGTTCGCCATTGCACGACTACGCCATCTCGAAGTCCACTCCAACAGAGAGACCGATCCGATTAACTCCAAAATCGATTACAATGCACCAAGACCATCAGTTCGGCAGCATAACAGGGCTCCGACATTCAACAATGGCTTGAAAATTCTTCAACAAGACCCCTCTCTTCCGTGTTGCCTCAGCGTCAAGACTTCGTCACCTGAAAAAAACTTAGTATATAATCCTCACCTCAAGCCCCCTTTTTATACAAATAATTTTCTCAATTTGGTTACTAACCAATTGATTTACAAAATATTCTCCAAATCACCTTATCTCTCCAAAATACAATAAAATCTCCTTTACTTAGTACAAATATTTAAAAATCCCCCCCTTATCAAAAATAAATCTCTTATAATATTTATTTGAGCCCTTTCTTTGATTCATTTCGGGCTTAGGAGATCTTAATTAGTTATATTTAATCCTTAAAAAGGATTATAGTTGTTTCAAATTTCAAATTAGGGGTGTTTGTTTAATTAAAACATAGATATTCGGTTTAAATCATCTATGAAAATAAACCGATACTCATATATAGTATGTAGCCATACGATGGCTCAACGGCACCTTAGTCTTTTCTCACCCGGCCGGTGCGGGTTCAAATCCCGCCGGCCACATATTTTTAAACAAACGAGATTTCTTTCAACTGACAAAACAAACCCGTCTCCTCATATCACTGAGCGCGCCATCCGTGGCGCAACGGTTGCCCGGGCGTTTCGGAGGTGGGCGGTCGGAAGTTCGAGTCCCATGCAGGCCGATAAGGCCTCCAACAAACTTTTGTTCCAAAATTCCACACCATACCCGTCAATCTGAAGACACGTGTCATGATTCCGCTCGCTGATGATGGTGACGAGGCCGCTGACACGGACGATGACTGGATGACAAGTGTCTAAACGCTATTCGCTGTCAATGCCACGTACTCAATGACCTGTCCGCTGACGTGTCTGCCACTGTGTGCTAACGTGGATGCTGACTGTCATGCCGTACGCTGAGCTGGCTGCTGACTGGACCGCCACGTGTCGCTGACTGGGTGCCACGTCACCAGTACGGACGGACACATGTCAGTCATTGATTGGTCCGTACCGATGACTCACCTGCCACGTCACTATGCCACGTCGACATGTACGGACTGTACGGACTGCCACGTGTCAGCTTCCGATTGGTCCACTTCGGATTTCGTACCTCGTGCTGACGTCAGCTGTACGGATGATGACATCATCACTGTACCTTCGACTCCATCAAGTCAACCTGTAACTTTGACCGCTGATAACTCTTGCGTCTGATGTCGGATTTCGACGAAACGAACACCGTCAGAATCGTCTCGACGAGCTCTTTCTCGATGGTGCAGATTTTGAGAAAATGTGACACTTCAATTTTCACCGAAAATGTCCACCGGATCAGCCTCCCATCAAGACCTTTTGACCTCCTGTGGCATTTATTCTGACAATAAGTGAGGACTTGGCCTCCCCACTTGTCCTGTATCTTCTGTACATCTGAATACCTGGCTCACAAGCACAATAAAGACTGCAACAATGTTGTTGAACATAAACATAACTTTATCACTTCCATAAGCATCTACATCCAATGTCGTAGCCACTAACCAACAAAAATTGACTAGCATCAAGCTGAACATCAATGCAGAAATGAAAGAAATTAAGTCAACAACATATCGATCCTTCACAACAGGAACATTATTACCCAAGGATCCATCAATGCTTTCAAGCATCATTTTCTCATGCTGTACTGCAAGTGCATCCTGCAACTTCTGACCCCGGTTAGCTACTCCAAGTTCATGTTTAGAACCACCTGTACTGACAGACATCAGAGTTAATTCTTTACTTGCATTAATTACCCTCTTTAACTGCCCTGTGTTTGCAAAAGATTGATCAGTCTTAATCCTGTGAGAATGTACAATGTACTGTATGCCATTCTTAAACAAATGATAATGATTTTGTTGCCTGTAGAAGATTGCTTATCTGTCATAAAGATAAGGGCTTCCAAGCACTATCCCACAGATATCCAGTGGAACTACATCAAACTGAACTTCATCCGCAAATTTACTGGTGATTGTGAACCTTAAGGTGCATTGTTTCGTTACTTGCAACTTGTCATTTTCACAAATCCAGCTTAGTGGATAAGGTTGCTTATGTTGTGTAGTTTTTATTCCCAAGTTCTTTACAACACTTTCTGCAATTAAATTAACCTGAGATCCACTATCTATGAGTGCATCAATTTTACTGTTCTTAGCCATAACCCTTAAATGAAACAACTCATTCCTTTTTGCATCTTCAGAGAAATCATTAACTGTGGAAGAAGAAGCACAACTAGCAACAGAAACACCAGAAATAGAGGCTTTACCTTTTAGACCCATCGCTGTTATCTTAGTCTCATCATCTGAATCTGAACCAAGATCCATAACAACATTTATGGATTTATCCTTACCCTTCTGTTTCTGATTACGTCTTTGAGCCCACTTAGGCTTCAGTTCCGGATGCAACTTCCAACAGTGATCTTCATCATGACCATTCTTGTCACAATGAGTGCAAGAAAGTTTCTCATCCTTCTTGACTGTAGGTGCCTTCTTTCCTTTCCCTGTCTCTACATTCTTAGAAGATTTCTTTACATCATTATCAAACTTATCAATGAAAGATCCTTTACCCCTTAACTCTAAGTGTGTTGCTTGAACAGACACTTCATCTAAGTTACAAGGGTTCAAAACCAAAATGGAATGCCTAAGGTAGGAATGCAAACCTCCTATGTACTTCAACAACGTGTCCTGAGTGTACAAAGGAACATTCAAAGAAATAGCCCTTTTCCTAAATTCATGGGTGTACTCTTGGACAGTTTGACCTTTCCCTTGCCTAAACATTTGCCAATCCATCATTAATTGCTGCATATGTCCTAAGGGATAAAATTGCTTCTTAAGTGCATTAATAAATTCTGCCCAAGTTAAACTGACTCTACCATGTTGTGAGACTTCTGCTTTAGACTTACTCTCCCACCAGGTTAAGGTTGTACCTCCTAAACGAAGAGTAGCCAATTGGATCCTATCAACATCATCTATTAGATTCTGGACTCTACAATAAACCTCAATTTGTTGAATCCAATCATCCAATTTTTCAGCATTAAGTTCACCACAATATTTAGGTAAATCAAATTTTACATCCAGTTTTATTTTAGGCTTATACCCACTTTTGAAAGGATTAGAAGAAATAGAATGAGGAGAAGATGGAGAAGAAGGAGAAGGAGAAGAGGGAGGAGAAGAAGAAAAGGGATGATCTGGTTGCTTGCCACCATCTTCATGATGTTTCCCTTTCATGTCTTTGCGATCTTCTTGCTTCGACGAACCTTCTTCACGTGCCTTCCGTTCTTGTCTCTCCTGAAAAAGAATATCCACCTTTGCCTTCATCTCAAGGAATGCTCTTCGAAATTCCTGCTCACTACTCTTCAGGAACCTCCATTCCAGAAACTGACATCTTCAAAAATGTTTTACGCTTCCCGATCTCGTGATCAAAAGTCTTCGAGCTTGCCTTCTCTGAATCCTGGATCTCGTTAGCATTCAAAAAATAAATAACTGCAATAAAAGTCACCCTAAAGCTCTGATACCAACTTGATCTGTGTAGGATCTAGACTAGATTGCAGTTTAAATGTTTAAACTTTTACAATGCTTTTACAATGATTATTTCAAGTTAATTAAAACAAAATTAACTTAAGGAAATAACATAAAGAACGTAATCAAGGTGATATAACAGAAAGAAAAGAAATGAGAGACAGAAAGAGAGAGAAGAAGAAGAGAAGTGCAAACAACGCTTGATAACGGAGTTCGCCACAGAATGTGACTACGTCTCCGGGTCCACTCCAACAGAGAGACCAATCCGATTAACTCCAAAATCGATTACAATGATGCACCAAGACCATCAGTTCGGCAGCATAACAGGGCTCCGACATTCAACAATGGCTTGAAAATTCTTCAACAAGACCCCTCTCTTCCGTGTTGCCTCAGCGTCAAGACTTCGTCACCTGAAAAAAACTTGTATATAATCCTCACCTCAAGCCCCCTTTTTATACAAATAATTTTCTCAATTTGGTTACTAACCAATTGATTTACAAAATATTCTCCAAATCACCTTATCTCTCCAAAATACAATAAAATCTCCTTTACTTAGTACAAATATTTAAAAATCCCCCCCTTATCAAAAATAAATCTCTTATAATATTTATTTGAGCCCTTTCTTTGATTCATTTCGGGCTTAGGAGATCTTAATTAGTTATATTTAATCCTTAAAAAGGATTATAGTTGTTTCAAATTTCAAATTAGGGGTGTTTGTTTAATTAAAACATAGATATTCGGTTTAAATCATCTATGAAAATAAACCGATACTCATATATAGTATGTAGCCATACGATGGGTCAACGGCACCTTAGTCTTTTTCTCACCCGGCCGGTGCGGGTTCAAATCCTGCCGGCCACAGATTTTTAAACAAACGAGATTTCTTTCAACTGACAAAACAAACCCGTCTCCTCATATCACTGAGCGCGCCATCCGTGGCGCAACGGTTGCCCAGGCGTTTCGGAGGTGGGCGGTCGGAAGTTCGAGTCCCATGCAGGCCGATAAGGCCTATAACAAACTTTTGTTCCAAAATTCCACACCATACCCGTCAATCTGAAGACACGTGTCATGATTCCGCTCGCTGATGATGGTGACGAGGCCGCTGACACGGACGATGACTGGATGACAAGTGTCTAAACGCTATTCGCTGTCAATGCCACGTACTCAATGACCTGTCCGCTGACGTGTCTGCCACTGTGTGCTAACGTGGATGCTGACTGTCATGCCGTACGCTGAGCTGGCTGCTGACTGGACCGCCACGTGTCGCTGACTGGGTGCCACGTCACCAGTACGGACGACACATGTCAGTCATTGATTGGTCCGTACCGATGACTCACCTGCCACGCCACTATGCCACGCCGACATGTACGGACTGTACGGATCTGCCACGCGGTCGCCTTCCGATTGGTCCACTTCGATTTCGTACCTCGCGGTGACGCCAGCTGCACGGATGATGACGTCATCACTGTACCTTCGACTCCATCAAGTCAACCTGTAACTTTGACCGCTGATAACTCTTGCGTCTGATGTCGGATTTCGACGAAACGAACACCGTCGGAATCGTCTCGACGAGCTCTTCGCGATGACGCCGCTTTCGTCAATTTCTGAAACAATCATTTTTTTCGCTTCCTGGATGCCCCTGATTCTAGTTTGACCGAAGGTTTGACTGGCCATAACTCGTGCAAACGGACTCCTTTTCACTCCGTTCGAGTTGCGTTGGAACCAGGACGCTGAGCTCTTTCTGATGGTGCAGATTTTGGAGAAAAATGTGACACTTCAATTTTCACTGAAAAATGTCCACCGGATCAAGAAAGAAGGAAGAAACAAAGGTTAAGGATGAATATGTACCAACATCTAGTGCAAATGTTTCCTCTAGAAACTAAGTTGAGAGCTTTGGCTTAGAGGGAGCTTTAATGAACGTCTTTTATCCCCAGCCAAAGAAAATGGTGTTGATGCCTCAACACGAAGATATGTGATATAGATTGACATGCTTAATCTATTGGTGAAGATTGCAGAAGAAAATATGATAATGCGGAAGTTTGCAGAGCATCAAAAGATGATTGTGCAGGCATATAAAGGGTTACCAGTTTTATTGTTTAAAACATTCAATGCGAAATTAGGTTAGATTGGAAGGGTTATAAAGTGATTTCACTTAGGTAAATTCATTTACAAAAAGCATTTGAGAAGGAGTGATCAAGGCAATTCAAGATTCAGTGTGTTGAAACCCTAGTTTGGCAAGAAAAAGAAAAGGTATTTACAATCTTTGTTTTACCCTAGTTTCATACAGAACTTTTTTTAACGAAATTTGAATTCATTTGCAATGGCTACAATGAGGGTTATAGAGATTACTGAGAAGCGACAACCTAAGTTTAAGATATACCCTACAAAATCAATAGAAGACAACCTATTAGGTGTGTTTTCACATGTTCCATAGGGGGTTTTTCCAACTAAAGATATAAGGATTTATATTCATGGAAAAATGGATGAATATGATCACAACAAGTTGGCAGATATGTGGATGAAAGAATTGGCTGGAGACAATTTTTCCCTAAGAAAAGAATACCAAAACCTAGTCACAAAGAAGCTTGATATATGGCAATGGTTTCTAAATTTGTGTTTTGATTACAAATGGGTTGGGATTGCACTAAGAAAAATTCATGATAATTTTGTGTGGAATAAAATTCCTCGAATGATAACAAAAGAGGTGATTAGAGAGGTTATAGTTCTATGCTCCACCAGACTTGTTCCTGTATTGAAATCGATCAAAAATAAAGTGGTAATGGAACTAAGGTGCAACATATGATAAGAGAGCTCTAGTCGTTAACACTATCAGAAATCCAGATGTGAGATATGCAACAATGATGATTGGTTATAAAATCTATTTCAAAAACAAGGAAAACTCAGTATCTACCACCGCAATCAATGTGGCATATGAAATGGTTGGAAAAGGTGTTGACTATGATCTTTGTGAGTTTCCAAGGCAACAATTGATGCAGAATTTGAAGCAAACCAAGGAGAAGAAATGTGCATTTAAGCATGGGACTTTGGTTATGTGTTTTCTTTTCTATTTCTTGAAAGAGCTTCCAAGAACAAATAGTGTGAAATGGTTGCAAGGAAGACTAGTAGCTCATTAGATTGCAGATTTTATGAGAATTCTTGGTGATGCGAAGGCACAAGATGTTGCCCTTAATACTTTCTTTGTTGTTTTCTAGAAGAGGATGCATGAAATAGAGAAGATACATAGGTAATTGGTAGAAAAATATCAGAATGATCACATTTTTGGTAAGAATAGATGAGTGCATGATGGAAGCAATATAATTGAGGACTATGTGGATTCCTACATTAGGATATGAAATCAATAAACAAGAAATCATTGGCTTGGTTGAAATCTTGTTGAAGAGTCTGAAAGATACCACCAAAGCAAGGTATGGAACCTATGAAGAAAAGTCTATAGAGGTGCACATGGAACAAAGAAAACCACAGATTAAGAAGAAGGTTGATAAAAAGGTTGAAAAGTATGTGAAGGAAATGGGCATCCCAAAGGAACAAGTACAACAACCAAGAGAAAAATCCAAGGGAGAATCAAGTGCCATAGGAGGTTCATAAGGAATAACAAGATCTAGTAGGACAACTACCACCCCTCCTATCTAGAAGTCCTCCGAGACTATGTAGTTTGTTGGAGAAAAGAGGAAAACAACTACTAGTCCTCCGATAAAGGAGAAATCCCCTCTGGTTGTGTAGAATACAAGAGTTGAGAAGAAGAAAACAATTGAAGGAGCACCACCTGCAACCCCTGCCAAGAAAAGACAAAATCAAAAGGTAGTGAGAGAAAGGAATATAAGTGTCAATGTGGAAGAAGAAGAAGAAGAGGAGGAGGAGGAAGAAGGACCATAGTTGTTCTGCAAAAGGAGAAGTGAATCTTCAAAAGGTGAAGAAAGTGCTAAAAGAAGAAGATTTGACATTATTGACATAGACAATGAAGAAGAGATAGGGGAAGAAAAGAAGAAATTTGTTGCTCACATAAGGGAGAAGAAGAAAGAAGCTTCCAAGAAGGTGTCACCAAAGAAAAAGAGGTCAGAAACAATCCAGAAGAAGGCTTTGGATGAGAGAAAAGAACAAAAACAGAGAAAACCGATAAGACCTCACTCACCCATGAAACTAGAAGCATTATTCAATAACATTTTGCAATATGAGATGTTAGGGGAGACTACATCATTGTATAATGAAGCAAATGAGGTGGATAAGGCCACCATTATTGAGGAAATTATCAAATGTGTTATTGTTTTAGAAGTTGATATGAGAAACATTGAGAAGAAAATTCTACAAAGCTTTGGAATGTTTTGGTTAAGAGACGATAAGAAGCAATTGAAAAAGAAGGAAAGATAAAAGAATATGCATTGGAGATATTTGGTGCTTTTATTTCTAAGGAGGACATAGCCACATTGGTTGAGTTGTATACAACAAAATTTAAGGTGAAGCGAAGGGTAACTACCCTTATGGGTAGAGATAAGAATGAATTTGAGAAATTGCAAAAGGAGACAGTTGATAAAATTTTTGACATTACACAGAAATATGGTATGACTTCAAAGGACACTACTCAAAAAGTCACCACATGATAAGAATCTCAGGACATTGATGCTCAATAGGAGCATGTAGTAGATGAAGAGTACATTTTGTAAGGAAAGCTAGATGCGGAAGCAACTCTCCTAACGTCAAAACCTCAGGGAAGAATGCAGAGATACCTTTTAAAATTTACAATTACAGTCCAATTAAGATGCACTTGAAAGAGATAACAGAAACAGAGAAATAGAAAAACACAAAAGAACACCAGATATACGTGGGAAAACCCTTACAGGAGAAAAACCCACCACACCAAGAGAAGTCACTTTGTATTACAGTAATAAAGATTACAAACAGAGTTCTGACTTATCTTCCTGATGTCAGTTTATAGCAGCATTCACCATGAACAACCTTGTTACAGAACATTCACGTTATAGTCTTCACAGAAAATAGAATTCATCCACTGATCATACAACCACACAAAAATCCGTTGATCCGACAAACCAGTTACAATCTATGATCACTGAGTATATCCATGTTGCCCCTATCTATCGAGCTTCCTCACATAACTGCCACAACGAACTATCTTCCAACGGTTCCCATTTGGCTTCTCTGATTGGTCGACTACAAGCCACATAGGATAGTCTTCACTCAGTCAAAAGGCTTCAACCTATGTTGGAAAGTCGGTGAGACACTAACCGTGTCTCCCTGATGCCACACAGTCAGCATTTGATATTGCCAAGAGTTCATCCTATCGGCAAGATGTCATACTGAGTCTAGAATACTATCATTAAGACTTTCTCATGTCGCCAAGACCTCATACCGAAGTACTTTACATGTATCACTATCTCCAAGACTCATCGCTATTGGTGAGACGTCATATTGAAGCTCCATAAGTCACATAGACATGAGTGTTCTCATTGGCAAGACAATCGTCTTTCACCAAGACATCACACCGAGCTCTAAGACTCTCTTTGAAGTGATCAACAGTCAGCAAGACTATCATTTTTCGATGAGAATTCACACCGAGACCCCTTCATTATCTCGATGACTTCAATGCAAAACCATTTGGTAAGACATCACACATTGGTAAGATTTCTTACCGAGCCATCGCATGTTACTCCGAGTGTATACTTTCGGTGAGACAAACCAACTGTCGCGATGAGTTCATAGTGAAACCTCCGTGTTACCCCAAAGACACCAAGTGAATACTATCGGTGAGACATTCCTATCAATAAGACTTCTTACTGAACACCCAAGACTCTCCCCGAAGGCTTCAACAGAAAATGTTGTCGACAAGACAATAGCTATCGCTGGGACTTCACACCAAAGTAAACCTTTCAGCCAAGGGTCTCCCCGATATACGATATGAATGGCCTATCGGCTAGAGATCTCCACTCGGCATAGGGTTACAATGACAATCACAAGTCACATTGATAAGCTTCTTCGGCATGACTTAAACATTGTCTTGGTGACCTGTACAAACCACAAGATCCAAAGCTGCTAGTCGGCCAGACTAAAAGCATGTCACACTGACTTGCCTCTCTTAGAGGTTTCAGCCTATGAGATTGAGGCATATGTTTCCAACACATTTAGGAAAACACCCCTTTGGTATTGAAAGAATTGGTAGAAGGAGATGAAGAAGCAAAGAAGAACACTGAAGGAGAGACAGTTACTAGTGAGGAAGTAGCAAAGGAAGATACATCCACTCCTCCTCTGGTACCTAAAGTAAATTTCACTCCTCTGATTAACACATGGAACCTTGCAGAGGAAGAGAATAAGGATGATGATGGAGAAAATGTTGATATGAACAAGGAAGAAGAGCAAGAAAAGGAAAGATGAAGATAAGAATGAGAATGCATCCAGAGATGCAAAAATAGAAGAGGAAAATCCAGTAAACTCTGGAAAGAATAGGGAAGAGGACTCAAAGGGAAAAGTTGTGGGATTACAAAGGCTTATGGTGAATCCTCCAACTCTTCTGGATATTCCTTGAAGAATATACTCAACATGCAACTTAATTTCCAACATGTGTCATCACAATTGCTACAACTGCCAATGCAACAAGGAAATGTAGATCTCGATAAAGTTTCCCCACTCCACAAGCTACAATTGGGAGATGTATTCCATTCATTTGCATGGAAGGAGATCATAGAATCACACCTAAAGAGTGTAGATATTATGGAAGAGGTAGTGAAGGAATTACAAGAGGCCATACCTGGTGTGAACATAGATACTTCACTTTCCAATATGGAGAATTTGAAATTGTTAATTGATTCTTTTGAAGAATATTTCTTCGGTATTAAAGGAAAAATTGAAAATGAGCTTGAAAAGAGAATAAGTGATAAGAAAATGATAGAGATCACTAATAAATATTCCCTTTCACATAAAAAGTTTCAAGAGAATCTGGAGGATGCACAAGTATGTGTAGGTGAGGAAAAGGCTCTTTATCAATATGGTATGAAGTGGCCCAGAGCCACATAGAGCATCAAGAAGAAGATGGACTCCATTGAGTCCCAGATCAACATTGCCTCTAGTGCCTATGATCTGGCACTTCATCTAGCTAGAGATACAAGAAATGTCATAGAAGATTTGCATAATAAATTATTTCAGTTACAAACCTAGAAAGAGCATATCATTCTATAGTTTGGAGAAATAAGGGGCTTGGTGAATCTCAAATTCATACTTGTTTCAAGAGCCCTTTTGAGTGCCACTAAAGCTACACAAATGAATCATGTACCTAGCACTCCACAAGAAGGAGAAGAATTACTGATGGATTTTGAAACTCAATATAGATTGCTTGAGGAAGCCAAGAAGGAATGGGAAGAAGGTAAACAAGCATGGTAGGCCCACATGCAGAAGTTACAAGAGTCAACATCTTTCAATTGACAAACATTTCTTACTCTTTATGCATTTTCAGTTTTCAATTTCAGATTCTTTGTATTTATGCGGAGTATATAGAGTGGTTTCCTGTAAAAAAAAATTGTTTTTTCTCTAGTACATGACTCAGGGGGAGTCAATTCAATCTTTCATTTTGTACATATGCATATATTTCTCAGGGGGGGATTCGATATAAGTTAGAACTGTTGTTGTAGGCACCCTTTTCCCTTGATGTCAAAGGGGAGAATGTTTTTGAGAATGTTTAAATTTTTTTTGGCATGTTGCCATCAATGACAAAGGGGGTATTGTTGGAAGAATAAGAATTTTTTCATTGATGTTGTTGTTGGCAACATGAGCATAAGGAATAAGCACAAAGGTATATAACAATGTGTTGCAGTGTTGTAATTGATGTCAACATTATGTCTTGATGTGGAGATCATGATGTAGATCATTGCAAACCAATTTGGATGGTTCTAACAAGTTTTCAAATGTGTTTGGAAGACATTTTTGCAAGATGGTTTGATCCAGTAAAATTGGTTGTGATGGAAAAGTGACTAAGTGTTAACTTTGTTAATTATGTGTAACAGAGATCCAATTTTTTGGTTTGCACCGGTCTGCAAATGAAGATTTCACTCTATGTTTCTAAAATTATTTTGTTGGTTGTTAGAAGTATTTGATTCCATATTTTCATCATGTTTTGGCTCTTGGTTTGAGAGATATAAGTAACAGAAGATTAGCCTGGTGAATTACAGTTATTTCTCGTACAATATGTGTGAGTAGGAGAGTATGCACTTCTCTGTGGATAAGTTTTTTTATTTGCGCTTTTAAGGATATGTTGACAGATGGCATTAGTGTGTGAATTCTTGTTGGCGTTGAATTTTGAGGTCCACGTGTCTGATTATGGATACATAGTTGAAGAATTTTTGTATTAGGTCTTTTGTGGTGCTGACCTAATCAGTTTAAATGTATGTGAAGGTTAAATAAATATTGTGATCTTATGTGGGATCTATTATAAGTCCACGCTGACCTATTTCAAGTTATTTTGAGATTTGAATTTTGGTTTGAGCCGTGTATGGAACAATTTGGAGCCAATAAGTTATATTTTGAATATTACATCTAATTAGGCCGACCTAATTGATATTATGCTTGAAGCGGATATATATGTTAGATCTTTTTCAGTGTTTTGATGAATGTTGAAAGTATTTCTATAGCTAGTTGATGTGAATATCACTAGAGTAGTGCACATTTAAGTTGTGAATGTTGAGTAGAAGATTAGAGCACGATGTGAATGCAGAGGAAAGCAAAGTGTTAGATCTGAATTAGATGAAGTGTGTAAAGTCAGTTTATTGAACTTCATTTGGTTTGTATTTCATGCATATGTTAAATACAATTATAAATAGAACTTCAAACTAGGGTGTGAACCACAATCTCTCTTCTATCTTTTTTTCTCTATGGATAGTGAGTCCACCTACAGTGATAACTTCTATAAATATACTTAACTGGTTATAATATATTGTGAGCTAATCCTCACCGTGGTTTCTCCCATTTTGGGTTTTCCATGTAAAAATCTTGGTGTTCATGTGTTATGTTCAATGTTGTTGATGTTTCATGCTTTCTTTCTTTAATGCAATTGAGTGTTTTGTGTGGTTTGGATGTTTAAATGGTTGAATGGCTTAAAAGAATATTGATTCACCCTCCTATTAGTATTCCAAGTGCTCAACACAAAGTTGCTCAACAAGATCAAATTCTTTCCCACTACGCTATGAAATGTTAGGTGTGTATGGGAGGTATGGTTGAGGCAATGGAATGGATGTTGGAGTTTTTTTTGGTTGCTTATTGTTTCTAGTGTTATATGTGTGAGCTATAGTATAACTTGGTTGTTGCGACAGATATTTACTAGTAAGTTATTTTTGTGAAGCTCGGGATATGGCCATGAGGTTTAGGAGGTCCTGTAGTGAGAGGTGACTTAGGAGGTCCAATAATTAGAGGAATTTTACAAGGTCCAAAAGGAGTTTTAGGAGGTTTGATAATCAAAGGATATTTAATTGCTAATTATACATTCATAACCTCAACGAATTTAACTTCTTGTTGATGATCTTCTATTGAGGGGGAATCTAATGTCACCTTAGCATCTACATCTATGTAATCCATGAATGTATCAATGATTTCATTCTCTTGTGCCACAATATCTTCCCAAGTAGAAGAGGTATTTGGGAGAGAAACAAACAAGATCCTCATGATGCTCAATGATTGGATATTCAACACAAAGATACCTTCTTCACAAGTAAGAGAGGTATCAAGAGAAGAACAACTATGATTGTAATGATTTCCAATGATTGCATCTTCCTACACCAAAACATTCTCACAAGTAGGGGAGATGTTAGGAAATGAATGAAAATCAGGCAAAGTTATATTAAAAAATGTATCAATAATTTCATTCTCTTGCAGGAAAATACTTTCACAATTAGGAGAGATAGTGGGAGAGGGATCAATGAAAAATAATAAAAGAGTTGAAATAAACTCATTGTGACATGCTTGTAACAAAAATTCTTTGAATTTCTTAAAATGATCTGACAATAGAACATGAATTATGAAAAAATGTTTTTGAAATGAGAAAATGATGTAAACAATTGTCCTACTAAAATGCAATAATTTTTCCCAATTCGATACAAATTAAGAAAAATGACATCTTTCTTGCACATGCAATAACACCGTTTCAAAATTTCAAATCAGAAATCAGTAGGCAAAAATACACTGAAAATATAGGGATAGAGATGTGTAAAATTTTGTTGATGCAAGTGCAATAAGATAGTGGCGCCCAGGGGCGTCCCTATCCTAGACAAGGTTTTTGAAAACTGAAAGTTTGACTATCTATGATGCTACTTAAGAATTTTGGATCTACTTCCAAACAGGTTTAGCAGTGAATATTTTTCCAAAATTTGCTTAATTTATGCCAATGTAATGCAAAATGCAAGTGTGCAACAATGTTGAAGATATTTGAATATAGTTTCTAGATCTAAAATGTAATAATTGACTAATTCTAAGATGCCAAAACCTAAGAATGATGAATTTGATGCAATTTTGAAACAAAACAATGTAATTTTTCACTTTTTGAGCTATATGAAAGATGCCTAAAAACATGCAATGAATAATTTCAGATTTTAATGACCTAACGAATGTAATTTGAATGTGGATCCGATCTAAGATGATTGAAACTAACCCTATTGAAACCTATGATGCAATATGATATGCAACTTTTTGAATTTTTGTGATCTTTTATGATGCAAAAATGAAACCCTAAATGAGAAATGCAAAACCTAGATCTAGGGTTGAATTACTTCATATTTTAGAAGGTTTATTATGTCAATTAAAATTTTGGGTTCACCAAAATGAAACAAAGAAAAAGGTGATCCTAAGTCTAATGAAAAGAACCTAGGATCAATTGTTTCCTTTTATAGTGCTTCATTAAGATGGAGATCAACAAGGTGTTCAGATTGACTTTCAATAGTGAAGGTGGGCCAATCAAACCTAGAGATGCATCTTTTAGGGTCTTGAAATGAACTCCAAAATTGATTTACTTTCATTAACCTAATTAGACTATGTGACCTAATATGAAAAATGTAAGCTTCTGACAATTGACAAACTGCAATAGAGATTTGCAAGCATATCTGGGGAGGACAGAGAATTGTGTGCATGTCCTAAAAAGTTGGATTCAATTACTATAGGAGGACGTAGGTGCCTAAGGGTATCTCATTCCTTGTACGGGTGTCTTGATCTACTTTTTTAGTCCTTTGATGTCAGATCTGAGACTCTTGTTTCCACTTGCAAACTTATCGGAACAGTGTTGAATAATTTTGTAGGTGAGTTTCTGTGAATTGAAAAAATGTAGGGTTTTGAATGCAACAATGGAAAAATGATCTTCAAGTTTCCTTCAATCCTCTCCAAACCTGAAATCTGCACATTCACAAAGAGAAGAAATGTTGTGTCATTTAGGGGCTTTCCTTGGTCAAACCCCATTTTAATGTTTCCACTTCCACAATGGCAATGTCAATGATAAAATGGATAAATGATAGGAAGGAATGACAAGTCAACAAAGTGTTGTAACTCACCACCCTTTAATGGCTTCCTTGAAGGAATGAAGTCATACACATCACTTCAAGGTCTAGGATCTTGCTTGTTTGAATTCTTGAATTGCTTGGAGACCTACAACAAGGGTTAGCCTTCACAAACAATGATAACATAAACACAAATAAACTCACATAAGATTTGACATGATGCTTGGACCTTGAATTGTTGTAATAAATCACTAAAATGTTGCTCTTGACTTGCTCAACAATGCTCTTGACAATAACCTTTGCTCAATATTTTTATGGTAGATTTCAAATAAAGCAACACCTAGGTATTTATAGAAATTTATGCTAATTTCCTAAAAATTAAATCCCCTTAGCTGACATTTGCAATTTGAATTGTGAATGTTAACATGTCGACACTAATATATTCAAATTTGGATCTCAACAAAATAGGGATACTGGGACACCCAAGGGTGTCCCAGTCCTGGCCCTATTTTCCAAGACTTAGGGTGTTAGGGGGAAATCATTAAATTAATACATTTATTCAATGCTTGCAATTTCTTGAAATATGGTAAAAATAGGCTATAAATGCATAATTTAGGGAAATTATCTACTTAATTAGGCTCAATAATTTAGGGGGAGAAAAACATGTGTGAAATTATCAAGGATGACAATTTATGATGCTGCAAATTTATAAAGTGATTTTATATTATATTTTTTGAAAAGCTTTCGGAAATGTTATAAAAGGAGTTTTGGGAGCTCATTTGGGAGATAGGCTTGAGAATTGATAACAAGTTGTTGATGGTTTGATCTCCGTTCATCCAAGGGATTTGTGAGGATGAAAACCCTCATAGAGTATAGGCTACAAAAGTGAAATATCTTTTCTGGATGATTTACTGCTGGTTTCATTCAAGAACTATTTAGGAGCTTCATTCATGAAATTTTTTAGTTTGTTTGCCAATCAATAAGGAAAACCATTGTGGGCAGATTTTGTGAAGACTTAAAAAAAAAATTATGAGTGTAAAAATATTCAATTGTGGACCCTTCATTTTTTGGTCATACCATGTTTGTGCAAGTCATTCAACTTGGAGGAAGGGTGTGGGGTTCCCAAGGAAATGTGCCTAGGTTTTGAGGGGATTTTTTGACTGGTTTGGGGGTGCCATGGTGGGAGGAACACTAAAAAAAAAATTGGTGTTGGAGCAACTAGGATTTGGATGAGTTGGTTGTCATGTTGGATATTGTTTATAGTCCATTTCCAGACCATTTATTCATAGCAGCAAATGGGCATGCTTTTATTGTCATTTTGAGATGATTTGGTCATCTGGGTATTGTAAAAACCACTATTAGATTGTTGTCAAAACTCGATGATAATTTTGTAATTCATTTCCAACTAGTGGTTAATTTCAAATATTTAAAATATAAAACATTGATTCCTTATGAATATACCTTAATGACCCAATACTTTAGGGAAAAACCAACAACAATGGTGGCAACAATGAGCATGAAAGAAATAATAGAAATTGTTGATGTTTTAGGTACGAGAGATATCCTTCTCTCAAAATAAAAATAATAAATGATATATAAATATTATTTTAAAGGCTAAAACAAGATGAAAAATCACCTTGGTTCTTGAATGAGGCCGAACCTTGTGAAGATTCACCTTTCTTGTGAGGAGGCACCTTACTTTGTATATATGGAAGGAGATGCTCATTCATTTGATCATCGATTTTATTCTAAAGAGACATTCACACTTATCAAGGAGTTTGTGCATCTACAACAGATCACATTATTGCATAAAGCAGATCGACATTAAGGAGAGATCATATAATTGTGTATTTGCATCTAAGTGATGTGGGATTCTTTATTGCATTATATTGGCCTTGTGTCTGGCCAAGATTGTAAGCAAATTTCTACTCCTTTAAATTCAATATATAAGAGAGATATTTTGGCTGGGTTTTTCTCCCTCGAGAAGGAGGGCTTTCCTAGGATAAACTTTGTGTTCTTTGTTCACTGTGTTGAATTTTCTGTTAATTTGCATTTCTAATTAAAACAACATGGTATCAGAGCAGGTTTAGGAAAAATTCGATCAAAAGCAATTGCAAATTTAAGATCACTTCCAGGTGTGGAGGAATTTGATTTCATTTTTAAGCTCCAAGTGCTTTCAAGGAGTTCGATATTTGAAGCTTCAGTTGTGTTAGATTATTGTTATAATATTGGAGCAACAAGACAATATAGAGATATTAGGAGGAATTATGTTTGAACGTAGCAAGTCAAGTTTAAATATCACTGTGAGAACAAATCTAGAAGTATATGACTGTGGTGTGGTTGTATATGGAAAATCACGAGCTATTGTTGATGTGAGTGGATGTGATGGTACTTTGGTTTATTGACATCGTTTCGAAGATCTATGTGGGTTGTAATGGAGTTATGTTTTGGTTCTTATTGAAGATAGTGTGTAGGTTCTATGTTATCTCCTCTCATTCTTGTGTCGTATGGGATATGAGTTTAATGGAATTCTCAGGTCTGAAAAATAGTGTTCACTCTTCAAGTCATATGAGCTTTTGCACATTTGTGTAAAGTTTGGAAATTTACCTATGGAGCTTCAGAGATTTCAGGGAACTCTATCATTTACATTTAACAACTAAGAAGAGACTACAAGACAAGCACCTGACTACATCTATTGACCAACATAAAGAGAATTATTTTATGTGTGAATAATGATCATGAATTTTTTAGTTAATAATAATTCATGCAATAACATTGGGAATAGTAAATCATGTATGCTTCTAGCATTGATATTTTTCTTCGGGATAGTTTTGAACTATTATTAATCTCTCTAAAATGCTTCTAGGATGGATCAAGGAGAAAAATGATGATGAGATATTACATAAGGAATTCAAGGGAGGAAGAGCCTGTTGCATCCTGTGAGGAAGACACGCAGGTTGAAGAAATGAACAAACATGAAGACACAGCTTGCTGCCATGGGACTGAGTTGGTGGCACATAATTGGAGACATTTCTTCGAAGAGGAGGAATTAACATTCAGAGGGAATCCGACAATTCATCAGAGGAAACCTTGGACGAGGAGGTCAAGAGGTTGATGCAAGTACTTGAAGCTTCAGAGGGAGTCACATCATCATGAAGACTATTGTAATGTATATTTCTCTGTGAGGGAGAAGTATGAGGTGAAAGCCCTTGTTAGTGTGTATTTCTCTGTGACGGAGAAGTATGAGGTGAAAGCCCTTGTTAGTGTATATTTCTTTATGACGAAGAAGTATGAGGTGAAATCCCTTGTTAGTGTATATTTCTCTGTTATAGAGAAGTATGAGGTGAAAGCCCTTGTTAGTGTATATTTCTCTGTGATGGAGAAGTATGGGGTGAAATCCCTTGTAGTGTATATTTCTCTGAGACAGAGACTATGAGGTGTGAGCCCTTGTCCATCTCTAAGATGGAGATGTGGTTTTTTTCCAAACATGGGAGTAGCCATGGTGGACGTCATGTTGAGAGACTCCATGACGACATCACGTTGAGAGACTCTGTGATGGACACTTGTGCATATGTTTCTTTCCACACATGGGAGTAGCCATGGTGGACCTCATGTTGAGTGACTCCATGATGATATCATGTTGAGAGACTCCATGATGAACTTTTTCTCAAATGGGTGTAGCCATTTTGGATGTCATGTTGAGAAACTCCATGACATGGATATCTGGAAGGATACCTCCCTAGCTAAGAGGGAGTGTTGATGTTTTAGCTACGGGAGATATCCTTCCTCAAAATTGAAATAATAAATGATATATAAATATTATTTTAAAGGCCGACCCAAGATGAAAATTTTCCTTGGTTCTTGAATGAGGCCGACCCTTGTGAAGAGTCACCTTGCTTGTGAAGAGGCACCTTACTTTGTATATATGGAAGGAGATGCTCATTCATTTGATCATCGATTTTATTCTAAAGAGACATTCACACTTATCAAGGAGTTTGTGCATCTACAATAGATCACATTATTGCATAAAGCAGATCGACATTAAGGAGATATCATATAATTATGTATTTGCATCTAAGTGAGGTACGATTCTTTATTGCATTATATTGGCCTTGTGTGTGGCCAAGATTGTAAGCAGATTTTTGCTCCTTTAAATTCAATATGTAAGAGAGATATTTTGGCATGGTTTCTCTCCCTCAAGGACGGTTTTCCCAAGATAAAATTTGTGTTCTTGGTTCACTGTGTTGAATTTTATGTTAATTTGCATTTCTGATTAAAACAACATAAATTGGGATGGTTCAATTAATAACCAAGCTATAAATTAGTGTACAAGGACTATAACAGCTAACTCTAGACCTCTAATACCTAATTTTCCTCCAAGGAATAACCCTCAAATTGAAAATGAATTCGCACAATAGGAGTTGCAGGATTAGATCTTACAAGATTGGAGGGATTCAAGTGTTGATTTTTAGGGTGAAATGTCTTTCAATGACTACATGGATCTCAAGATGCAGCATAGACCATATGAGAGGTAGACCTCATAATCAAGACTTGCAAAGGAAGGTTAATCAAGGAATCTTATTAGTTGAGTAGGCCTTAGTTGAAACTGTGATTGCTCATTGTGAGAAGAAGCTAAAACATCTCTTGAAAAAAGAGGAGCATAAGGAGAATGAAGGATTCAAATAAAAAAGGTTTGATGAAGAAAATGCCTTATCACACGAGGAATGTATGATAGATTCTTAGGATGAATTCTTAGCCATGCATGCAACTACTATTGATGAGATTGTGCATGAGATAAAAACAAAACAATAGCCTTCATTGCAAGATCAGACCTATCCAATGGGATTGTTTTGACTACTAGGTTTCTTGATGACGCTAGTGAAGTAGATACACATAATGACATTGTTGAAATCAACAAAGATGCACCTATAGCACTTTTCCATGAAGAAGATAATGCCACTAATCATAATGAATGTATCGTAGAGCTTCAAAATTATTTATCTGAAGGAAATGTAGCTACTAATGAAGAGTTTGAGGTCACTAAGATTTTCAAAACAACTAAGGTGGAGCATGTACATCATTTTGGTAATGATAATTCAAAAAATGAGTGAGAAATTCCCATGTCACCTCTTTTCCAAAATGATTTTGGAACTGATTTAGTTGAGAAAGGTGTTCTAATTGGAAGATCTGATTTTAGTTTGTTATCAATGTAAAAATCTCATCGGTATGAAAATGAAAGAAAAATGTTAAAGAAATTAGTCGTGCATTGAGAGTTGGATGAGCCTAATTGTTCAAAACAAAATAAAAATTTCATAAGACTGTGGGATCTAGGTTTATTGGTATGAAAATCCAATGATGGACATATTAATGGAGATTCTTTACTTGAGAAAAAATTTGTCCTAACTTCACCTCAAGAATTATACAAAGAGAATGTTAGAGAGGTAGTTGATTTTAATAAACATGTCCTAGAAGAAAAATTTAAAAAAATTGAGATTTGTTGAGCAAAGTGTCTTTGTTGAATTTGATCAAGGACCTAGAGAGCTACAAGTTTTCAAGGATAAATTGTTCTAGAAGAGAAGATTGTGAAATATTTATCAAGTTTTGATAGAACACATAGTTTAATTGAAGAACTATATTGGAAGGCTCAAATTGAAGAGAGCCAAAAGAGAGTTAAGGATGGAGTCACTCTTTCTAATCTGCAAACTATCAAAGAAGCAGTGGAAACAATGAAGATAAATTATTTGCATTTTCTCTCGAATAGGGATCATGCCATCAAGTTTGTAGATGAGACCTTGGAATGCATACCAAGAGAAGGAGAATGAGGTTAATAGGTTTTGCTTTGACCTTATCCTAGCTCACTATACTCTTTCTACTAAGCTGAAAACCAGTCCTCTACTGTAGTTATACCCAAGGAAAAAGAATCTAACACAAGTACTGTGGAAGTCAAGCAAATAATTGAAAGAATTGATGAGCTTCATAGGTATTATAATTTGGAGCCAAGCTGCCTTCAAAAACATGAAAAAGAATGCATAAGTGATGGAATAAAGCACACTGATTTCAACATTTCTTGTACCAAAAAGATTCAAAATGTTGATAGTCTATGGGAAGAGCACCAAGAATGCAATCTCATGGGATCAAAGGAGCAATTCTCTTATGATGCTTGTGGTAATCATAGGATATGGGATCTGAGTGAAGTTTTCAATCTTGAGATGATAACTCAGAATTGAGATGGAGGATTTCTAGGGATTGAATTGATAAAGGATAGTTTCTATCATGATTGGCACTCTGGTTTATATGTAGAAAATAAATCAATTTTGAGTGAATTGCGTAGTTATGTGATCAAGAATGACAAGATCTTGATTGGTGATCCTCTTGATAGACCACCTTACGAAGAAGGAAGAATTATGGTTATAGTTTACCCATGGAATGTGATGATTCGTGAAGACTTTCTCATCTTGAAGACTCTTTTTTCGGTTGGCATATAGAATGAATTCAAGTGTACAATTTTGAGTTTGTCAAGAAGTAGGGAAAACCTTCCCCATGGAAATTCAAGAAGATGGGAGGCACACTTTCCTATCTATGAGGAGACCATTATGCATATCAGAGTAGCACAACTGAATCTAGGTGGAGCCATTTCCTTGTGGAATATTTTTGTTGAAACTCATCAGATTTGTATATTGGAAGTTTATAATGGGAAATTAACTATTCTATGGGGGAAATATTTTAGATGTGGAGTAGTTTTTAACCTTCCAATTAGCCAACACATGAATTTTGTTACCTGCATACAAAAGGATTGGCAAGTTTTTCCAGCCAATGAGTGGAGTATTTTCAATTGGAGTTGAATGATAGAGGTAATATAGTCATTGGAGAAGCCTTTTCAATATTTTCCATGTTCACATATCTTATGTTTTCAGGGGTATTTTTTTATGACAGCTACTTCCCTTGCATTTCCACGCTGAATATAGGAACATTAGTTTATGGGAAAATTGACTTTGAGTACTTACAAGTTTATTGGAAACATGTTGTGGGAGAATTGTCAGTTTTTGTGTATTTTTTTCTAGTTTCTACCTTGGTGAGAGAGTGTTACTACAGTCATTTCATGATGTTGATATGTGTGTGTGTATCTTCAAATGATTATTTGATGATTGCAGTTGGTTGGATGAATTGGTGTGCTCAAGACCACCTTTATGACACTTGGAGGTTAAGTGCCAATGAGGTATTATCAATTTATAATAGCAAGAGCATTCCCATGATAGCTAATTTCAAAATTGATACTATTGTTAATTTTAATATCATCCACTTGTAAAGGCTTAATCTGTATCACTTTTCAGACTCTATGATGAGAGATGTTGAGTACCATGTTCTCCTATTGAGTAGATTGTTTTTTGAGTTGCCCAAGATCATGTCAAGTAGTGGAATTGTAGATATGGACCTTAATAAGATGTATTATAGGAGATTTTTCATAGTATAGATTTCAGTCTTCTCAGGTATTTTAGTTTGGGTTTAGAGGATGATTACATTTTACGATCATAGGAGAGGAAAGCGCAAACCTGGCATGATGAGTTGACAGTTTTAATCAAAGTGGCACAACAACAACATAGTGGGTTTTTCCACAGATTGATTTTAGACCTTGGGATCACACTTGGTTTCAGTTTGGTTCAATTAGGTAATTTTAAGGTTGTGTTGGCAATTGGCATTGCTTGAGGACAATCAATCTTTGGGGAGGGCAGACTGTAATGCCCCCATTTTTGGGTTTTCTTGCATTACAGTTGGCTCTAACCTTCTTGTTGTGTGTCAACCTTATCAGAGAGGGTTATTTGATATTACTAGTGAGCTCATATGTCACTTCTAAAGTTATGTTTAGCTTTTGGAGTGTTCTCCAAGATTCTTGGATAGAGCACCTATTTATAGTAAGTCGCGTGGTGGGGTCCAATTCTCAATATTCATCATTGGCATCACTCCAGTGCAATCAAATTTTAAGTCTAATGCTTTTCAACAGTTTCCACAACTCAAATGTATTAATGAGCTATAATTTAATTATTTTTACTAAGGTTGCTAATTTAATTAAAATAATTTAATGGGCACCTTAGCATAATAGCTCATCGGAAAGAGGATGAAATTTAAATTGGATGTTGATAAAATGACTTTATGCACCAGGAATGTTTAAAAAAATAAAATAAATCACTTTTTGGAGTAATAAGGTTTATTTAATTTATAAAATGATTTTATATTATATTTTCCAAAAAGCTTTCGAAAATGTTATAAAAGAGTTTTGGGAGCTCATTTGGGAGATGGACTTGAGAATTGATAACATGTTGTTTCTAGTTTGAACTTTGTTCATTCAAGGGCTTTGTGAGGACGAAAACCCTCATATAGGACATTAGTTGCAAAAGTGAAAAATATTTCCTAGCTGATTTGCTAGTGGTTTCATTCAAGAACTATGTAGGAGCTTCAGTGATGCAAAATTTTAGTTTGTTTTCCAAGCAACAAACAAAACCATCATGGGCAGATTTTGTGAACACTAAATAGAAATTTATGAATGTCAAAATATTCATTTGGACCCTTCATTTGTTGGTTGTACCATCTTTGTGCAAGTCGTTCATCTTAGAGGAAGGACGTGGGGTTCCTAGGGAAAGGTGCCTAGGTTTTGAGGGGAATTTTGATTGGTTTGGGAACTCCATGGTGTGAGGAACACTCAATAATAAAATTGGAGTTGGTTGCCATTTTGGAGCCACAAGTTGTTGTTTACAATACATTCCTAGACCATTTATGCACAACAATGTGTATGTATTGTCATTTTGAAATGATTTGGCTATCTAGGTATTGTAAAAATCATTACTATATTGTTGTCCAAACTCTATGATAATTTTGTAATTCAGTTCCAGTTGGTGGGTAATTTCAAATATTTAAAATATTCAGCTTTGATGCCTTATGAATATCATTGCAAGTATTTTTATTTGATTGCATTGGCTATATTACCATTAAAACACATATTCTTATTCAGAAAACTATATGTGTCTGTGTGTGTGTTACTGGTCCACCCCTAGGGGCCCCCAAGTCTCAGTTTGATCCAACCCAGGAGTAGGGTCCAAGTTTGGTCCGTTGTGGGTCCAAACAAGGTCCAACCCAAAACCTATTGGTTCATCCCTGCCAAACCCAGGCGAAGTTGAGGTGAACTTCAGGCCCTTGCACGCCTAGGCACAATTTTTTTTAAAAAAATTTTGACATAAAATATAAAATAAAGCCCCCCAACCCTAATTTTTGAGTAATAAAACACATAATAGGAAAAAGAAAACTCATTTATCATATTGTGAATGAAAAACAAAAAACTTCCCTCCATTGTTGAGCTTATTTTCTTGATTTCCATTGCACAGATAGAGTTGAAGATTGATCATTGAACACTCGAAGTTGGTTGTTGTGCTATTTCTAAGCATTTACAAGTGTTTGTTTGTTGCCAAGAAAATTGTAGAGAAATATTTCTTCAAAATAGGTAGGTTTTTTGAAGTTTTTGGTTTTTTTCTACATTTTCTTTTACAAATGAGCTCTCTTGTTTTGTTTTGAATTTTTTGGTTTGTTTTCATTCTTCTAAGTTGCATTTATATATTAAATTTGTTTTATTTTCAAATTTCATTAGTTTCAATTCTTCGAATAAATTGAATGTGTTGTTTATTGAACTTGTTGCCTTAGGTATTACAATGGAAATCATTTGTACTTCCATGAGCCAATCTTGTTTCAAAACAAACTGAAATTCTCCCCTTTGGAAATATGTTGAAATGGTACAATAACTTCCAGGTGGTGGAGGTTATGTTTGGATTTTTGGGTCATTGTAAAGTTATATTTTTTACCTCATACAGTCGAGTGAAAGACCATTTGTGCAAGATCCCTAGTCTAGGCAGCAAATTTTGTCCAAGTGAAGATGGTAAAGGCATTCCAAAAATGCAAGTATTGGCATATATTGAAGAGCAAGAAAAAGTAGACCAATCAAGAGGTAGATCAAATCATCCTTTTTTAAAGAAAGGATATCAAGGGATGAAGCCCCCTACACTGCCTTCTCATTTTCAACCTATAGAGAGCCATTCATTTATGTCCATACCTGAAGAGAAACTTGTGGTCTCTATACATAAGAGATCAAAGGGACCGTTGGAAATGGCATTTTAGAATGAGGCTAGAGAGATTGTTGATCAAGACATAGTGATGCGTGTCTATGCGAATGGATTGGCATTCAATGTTGTTCACTCACCAAATTGGAAAAAAATGGTGAAATTTATTAATGAGGCTCCAAAAGGGTATAAGGACCCAAGTTTTGAGAAGGTGTGTAGCATTATTATTAGATAAAGAGGGGAAATTTTTTGAGGATTCCTTGAAGCCCATAAGAGATTTGTGGATTGAAACAAGGGCAACCATCATTTTTGATGGATGGAAAGATGCAAAAAATCACCCATTGATCAATGTTATTGCAGTGTACCCTAAAGAGGCAATGTTTTTGAGAGCAGTGGATTTTGAAGAAGGAGAGGTGAAGGATGGTGCATTTATTGCTAACATTCTTTGTCAAGCTATTGATGAAGTGGGCCCTCAAAATGTTGTGCAAGTTATTACATACAATACAAAAAATTGTAGGGTTGTTGGGTTATTGCTTAAGGAGTGGTATTCACATTTTTTGGACACCTTGTGTTGTCCACTCCCTAAACCTAATGCTACAAAAAATTGGCAACAAAATTGATTGGATCAAATAGTTGTATGCTAAGGTCAAAGACATCCAAATGTTCATCAACAACCACCATATGTCACAAGGAATATTTAGAACATTCTCAAAATTGGAGTTTTTGAAGGTAAGTTAAATAATAAACATGTTTCATTTTAGTAATATTTTAAATTTTAATTTTTAATTTTTGTAAATTTAAATTTTATTTTATTTTGATTTTCAAACAAGTTGTTGAGACCCATTTTTCCTCCAACACAATTGTGTTGAGACAACTTGTAAAGGTTCATGAGGCACTTCTCTAACATGGTCATTATCCATAATTGGTCCATATGGAGGCAATCTAGCATTGCAAGAGCAACAAAGATTAAGCAAATAATCCTAGATGACATTTGGTGGGATCATGTTGTGTGTCTCCTTAGTTTCATTGAGCCCATATTGAGCATGATACGTTATATTGATGTGTATAGACCTTGTTTGGGTGAAGTATATGATGGCACCAACTCAATGATTGAGAATATGAAAGCCATCATCAATGCAAAAGAGCAAGATCATGAAGAAAAGTTCTTCAAAGAACTAGAAAAAATCATTATAGAGAGATGGAACAAAATGACCACTCCATTGCATCTTCTTGCTTTTTCATTGAGTCCCAAATACTATAGTGCTCAACTCCTTTTTGTGACAATAAGAGTTGCCCCATATAGAGATGTTGAAGTGGCTCAAGGGTACAAGGCATCACTTCGCAAACTCTTCACTGATCGTGAATTACATGATGCAGTGAGGCTCGAGTTCATGGGTTTTGCATGCTCCAGTGATTGTGGTCTTAATGCTCTTCAAGACAAGTACACAATCGATGCTCATAGTTGGTGGTACTTCCATGGCCAAGCATACACGTACCTACAACCTCTTGTAATCAATTTTTTATCCCAAGTAAGTTTTATAGTCAAAATATTTTATCTTTTAACTTTTATAATTTTATTTATATATTTATTTTTAAATTTAATTAGTTAAATTTTGTAACTCTTAACTATCTAATTTAGTCTTAATAGGTTGCTAGTTCATCTTCATCTGAAAGGAATTGGAGCACATACTCCTTCATCCACTCAATAAAGTGCAATAGACTACATTCAAAAAAGGTAGAGGACTTGGTGTATGTGCATTCAAACTTGTGGCTCTTTACACACAAAGAAAGTGCCTACAAAGAAGGGGACACAATTGGGATATTGAGCAAGAGCATCTTGAATTGGATGCTTCCACTAACCACTTTGTTGCACTTGATGTTGACAATGACTATGAGCCAGCTAGTGAGCATGAGAGTACTAGTGCTAGTGGTAGTGCTAATGCTAGTGGCACTATTTGTGGTTCTTCTAATTTACTAATAATACATCATCTAATATGGATGGGTGATGATGAATTTTTTATGACCCATATGATATTTGATCAATGATCAATGATGGTTGATTGTTGACACTTGACATTATTGTTTTGGAACTTCAATCCATATCATGACATTTGAGTTTCACTAATATTTGACTATGAAATTGGTGATGTATTTTGAACTTAATTATTGTTGTAAATATGTATATATATTTTATTTTTATATGTTTTTGTATCAACGAACCCAACCCCCCAAAAAATTTGCTTGAACCCACGAACCGAACCCTCAAACCCGAACTTGAACTGATAACTTATATATATATATATATGATCGGTAAATCACTACTAAGGGGCGGTACCCTGTATTGCTTTCAAAAAAGATTACATAGGTTTTCATATTTTTGTTGAGTATCCACATTCATAGACCTCCACCCTGACACCAGACACAACATAGGCCATGAAACAAAACGGCCTTGCAGAACTGACATTGGAACCATACCCTGCCCATTCATCTGTTTTAAAAAATGGCCAAAAGCTAGATTCGGGACCGACTCTTATCCTTAGATTTTCTATTCATAAACAGTTAACAGACTAATATCAAATAACACCTAAATATCTTTTACAGAGCCCGTCCTCGCTCAGTCGTCATCATCCTCTGCTTCCTCCCTCTTTTTGTACTCCAGATAGTCTACAATCACTGGGCAATCCACACCGCACGCAAGGTACGCAAGGTTGTTTGCCTTTGTTTCCAGGTCCCTATCGTCATTCGCCACCCATTCCTCGCACATTCCAAGCTCCCAATCTTTGTCGTCGCCCGCTACCACCTTGCCAACCAACCCTTCTTAAAGATACTTTTGCACCCACCCCTTGGGTGGGGTTTCCAGCATCCTTACCACCCTGCGCAAGAACATTATGCTTCGTTCCTTTTCATCCCACTGCTTCGCCAGTGCCGACAGGTCAAGTGACCTTACCACTAGAAATTTCTTTACCTCTGCTCCATTCTTGAATGGCATAATAATTTTGTGACATTGGAACCATCAAATTGTCATCCACGTTATCTAAGGCTTTGTCAATATTTTCGAGCATGGCATAAATGAAGACCATCTAGCATAATTTCTTGCTCCTTGCCTTGGACACTCCCATGTATAGCAACATCGCCAAGAACATGGTCGATATGTTTTCATTTTCCCTGAATCTTTGATGTGCTAGCAAAAAACCCTCCCCAGAATTTTCTTGGTTGCCCAAAGGACCACGAGATGGGAGGAGACCAATATCCCTTTCAACTTTTTGTCTGTAATCTCATCATGGAAGGACTGTTGCTACTTTGTCGTGTTCAAAAAGAGTGGGGTACCCATTTTTCTTCTCTCACAGACCAGGAGCTCAACCTCATCTTTGCTTATGCAACTACCACCTTTAGCTTTTTAAAGAGAAATGAACTTGCCCCATCATAATGTTGATCTTGGTTTTCGTGACGTTTGAATCATGCCATTAAATCCGTAGGCTAGCCAAAGGATACGAATTTGATTGCCAGTTTATGGTCGCACAATGCTCGTCATTTCCCCTGCCTTGGAATTTTTTACCATGCCCTGCGCCTTTCCTACTATTTATGGTTGCTATCTCATCAATCCTTCCCACGCCAGATCCAACCATTATCACGGTACATGCCCTTTTAGCTGCCAATTTGTCCAGATCATTGGCTATGTCATTCTTCCTATTTGTGATTTAGTGTCCCATCATCCAGGAATGTTCCAGTATATCCCTCCTTTTGATTGTGTGTCCCTATTGTCGTCAATTTTTCCAACTCGTCTGCCATGTTGTTCCCTTCCCAATATACGTGGCTTACTTGGAAGGCTTCAAATTTCTTTGTCATTTGTTTGATGGGGTGAATCAGGTGGTTTAGTTTCCAATTTGGTGTATTGTTCCTACGAATCGCATTGATTGTGATAAGAGAGTCTCCCTCTAGATGGATGCATTTCACACCCAATTCTAGGCCCAGTTGTAATCCTACTAGTGTTGCTCTGAATTCCGCTTGGTTGTTAGTGCACATCCCCAAAGAAATGGATTTCTTTGCCATAATCTTGCCCTACTCATCACGAGCTATACATCCAGCTCTCCCCCATCCTGGGTTACCATAGGAGGCTCCATCGAAATTAATTTTGACCTATCCTTCCTCTGACACCACCTATATCACCTCTTTTCTTTTTTCTTTCTGTAGATCGGATCCATTGCTTCAGCTAAGTAATGGAGGCTTCAAGCCACTAAATAGTTTCATCATTTTGTCATCCTAGCTAGAGAAAATTCTCTGCTTGATGGCCTTGTTGCGAGCATCTTCATTGACGAGTAATGTGATTGCCCCTTCCATCTTAGCACATAGCCTTTATTCTCCATTTCTTTACCTTGAAAAATTCTTTTGTTCCTCTCCTTCCAAATTTCCCATATGACTGTGGATGGAGTGACCTGCCATATACTACCAAATACTAATTTTTTGTGTTGGGATGGCCACATCTTGAACCAAGTCTCAATGTTAGATGGTAGGGGGCATTGCAAGTTTAATTTACCCCTGACAAAGTTTCAGCAGGCATTCGCATATGGGCATGTCAAGAGTAAATGGTTTCTTGTTTCATTGTTGCTTTTGCACATCACACATCTTCCAAGGCCTTGAATTCCAAATGTTGCTAGCATGTCCTCTGTGAGAATCCATTTTTGAATTGCCAGCCACGAGAATACCCCTGCTTTGGGGAGGCAGTTTTTCCCCATATTACTTTACATAGCCAATCTTGCCTTGCAATGGTCAATTCTTTGATTTTGTACCCAAACTTTACTTTGTAGGTACCTGTGGTCGATCCACACCACTGAATTGCATCCCCCTCATTAGAGGGGTTAAAGTATCTATTTTTGAGAATCTCTACCAGTGCATCTTTCTGAGGTTGTGGAGCATTGATGTCCTAAAGGGAGTTCTAATTCCAACTTGCTACTCCATTTTGATGCATTACCTTCCCATAATTACAGACCTTGGATCCCTAGACTCAAATTGTTTCTACCTTGATTTTTGCCATTCCTGGTGTATTGCCAATGGGTGTCTTGCCACACCATGAGTCACTCCAAAAGGATGCACTTCTCCCATCCCTAATCTCCTAGGTGACATGCTTGGTCACTATGTCCCTGCACTCCAAAATGTAATTCCAAATTGCAAAGCCTTTCGATGGTGCAATCGTAGTCAGGATGCAGGTGGGGTCACTTGAGTCCAAGTACTTCCTTCTCAGGATTTACCCAATTTTGTTCTCCTCTTGCATATAGGTCCCAAACCAATTTTGTTCCCATTGCATGGTTCATTATTGTTAGTTGCTTTAGTCCTACTCCACCTGCCTCCTTTGGAGAGCAGACTTTGTCCCAAGCTACCAAAGGGAATTTGTTTTGCTCCCCCATGCCACTCCAAAATAATTTCCTAAAAATCTAGTTGAGGGTCTCCTCTACTACTTTTGGTAGCTTCAGACATGACATTGAGTAAACTAGAATAGCATATAGCACTGACTTTACCATTAGGAGCCTTCTTGTCAATGATAGCCACTTCCCTTTCCAAGTCCCAAGTTTGCTTTTGTAGTTGTTTATCAGATTTTCCCAATAGCATTTTTTGTTGATCCCTGCAAATAGAGGCATGCCCAAGAAGCACCCATGAAGAGTTGCAACCTTCAAATTCAAGATTTTCGCCAGGTCTCTTTGCTGACTCAGTCGGGTGTTGAGGAAGAAAACTTTAGACTTTCTCCAATTTATATTTTGCTCGAATGCCTTGTAGTAATCATCTAGGAAGGTCTTGACTAGTTAATTTGGTGCTTGACCATTTGCCATTTGTCAAGGGCATTAATGCCCCTGACATTCCAGGTAATGATCTTCATTGTCCTATAGGAAGCATAACATCCTTCCCAGATCTAAGTTTCTTTTGCCCTGTCACATTTGCTGCAATTTCCAACTTGGCCTTATTTATTTTTGGCCCCCTTTTGCACTTCTTTTAATATATATATATAACTTAATTACTACTGTAAATATGTATATATTTTTATTTTTATATGTTTTTGTATCAACGAACCCAACCCCCAAAAAAATTTGCTCGAACCCACGAACACAACTATTTCTCAATCTCGAAGGTGGTTTGTTAAATACCCTAATAGCTATCTTTAAATCAACTCAATTCCACACTTGTCAGCAATACCCAGTTGCAGATAGTGGAAATCAGATATTAAATAATTCAAGTATTTCCTCCAATAGCACTTGCATATCAAAGGATTCATTCATACATGCTTTGCCAGTAACAACAAATTTAATGCCAGTAAGTCGTACAGTGTGTTAATTCCCATAGTGTACACAAATTTTCCTTTCATCAAACTGCAGAATTACAATTGATGTCATTAATTCAAGGACTTACTGAGGTGCGCATAGTGCCCTTATTCAATTCACTTGGGGAAGATCTATTTTGTGCCAGCTGCGATTGTCCCAAATGTTGGTCTAGGCTTGGTGGACTATATTTTGTCTGGGTTTGTAGCTAACTTTTGTTGGCCGTGGCAAATGAAGCACTCGATAGACTCTAATGGTGCTCAAATGGATGAAGAATTATGTGTTTTAGACACCTAATCATCCAATCTATTCACTTCTCCAGCTCCTCCACAGTCATGTTGCCTGGTAATCAGATTCTCCTTGTTCGTTCTAGGCTTTAGAGTCTATCCCAATTGGCTAGATCACTATTTGTTGGTTCACAGATGTTGGTTGTTTCCTGGAGTGGAACAAAATGATGATTAGAATTTTTGTGTATATCACCAAGGATGAGTAAAATTGTTGCATCCAAATAGGGGTTTCGTCCTACCTGGAGGCTCCACAACTAAGGTTTCGTCCCAATTCTAGAATTATTGTAGATTGCAATTTCGAAGTCCTAGATAATCCCCTTTTTCTTCAGATCTAATAATAAATAGCCCTAAGATCCTCACGTTAGAGGGAAAAAAAACCCAATAGGCCAACCCCAAGTTAGCCCTAAACAAAAAATTTAAATTATTATATTTACTTAAAATTATCGCCCAAAAAAAAAGATCAAGTCGGCCACAACAATAGATTATTATTTTTATTTATTTATTTACTATATTATTTATATTTTAATGTTATATAATATATATACTAGTGTTTAAAACACTATTAAAATAGGGTGGATTTAGGGTAGGAAAAGGGGACATGGAAATGGTCCTACAAGCCACGTTCCACGCTTGTAGGCTTGCAATGTGTTATCCCAAATTTTTGACTCGTTTTAAAATTTGGATAACCACTCAAAATTTTCATAAAATTTGAAGATTTTCTTCTCTAAGGCACGCATTACGAGGTGCAAAGAGTGGAAAATCTCAGTTTTAGGTTTATAAACCTTTGGGCTACTCTTTTTCTCTCTTTCTTTTCCATTTTTGTCAATTTATGAGTCTTTTTCCTTGTCCTTTTGGTCAAAATCGGCTTTTTGGAGCAACTCAGCAAGTAGGGAAATTTTGGCTTAAAAGGCAAAATTGCTAAAGCTCTTAAAAATTCCGAAATTGCTTAAGTGAGTCAAAAAGTCTGAATTTGTTAAGAATGCTCATTTTTGACAAAAGTAAAATTGCTTATATGATCAAAAAGGCCCGATTTACTTCAAGTCAATTGCCATTAGATTAAAAAGGCCCGATTTTATTTAAAATACTTGCTTTTGCATTAAAAGAACCCGATTTCATGTTTTAATGTCATTTTTAGTTGCAATAAACTTTAAAAAAATCCGACGCCATTTTGGTTCGAGCTGTTTGAGTCCTATTTGGTTTGTCTTCCTTATTCCAAGGAGATTTTATCGATCTTGATGCTTGAAGGTCAGATTTTCCTCTGTAAATAGCCAAGTCTCTTTCATTTTCTGAATGCGCCTAGGGTTACACCATCGCTATTTTCGTTTGCAAACTTATTTTTAGGTATGTTCTTTATTTTCTTATTTCTTTATAAATGTCTTCTATTGTTTATCATGTTTCTATATAAAATGCGTTTTATATTCTTGTGTTTTATCTTTATATCCAACGTCTTTTGTTTTAAAAAAAATGCCTTGAATTATTAGCATTTTTCTTTAAACATTTTCACACGTTTTTCTGTTATACATTAAACGTCTTCTTTGTTCACCTGTTATTCACTCACATTTGTTTATATAATGAACTTGTCATTATTTGCCTTTATAAAAACACATTTTTACTATCATTTAGCTCGCCTTCATTCAAACGTATTTTTATTTACTTCACATACCCTTCATACCATGCGCCCTTCATTTCCTTTCATCCCATATCATTTCATTTAGTTTGCATTCCATATAACTCCATTATTTGCCTTCATTTTAAGCACGTTTTCCATTTTCCAAATGCTTTATATGCAAAATGTGTTTTTCTTACATCATTTGTATTTCTGTTTTCATCTCATTTCCATTTATCCACCAATCAGCTTCCTACATTTTCACATTCGTCAAACATCAAACTCTCCTTTTGCCTTTTTCTCCAAAATTTTACTTTGAGTCATATTTCGGGTTTTGTGAACAAAATAAGCAAGTCGGGATTTACAACTAGAATTACAATTTTAAAAATTGCAAAATTGTAAAATTGTCAAACGTTCAAAAAATCCCGACTGTCTTTTGTAAAATTGTTGAAGTCATTGAAAAACCTGAAATGCTTAGAAAAGCTCAAAAGTTGAACTTTTTAGACATAACTCCAAATCCAAGCTAAAAACCTTTTTGTCTTGTTGTTTCAAGAAGACAAAACGTTGCTTTTGGTTGCAATCATTCCACCAAGATCCAAATTCATCTTTACTGTTCATTCTCCACCATTTTTCTAAAGACGGTTTCATTGTCCTAGGGTTTGAGTTTCACCATGTCCGCTCATGTTGATGTTGATGATGTTCTTACCTTATGGGGTTTTCACCGCAGTCTTGCAGATTCCTGTTCAATGACAGACAAACCAGCTTCTCCAATAAGCAAAAAGATGAAATATAAATTTGATAAGTATCAGAATGAGATTTCCCCGTCTCATGTGGTCTCAAATATTGACGAAATCAAGGACACAGAAATTGGGCATGTTGATATGTCCGAGTTTTTGGGGAGAGCTGAGAAATCAACTTCTCACGACATGCAGTTGTTGCTGAGAAGTCATATTCACCTGGTATCTTCTTTTCCTGTTGCTGCCCTTGAGCCTGAATTTGTTCTTGCATGTGCATCCCGTTTTGACAGTGAATCTAGAACCATCAAGGACGATGACGGCAACGTGGTTATCAGACTTGATGCTGAGACAATCAACAGAATTTTCAGAGTTCCTGATGCTACTACATATTCAGAAATCACATTGAAGAGTGCTCACAAATATTATGAGCAGAAAAAGAATACTTGTATCAAACATATCAATCATAAGTGGCTTCTCAAATCACGACCTTGTGTGACCCGGATACCCAAATTGTATCGGTCTGATTTTAAGGAAGAGATTAATGATATGATCACTCTCCTGAGCAGAATAGCAGGGTTGAAGGTTTCCAATATGTTTGAAAGCTGGATGTATAAGTTCATTGTGGTCATCACAAAAGCACAGCACCCAATATTCTGGGGTGAAATAATCAGTGACAGTTTGTGTGAACAGCTTGCACAGGTTCCTACCACTCTTACCTTCTACATGAACTCATATTTGGTTTATATAGCAGCTTCATTGAGGCATTTTCCAGGCCTATCTCCTCAAGGTGATAGATCATTGGTGCCTGTATGGGAGTATTATGATCAGCTGACTTTAAAACCAAGCCGGGCGCATTATAGAAGAGTTCAAGATGCTTTCTTTGGTCATTTTATGTGTTTATTTGACAAAGCATTGGTAAACAACAGGGTATCTGAGGTGGCTTGGAATAAAGTAAATGAGTATGGTTGCTTGTTTCTTCAATTCCCTACCTTCACTTATATGAGAGTCGGATGCTTTGAAGACCAACCTTACATGCTTCCAAGGTATCCGACACATAAGATTATTTTGATGGAGCTAGGAAGGCAGTTAATGGCAGCAAATCTTCGTCAACAATTGGAATCAGAGCAGTTTACCATGGATTCAATTCACAAGCTTGTTAATCATCAAATAATCCTTGATAAAATGCAAACTGCTTATGAAGAACATAGACTTGCAACAATCAGATATTTTGATGTAATCTTGAAGACTGTTGCAGTAGCCAAGAACACACTGGGCCCCGATGCAAATGAATTGCAGATGATCATCAGCAAATTCTTGTCTTTCAAAGATAGGAATGAGACATTAAAATATTAGGTTGTTTTATGTATTTTTACTTTCGACAAAGTATATGTAAAAACAAGTTTTGCAATTGCAAGAATTCTTCTCTTGCAGTTTTGAAAAATGTAATTACATGTAATTTCTTACAAAACAAATCCTGAGAATTTGGATTGTAATTTTTGAGAGATAAGTCAGTTGCAATTAGTTGTTATTGGTTGGGAGATTTAACCATGTTTGTTGAGAATCTCCACTTTTTCTCGGACCTCCCTCCACTAAATCTTGAGGGGTACATTTGTAATTTTATCTTTTTTAACAAGCGAAAACTTCTGCGCGGAATTTTTGTATCATGAAGTCTTTGAGCTTTACCTGGAATATTGTGAATTTTCAAGTAATATCAAGAAGTTGGAATTTTAGACTTTGAGCTGAATTCTTATTTTGCATCCTTCATGTTCTTATGTCATTTTGGAGCATCATTTTGTAACTACTTGAGAATTGTGGAATATTGCTGAAGAGAGATTCAATTTAAATATTTGCAGTCTTTGTGCTGTAAATGTGAAGATTGAATTTGTAGTTAGTATTAGAAATTGAGAAGAATTGTGAGACTTTGTACTTGTAGTAGTTCTCATTTAGAGTAATCAAAAGATACATCGTAGTTACAGACTTTGTGTTGTTCTATGTTGTATATTTTCATTAAGTAATCATTCTGAAAAGGGTAGATAGGATCTCATTCTTCAAGACTTTGTGCTTATTGGTTGTTTTCCCGTCCCGGAGGAAGTAACGGAAGTCTTTGTGCTTTCAGGAAACTTTATTTCCTCTTTCTTGATTTCACTGCATAGCTGCTGTAATAAGTTTTATTAACTTTTACTATTTCTTTTCTGAGAAGAGAAAAGAACATAATCTTTCCTGAAATAAGAGGAACGATTGCTGTCCTACCCATTTAGTTTTATTTAGTTAAAGGGGGAGCCTTCCCTTAATTAGGAGAGTTTAATCTCACGTGTTGTGGTTGAAACCACAATTTTGTATGCTTTCACAAGAATACAAAATTTTCAACCAACACAATGCTCAATGCTCTTATGAGCAAAAGTTTGTAGTGAGTGCAAAACTAAACATCAAATACCAATTTAGAGAATTTAATAGTTTGTGCGATATGACAATCTTTTAACTTTTTTAATGGTTTATTTTCCAAAAGATGAAATGCATTGAAAAAAATAGTGGGAATTATTTTTCACACCATTATTTTTTTCTTTTACTAAAGCTTGCATATTACCAGTTTGTCACTTTGTATTATATACAAGTTTGATATAGCCTATCAATTCTTGTTCCATGATTTATCATTTACATTTGATATTGATAACATCATGAAATAAGTGTGCTAGTTTAATTCTTGACTCATCAAGTCAATAATAAGTTCTGTGGGTACTACCTCTTATAAAGGAAGACTTTATTTTTTTAGTTTTGCATCTATACCTACATAATCTAAATTTATATTTCATAAAAATTTATGTTTTCATGTTGTACTCCTAAGAAGATTAGGTTGTATCAAAAACACACTTTTAGGATACCACACTTACTAGAGAAGTCCGGTTTCCTTTGCTTGGTTACATGGCATCTTAGTACGATGCCATATAAGTGGTGTCTTTGTAGTATGATAGACTATATTTACCAAATCCTATATCCTCAAACCATTTAGTGATTTGCAAGCAATTTTTCTTGGTTTACATGCAGCTATTCTTACAATATATTCTTTACAATCATTTGCCTTATATAAGCTTTGTCTAACCTACTTTGTAAATGGCTTGATGAAAACCCAATTTTAAATGGCTTGACAAATTATGTAGGCAAGAAAATTGATGAAAAAATAATAACAGCATTTTACATTATCCAGGTTATTCCTTGCAATAATTATAACCAAAAATGTAGTGTTACAAGTGATTGGAAAAAGCAAATAGATTTTTTTTAAAAACAAAAATCTAATGGTTGGGTTTGTGCTCTTGTAGATTACCATCCAAAAACATTGTGGTATTTCAGATCTTTCAGCTTACAAAGTACCTTTTATCCTACTCCTTTATAAGTGCTACAGCTTGAGTTGCTTAGATGTTATGTAGTCCATGGATTTAGTCACTGATATAAGAAATGCGATAAGATCATTGACCAGTGTGTTAAACTTGAAATCAATCCCACAACGCTCTCATGCAAACTTGTAGTCACAAGGAGACAGTAAAAACAAATTGCATGATACATTTTGTTTTCCAGACTTTTGGTCTAATTGCAGTCACACAGTTCATTGCTCCAAATGCTCAGTGATGTCATTAGTTACATCAAACAAATAAAGAACTTGCTACTATAAATGAGCAATCAGCAACACAATAGAAAGTTGTCTCAGAAACAATGAGCATTACAATCCTCAGATACAAGTGCTCAAGTGAATCATGAATAAACAATCAGCTTGTGTAAGAATCAACGTGTGGCAATCTGAACAAAACTTTGCATAATAATCATATACTCTTAGTTGCTTAATCCAGCTCATGCTAATAAAAGTTGAAACAAATTAATCTTGCTAAATACAGCAGTCTCATACTTCAGTGTCATATTCCAACTTTACAAATTAAGGATCCAGCTAGAAGGATGGATGAATCTGAATAAATACACTACATCTTTGTTATCCAAACTAAAATAACATTTAGCAAATTTGCTCAAACTACTGATAATGGTCAAATCAACTAATAAAGAATGGCATAAACAAAGCAACTTGTGGCAAATAACACCTGGTCAAGAAGAAAATTTGGCCAGCAATTTGTCCACATGAATAATAATATCATCAATACAGGGGCGAATAGCAGCTTGAGGTTGAAGCATCCATGTTACAAATTGATGCAGCGATTCTGGATATGGAGGGCTAGGCCCAGGAGGCCATTTTATTTGACCACTCATGATTGCTAATTGTAGGCTTCCTCCAGCTTCCCCTAGAGAGTGTTCAAATGGTGACATACCATACCTGTTAAAAGAGTCCAAAACACTAGGTTATAATTCGATCATCCATTATACTTACTACTAGATGCAAAAGTAATCATACTCTCTTGAAATTTAGTATATACACTCGAAACTTATTTTTACCTAAGGTCCTAACAGATTAAACTTTAAGGAAAGCCTGTAGCCCTAACAGATTAAAGAAGGTACATGGCCCTAACATGTGAATAATTATGATTAGGAAAAAGAAAACATTGGTCATCACAAAATCAGCTATGTACTTGTAGATTCAGCTCAGCTTAGTCCATTATTTATTAAACACACCAAAACCTGTGGTAGATTTATCCTTCACAAACACAGGCATCCAACTAAGGTGCCCACTT